>BROE01000013.1:10427618-10853590 GCA_036571765.1 Plecoglossus altivelis
AAACAAACAAAAGAGAGAGATTTATGTGTTTTTATTCATGTGCTGCAGTTCCTTATTAAAATGTTCATCTTACATTGCTGTCAACATTTTTGTCATCAATTGATGCGTTGGATTGCTGGAGTTATGTGGACTTGGTTATGACTGACTGTGTTTGTCTGTTTGTTCGTATTCTGAACGATAAACCTGGTTTGAATTAAACTAGGCCTGGATTGTTCATTCGGCATAGCAGGCATGCCAGGTGGATTTGACACATTGGGGGACGAAATGATATAATATTTTATATATATGTATACATATATGTATACATACAGTATATATATATGTATACATATACTGTATATACAGTATATATATATATATATATATATATATATATGTATACAGTGTATACATATATATACATATAAATCTTTATACATATGTTTTTTATAACCTTAAAATTGGCCAACAGCCGGCCCATAAAGCAGGTATTGTGGCCCATTGGTTCAATTTCCATACGACTGATTGTCGTAAAAATGCCAGGGCCATTATTTTGTCCCATTTCAGCCCTGTATTACATCAAGAGGATACTAAAATCATCAGGATATTCGTAAGTTAAAGACACAAAATATTTCACTTAATATAGTGTCCTTCAACAGACCTATCATTTGCCATACACAAACATTACATACACAAACATTTGGCCTAAACTGTTCTGTTAAATGAATGCAAATATTCTCTCTCTATCACTGCTATCAATTATAATGTGAATGGGTCTTTCTGCAGATCCTCTTCAATAATGAGAAATGCTTCAGGTATCAAGCACCTTCAAATCTTAACTCAAGTCAAACTTTGCCCTTGATGTGTGTCAATGTACCCCAAGATAAATTGTTTCTTATCAGTAATGAATCCATTTTGTAACCGTCTATGCTATTTCTTAAATCAAGGCCGTTGTCAGTTTATTGATATTTGAAGTTATTTGATCAAATATTTGAATAGAGACATGTACACACAGTGTATTTAACTGTATTTGGACTATACCAGGTAGGAAGGAAGTGGGTCCATATGTTGAGCGTCTCATTGGTCAGCTGGAAGAGGCTCAGGATGCAGTCAGTTGCCGAGCTGCGTGGGTGGCGATAGCCAGAGATGATGCTGTCCTCATGGAACACCTGTAATTGAAACTTTGCTTTTTGTTTCTTGCCAAAACTCAACGCACTGGTTGCTATGTAGAGCAGATTTACAAAGTGCACGATCAACTCTATGTTATTCAAATAATTGAACATTTCCTTTCCAATTCCTTCCCATGAAAGACCACCACATCCGTGTGTCAAATGTATTAATTTCATGAGAGAAAACATTGGATTGCAGTCTTCTAAAATAGAAGATAGATTCTCAGAGCAATTTACAAAATCACCTTTCAAATAAATTCTTCCCCAGGTGAGTTTGGAGGAAAATGTAAGGAGGATACTTAAGTCAACAATCAACTTGAACCCACTATTCATTCATTCATTCATTCATTCAACCAAATGAAAAACTAAAGTGTCTGCAGAAATGACATATTAGCTCCAGTGAGTAACGTGGAAACTTACTTTAGGTACTTGGTTGATGGTGAAGACTCGAGGTAGTTTGATCAAGCTGAACATGGTGTCAGGGCAGTTCAGAGCTGGGCTTCTGACTGCCTCAATGAACTGTGGTGTGGAAGACGCTACACACTTCATGAAGTTGTTGTCGCTATATTACCCTTTAGGTCCCTCCCATCTAGCCTTTCACTCATCCAGAATATCCAGTGCACCTGTGCCCCTCCTCTTTCTCTTTCTCTCTCTTTCTCTCTCTTTCTCTCGCTTGGTTTAAGTACACTCGATGCGAGAACTTGTGAATTTCTGTTTGCATGTACACACAAAACACAGCATACATAGCTACATACAATCCAACACGTACAGACAACAAACTCTGCCATGTGAAACATAGCACTGTTGTTGAAGAGACCAGATCATTACTTAGCTTTCTTTGATAGTACTGTGACTGATTATGTGAAACCTTGAGCTTAAGTAACTCAGCAAGTCAAGCAGGTTTCGGTGTGAAATCACAGTCACTCACCAGGCAGCTGCGTCTGACATCAACTGTTATAAGCGTAAGCATGTTTTTAGCTCACGGACAGTTGACACACAAGAGCTACAAGTGTGCTTTATCATGAACATGCCACTCAGAACTGGATCCTGCTTATCCTAAAAACAAACACAACAGGGATTACAGTGCATTAAGGGTGTAAATTGCACGTTTGTTAAAATAATAGAAAAGAAAATGTCTATCATTCCATTCTCTCAGTCCCTTCATCCAACCCCAGAATGAATAAGTGTCACACCCAGAGACCAGAAGGCAGGTAGCCAAGTAAATATTTATCTTGTTCAAATTCTCGAGACAATGAATGCCTTTCCTTTAACTATGGAAAGATTGGAGTGGAGACACATTCAGGCTTCAACAGTTGATCATCTTTTTTCTGTGCTTTGTATTTGTGCTTTGAAGAAACAAACGTCAATTTGATTCACCTTGCAGTTGTGTCGTTGCCTTTGTGAAGTCCTGCTATTCCTGAAAAGATCTCAATCGTTTTATAAGAAAGTCTGTGTGACATCTAGATGGTTTATATCAAATTGCTTGGTCACAGGCCTTCAAATGTACACGCTGTACACGATATGAACATCTTGAACACAATTGAGTCAGGTTAGTTATTTATAGGTATGTTTACCTTGCACTGGATGTACAGTTAATTTATAATCACAGAGACACTGGTCTTTCTGTGTAGCAGCCGAAAGAATATTAATGAAAAGGATACCCTTCTATGTGCTTTGCAGAAATGTCCATGAACCTAAATAGCTAATTGCTACTAGCTTGCCTTGTCTTGGCTGTGTGACAGGACCTTGTGTTAATATGTCAAACCACAGTTCAATCTTTAAGACTGAAGTCCATTTTTTGCCTAGACATGTAAATAGACCAACAATACTCATCACTTTTTCATTAAGTGGATAATCAGAAAAGCACATTGTGGGCAACAATGAACTTTGTGTGTGCTGTCAAATACAATAAGAAAAAAGAAATGGAACCAAAGTGCAAATGGTATTCAGATGTGGCAACAAAGTACTATTGAAGTCTGTATGTGTCAGTAAAACTGTATTGTTTTACCTCACAGATTGATTGTGGGTAATTGTACCCTTTGGTTTCAATGACAGAGTTTCGAAAAAAGAGTAGTTAAGAAGAAGCAGTGGTTGACGTCCCTACAGAGCTGTGTGAATAAACCATCTCCATTTCAACTCTTATATAAGATTGAACACACTGTTTGGTCTGAAATCTATGCACCACATCTGGGGGAAGCTAGGCAATGCAGTCCCTTGGCTGTAAAGCATCGCTTTAGTTTTCAAGTGGCAGTGCCAGGGAGGCTAGACTGGATCGAGGGAAAGATCTGAGTTACGTATGTAACAAAGTACTACACCCTTGGCAATAAATGAAAAAGGCTTTGGAACAAGGAGTATACGATGGCAAAAAATTACATTTTGTTTAATTTTACTGTCAGAAGTGTATATCAGATGCGCTTCACATATTTACACAATACCACTTTCTGCCACAAGATGTCAATGTTTTCCTTTAAAAAAACTGTATTTTTCTGTGGTGTCTGTTATAGAATGTCCACATGAAAATAGGCTTTGCCTTTGTGCAAAATGTGTAAAGATTTTTTTGGGGGTGGTGAAATGCTCTATTAGAGCAAAAGCTTCAAGTTTTAGATTGATTTGAGATTCTTACTTGACTAGCCAATTAAACATTTTAATCAATCTTTGTGCTTTGTCCTGGAAAACTTTGAAAAGGGTCTTAATAGGACCCTAAATCAGCAAAAACTTTGCAATCATGTTTAGTCACAGCTAATAAGTAATTAGAGATTAACTCCAATCCAATCAATTGAGAACCACCACAGCTACTTTCAGAGGGAAAGCGTTGGGCAGACTGTAGTTTGCTCTGACTGTTGATAAGAAAATCCTCAAGGTCTCCTAAATCCAAACACACCTTATCCTGCAAGCCAAAATCCCTCCCAGCTTACACAGGAGCCTTCATTAAGAAGCTTCTGGAGGTATCTTGGAACAGCTCACTTTGATGCATATGCAGCAGTTCTGAGGTCATCGACTTCCCAAGAGATCCTAATGTCTTTGGATCCATTATGAACTTCATGCCTACCGCTTTGAATGAGTGCTTGCTAAATGTTATGGGGTTGGCTGTAATACCATTCGTGTCAATGTGACCACAGGCTAGTGGGTAACAGGCTGAGAGTTGAGGGGTTGGGCTGATGACAAGCGGCTGTGTAAAGGTCCCCTGGTCGTTTTGCCAGGGTTCTGGTGGGATGGGTCTGAGTGAGGGGTTAGTAGCAGCCACTCCAGCTCCCTGGCAGCCCTGGGTGATATATTATTCATGATAGGCATCTTAGGGTGTGTCTGTCTCTCCCACTCTTTATTACCTACACCTAACCCACGAACACTTCACTAACAATGGAAAGAAGAGCAACTTGCTTTTAAGCTGAATGAGATGCAGAGTTGGCAGATTTGAAACAGGGGATTAGAAGCCAATCAAACCAAAATGGATCATTTACAAGTCTTAGTTTTTGCATAAATATTTATCTGTGAAACATCCCGTGTGATTGAGAAAACATTTTCAGACAATTGATTATACATATTTAGAGCCTGAAAGACCAGAACAAAAATCTCCCAAAATAGCCTTCAGTAAAGCAATAAAACGGTGGTATTGACCTTCTCCATCTTCATCTTTCTGTAAACACCATCTATCCACACATTCACCTTTCATAGACCCAAGCCTCCATCCCAAATGCACTTTTCCCACTGGGTCTCAAACTCAATGATGGTGGGTTCAACCCTGAGCTAATCTGATCAGATTCACCATTATATGAGGCGTTCTAAGCCCTCTGCCTCCTGGCACAGAAGCGTCATAAATTCCTCTAATGGTACCACAATAGTCTCAATGACATCTGAAAGGCACTAGGGAAGGAGGAGAATAGCACCGGAGAGAGCCAATAAAGACACAAAAGCCTGGAGTCTGAGCTTGGTCTCATTGGAGGGAAGGAGGGAGACAAAGTCCCTGTCAGCAGGAGACTTCATATTATCAGTGTGTTGGATGGGAGGGAGGCGGAGACAGAGGGGGAGAGATTGTGTGATTGTATGCATGTTTGGTTCACCATTCGCTTGAAAATGTAAAAAAAAAAGAAAAGAATTTAGACTGGGTGTTACGTGTGTAAAGAAAGTGGTTGGTGACATTCTGTTTATTTTAATGCAATCAAATTGATATGGCAAGTGTTAACAGAGCAGTTTTTAAAGAAATATAATATTTTTGTGTACACTAGTCTGAAGCTCTCCAAAATATTTGCCGAGTTTTGTGAAAAAAGCCCTAAAAATGGACGTAGTTCAAATGGGTTTTGCTTTGAGAACAACCAGACATGGTTCGGTCTTGCATTCCAGTTCTCTAAATGAGTTCAACAATGTAATTGTGAAGATACCCATACTACAACTTCTCCAACAATCTGAATCTATCATATCATAGAAAAGACATCGACCTAACTAAATGGACGGTGCCAAAGAGAACAGTGGGTGAAGCAGAGGGGCACAGAAGTCCACCTACGTTCATTTTCAGCACAAAAAAAGACTTTTTTTTTTGTCTCAACTTGAAAGTGAACAATACTACTCTACAGTACATCTCCGAGCACAAAGAGGCCATAGCACTTTGACTTACGAAAAACCTTTTATTTTACAACTTTAGAAAGCAATTTGAAGCACAAAGATTTACTCTCTTTCTATATATATATATAAACACTTTCTTCTGCATAAAAAAATGGTAGCATGTGCACATTGTGCTTGGATTGCAAAGTCTGTACAACCGCTCTCTGGGTATCCCACGGCAACAGGACCCAGTAAACATTTTATTGCATAAGTCATGTGACCAGATCTGCACATGCCAATTTACAGGATAGTGGGGGAAAACAAGATGTACAAGAAGAAAAAGTAAAACTGATTTGACCAAAATCATCTTGTTACACAGTGAACAACAATAGCAGCTTTCAAAAGGAAGGCGTTGCACATTGTCTAGAAGATTTTAAAAAACAAACATAAAAAACCTAATGCAATTGTGCTTCTGTGCTTTACTCTCTATACAACATAACAAAAGCTTCCCCTAGGTGAAAGATTCCATAATTGAAACACATGAAAAGAAAACATTTGTAAAAACCTTCATCCCTCACGAGAGGTACCAAGGTATGACCCAATATTTCCCTTTGACAAACAAATCCAAACGCTAGTTGTACTGTTGCACAAATCCCCTTAGACAGCTGAGTTTATATATTTGCTCTTTGCTAGACCTACTTAACTTGTCATTTCAAAAACAAACATTTGTCAAAAAGGCAGTTAAAGTCTCTGTCGCTTGACAGAGGGAAGGCAGGCCAACGCACTCATTTAGGCTTTCCATCAAACTGATGTTTACTCCAAGCCAATGCATCATGGACATAAGCACAAATATATTCATAAAGTACAACAAAATCAGCTTTGAAAACTACCTTGAATTGAATTAAAAGCTTTGGTATGCATAAAAATGAAGCTCTACTTACAAAACACTCTCAATTGGTAACTATGCAAGATCAGTTTATAGATGTGGTACTCCATACGTACGTTTTCTCTCTAAAATGAAGTACGAACTATGTGTAATGATGTCATGAGAAGAAAACAACCCATCAAGGAGGAGCAATGAAAACAAGAATGGGATGATAATGCTTAAGTATGTCCCTTCTAACCTACATCAATAAAAGCTTCAAAGTTGAATATCTTAACAGCCAATCATCTGCCTCCACCTCAGGTATTAAACAGGAAGGGCATCACAGACGATGATCTGTGTGATCAATACAATTTGTGATAAAAAGTCTCAATTTTTCAACCCAAAAAATTTAAGTGTATTTATTTGGACTTGTTGCACCTTGACTACCAGTGGTTTTGACGGATATTGCAAATCAACATCCAAGGTATATGGGTAAATGGTCGTGTCTGAACACATCACACTTCAATGAAACAAGCGTGAACTTCCCTGTTTGGTGTGGCATTACTGATTGTACTGATAAACCAAACTGGGAAATAAAAAGAAGAAAAGAAGGTAAAAAAAGAGTGCTTGCTGGAATTGAGCATCTTTATCATCTCTCCATAAACGCCAGGGTCATTTTAAACACCAAACACTACTATAAAACCCTTCAATCATCTTCAAACCCTGCCAGTCCCCTATCCCCAGCTAGTCCCCTACCCCCGGCTAGTCCCCTACCCCCAGCTAGTCCCCTACCCCCAACTAGTCCCCCGCCTCCAGCTAGTCCCCCTACCCCCAGCTAGTCCCCTACCCCCGGCTAGTCCCCTACCCCCGGCTAGTCCCCTACCCCCAGCTAGTCCCCTACCCCCAGCTAGTCCCCCGCCTCCAGCTAGTCCCCCGCCTCCAGCTAGTCCCCCGCCTCCAGCTAGTCCCCCGCCTCCAGCTAGTCCCCCGCCTCCAGCTAGTCCCCCACCCCCAGCGCGCTGACTCACTGGTGGATGCTGCGGTTCTCCAGCCTTTTCGCTGACTGAATTGGGAGGTGGCTCTGCAACTCTCTTCGCTCTCATTCACCTGTCAATGGGTATTTTGGGGGGTTAAACAGAGAGCCCACGCTTACAACTGATTGGAGGCTGACAGATTCGCTGTCATTAGCATCCCACCCTTTGAATGAGTACCAGTATGTGGGCCAGGAATTAAGGCAGCGTTCAAAAGCATGTTCTTGTTAAGAAACTGAAAGACGTTGATGAACAACATTGTCAGGCCAAATTGGCCAACTCCAGCTCTCAGTGAGACGCATGCAGAAAGAATGATGTAACTGGGATGACTAGTACTTAGATCTGCCAGAGGAACAACTCCACTATGGATTCCCTTTCTTTGCGAGGACTATAAAATGAGCCAGCTAGTCCCCCGCCTCCAGCTAGTCCCCCACCCCCAGATAGTCCCCCGCCTCCAGCGCGCTGACTCACTGGTGGATGCTGCGGTTCTCCAGCCTTTTCGCTGACTGAATTGGGAGGTGGCTCTGCAACTCTCTTCGCTCTCATTCACCTGTCAATGGGTATTTTGGGGGGTTAAACAGAGAGCCCACGCTTACAACTGATTGGAGGCTGACAGATTCGCTGTCATTAGCATCCCACCCTTTGAATGAGTACCAGTATGTGGGCCAGGAATTAAGGCAGCGTTCAAAAGCATGTTCTTGTTAAGAAACTGAAAGACGTTGATGAACAACATTGTCAGGCCAAATTGGCCAACTCCAGCTCTCAGTGAGACGCATGCAGAAAGAATGATGTAACTGGGATGACTAGTACTTAGATCTGCCAGAGGAACAACTCCACTATGGATTCCCTTTCTTTGCGAGGACTATAAAATGAGGAAGAGTAACTGATTAACTCCCACTGATTCTCAGACTCTCGCTACCATTTACTGGAAACTGAAAACAGTGATGTGCAAAATGCAAGAGCTACCTTGCTCCAGGCTTCCAGTAAATGCCAACTCTGCTACCTCAATGAAAAGGCAAGCCTTGCTTTTCCAAAGCTAAATGACTCCTCCAGCTAATCTTCACCCAGCGTCTCCATGGCAGTATATGAGCGATGGTGCTGGATCACCAGGGTACAGAGTGGAGGCCATATTGTGACCAGGCTTCAGGGAAGGCTCCAGCAGCCTCTCCAGCAGCCTCTCCATCACTCACCAGGTCACACAGCCTGCAACGCAGCCTGCAACGCAGCCTGCAACGCAGCCTGCAACGCAGCCTGCAACGCAGCCTGCAACGCAGCCTGCAACGCAGCCTGCAACACAGCCTGCAACGCAGCCTGCAACACAGCCTGCAACACAGCCTGCAACACAGCCTGCAACACAGCCTGCAACACAGCCTGCAACACAGCCTGGTTTCCCCAATATCAAGCGGACCCAAGTGCTGCCCTGCTGAGGTGAGTGGACGGTTCAGGCCGCGCGCTCCTGTCCACAGGATTCATCTATATAGAGAGATGAGCTTGTGAGGAGGAAGTAGGGAGGAGTGGACTGTTAATGACCTGCTCTGATAGGAGGTCAGAGGTGGCCTGAGATCCAATCCGATTTTCATTTTCCCCAGTGTTGTAGTCGGTGTAGAGTGAGTGTGGGTGGACGTGTGTGTGTATGTGTGTGTGTGTGGGGGGGGTTTCCCTCACCAGGAAGCTATTATAAGTGAGGGATTTTAAGATGCTGGGAAGACCTTGGTAGATGTCATTAAATTAGGGTTTACAAAATTGTTTGGAGAAGTACAATTCTGAATGCGCAAGTTATAAATATGTAATAAATTGTAAAACTTTTTTCTTTTTGGTTAAGTCTCTCCTCGAAATAATTTATATCACACTTAATCTATTATTTATAGTACTGTCTCTTGTAAGCTATTCAAAACACAGGAACGACTGCAACAAAAAAATACACTTGAAGGAGAGACTTGTAATAGAAATGTAAGAAGCCGTTGAAAAAAAATCCCCTCATTCTTCTTTCTTAACATTGTTTAGAATAGTTTTTTTTATATTTTACTAATTTTCTCTCCGCACACACAAACACACTCCCTGAAGCTACTGCTGTATTTAATTACAACCACTAGCTCAGACAAGAGGAGAGCAACAATGCTGCAAAAAAAGGAAAAAAAAGAAGAAAAAACTACCGCAAGAGAAAGTTCTCTGCATCGGACACTGCAATTGACGGAACCCAATCTTCGCCCTCTCGGTCCTATCTTAGGAGGTCACCCACAAACCCATGTGAACCAGTTACATACAAGATACCCACGAGGTCAAACCTCTCCCCTGGACATACCCCAAGTCAAGCGTTTGATTCAATCCAAGAGTCAAGGGGGTTTCCCCTAATTGTGCTTGGCCCGCCCCCCTTTTAGGTAGCTCTTCCAGCGCTTCACCACGTCCCTGAAGATGGGCGCGTTGTCCACCGACGCCAGCAGCTGCAGCTGGTTAATGTGCGTGGTGTGGTAGTCCCAGCGCGCCAGGTTAGGTGCTGTGCCCAACATGTAGTGGCGCAGGTCATATATACTCCCCGAGCCTGTGTCGTAGAGGGGCAACATGGCTTTAAGAGAGTCCATTCCCCGGCTGAACAGCTGGCCAGCCTCACGGCCCAGCTTATCGCCCGCTGTCTCGGCCAAGTCATACAGCCCGAGGAGCGAGTAAATGAAGCCGTTGAGGACGAAGGAACTGGGCGTGGTGGGGTACTCCTCATACCAGTCGTATTTGTTCATGAAGACGGCTTTGACTCCGTGCTGCTCGGAAGGCATTTTGTAGGGTCCTACTGCCTTGAGGGCGGCGTTTAGGTACGCTGGGTCCTTGGTTAGCAGGTATGCTCTGACCAGCGTGGACATGGCCTGGCCCTGGGCCATAGCCGAGTACCAGCCGGGCTCCAGCGGGCGGAAGCCCTCGCCCAGCTTGCGGGTGACCATGATGGGCCAACCGCCGCGCTCGTCCTGGTTACGCACCAGCCAGTCACTGGCGGCAAAAAAGGCAGCAGTGTGCGCCGTGGTAGAGATGGTGATGTTGTCAATGGCACCACGCCCACGAAGCACCATACGCACCACACGCCGGGGCATGATCTACACAGAGAGAGAGGAACACAAATGTTGCTTCTGTTTAAGACATTACAAGTAGAATAACAGGGGGACCAATAAAGGTTATACTTTAATGACAATATTTACTTTTAATTTCGTTTTAGAAATGTCAAGGACAAAATGTCTGCATTAAGCACCTGTCTATTAATTAAAAACAAAAGATAACCTGCAACGACATGAGCCTGAATTGAACACTCCAACGCTACTAACAGGCCCACGTACCTTGGTGGCCTTAACGGCCTTGGTGTTGGACAGCCCCACTCCCTTTCGAAGGTCTGTAAGCAGGTCGCGGGTCACTGTGGTCCAGGCGCTACGCGGCCCGATGCCGTAGGTAATGTCCCGGTCCTTAAAGGCAATGAGCTGACTGGTGGTGACGTAGTGGATGATGAAGGGAGCGCCCTTTTCGGTGGTCTCCAGGACCACGGACACGCTGCCGTTGGAGGCGAACTTCAGGTCGAAGGAGATGATAAAGTCCTTGGAATTTCCCAATGGAAGCGAGATGCCCTCAGAGTTTTCTGGGGAAGAAAAAACATTTTCCCCAAAAATTTAATCATAATAATGGTATTAGATAATGGTATTGCATGGGTATCTTTCAAAACATATGTTTAAAATATCTGTTGTTTTTTCTTTCTACAAATAAAACATGAGCAGTTAAATTAATACATACATACATAATACATACATGCAACTTGAAATTATTTAGATCCTAATTAATGACTAATTTCTTGTCAAAACATCTGAGCTATCAGGGAGATGAGCTATAGGCTCCATATAATGCATCCATATTATTGCACTTCAAGATACTAACTATAAGGAATAATGTTAGACCATCATATTTTCCAGCCACAAACATGAAGGCATTAAACTACTTTAAATGTTGTAAATGCTGTAGATTCAGTTATTTCAAATGGATTTTTGTATCTTCCTAATACGCTTAATAACATAGAGGCACCAAACTAGAACACTATTCTTTCCAGGATTGGACTGTACTCTGTATTCGACTAACGACTGTCACGCGAGTCCCTCTCTAGCTGTGCCATGTCTCTCTGTAGTCTCTCTCTCTCTCTCTGTCTGTCAGGATGCTGCAGAGCTTCCTAGCTGGGAGAGATGAAGCAGCCTCCTGAGGCAGAGCAGGTCAAATGTCTCGCTGCACACTGGGCTTTATTAGACGAAAAACTGGAGGGTGGGAGATGAGGGTGGCTGAGGGGGGCTGGGGGAGGCTAAGGGGGGCCCTGGGGGACACCACTGAAGAATACAGGATGTAGAATAAAATCAGAGACCCAGTACAACACCACATTGTACAGAGCCACCTCGATCCTGTGGACGTGAAACACGTGGCTGCAGGAACTCTTCCATTGGCAGGTGCATAGATGACATATTGCCCATGTAAACATCAACAAGCTTTCACCCCCTCAAAAAACCCATAACCCCTCCCACACACAGCTCCTTAGCAACGCTTCAGCAACTACAAGGTATTCTTTGAATTATTTCCCGACTGTAGAGGCCATGGCAGCTCCAGGGCCTGTGTCGGTCTCACCCCTACTTAGTCCGCTCGTGCACGCAGAGCACTCCAGAGAGCTACAGAGCCAGTGTGCACAGAGAAAACAGACAGAGTGCGAAAACAAGCGGGAGCGGGAAAGAAAGAAATAAAGGGATCACAAAGAGAAGAAAGAGAGAGACAGACAGACAGTCTGGCATGGTCCCAGTCGCTACGGCTCTTTAATGCACTCATAAATCCATTACTTAAGGCAATCGGGAGAGTAAGTGGATTTGTACTGTGGCCCTGTGATTACTCAACCATCAATAACGTATGGCTCCGAATACAGACGAGATCTCCTCTCCTGTGCGAGACAGAGATGTCACCCAGTTATCGGGGTGTGTCAACACACTAATAAATGACATGGGGACGACACACTCGCTGTGGAAATGGAGCACTGGCTCAATACACACAAGCAAGCGGGAGAAAGTGTGTCATGTATAAACACTCATTGTGGCTTATATTGATTCACATGCAAACACACAATGACGCACATGTACACGCTCCGGCGCTCTATAAAGAAGCACACAAACACCAACCGAGGCAGACAGACCCACAACACTGCGTTCGTGCCTAAGCAGGGCTTCAGATGGTGACAGCAATTACTCCACTGTCTCCTCATAGAAGAGCCCCTGCAAATACTAATAGGCATCGATCTGGCTTGCACACAAACCACATTACTGCTGTAACAGCCACCCAATGGGGCATTGGCGCCAAGAAACAAGGCACCACACTATAATTGGAAATTCAGAGACAAAAAGTTTAGTCGTTGTCATTTGTTCGTCTGCTGTTTGCATGTGTGTTTGTGGGTGGGTATGGAGCGTTATGCAAGCCTCTGGGAGTTGAGGCAGTGTATAGTACATGTATTTGTACATATGTGTGCTGCATGGGTGTATGCAGGCTGTGGTTATGCTGTCTAAGGGACAAGAGATTGATCCTCCTGACAGATGCTGTGGGGGCGTTTAAACCCAAGCAGAGATAAGGAGAAAGGAGGAGACATGGGCTGAGAGATTAAAAATATGAGAGATAGAGGGAGGGAGAGAGAGAGAGGAGCAAGAGATAGAGAGAGGGAGAGCGAGAGAGATGGAGAGTGAGAGAGAGAGATGGAGAGTGAGAGAGAGAGGGGGGGATGGCAGAAAAAGAGAAAGGCTTGGATCTGAGGAAGAGACGAACAGAAACATGCAAGACGATATAAGAGCAAAGCTGAAAAGGGGAAGAGTCATGTGGAAGGTGTCATCCAAGAAGCAGAGCACACGTCCCAGCATGGTCAGGGAGAGGAAGGACAGGATGGGGGGGAAGATGGGAGCAATCAGAAGAGGGCAGGAGTAAAGTGGAGAGAGATGGAAGGAGAGTAAAGGAATGGCCGGTGAAAAAGGGAGAGCTGAAATATGAACCGGAAAAAACAACTGGAGCCCTTTGGAGAATTTCAAAGTGGAATTCAATTGAGATTGCAATAAAATGGAGTCGAATGGGAGAGGTGTACATAGATCAGATTGTTTCCAAGAAAAAGGACTTAGATGATCTAAAGAGGCAGAGAAAATGGAGGGAGAATGCAGTCTCCATAATCGTGTGTTGGATCAAGCAGGAAAGGTGTTCACATAAAAGAAATATAACTTTTCCAGTGTAGACTACACTGGCTCTACGGTGTTAAAGCACAACATAGAAAAGGGGGCCATTTTTGGATGAAATAATAAAGAGCAATGGGCAACATTGCTAATAAATGCAATCATATTGCTTGCATGGTCAACCCACTCCCTTGGAGTGGTACTGCTATCCTACCTGGTGCGCTGAACTGTCTGACAGAGGTGGCCCGTCCCTTATCGTGGACCCGCATCAGGCTGCAGCCCTTGGACACGCTCCAGGAGCCGGGGCTGGCCGCCCGGCTGTCTCTCTCTTCAGCCGTGTCATACACCTCCACGTGGGGGGGGCGCTCCGTCAGGTTCTTGCTGTAGTGGCTCAGGCCGTACTGGGCGATCTGGATGGCATAGAAGTAGCCCTGGGGGCCCCACTGTGTGGAGAGGGGCACACCTAGGAGGAGGGGAGCAGATACAAGGAGAGAGAAGAGGGGGGGAGGAGGGGGGATGAAAGGGGAAGAGAGAGAGAAGAAGGAAGAGAGAGAGACAGAGAACAGAGAAGAAGGAAGAGAGAGACAGTGAGAGGGAGAGCGAGGAAGGAAGGGGAAGAGAGAGAGAAAACTGGAGATCAATTTGTTTTTCCAACATTAGCTCTGATAAGAAATACTGCTTTGCTCTGAGCCAGAAATCAACATCTGCATTCTATCTGTCATGGTGCCAAGCTGTGCCCTTGCCCTTCTTAATGTTGGTTAAAGAGCAGTGTTTGGAGCCCTGCGTGGGCAACAGCTGAACACGCATGCTGAGAGGAGAAACATCATCATTTCTGTGCATTGAAATAGCACTTGTTGTTTCCACGTGTTCTGACATGAAAAAGGCAGGCCTGTACCATCATTGACAACAGCACAGGAAAGCTGACTCTAATAAGGCTTGGTTTAAGGTACCACAATCACAATATGAGGAGTTGGAACATTGCTCTTACAAAAGGGCACAACCATTCTCGGTTAACACTCAAAGTTCAGATTTGCAAGATAGATTCTTCCATCTCTTGTGAGTTTGGCAGCTGTTTCTTTTGGAAACACTGGTGACTGTTGTCTGCTTGTCGGGAGGCCACTTTGTCTCCTCATCAAAGCTTGTATGAAATTAGAAATGTGGCGATGGAAAGCTGTGAACTAGGACTGAAGTAGAAGGATTTAACAAATAAGACAGACAGATAGCCGGAAGGAGGGATTTGAACCCAGAATGAGAGATGGGCTAGTCATCATCCCCCCAAAAACTGAAATACCCACCATAGAGAGATGGAGACACAGAAAAAGAGACAGAGAGAGACAGACAGTGAGCGAGTGAGAAAGACAGCGAGAGAGAGAGAGAGAGAGAGAGAGAGAGAGAGATAGAAAAAGCTAAGAACCAGTGAGAATAAGATAGAAACCTAAAGCTCAGCCAGATGCACAAAGAGTGAGACAAAGTGCCCACAACACGTTGGCCTATTTCATCAGCAAAACACTGATACCCCTCCTCCCTAAAAAGACAGCAAAAAAATGGGTAAGCAATCACAAGCTAGCGCCGGCGAGCCGAGATGGAAGACCCTGCCTTGAAATTCAAGCCATTTCCTACCACACCGGGGGCTAGTCATCAACATCTAGACCCAGAAATAGCACGGTGCCAGGCGTCTGCGCCATGAACAGATAGTTTACCTAAAGAGCTGGTGACAGTCTCTGCAGAGCCCACTTACCATGACAATCCCATTAGCTGGCTAGCAGATCCAGCTAGCCTACACTGGCCCCCGACACATGAGGAGAAGGACATTCAGTAGAAGGGGAACGTAAGAGCAAAGAAACAACATGACAGCGGAGAAGGGATGCGTTCCAGCAGTGGGAATTGAATACACGTTCCACTTCATTATTCATACGTGTGCAAACCTCAAACAAGTGAGGACTTGTTTTAGATTTCGAACAAACTCGACATCAGCCATATCGTAATCACATAACACCAGTCATGTTAGACGGGTGCACAGCGCATAGAAAATAGAGGACAGGGTGTGGATTATGCTGAAAAACTGGAACTGTGCTCCAGGAAAGGTCATTTGAAAGAACACTGTTCGGTGCCTTTGAAAGGAATTCTATTGTCAAAGACTTCTTTGAAAAAAGACATCAGTAAGGCTTCCTGTCCTAAAAGAGGCTGAACGGGTATATTCCTCTTCTTCATCCATTCAGGGCCTTGGGCTTTGGTGGTCTCGAAATTGAGTCAGTGAGGTTATGATTCAAGCCCAAACTATTTAACCTTCCGAACCGGACAGAGATCCATAACTGGACAACCTACATCTAACTTTCGCAAATATAATTTTTAAAGTAGCTATTAAAAGTAATCTTTCTTTCAGAGAGGAATTTTCAATAGTCTTAGTTCACTGGATGACCTTCTTTAGGCACTTAATCAAATGTATTTCAATTAACTTAGTTTTTCAGCCTAAAGCGCTTAAATGTCCAACCTTCACAACTAAGTCTATAAAAATGAGTATTTCAGCTCAATCCAACAGCCTTCTTCCTCTCTCAGCATCCTTGTTTTCTGGCCTTGTTTAGCACTGCTGTGGGCCCACTTACACCAAGCTGGGATGAAATGTGCTAGGTTGGGAGGTATTTAAGTGGGTTACTGGGCTGGACTCTGTGGCCGTGTGGCACAAAGTGCAGAGGCGATGAGGGGATTGCAGCTATACACTCCACCCGCTTCAGGACTTCAATTAAGTTTCTGGGAGACAATGTCTGGCCTAGATTCAATTCAGAGCTCCAACTCTTTCTCTCCCCCTCCTTACACACAGCCACAGCTTTCTACTGGATGAAGAGCCTTTCCTCTCTGTGTGTGTGTGTGTGTGTGTGTGTGTGTGTGTGTGTGTGTGTGTGTGTGTGTGTGTGAAGTGAGGTGGTGGTTGGGGTACGTTTGCATGTTTTAAGGAAAAGGGGACAGTGAGGCCTGGAATTGAACAGACAGCTAAAGAGAAACCATGTAAAAGAGAAGATTCTCATTTCAGAGTCCACTGGCTAAAGAAGATTAGCTCTCCTCCACTAATTATGGAGAGCAAAATATAATCTCATATCAGAGAGGTCCGCTAAATTAATCTCAGACAATATTCCTTTGCCTCTGACGCACACACCTTAACGCAACGAAGCCCTTACTATCTTTTGTTTCGAACATAAGCTTCTGGAGAAGATGGTGCCATGTTTCAGCACATCATGGTTTTGTTCCTTACAGTTCTACGAAAGCATTACAACTGACTGAATTTGTGAGTCCCTGTGGTTCCAGTAGAAAGATCCTTCTCCCCTCTTGAGTATTTAGACAAGGCAACAAGGCCAAACACTTTCTCACTGACAATCAAGCAGGTTTGGAAGCAACACTCCCCCAGACCTTGTGCAAGATCTCGGACAGGGCTGTGACGGCCTAATTAACGGAGCGCTATTTTCTCCTTTACAAAGAAGCAGGAGTTCCAGGGAAAGGTGAGGGATTGTGTGAAGGGTGCTAAAAAGCAAGAGGCTTGATTAATGGCCCATGGGGATGTGAGACACATTGTGAGTGGGAGCTGGAGAGTGAGTGTGTGCCTGTAGACTTGTATATAGAAAATAGCCTTCGGAGAATAACTAGACTCCCTACAGCTCCACACTTAAGTTTAAAACAAAATTGGCTCAATTCCTGGCTGACCTATTTTCTGCCCTTCTGATACCTGTGGAGCAGAACACTGCTAGTGCTAAGGTAGCCTCACTTACCTCTCAGCAGGTTGGAAAAGTGCAGTGTGCTTTAGCTATGGCAAAGGGCTCAAAGGATTAACAAATGAGAGAACTAGTCTACAGAACTTTGACTTTTCCTTAAATAACCTCTTATACAAATTGTTGGCGCAATCTTTATCCCTCTTGACCAAGGCCGCTTTCAAAATCGAAGACAGCAGTGTCTGGAACGTTCAAGTACCTAAGCTTTGGAAAACTCTTGAACGGTTCGCTCAAGTACACTCAGAAGCTGAAAAGGGAATTTAGGATCCTAGTGAGAAACCCTACTTCTGGGTAGAGAGAGTGGTAACGTTGAGAAACCCTACTTCTGGGTAGAGAGAGTGGTAACGTTGAGAAACCCTACTTCTGGGTAGGGAGTGGTTAACGTTTCAGTATTTGTTTAATTGGGGGTGTAAAACGTTTAGAATGCAGGATGGATCTCACAATTCAACAAGGATAATTAATATAATTCCTATAAAGTATGAAGTGCTTTACCAACTAGGCTCAAACTAGTTACAGTACTGATGACAACACAGTTTGAGCAAGAAGCCTTTTTAAATGGGTTATCGATCACCTCTGGTCATCATTTTTAAAAGCAGCCCGCAGGTATCGCCATGGTAATCACCCTTAACACTTATGATGGGGAAACCTTGGAGACAGACTTTCCCTAGAGAAGACAGAGCCTCTTGCATGGCCAGCGCATCACTTTGCATCAAAATGCCTTCAGTCTCCTGAAGCTGAGATCGTTGTCCATAACTAACTGGCTTGCAACCCAATCAAACATGATTGGGTTTCTAATAAACCAAGTATAATTGCATTTGGGCTGCAGCACAGGTGATGTGTGTCCGTAAGCTTCTGTAAATATGTTCCGTCTTGTTAATCAAGACCCAAATCACATTGGCACAGACGGAATGAAGAGTTCAAGATTGCTATTCATTTAGCCACATGCCACTGGAGCTGATTGCTCAACTGATTAATTGTGTACTTCCCAATGACAAGAAGTGGTTTATTAGTCAAGCCTATTTGGTCCAAATACACATGTGCACATGCGCGCAGCGAGTAGTTCAACACTGCTGTTAATGTTTTATAAATAGAACAATCTCATTTGTCTTAAATCATGCAAGATGTTATGCGGTTAATTGGGTTACATTACCCTTTAGTGCTGCTTGTTTTATGAACAGCACAGGAAAATGATAGATGGACAAAGATAGACATGTAACCTCAAACAAAACCATCTGGTGTTCTAATGAGCAGACATACTGCTTTCATATAGACAGACATTTCACTGGCATGTCCTGTCAATGAGTCAGCGCTGTATCTCCCCAATCTCAGGAATAGAGGCACGAGAGTTCAGGATTCGAGGGGGCGTTACGCGCCATGTGAGTTTACACGCACAGGGGATTTACTGTGCCAGGAAGGTGTACATGATAAACATCATACCAAGTTATAGAGTTAACAAGAAACAGATAAGTGAGAGGAGGGGGAGGGAGGAGAGATCATGAGGATTAAAAGAAAAGCGAGCCGGAGGGGGGAGAGAGTGAGGAGAGAGCAGGGACAGAGCAGGGAGAGAGAGCGGGGAGAGAGAGCGGGGAGAGAGAGTGTGATGTGCTTCTCTTCCACACTTGGCAACATGTCCATGGCTTCCAGCAAAGGGAGACTGTGAGAAAAGATGGGGCGGGGGTATTTATTCAAACAGTTTCAGTAGTCACACTGGAACACAAAAAACCTCAAGGCTATTTTCAGGGGCACTTTCTTTCTTGAGAAAGGATGATAAATGGATGAGGGCAGAAGGAGCAGGAAGACACTAATGACAAGAATGAGGGAGACTCACAGCCTTTTCTTAGCGGTACATCGTGCTCCTGAAACGCATGAGAAACACCACACCCCTCAAACTGATAAGTGATTCAAAGATATTAGCAAAATATATTTCAACATTCCCAACCACCTACACACTAAGTCAGTCCACAGCCAGGATATCTGCCGCTTGAAACTCGACGCTGTCCTGCATCATTACAAGAAAGAAGGGGCCACTCCATTAAGTTTGTCGGTCACTGCAATCAGGTTTTGTAATCGGCTCAATCAATTCCATTTTCATTTGCTTAATGCAAGTGACTTGGAAGTGCATTACTCACTAGAGCCAGGCACGGGTTGCTTTAAACAGCTTTTCAGGAAAAGTCTTCTTCTAACTGTGGAGTTAAATGACTATTAATGGACACGGTGCGTTCATGTTAAAGATGAGTTCTCTGGACGACTTGCAATGCTATTATCATAAGTGCTGCTGCTGCTGTGACGTGCCTGGCATGAAGATGACCAACACTGCTGCCCCTGTGCTCCCAGGCATGGGTTTATGAGGACATAAGGGAGATGGGTGGGACTAGCAGCAGGGCCATACTACTGCTTTATTTACCAGGTATATTCAATGACAAGTTCTGCAAACCTGACCGACCGTTCATTTATGCAGCATTGACACTTGACACAAACGCATTTCAAACCTCACTTTTGAAAAGATCTAAATCCAAAGGAAACAGCCTTTTCTATGGACCGGAACCCTTCCACACTGCAAACTAGACAGACTTACCTTCCACTCCACTGATGCACTTGACGCGGTCGCGCACCTCCACGTTGTAACCCTCGAAGGACATGAAGACTCCGTCAGGGTGGTACGGCTCCCGCTGGGCGTACACTTTGGAGTAGCTGTGCTGGAACTCAAAGCGGTCATAGCCATCGTACTGTACCACCTTCCCGTACACCTCAAAGTACTTCTCCATCCAGCTGAAGGGAAGGTACACGTCTCCGCCTTCTCTTCGGCCTTTGATCGTGACATCGTCATTGATCAGACAGTCAATCTCTTCGTACTTGACCCCGCCCACTACGGGGGGTGGTTCGGGAGGCTGCGGAGGCTGTTGCTGCTGGCTGCTGATGCTGGCAGCTCCCCCCTTGGGACTGGGTGCCACCGGGGGCGCCCGGGGCAGGAAGTGCAGGGCGGTGTCACTGGAGCAGCGGTTCCACAGCAGCACGGTGATGAGGGTGAAAAGGGCGCAGATGACGATCAGGGTCTTGTAGTTGACCCGGGCAGCCAGGCAACGCATGGTCACAGCAAGCCTTTGGAAGAAACACACAAAGAGGTCGGTAAGAAACACTTCAACGCATCAATTGCTCGTATTGGTGCGTAACAGAACCCAGAGCTACTCAAATTGACATAATTGGTGCAGGGAAAAAAGTGCAGACCCCAGTTGGATCTAGTAGAGTGGTAGTTAAGTGTTCGACAGACAGATAGCCGGGAAGGCTTAATATCTGTCACAAATATGCCACCTGTCATCCACGGGCTTAATTAAAACCAAGGGGTGTGGGTTTGAGAAACAGGCCAGTCAACCACTTCTGTCCCCTGAAGACCATCCACAAGCTGTGTCAATGCTCTTAAATGGCTTCCTTTACTTCATTACCCCCGACGCAGTGAAGGGCTGGAAAGGTTGGTATACATTTCCTTTCAACCTGTCAAAACCTGCCAGATCCACTTCAAGAAGGAAGGGTCTGGAACAAGAGGACGCAAATCCCAATAACAGAGACTGGAGTCAAGTTCTGCATCGCATCAATACCATCTGTCAATAACAAGGCAAGAGAGAAGCACTGCTCATTAAGCCCCTTTGCTCGCTCCTGTTCCGTGCATCGACATGAAGGCGTGAAGCTTTGTCTAGCTTAAGATCAAATCGTATTCTTAGCGGAATGCTGGTTGAAATGCTTTGAGAGGGTGAGGTGAGCTTCTGTAAAAAGATCAATAGGGGAAAAGACATGAAAAACCACATGAGCTTTGAGGCATTGAGCATGATGCTGAGTGCACTGAGACATGTTGAGGGAGGAGCCGTCTGTTGGGTGGCCTGATCCCTCCCTTCTGGAAGGTCATCATCCCAGAAAAACTCAAGTGAATGGGCCCTCGCTGAAACATAATACGCACAAATATGTCTTAAACCACAAGCTGGATGCTTCATAACTGGAGAGATTTCCGAGAAAGGTATAGACAAATTCCCAACGTCGATGAGTTTATAGCTAAAAATCGGCCAAGTTTCACAAGCATTTTCAGTGACCGATTATAAATACATATGCAAAGGTTGGCCGTTCTCTCCTCTTCGCCAATGTAAGCTCACTGCTGTAGGGGTTCCAGACACAGCAACAACAATGAACCAGAACCTTCAAGAAGTTCCGTGAAAAAGAATCAGTCCTTCACCAAGTTCATTTGAAAGTGTCTGTTGAAGCTTGACCCTGCTAAAGGTCAGTTCAATGAATGCACATTTGTTCCAAAAACCAAACAATGCCATGGCAACGGCAATTCAAAAAGAAATGTTGTGGCCTTTAGAAAAGAATAAAGCAATGTTGCTCATGCTGTATGGAAAAGGACAGTCAGGCTGTTTAAGCAATTCAGAAAAAGTTTTCATTTAGACAATTAAATATTCGTTGATAATGGGTCAAATAAGAAAGGCATGGTGCTACTTTTCTAACAGCTCTTTACACTCCATCTCCATATTTACCCAAACTATTGGAAGGCAGCAGTGAACTCAGCACACTTGCAGTTCCACCCTTAAAGTAGTGCCTCTTGTGAGAAATCAACTTTGGCAGAATCAACTTCGGCGGTGTTGTGAAATATTGCCTTATATAAAAAAAAGGTATCATTGATATTTGGGGAAATGTCAGCATTGTGAACAGATGAAAGATGGGCAGGCGGGAGCTCAGACAATGTAGGGGAGGCGATGAGGAAGGTCTGGAGGCTGCACACTGAAAGATAAGCACGCCTGTCTCCTCAGGAGCCTGACTATAAATAATTGGATCTTTTTACAGATGCTCATTGCTGGTAGAAGTCAGGTCTACAGCAGGTACATGTCTAGGGCCAAATGTCATGAACAAGGAGTTCATCACCGTCTCAGCTAGGGAGCAGCAGGAGCTGTGGATGGATTGTTGCCTCATGTTGTCATCTGGAACATACAGATTAGGAATCCGTTGTATTTCATATTATATTAATTATACCATTAAACATATTACTTCATTAACCTACACATGTTTAATATATTTTGATATTGAACAATTAAAAGGATACCATCGTTATTCTGATAACATTTCCATCAACCTGTTTCCCCTTGCTTTCCTACTTGCTACAGACAAGACAACAGTATTAGTGACCCAGACCGTGTAGATTTGGTGTATTCGTGTTTTTTCAATCTCAAATCTCCTTATGTGCAAAGGACACGGCTGGTCCCCTGTGTAATCCTGAGAGGATCAACCCAAACTATAACAGTGTTGTAGATGTAATCCCTGTTGCAATAACTATGAGTTGCACTACCGATTTAAAAGGAAATATATATATATATATATATATATATATATATACACAAAACTTGAAATGAAATTCCAAGGGTAAATAGACAACTGGCGGGATGTGAAGTACAAGGCTTGTGAGTGAAGAAAGAATAACTTTAACTGTTTGAAATGAGAGAAAAGTTCAAAACAAAGCAATGAGCTTTGCGGTCTATCCTTTCCTACACCCAACTTCAAATGCTGATAAGTACTTGATATGTGAAACAACGATGTGGGACTATCATCAATCTTCAGCTGGCCAGAACGATTAAATGCTCTTCTCAGTATGCTATTCATCAGTCGCTAGTTGTGATCCAGCCAGGTTAACGCCCACTCCTCGTCTGCATCGTTGTGATACATGGCCTTCCCAAGGGACTGAGGGGGAGGGAAGAGCAACAGAATGGAGGAAGGACTTGATTGAAATGCTGCTGAGCATGAAATACCTGGAGCTAAGGCCGGATCTGTTTGCCATACGCTTTTCTGTTTTACTGGCTCAGCCTGGAGCTTCTATTGGGGGTTGCATCCACTGTCCTTGGCCTTCGCCCCAGTCCTGTAACCGTGGATCCTTGAAGCACAGGGGCCACATTGAGAGGAGAGGCCCTGATAATAACCATCAGTACAGGGGTGAAGGGGGGGGGGGAGGGCTGACAAACTGGCCCAGGCATTGTGGCCAGCAGAGGCTGTGAAAGCCTCCTTTTGGGTTTAATAGTCTGTGAGCCAACCTGCTTTCACACTGGTTGCCTTATGGTTGTCGGAAGCATTCAACTCACTTATTAAGAGTTGGGTTTTTTCTTCTTTATTTTTTAACACTGGCAACCGATGCTGAAGACCTGAGGAGGGCAGCTGTGTGCAACCAGACCCAGTCTTTGTTCATGTCAAGGTGGTTGGATGAGACCATAATATGATGTCAGATATGATGTTGATATGATCTGATGAGACCACAGTGTGGTCTGGAAGGTTACTGGAAGGATACAATAGCAGACATGCCATCCAACCCTCCAAACAGCCATGTTATAGGAGGGATTAGAAGCAGGTGCATGACAGCGTTGCCAACACTTGAAAAGTCGACTTGGGGTGGGAAAAAAAGAACCTTGCCTTATGGAGCGACATAAAACCAACTCCTGATGAGCGACCATTTGAATAAATAAACATTGCACATGAGGATTTAAGCCATGTTAACATGACTTATCTGTCAAAGAGCAGCTTCAGCAAGCCCAAGTTGTGACGCTAAGGGAGGCTCTGAGTGTCTGGAACACAGAACGCTCAGGTCACAGAAAGGGCTGGTCTCTGAGGACTCAGAGGCCCTATCATTCATGTCTTCTTCAGCACCAGTCAGGGGCCAAGCTTCGATGACAGCCGTTTGTCCACTGGGTTAATGCGTCTAGCAGCTGCAGAGCATTGGTAACATGTCAGACATGTCTGACATGGTTCCTTCTCATCTACAGAGATCACCCCGCAACTCAGGAGTATCCAATACCACCCCACTGACTTGAAGATTGTTTTAGGAACGCAGCTGGTGAGTTCAGTTCGGCTATATCGGTATCCAAAACGGAAGTGGAGGGTAAATATGTACTTATATATGTACAAAGAATGAACCGTTTTAGGATTATGTTACTATCTGGCCTGTTTGTCATCCAGTATGCAATAATAGATCATAAATCAGTGTTGGGTGGTGCTTCTTCCTGTTTTGATGAGCTCAACATTGTAGTTGTCACTCCACATCCTGAAATGTTGCAGATTCATTTCCCCATATAATCATTGGCTCGTAATTATGAATATCCCATGGGCTTCCTCAACTTCGTTGTATCCAAGCTTATGGGTTTTCTTCAAATAAACCGGTCGAAAAACCGAACGTGTGCTTATTGTGGAAATGCTACCTTTTAACGATTGCATGACTGTCTAAGAAAATCTGCTTATCTCTTCCAAGTTCTCCCTGCCAAATAAACCCTTGATAGCGTGGCAGTGCCCTGCAGCAGCAGCTCTGGGGATGTGCAGATAGAGTTGTTTTTATTCCCCAGCTATAAAAATCCCGAGCAGCCATCATTGCGATAACACCTTGGTGACTGCTAGCTGCCCTTGGGGACGTATCAGAGCAGCAGACTGGGTCCTCGCACGCAGGTGTTCCATCCCAACTACATTCCTGACATTTTCCGAGCTCTCCAGGTGAATTCAGATGAGAGCTTTTGACAGCTGTAAATGATCATCGGTACCTGAGGGCCCCGTTAGATGTGCGTGAGTGTAAGAGACGTAATTTGTGTCCATTTTCAAAGAAGAATGTGGATGAAATCAAATTAAACTTTCGGAGGGGGGAAGACAAATCGTTCCTACCGTGCCGTCATGGCGTCCAAACTTAGTCCAGTCAATAGTAAGACCCCACATATGCCCTTTGATCACCACATCCACAACCAGGCATACAAATACACAGTAACAGCCAGTTACATTTCAGAGCTGATTATTATTATTATTAGTAGTAGTATTACAGGGTAAGTGGAGAAGTAAGATAGCAGCATCATCTAATTCTATTAAAACACATTGGCCTTTAACTAGATTTTGAAGCCCAGAATGCATTCCACAGTGACATCATGTGCTGTAACTTTGTTTTGAATGTTGACTGATTTTATAGGTGTCATGAATGCTTATGGAAAGTGTTTCCAAAGAAGTTGTAACGGTGCTGAGGCAAAACAGCTCTAGGTAGTTTCAAAATACTACCTTCTCTACTCCCACCGGTAAGACGCGTCACATTTCTAAATTGCGATACAAATAGATTTATCAGGCAAGCTGAAGCACTGGCTGTTGTGTGGATTTTGAGGCTTGAACCATCCATCCGTCCTTTTTCTTCCGCTTATCTAGGACTTGTACCAGACGGGCTAAATGGATTAATTCAAATGAGATATATTGCCAAGTATGTTAACATACAAGGAATTTGATTTGAGTCATTGGTGACCTCAACCAATACAGGTAATGCATGTATTATTTACAGCCATGGCGCAATATCCAAGAATTAATATCTCCAAGGTCATTCCTTCTCTTCCTCCATCGTGTCTCTGGCTTCTCTATTGGAGAGATGGCTCTGTTTTCCTCCATGACTTTGTGTGTCTGTCTTTGAGCATATGGGTCCTTTTCCCCATCTTATCAGGCTTCTCGGGGGACTAGCATGACTTCCAGCAGTTCAATCCCAACGTACCCTGCTGGACTCCACCTTGTTCAGTACTCATGTGTTGTGCTAGTATCTCTGACAGCTCACAGCCATGTGGATCTCATACTTTCACATAGGGTTATTCTTTACCACAAATATCAAACGTTTACAAATTTAACATATTGAAATATGCCCGTTTTTTGACTCAACTAAACAACTGTCACAGATAAGCAAACTCAACTTTAAACAAGACATTTGTTCAAAATGGTTTTTGTGTCAAGAGCAGAAGAGACATTAACATGCTGTGCTTCATTTCAAAAAATGAAATACAAACAAACGCCACTCGGGAAAGTATGTGAATATGGTCGACAATGTAAATTCCCCTTATTGCTGCACAACCTTGGTTATATCCTAGTATCAGAGCATGAAAGCATTTGCTTTGAAGTAAGGCCTTCATGCAGTCTGCTGGTCATCAAGGGATTAAGCAGGTTATTACCAAAAAGCTGCAGATATCTGAGGCGTCTGGGGGGGATTACTAACACTCCTAATCAACAGGAAATAAGACGAGAGAAAAAGAAACACTGCGATGCTATGGTGACCTTTGTGCATCACATTACAGGCACTGCATGTCAACGTGCAGCAGTATGTGTGTGTTATTACAGTATATATATATATATTATATCTATATATATATATATAGATTCTTATATAATATATATATACTATATAGATTATATATATATATATATATATAGATCTATATATAATATATATCTATATATATATATATAGATATATAGATATATATATAATATAGATATATCTATCTATATCTATATAGATATAGATATCTATATAGATATATATGTATGTGTATACATGTATATGTATACATGTATGTGTATGCATACATTTGTATGTATATATCTATACTATACATATATATCTATATATGATAAAGGAGATGGGAATATTGTAGAATGAGGCTTAAGAGGTAAAATCATAATTGCATAGCTGGAAGAGAGACCTCTGTTCTGCTGGGTTATGTGTTGGAACACGTCACCTTCAAGTCTTTTCAATGAAACAGGTGATCCAGAAAGTTAGGCCCTGAGGATCTCCACAGACAGTCTTGTGGCTTTGACCCTCCAGACTAAAGTCTGTAACCTCAGGCAGACTTCCTAATATGCCGCAGACACAATTTAATTGACTCAGAATCCCATCCAAGTGCAGCCAAATGTTTTTGGCACATCTGTCTCACCTTAGGGATGATCTGGATGAGCCAGCATGCAGTTATTTGGGAGTCTTCCTAAAAAGTTTCGGAAAAATTTCCAAGAAAACGTCCCTAGTTACTCACCCTAGTCCATTCACCACACACCTCCAGACTAAGCAGTCACCATGACCACTAACCCTCTCCAGCACGTCATCCAGATATCTCCCCTGGCAGTCGCTTCCCAACCTGAAACAATGAGAAGATGGTACAAGTTTGACTTCTGGGCAGTTTAGTTTCCTGCTAATTAAGGTTTAACACCGTTCTACAACAGAGCCAAAAACTCTGACTGAGCGTATTTGAAGTGGCCAAAACAAAAGAGCATACTGATCTAAACTAGCAAAGGAAACAATTACCAAAGGAAGAGAATCCATCTAAAAGCTCAGTGGGGAGCTTGAGATGTGAGCACTCAGGAGCACTCTGCCAGGGGCCAGGAGGACTGCCCAACCTTGAGCTGCGTCTAGCAATGCCTGCCATTAGTATGGCTGAGAGAACGGAAACATCCGGAAGAAACAAGGAAATCGAGAAGAAGATCCACTATCAGCATGTTGCCATTATGTTGGACCAGACTATTAAACTGAACTAACTAAACTAATGAACCAGAACATGTTGTGGTATCTCCCTTTGTTGAATACGGCCAGTGACAATATAGGTGGTTTTTGTTCAAGAAGCTTTGAAAAGCCTAACAAAAATGTACAAAACCCTTTTTTACAGACATTGTTTGAGTGGTAAAGTATCTGCTTGAATAGAAAGGTCATCCAGTTGTGTGGCTACACAACAGCTCTTCATGAAAGACAGTGAGGTCACACAGACCCAGCCTAGTTCATTGATATTCATATCCTCTCCCATTGTTCGCAGCTCAATGTTTGCCTCCATCTAGAAGTCAGTGCATCAAAGCATCAGTCAAAAGCTCATTCTGTGCTGCCTCAGCTAAGAAGTGTCATTGTTTGACTCGTTGACAGCCTCACCAACAGAGACTGTATAGATCTGCTGTGAGGAATCAGAAAGAAGGTTATTTGCATTACACAAACTGGAGACTCTTAAAAGCGTAATGATATGCAAATGGCAATAAACATACCCTAATGAACTAATTTAGATTATATCAAATTTCTTTGTTATCTCGTTCACAGAAGCGTTTCTAAACGCACTCGTGCATTTTTTTTAAAATAACGTAGCGTAAGATGTTGCACACGTCCTAATGTCATGCACAAATATGTCAACACCCTTTAAAGCATGGTGCTGTGTACTATTACCAATAGGATGTGTATAACCATTCAGCTCTATCTATTCCTGCATCTTTCTCTGTGCCTGTTTAACAGGCTGATAGAATTGGGAATTAATTCTTCACTTCATGCATGAGTTCTTCACCCAGTTAAACCACTGTGGGGGTGTGAAACATCTGCCTTATGGTAGCTAGCCGTGTGGAGGGATGCAGGAGATAAGTCAAAGGCAACACATCTGATTTCTGGCTATCTTGGAAGCCTTGGATTATGGCTCTACTGACAGAGGCCATTTACAGCAAACCTGTCCCCCGGGTTTTGGCCTGGTCCATTTCCCTGCTGTGTCATACAGTGCTGCCTGATTCTGTGTGGTGACACAGTAGAACATGATGCATGCTGACAGAACACTCTACCTGCTCAAACTGTTTGGAAACATCACCTACCTTCATCGAATGCACCTTTCAGTACAAGTCTTATCCTACATAAACTGGCAATCATTTGCGAGTCCAAATAGTTTGTTCATAGACTTCCATGTCAGACAAAAACGACTGACTTGCTATCATTCTCAATTGTCCTGAAACAGTGGAAAGGTCTACATGCTGAATGTTTTTTTTCTTTTTCTATTAGATTTGTCATACAACACTCAAATAAACCACCAGAGACCAAACTGTGGATGGGTGTTTTTAATTTAGCCAGGCTAAATGTTTCCTGAAGTACATTTTGATGGATCAGACTTCAAAGTGCCAATTTTTCCTTTGAAAACAAAACTATTGCTGTAACATTTTTTGACAAGTTGTACATTATAGTAAAAAGTCAATAGGCAATGACTTACAGTCTTCCAATGGAGCATAAATGGTGCTAAGGAAACAAATACATATTTGTAATTGCAACCATGATGAATTTACTGTCGCCCAAACAGCCAGGTCATTAGGTGCTACCAATCCATCATTGGGAATGTGAAGAAAGTGACAAGTACTTTACCCTGCAATTAATCTCAATCCGCTAACTTAGCAGCTGTGCCAGTGGAGAGGGCTGTAAAATTCAAGACAGTGTTAAATCACAGCACAAGGGGAGCCCATACATCTTTGGTAAAATGGACCTTATTGACAAAGCACTTAAATCAGGTATTAGAAAGTTTATAGCAACTGCTATAAACACACAAAGCTGCATGCAAGGGGCACTGAAGTTCAACCTCCATAATGCAGAGGGACTTTCAACAACAAAGGGAGTGTCCTCAGCCAAGCCTGTGAGGGGTGCAGTAAGGTTGATATGGTGTGTGCAGCAGGAAGGGGTGGGGTTGATATGGTGTGTGCAGCAGGCAGGGGTGGGGTTGATATGGTGGGTGCAGCAAGCAGGGGTGAGGTGATATGGTGTGTGCAGCAGGCAGGGGTGGGGTTGATATGGTGTGTGCAGCAGGCAGGAGTGGGGTTTATATGGTGGGTGAAGCAGCCAGGGGTGAGGTGATATGGTGGGTGCAGAAGGCAGGAGTGAGCTGATATGGTGGGTGCAGTAGGCAGGGGTGGGGTTGATGTGGTGGGTGCAGCATGCAGGGGTGGGGTTGATATGATGTGTGAAGCAAGTAGGGGTGGGGTTGATATGGTGGTTGCAGCAGGCAGGTGTGGGGTTGATGTAGTGGACATGGTAGGATTTGTGGCTCCAAAATCTCTGTGAGATAGGATATTGGTTGGACAGACTGCCATCGCATCTTCGGTTGTAAAACTGCTGCACATTGTAGGCTAATATTTGATTGCGTTTGATCTATTACTATTGATCATGTCATCAGACTAGGCTGGAGCAAGGACTGACACGGCAGGAGCCCGTACAAGTATCGGTTGACACACAAATCACACTCAACGACTTGAACCAAGAGGTAATCTGATGCTGAGCTTCAAAAAGAGTATTTGTAAGGCACAACTATTGGACTTCTATTGGAAACAAAGAATTTCACAAAAATATCTATTCTTGTAAGGTAAAAACATTTATATAATCTCTGCGATTTGGTAATGATGGTTATTGTCAAACAAATCCTGCGCCATATTACTGCAGCACATTCCCGTAAGACAAGCACCAGCAAGCTTCACAGGATGTTTTAGTGCACAGCGCATTGGTCTTTCTCTTGGCATTATACTCCTTCCTGTCTGAATCTAAATGTTAAAGTAGAGATGAGAGAACACTACTGGCTAGAGAGACGACTGTGCAGTATGAACTGTGCTCTTCACCTTCATGGTGCAGGCGCTCAGACTGTACGGTCTGCCAATCAGACAAGCAGAAATCCATGACACAAGGAGTCATACATCAAGCTTTGCACCCAGGGTGCAATGAAGGGAGAGAGGAAATCTACCAGGGTCCATCTGCTTGGCAGACAAGGTCCCATCCATTCTCTTAAAGTCCATGGCTGGCCAATTGCTGAACAATCAAGCTGCTGACATTAATACGGTAAATGGTTTCACAGACCATCTGATGACAGCAGTGTCCAAGAAGCCCAAGTCAGAGAGTAGGGGAGCAGCCAAGCTAAAAGTGAGGTGTCTACTTACTGCCACGGATGAAGAGCTTCCTTCAAAAATCTCTCTCTCCTCCATATGAATAATATGCACATACTGTCGCTCTCAAACGCACTCTCAAGCAACACGTTTCGGAAGGCTATCAAACATCTAAGGCCACATTCAAAGCGCAGACTCTCGGGTTTCAGGTTGAGCAAAGATCACAAGCTGCTTTAAAAGATCTAACAGCTGGAGGGAAACACCCGTAAAAGACTGAGTTTGGGTGGCAGTCAGTCAGTCAGTCACTGCAGGTTGAGTCGTCCTGCCTGGATGCTGTCCTTCTGCCCAACGTTTCACTGCTGCTGCGCGGGGCTGTCATTCTCACAAGGCGAGCGGGAGGGAGCGCTGACTGAAGCTTCAAGACAGAACCGCGACATCACAGCAGACAGCGGCCTCTTTTCCAGGGAGAATTCCCTTCATGTATTCTACTTTATGTTTTGACGCGTGACTACCATGCAAATACATGATTATCAGCCCGTCTCTCTGGAAAACAAATAAGACCAACTTTTCTGACATATCTGTATACTAGGACAGCGCTAATGAACTGTGCAGGAAGAAAATCACAAGCCGGTTCAACTGAAAAACATCAAAGACGGCGGCAACAAAGCTGAACTTTAAAAGGAGAGAGCAGGAACACAGAGCCGCCCGCTCTGAGCGGATCTGCCGCTCTACCACTTCATCTGGCACCTCGATAAAGATGGGAAAGAAAGAGGCTCTTTCCAAGCTAATTTCCATTCGGCATAAAATATTGAAAGATAAATAATACATGCACACTTGAAAAGGAAATGGAATCGCGCTCATTTCTGATTTATAGCGGTCTGTCAAAAAGGCACTCCTCACAAAAATGTGAGAGTCCGAGTACATCTCAATGTAGCCTGACAAATATAGCCTTGGGAAGTGATCGCCTGCTCTGAAATATGCAGACCGACATGAGGGTGCAGGAAAGCACTTTATCAACACTTGAGAACTGGAACTTCTTTTAACAGTTTCTAAGACCACAGAGAGGTAAACCCCTCAATCCCTTTTTTCCCCAAATTACCCTGAAAGAAAAACCAGCTGCCCACCACAACAGTGGAGACTCCAAACCAGCCAGTTGGAGTGACTCACCTCCCCCTGCACTCACCGATTTCCCCGCCATCTCCACCACTCAAACGTGAGGCTAATCTTCACAGTGGATTTACTGAACAAAAGGCGCTATGGGGGGACTGCATCACATGCTGTGAGATGTGCTGTGGCTGTCACAAGCCCTCAGCAATATAGTCAGTAAGTTCCATTGCTTTTGCATACATTTCAAGGTTCCTCTCCATCTGCCTCTGTGCTCCCTATTAACATATCTACACTGGGACCGTTTCCACAAATGAATAACCACAAACCGTCCTGCCAATTTGAACACAAATCTAAGTCTGTTTTCAACCCTAGTGGCGTGGTCAGGCAATGACAACAGGATCAGAGGAGCTGTCGAGAGGCTGGGAAGAGCTGAGCGTCAAGGGAGAGGAGCCCACACCAAGGTGTCCCTGTGGGCCTTAGTCTGGCTGGCCTCAGTCTGCAAAGAGGCACAAGGGGAGGCAGAGGGAGGGGAGGCAGAGGGAGGGGAGGCAGAGGGAGGGGAGGCAGAGGGAGGGGAGGCAGAGGGAGGGGAGGCAGAGGAGGCAGAGGACGGGAGGCAGAGGGAGGGGAGGCAGAAGGAGGGGAGACAGAGGGAGGGGAGCTAGCTGAGGCACGCTGAGATGAGAGCAAATTCAAGTTTTAGATGAGTTTAGGAAGCTGCATAAATAGCCCCAGAGTCTGTCAGAGTGTTGGCTCTAAGAAGATGACTGAGCTTTATCTTGTAAACGAAAACCAGAAAGCTCAAATAACACTATCGCATGGGCCTCTAGTGTCAGTAAAATAAGAATAGCCTTTTCTGTATTGCACCAGCACAATACTAACAGCAAGATACACACATCTATCTTTCAATGTCCAAAGAAGGGCAGTATTGCTCACTATTTGCAAAAGTGCATATTGCCATGGTTCTGTAACCATCCCAAATGTGCTCAGACAAGCAGACAAAGGCAGTCCTGGGTGGTGGGGAGAGGGGGGCTTCCTTCACACCTGTGGTGAAGGAGCTGGCTCTTCCACATCACCACAAGCCTCACATCCTCAACACATTGCCGTTTATACCAAAAGACCACCGACAGCTACAGAATATAAACAGCCAGGGACGATGGAAAATCAAAACAGCATTTTGTAGAAGACAGTTTAAGAGGAAATAACTATATAAATCTTTGACAAAAATCACTCAATGTGAAGAAAGGGGTTTGCTGAAAAGACTGAGCACACGAGGGGGGAAAAAGGCTTCTGAAAATAAGGGGAATTATTCTGCTATTTGAGGCAACATAATATTCTTCAGGCAAAAATCAGGTTTTAGCAATTTCTAAAATTGTAATTGAGGGCTGAAAGAGACTGTCAATCGGGATAGATTGCAAGACTAAAGAAGGGAAAGTGCAACAGAGATCGACACTTCAAGAGGCAGTCAAATAGAAAAAAACAGTGAGACAGACAAGGTGCTAAAACAGAGGAAGCAGTGGAGATAACTAGAGAGAAAGAGTCACCCTTTAAGTATATCCTGGGAAATAGCTGTTAAGAAACCCCCTCTTTATGACAGCTTTGTTTGTTTGCACTGAGCCAAACAAAGGCGGCACAGTGCATCTCCATGTGTGATGATAGCATGAGCAATGCTAGCAAGCTGCTGTTCTGTAATCTGAGGCGTCACATCAGCGGAGGAGTCTGCTGTCTTATCCTGCCGGATCCCACTTTTACACACGTAGCTGTGAATAGCTCTTCTACTGGCTTAATAACAGTACCACATCCGACCATCCCATACCTAGGCTTCCAGAACGTTCATCATCTCGATCTGAGGGCTGAGTCTACTGCCTGACAGTGATCTCTACAATGTACACAGAATGGAATTTCTCATTGAATGGCAGCTTAGTGTTGGGGCCAACAGTACAGTGTTCTGTCGACACCATCTGTAAAGCTTTACCATGCCGCAACAAGCTGAATACCACACACACACACGCACATGCACACGCACACGCACACGCGCACACAGTGTTGAAAGATAATTTTGGTGAATTGTATGGATTGACACCCTGGTTGTCCGGGAAAATGTATGAGATGGAGGAAACGATCCCCATATGGTAAGTGTTGGGTTGCAATACCTGACATGGGAGGAAACAGGGCAGCTCTACGAAAGGTGGGTTCTTTTAGAGGGGAACAGGGTAGCTCTAGGAAGGGAGGGTTCTGTCAGAGGGAACAGGGTAGCTCTAGGAAGGGAGGGTTCTGTCAGAGGGGAACAGGGTAGCTCTGGGAAGGGAGGGTTTTGTCAGAGGGGAACAGGGTAGCTCTAGGAAGGGGAGAAGCATTCAGTGGATGAAGATGTTTTGCCTTAACAGACGAGGGGAAAGAAGAGCTGAGAAAATGTTCTGCCTCTTCAATGATCTGTATGTGGGAGAAAAGGCTCCCTCTCTCCCCTTCTCTTACCCTCTCCCTACCTCTCTCCCCCCTCTGTTCCCCCTCTCCATCCCTCCCCTTTCTTCCCCCTATCCCCTCTTCCTCCCTCCCTCCCTTTCCATCTCTCTCTCTCTCTCTCCCCCCCCCTCGCCGGGGGAAACTGGAAGGTCAGCGTCCTAATGAAATGATTAGATCACCGATGCTGTATGCTGCAGAGATGAGGGGCAAGACCACTTCCCTTTAAATGGAATTTGAAACATGAATGCACATGGTGGTTTCCTTCCTAGTGAAAGACTAACATGTTGATTCAATAAGAGCAACACTTGCTTTGGGGTAATTAGTTATGCCACTTTGGGAATGGGAATTTCACGACAATCGCTTTCTTGTAATACTTGTTTAAGTCTCCGAATATATCCTTTCCCCTTTGGGGATTATTACCCTCACCATGGTGACAATTTAACCAACTAAAAAGCACCTAAGAACTGAGCAGACTTCAGTTGTCATGAGAGATTCTTGTGGTTGAAAAATGTAATTTACTTGGTTACACAGGAATTCCATAAGCCAACACTCATAGTGACGACTGACCAGAAAAATGGCTGCCTTTGTGCTGACAAAGAAGAGAGTGGCTGTATTTGAAGAAACAGGTTCAAGAAAAACAAACCTTCAGTTCTCGCCTGGTTTACATGGTCGTTCCTGCCACCCCTCACACACTCTTTACTGAGTAATGACATAAAAAACTAATACTTCAGTCTTCAGACAGAATTCTAAAGCAAGCAACTGAATAGTAGATATTTCTCTAATTCCATGCTAAGACAGAAAATGACCTCTTTCAGCTCTAACAACTCCTCACAAAGGCAGGCAATGATGTGACACCAACAAATCATCCCTCGCCCTCCCATTAAAGTAACCCAATTGTTTGAGGAATGACCGAGCGCTGTGCGGGTTCTGCTAAGTGACAAATTCCTTTTTTATGCCAACGAACACCTACAGATTCCTGCAATTTGGCTGTGCCTTCTCATTCACACCCTCGTCCAGATGGAGAGGGAGTGGGAGGAAGGGAAAGAGGGATACCAAGACGTTCCAGTCATCCGGGGAGATGGACGCAGCCCCAACATTTGTCATCAGTGCCGAGACTTTCTTTGAACAGTGCTGTTTGCTGAGTCCTCTGCACCAATGGGAGCAAGGAACAGTGCAGTTAACAAAACTGTGTGGAATTGGAGAGGAGAAGAACTAGGAGAATGTGGGAGCAGAACACACAGAGAGCAGAGAACACTGGCAGACGCAGCGCTACACAAAATGCATATTTACTCCTTATTCCAGTGTTGTCAGCAATGCCAGGGATTACAACATATCGAGAAATAAGTAACATCCATAAAGACCAGAGAGGTAAAAGCATGGCTCTTAGCACATAATCTTTTTTAAGTATGTAAGATATGCCACAGCATTTTCAAAACAGAAATGATTCCAAACAGGATGAGCTGTTGATATAAGACAGCACACACTACCCATTTAGTATAAAGGGTGTGAGTTTCCCAAAAACCGTCCAGAAACCGTCCAGAAAATGCATGTGCCAGAATTTCAAGCACATAGCCTGCGAAGCTCGATAAATTCCAGCAGTATGCTTCCAGGATGCAGGATTACAAGCAATTAATATCCAGATAAGAGGTACTGAAAACAGAGCAATATACATATTCATGGAGGAAAGATCAAAAAGGAGGGATCTGGGAGTCAATAATCCCAACAAAGCTTTGGTTCTCGGTGTGAAGCGTCCTGAGAGCCTGCAGAAGCACTCGGAGCACTCTGCCAGCACGCTGGCCTTTGAGGCTCTCTGTTCAAGCTCACCCAGGCCTGACCTCCCCTCCCTGGTGCTGCCCTCCACCATGAGCAGCCCTCTTACAGGGCCTCTCCAAGGCTGCATCCCTCATGGCAGGATATTCCACTGAGGCTCAGGAGCAGCGCAGTGAGCATCGTGCTCTTCCTGATGATCTGAGAGAGCGCAGCAGGTAGATGCGGGGGTGATTGGGAATTGCACACAACACCGCTTCACCTCTGAAGTCTGTGTGCCATCATCACCTTAACTAGGACTCCCAAGAAACCATGCAAAGCTTTAACCACCAGCATGTCTCTCGTTTCCAAGGAAACCCCAGATCTGTATTGCCCTTCATTATTGTTCATCCATGTCTTAAAGCACGTCCGACCTGTGCTCATGTGGCAGCACCGGTGTGTAGCAATGCATTGAAGGCCAAAGTACCAGCTTGCCACAGTTTTTCCTTCATGTCATAGTGAAGGAAAGCAGCAATTGCTATTGTGTGTGCGGGAATAGTGTCTGAGGGGCAGAGCTTGCAGGGTCTAAGGAGAGAGGAAGGGGCTGTTACCTGCCAGTGTATCACTCGGCTCTCAAAGAAATGTCACATCAATCACCGGGCGGATATTGCTGCATTTATCATCACATTCACATTCAAGATCAAAAATATTTTTAATAAAAGGAAACATTTTAATAGGGTTCAATAGGGTTCATTTGGGTCAGAAGACCCATTTAGAGCAGAGCAAGGTTGTATCCTTTCTGGTGCTCTCCGGCACATGCAGATGAGGCCTGTTTATGACACGATGGTGATGAGATCTGCATGAGGTCAGCAAAGTGGAACACTGTGAAACAGAAGACACCAGAACATTCTGGATGATGTCACATTTGGTTTTGTATGCGTGTATAAACGTGTATCTCTATGTGCGGTGTGTGTGTCCATGTGACTGTGAGATGTTCTAACATGAATAAAGGGTGTGGGCAACATCTTTTCACAGTCAATTTCAGTCTCCGCACATCACAAGGTTTAACGTCTCTGACGGTGCGATCTACGCTACATTGCACGACGGTACGAAAAGACCAGCAGAATGGAGCCTGAAACTTGGAACGGCTGTGGCTGCTGTGGGTTCAAACAATGACAAACTGGGACTCTCTTGACCCTGGGTGCTTCATCAGTCTGGGAAGCTCTGAAAAGCACAAAGGCTGTCCAGGCAATGTGCTATTGAGGGGCTGCAAAGAAGTGTTGAAACGAGGGCTGATGATGGAGAAGCGGTAATAAGTACAGCCTGTTGGGACACCATCCAGATTAATACCCTTAAACCAAAGACCACAGACTTTCCAAGGTCTCCAGGGACAACATAGCCCTTCTTCCTCAAATGGCAGGGGGAAACTTCATTTACAAGCCTAATGAAGTGTGAATGTCATTGGAGAGGCACTCTGACAAGTGGGGGTTGATAAGAAATGGCTTCTTTTTTGCCAGGCGAGATGACAGCCATAGACACCCTGCTTCAAAATATTAGGCGTCAACGTGAGAAAGACAGCCGTTGGAAAGATTAAGCAAGATGTCATTTAAGCACAAACGGGTAAGTGGGCAGCTTGAGGCGATGGAGGCAATGGCAGCCCAGGGCCATTTCATTTCACTGGCTTCATGTGGAGGGAGAGCCCTACAGTCATCCACTGCATGGAAGATGCATATTTTGTCATATTTGCTTGAAGCCGTTTTAAAGCCTGGGCCTAACTAACATCTTCCTTTCTATGAGCAAATGATGCTACAATGCTTATTTATTGGGAAGAAACATCAAGGTTTACAAACAGAATAGCAGCAACACCATCTTATTAATGAAGTCAATTCGATAAAACATCATTGGGCCAATGATTGAGATTAAGCATTATACGTCGTTAGTCTAAATTCTGCTATTACATTTAGAGAGGGAGCAAAAGTGACCGTTTCAATTAAGATTCAGGCAATGAAAAAGACATGTTTTGTTAAGTATCTGCCTTCAGTGTCCCAATAATCACAGCAGTCCAGCGTGTCAGCCTTGGCTGCTCAACAGTGGCTCGTTCCAGATCACAGGCCTCTCTGCTGCTGGGCACCGTGGAGGCTGGTGACATTCAAACGATACAGACGATGATCCACTTAACGATCAGACGGGCCAATATGCCTGGGTGCAGCCACCAACACTCACAACCTGCTGCTGGCAGCTAGTGAGTTTCCAAGGGCCTTTACACTGGCACTAAAACATGTCCTTGACATGCCGTGATACCTCGTGTGACTGAAAAAGCAGCATTTTCAACCCCGCTCGGTTCATATCAGTGTGGGGGCAAACATGAATAAATGTGACATACACAAGGACACTTTGCATTTAATGTTGGCACAGAAAGTGAGTCAAAGTAACATACTGCTCAGACAATTTGGCACCATTCTAGGTATTCAAAATACTATTGCATACTATTTTAAGTCAAAAGATATCTTCAGTTTTTCAACTGATGATATGGCATGCCAGCACTGGCACAGTGTTGAATACATTTGGATATGGCACTCAAGCCTGGGTAAATGCAGGATGCATGAGAACAAGAATGTTCATTCTCAATGTTCAAAAAACTAAAATTGCCTGGCAGGGAAGAGGAGCCCATCATGTTGTCGTGTGTGAAATTACTAGAGGGAAAATCAGACTAAACAGACTGCATTAAAAAAACCTTTAAATATGGCCACTTGTTGCCATGGTTGCCTTTGGCGAGGTTCCCCTCTCTCTTCTCTGTACGTCGTCCAGCATCAAGTTCTATCTGAAGACCAGAACAGAGAACAAGAAAACTGCACCCGTTGGCAGCTAACCGCAACAATATGGAGGGCGAACAGGACAAACATCTCGTGCCAAACACCACCTCTCCAATATGATTTGTTGGAACAACTCAATAAAATTGGATGATAGAACAAAGCAAAAATGAAGAGAATAGATACTTAGATACTGTATGAAAAAGGCCAAATCAATACCAGTTTTACAAGAAACATAGACATAGTGGAGCCTCTCCACTCAAATCAGTATGTTTAAAAGTCTCCACTTGAGGATTTAGGCTAAGCATAGTGAAGAGGACAGAAAGAACCATTTTGGCTCTGACTACATTACTGAAGCTCCATAGGCAGGCTCCATAATGTATCAGTCTTAGTGTGTGTGTGTGTGTGCGTGTGTGTGTGTGTGTGGACGGCTTTGCCACCTTTGGAGCCAAGGGCTGGCAAGGCAGAGCGCAGGACAGCAGGGCGAGCATCGAGCCACAGAGTACAGACAGTCCAGCCAACCAGAGCAGCTGAATCCCAAGAGTGCAGCCGTCCCTGTGAGAAAGCCTGTCTGGACATTCTGGCTGCTGCACCAAACGCCTGGCATTGTGCTTGGAGTCTGGCCCTTGAGGTAGGGCAGACACATACTTGTAAAAGCCCAAGTCTATTCCATGTGGATCTGGTGCATAGCGAATATGGGGGGGAGCACTGTTCCATATCTGTTTGTCTTGGTGCAGGGGCTCCCTTTGTTGCAGGAGCGGATGGGGCTTGGTATTTTTGGGAGAGGGGGTCTGGGGATTAAGATGCCCCTGGTCTGAGAACATTACTGCTGTCTGGCTTGCGTCTGTGAACTAGGCCATAGGCAGCTATAGCCCGAGGGGGGCTTCAGCAAGCAGAACGCCTGACAGGCTGCAGTCCCACTGAGGACCCAGGACACCCCACACACAGAACTGGGTTTACCGCTCCCCAGAACAGGGTCAGACTGTGACTGTCATAAGGAAACAGACACCTGGCAGTCAAGCCTTTTTAGTAGCACAGCACCTAGTCGAGTTGTTAGCGGTGTCTTGGACTACATGTCAGCAGTCTACGAGGAAAGTCAAAATAAAAACACTTTTTACTGTTGAAAACTCCTTTAGTTGAGAGGTTTATATGACAGTTATTAACTTTGCTTTCATTAATGCAAGGGATTTATGACAAAGTTAGAGAAAGAAACTACCCATAAAGCAACATCGCCTTATAAAACTGCAAGTAAGATGCATCTGTATAATATAACAATCTTACAAATGAAGCTGCATTCTAAGTGCATTTACACGAAAGGTGTACAACCCCTGCAAGCGTTTCCTCCAGGGCTTCCACTAGGTGTTATGTTGTTGCTAAGCACTCATCATGTCCCATCAAACTCAGGCTTTAAGAACCGAAAAGTATAACTACTGGCTACTGGCACTGCTGTCTGAGAGTGATGATCTGGTGAAGCCAGAAGACACACCAGCATGCAAGAAAGTGGCAGGACAGGGAGGCACCAGCACATCACATGCACATCACCAGCAAGTCACCACGCACGTCACATGCACGTCACCATACACGTCGCCACAAACAAAAAAAACTTCACTAACCTAGCATCTCTTCCCCATTTAAACTGTCCAGCAGCATAGTGATCACAAGGGCTTTCCGGTTACATCAATCTTCTGTCTCTGGTGTTTTATGGCTTCTTTGTGTTTCTTTGAAAGCAGAAGAAAAGTCCTTGTTTGCCTTAGCATCACTATGCTGAACTAGCACTCCAGTGAGTGTGGCTGGTGGCCATCTACAGCCAAAGCAAAATGAAAAAAGCATATTAGTGCCAGCTGACCAGTCATCCAAGCCGTCACAGCATTCCAAATGACCAGAGCCACTGAACCTTGGATGGGTGCAGGGCTTTAGGAAGCGGCCAGCCTAGGTGCCAGAATGGGGTCACCTTTCCAACATGAGCCTATTATTATTAGGCTCCATAGGAGGCTCGAGCTTAGCTGTCCACCCTGCATCCCAGACAATGTAGGACAGAAATACATGTGATGAGCCGACTCAAGCCGCTAAAGCGCTGGGGCAGACAAGCAGATGCGTTTAGGCTGACAGACCGTGAGACTGCACCAGCAAGGCTGCAGAGGAGCAACACAGGCACAGAACGGCATGATGCAATGGTCTGAAGCAACACAATATTTGAGAAAAATAACCTATGCAGCGTTAAAGTTAGTATTTTAAATAAAGTATTTTAGGTCAAACAAATTCAAAAACATGAACTCATTAAAATAACTGCAGTAAAAACTAACTGGGAAAAAAAGACCTAAGAGAGTGCAGTTTAGTCTCCAACGCCTGCTTACTGCTCAGGATGGAAACTAGCAAGGAGTCCTTCCCTGAGCCCCTTCCAGTGTGTTAGGCCTTGGATACATCAGACACATCTTGTTTAAAGCACAGGCATTCGCAGCATCCCTAATGATTTAGTCAAACTAAAGTTAATACCGGAGAGCATAAAGTAAAGTTCTGCCTCTTAAGAAGGATATGCAAATTACTTCCTCATTATGTGGAGACAAACAGTTAAGTGTTCTGATAATTATGCTTTAATGGTCTTGGTTTCATTGGTATTAGTTCCCAGGGATGCTGATGCTAATGTATCTTTATTGGAGGTCAGCCAGAGAGCTTTCTAATGAGGATATTTGCGAGGTTACAACTCATATCTCCATACAAAAACTCCACACAAAGCATTCCAACACTTAATCATCTGGGTTTTCCTGTCCCTGTTATACAGCCAAAACAACTAAGACACTGCTTCATCCTCAAGTGTAACGTGGCGATTACCCCACAGTAGGCTAATGCTGTAGATCTAAATTATTAACATCCATGAGGCTATGGCGACCCATTCCAAAGGATTAGTTATATTTAGCGATTTAAAAAGATTATAGCCTAACACAAGTTACTAACTAATTACAAGGGATATCCAACATTATCATAATAAAATACCTAAATCCTGCCAAATTTATGGGTGACCCATAACAATGTTAAGAGCACTTGAGACGTGCAAAATGTGCACACACAAAAATGACTTGAGAGGTTAAACAGCTCCACTTAACTGACATTTCCTGAGAGGACATACAAGTGATCTAGGGATTTTCTGGTCAACTCCTGCAGGGAATGATATGCAGTAGAGTGGCCATCTGCCTGCTGCTTAACGTTTTACCTCTGATAGGATAATCCATGCTACCACCTGAACAAACCAATCAAGACCTTCCAACAAACCGCTAGAGATGATTCAAGCCAACAACTATCATATGTCCAATCACTAGGCTTTAAAGATGCTCTTCAAGGGAGCGTTAATAATGACAGAAACCATGCATATTTTCAGTATGAAAACGTGTTCTTACTTTTACATCTGGTGTCGGGCATATTTCAACACTCAAGCGCAAGCAATGCATTGTTGAAAGTTACCTGAAGATAGAATAGAATTTCTAGATCGATAGAATTTCTGTGGTAGAAAATTGCCTTTTAGGTTATAGTCAAACCACCCCACCACAAGACTTTTACATACAGAAAGATATTTGCCATTTAAAAATAAGAAACGGATACTGTAGCTCATTTTCTAAAATCACATACATAGATCCAGCATCGAAAAATAACTGAGAATTTACTTCATACAATTCCAGACCAATCATATACCCCATCTAAGCTAAACGTTGCAGTTTTGTCAATTGCTTCCCCATTGTACCATAAGCCTACCTGAAAAGACATGTCTAAACTATGTTTGTAAATGACAAATTCACTTTGCAAAGGTGCCACTGAAACCCATAAATTGGCAAGGCTCTATTCCAGCAGACTGGAGGAGAGGACGACATCACTACCGAGGCTGTAAAATAGCTGTATCCTCTGTCTGCAACAAGCTCTGCCTTCAAGGCATAGCACCTTTAACACAGGTCAGTGTTGCACAAGTCACATCACACTGACTGAGCTTCACCAAAACAGTTCACAACGCACAATCAGAGCCGCATTGGGAAAAGGCGTCGTAATTATCAGCCCACTTTCAACAGAGCAAAAGATTACAACTGAATCAACTTTGAGGCTGCATTAGTCAAATCAGCGAGTGCACACAGACTGGGCACGGGGTATGAATTATAATATAACACAGGCACCTACTGGCACAATGAACGCCTTAACAGGTAAAGCAAAGTTCAGGAGAAAAGTCTTTGACTTAAATGTATTATGAGAAGCGTGTCTGTACAAATAATATGGGAAAAGAGCAACCGCAAAGGGTATCCACACACTGACACTAAAGTAAAATATGTAACAAGCAGACTTGTTGAGGCAGGCAGCATCAGACCGTCCTGTAACCGTGGCCTGTGTGGAAATCTCCCTAAAAAATCTGGAGCTGGAGAGCAGATGTCCAGCAAACCACATTCAATCTGTGCAGCAGAAAACTGTCGGGAGCGCTTATGAGTCAAATAACCACCCTGCAGACACGCTGACGCACCCTGGCCAACGCTGACATTTCAGAGGTTTGCAAAAAAGGATAACTACTGTAAAGGAAGCGGGGCTCACCGCACACTCAAAGCCTAAATATGTTTTACTATTTTGTTATTCACAAGATTACTACAGGCATTGCTCTATGGTTTTATTGAATGGTTTGATTGACGGATGTGTCTTTATATTGAATATAAAAGAGCATAACAGTTTAAATTGACTGCTTTGATAGGAAATGGCTTCGAAACAGAACAAGATAGAAGGCAGCAACAATACCAGAACATAGTGTAGTTTCAGGCATAGGCTATAGCCAAACCAGGCCAACAAAAAAACGTTTATTATATTCTTGAGGCGCTAAAATCACTAAACAGTTGAATACAAGTTTTAACGATGCATACATTGAAAAGCAGCTTTAATGTGGAGAGATATGCTACAGTTGAGATAGGTTGTTAGGTTTAAGACCAGAAAATAACTCCGAGTTAGCCTCAACCTGATTCAAAACATCAGGACTACAGCTTCTCGTTTATAGTAGATCAAAAACAGACAAACTACGCTGGATGGTTATAACCTTGCAGGCTAACAGACCACAGAAGTTAAGATTAGACTACTTTGTGGAGCAGACTGAGTGTTCTAAAGCCCCGACGTTACACTTGTGAATCACACAGGATGGCAGTGAGATATACATGTTAGAAAGGGTAGTAAGCGCATGGATTTTGAATTGCACTAGCAAGTAGGCGACTGAAATTAAAACAGTAAAGTCAATACTTTGCCAACAGCCACGCACTCACTGCATCCAGCAAATACAACGATGTGTTGGCTAGCTAGACACTCGGCTAGCATGCATGCTAGTAGCTCACAGTCACAGCTTTGAAGTTACGAATCACGTCTGAATCCATAGGTATATTTTCTTACCATAGCCTGCTATATTAGAATGATATCCGCATCACGTATCTACCTAACCATCAACCTCATAAATCTAAGATAAACTTACATTAAATGTGTGAGTTCCATTTGTATTGGATTGCATAGATGTATTAGCTAGCCCTTCATGGGCGATGGGGGCAACAAAAAATGAGAAGAATGAAAGACGTGTGACTTACCAACGCCAATATTTCTTCTTCCGATACCGTCCTAAATATCCAGAAGTGAATTGCTTGAAAGACAAGGGAGACTAGGAAGCTAGCTTCTCCCTGAGTGCTTCTCTGCTCAAGCCTTTCCTACCTCTCCTAACACAGTACAGGAACATTTCTGAGCACAGTGGATCAAGCGACAGACCCTCACTCCTGCTAACGCACTGACACCGCGAGACAGCACGAGAAGGTGGAGTTTTTTAATAGCCAATGAAATACGCTACTGGAAACTGCGAGGTCCAATCAAATCTAAGCTTTTGTCTGCTGTTTGCTTGATTGACGCGGGGTGCCACTATTGTGCAATTAAATTCGTTTTTGTCTTCCCAAGTCCACTCATCGTTGTCGTGTATGTAATTTACTGTCATATCTGTCGATTTAATCCTGCTCTACACTCGTTTAAAACAGGGAGAAAACATCGATTTGGGATTTAAAGATAAATCACACTAAATGACACATTTTGGTTGACTTGTCTATAACTACAGTTATTTAAGTGAAATGTAACATCTTCCAACTTCTACTAAGCTTTTTACAAGTCAGTCACAAAATTCAGTTTCTAAAATGAACTAAAAGTCCATATGGGTTCTTCTGAATAATTTAAAGATTTGGACTCCCAATTCACAAGCATTAGACAACACGGATTTCAGATAGCTCAAATACTTTAATGCCACATGGTACACATGGTAAATGTTGGAATCCTAGCAATAAACATCGGCATAATTGTTTACTGAGATCAGAAAACAGTTAATCATTTGAGTGTGTATGCATATGCCTGCATTCTGTCCAATATAAGGCAAATGTTTTGTTTTAATAGCATTATTACACTATTACAAGGAGTATAAAAAAATAGAAGAACAATCGATGCCATGATTAACAACGCGTCTATTCACAGTTGTCTGTGAAAGTCTTGCTGTAACGGCAGATACTGTGACTAGCAAACTAAACAAGCATACGTGCCTCTATTCTCCATGATAAAGCTCATTATAAACATTAGACTTTATTTGTGTGTTCTATACCATATGCATGAGATGTGGTGAGGTTTTGACTTAAATGCCCCTCTGATCACAACATACCACGTTGTCCTCCATGCCATGCTTTACTTTTTTGGTGTGGCTTCCTCACTCACCTCCATGCATTATTCACTTGGTTCCCTGAGCAACCATCTTTTCATTCCTCCTGTTGAAAGTATTCTTGATCTACAACGAATATTTGAACTTAACAACCATGACTTGCATGACGACCTCAATCCCAGTGTATTGCATGACTTGAAGTTGACATCAATGCCATTTATTTGATCTAATCTATATGGCCAGTGGCATGTGGACATCCCCACTAATTATGGAGTTGGGAGTCTATTAGATGTTTCAGCCACATTAAAGGGGATAACTTCCCATGATTGGAATCGGATGTCTAACTAACTCATAAAGGTGGTTAGGTGCTCCAGTAAATTTGGCCACAGTGTACTTTTCTCTAATTATGGAGAGGATACAGGTGGATAGGTTTCTCAGTGTTCTATCACTACTACACAGATGACGCTGCAACCTGATTGTTTATCAAAGGATCAAACCAACAAAGGTTTGTGATGTGGTATTGTTTTTGTGAAATGTTGTACAGTTTTTTGTGTTGCTGACAAATGTGTACATGGATTGATGAATGTTGGGTACATTTTTTGGGATTGAGGCATGATACTGGGAATGCTCAATGACAACTTATTATGAGAGAAATGGAGCAGGTAAAAACAATAGACAACAAGTACAAATTAATATGTACTCTGTACCTTCTTCACACTGTCTGAGCCTTGGAAAGGGAATACAGGGAGGGAATCAAGCATGCTTTGAGTTTTTGGAGAGGACACTGGGGAAAGGTTGTTAAAACTACAGAGGGCATTTCAGCAACTAATCACATTTCCTGGCAGACGGCATCCTCGGCCTCGCTTCCCTCTTCCAGGAACATGGAGCATCTTATGAAAATTAATAAGCTTAGTGTTTTTCTCGCTCTGTCTCGTGTTCAGCGGCTGATGAAACGCTCCTGCACCTGAGGAGCTGCTGGACGCCCTCGTCTCATACCCGTGCTGTGCTCAGAATCATGGCACATAGTAGGAGCTCTGAAGAGCAGTGTGACATGAGCTTTAAACACTGACAGCAGCTTATAAGAATGATCTGCTGCCAGATGCATGGAGCCTCGTGGTTTATTATCAAAACAAGGTTATAAGTTCGTTGCAGAAACAAACTGGACTTGTTCCTCTTGTAAACCAAATGGCCAGTCAGGTCATTTAACGTATTAAAATGTAGCCTTTCCTGCAGAGGGATGAATGAAAGCGTTAAAGTAATATATTTAGTCAATCCTCCTCAATCCTGAGACCAATACATTTAGCTGTTGTTCAGTATTTTGGCTTTCTCAACTGCATTCAAAGGACAAGTTGGAGAAAACAGCCTTGTATCTGGTCATTTTGATTGATGCTGTGGTGGTATCGTGGTGTGTGCATTTTTACTTTTTGCCACATGAGTGACCGGGGTGGCACAATATATCCGGTGTGTTTCTATTGCCTGGCTTGGCCTGGTGCTGACTGACTGGGTGAGATAACTCCCTCAAAACCCCAAAGTTCATTTGATCTTGCACTATTTGTATTCTATGACAGCTTCTCATTTTCACTTTGGAGAAATAGAGAGTCACATCACTTTAGGGGCCATCTGATATTAACCTCCTTGCAAAAAATCCCTTGAATGAATAGAAAAAGGGAGCGAGAGAGAAGAGATTAGTTTGTATTCAGTACAAATTCAAGGGTCATAAAAAATTAATCCGAAAACATCTGTTTATCTTTTTATCACAATACTGATACCTTTCTCTCTTCAATAATGATTTGCTTCTTTTTACTGTTTCAATCTAATTATTGTTTTTCTGTAAAACACACTGTAAACAGCTGAATTTGTCACTTATAGAAGATTGCTGTGGGTCTAACTGCTAAATCGAGTTCTAAATAGGGTACATGTGCTTGAATAAATACATTTCCTGCTATCTTGTTATAAGTTTACAGTGTGAAGTGAAGAAATTAATAAATACAGATTTCATGAAAGAACCACCTGTGCTTTGGGATGTAGTTGGCCCAACCCTGTACTTTCATTTCCTTCAGGGCTTTATAGATTAAGCTTGAAATGTAAAAAGACTCTTGGCCATTTGAGACAAAACTCTATATTTCTGCCAGAAATACTTAATTGTACAGTATTTTATATTTATATCTGACCTATGTTATAACCAATGAGTGCAACTTTCAAAAATATATTTATTAGTTTTAGGATTCTTTCCATCCCAATCTGTGTTCATTGTTCTACCTCATTCAGTCTGTCCACAAGCTCATCAAGGTGACCTTGCATCTTACTCTGATTTGCAATCACTCTGTATGATTGCAAAATTGTTCTGTAACAACCATAAGTGCTCCTGAATATGCCTTAATATGACTGATGCCTTGTCCTCCAACTTGACATTGAATTTTAATTCTCAAATGGCCTCCATCAGTCCGTCTCTCCAGTTGAGAGACGGACATTGACTATACTGCATTCAGGGAAGGCCACTCCTTCACCCATACTTCTCATTCATCTCCCAAGCTAAGTCTAAGCAAATTTCTACATGACCTTTTTAAAGGACCAGAACAATTCAATGCATCTGACCATAACACAAACGCATACAAGTGTATCTGTACCATCTTTTTCACCAATAATCTCTTATTTCTGCCTGCCTAAATACAACATTTCCATTCATTAACTTTGACTATCTTGCATCTTTGCAGTCTCTGCTATTTCAAGACTTCCAATTTCCCTGGAAGCTGCTGGAAGATGCAGATTGGCTGTTGGGATAGGGCATGGTAGGGCTTGACAGCTGATTGATTCTAGAGTTGCAGTCGCTCATACTGTTACCCTCTGTTGTTTTTTATCACACTCTCCAAGGTCATAAAAGATTAATGAGCTCCGCTCACAGGGTTTGTTAATGTAGTTGAAGCTGAGCATTGTAGTAGCAAGTGCAATGGCGCGTAGTCTGTATAAATATTTACAGCATCTCCCACTTCTCTCAGACAGGTTGTGTTTACCATGGAGGTCCTCATTAACATGACACGGAGAGATAAGATGGCAGCCTGCAGGAGCAAAAACTAGTCATGAAGAAGCTCAGCTACAAACTGATTTGAGTTTTATGTCATTTCAGAAACTAACTTCATTGTGTGCTCTCACTTTTAATGTATGCAAAACAGGCAAGAGTTTGGAACTCGAGCTTAGTTGCTTTGGTCTTGAACACAGTGCAGTGTTGTTTCTATTCCAACTGAATATTTCATGACGTACATTCCAGGGAGGTTAGAGGTTTTTTGAGTGCTTATTTTAGGGTCAGGAATAAGGAAGGTTTAGTTGATCACTCAGGTCTGCGGAGGAGTGGGGGGAATTCATTTCTATTTCTTATGCTGTGTCTACAGCTGTTCTATTTTTCTTATTAGCATAATCGCCTCTGTCTTGAGCTCCAGTGCTTTCATAAATGCTCAAGCAGTCATCTGAATGGACTGAACACAGCTTTTTTTTAAAGCCAAAATCCATCACTAATCTTGCATTGACATCTTGAAGTTCAGGGTGCCGCTGTGTGGATTGAGCATTATGTGGTCCTGCTCCTGGATGATGCTATGCCAGAATATCCATTTGAGAAGCAGGGAAGTGAGTGCATGTTCACACTCACTGCATCCTACCACATAATGCACCCTCACCATTAGTCTACAAATGATCCAAATACCAGGGGGTAGGGGTTTTTGCTCTGCACAAAGCTCCTTAGAACATCAGACATCCTTTTCAGATAAGGTGTCTTTTGCCTTCCCTTGGTCTGGAGTCCCTCCCTGCCTCCTTGCCTTCCTGCCAAGAGGGGCAGGTCCTCCCAGAATACTGCTAGGGGTGCCTATTCTCTTTTTCCATTTTCATACCGCAGACAAGGAAAAGAAGACAAAAACAAACACCATTGTCTCTCCTGTACAAATGCACCTTTTTTGTCTCACAGGTAAACAGGAGGTGATGAGGTGACGTGACAGAGTCACAGAGGATTCTGGCAAGTGTTTTACTGTTTGTCACTGCTAGGTCATTTGGGGCCCGTGCTTCGTTCTGAGATTTTCTCTGCATCTAAACAAGGAGCAGTAAAAAAACAAAGTTGAGACTCACATCTAATAAAGAACAGACATGGCCTTAGGTAGAATGAGCTTTTCTCTGAGCCGAGATAATTATCTCTGTACAATGTCACGCTTCTATCGTCTTAGCCCAGGTTTGGAGGGCTCCAAATCTGTACATGAAGTAACAATGATTTTGTGTGTATATCCAGGACTGATGAGGACAAAAAAAAACATACCAAGAAACAACAAAAACCTATGTAGACCTGTTTCACAGGATAATGAAGACTATGCAAATTAGGAAGGTCCATGGAAATTACACAGGGGGAAGCCATGTAAATCAAGGAAGTCACTTTAAAACCATATAACTCCAATGCTGGTTAGGCAACGATTCATGTTTCATATAAATGAAAGTATAACGGGAGGAAAGTGAAGAGTCAACTCTAAAGGACTAAATGTGTCAACAGTAAATATTTGAGACAAATAACGAAACTTTACAACGTGAACAAAGTGGAACAGTTTTCAGCATGCAAAAGGCAACCAAATTCAGACCGTACTCTCCACATTACAGTTGTTGCACTTGCTTCCAATTTTTCAATACCATAAGGATAAATCTTGCTTGTTGTTGGGGCCTTGGCAAAAGTGTGCAGATGTTATCTGCATGCATACTAGTCCTAAACCGAGAAGCCCTGGGATTAACAAAATAACCCACTTTATAACTGTTCCCACTGCACGTTATCAACCAGTAAATATGTAATTGGACTTTCTCCACTAGTCATCAGTATGATTAGCTGCTTGGCAGTGGGTGAATGAGAAGAAGAAATAGCAAAAAAGAGGCTCCATCAGAGAGGCTAATAAATAAAAACAGTAGTTCTCAAGACATGCTAGCTGTTACAGGCAGTATTTTCCCATAAATAGGGTCAACTTGATCTGGGATCAACACTTAAACGAATCAGTTCCAGATTGGCGTGTTGGTGTTTACAATGAAGTGCAGAGTCTCTTGGCTGGGTAAGGTCTGGTTTCACAATTTAAGATTGCAATGCCACAGGTGCATGTCAGCACATTTTGCATGCTACCGATGAATACTAACACTAAAACTATCAGCTCTGGAAATATGTGATGTGAGCAAGCACAATTTATTAGGTGACATTGCATGAAAGGCCATAAGAGCAAAGCATCACAGTGAAAGACAATCTAAAAGTGTGCTTAGTATATCTGATACCAACATATTTTGAGTGAGGCTCTTGAGCTACGGATTTTACGGACAGTCACACAACAATAACCCACATTCGGAATATTGATATTACCATTCACTGGAATCATCAGGAGACCACACAAGTAAAGGTTAGGAAGGACACTGCAATGGAGCACAACAAGCACACCTAGAGACATAGACTAGACGTCATGCTGGATTTCAAAAGGTTATGCTATAACTTCCTACAGCTTCTTGCTAAAGCAGTTTTAAGTGACTGAAAGGTATACGTAGTAATTGAACAGGGATACACAACCTTTCCCACAACTGTTAAATTAAGTCAGACAGAAAAGATATTAGAGGCCAGTAACCAGAAATTCAATACATTTCTGATTCCGGTCTCAGGAGCTGTAGCTAGATTTATTTGTAGCATGATAATGCTGGAGATTTAAGACAACTAGATGAATTGGAGAGATTATGTAATTACTCACGTAGCACATGATTTATGTTTCAGGACACTTTGCAGTGAACTGTAGTGACTGACTGGAGCTGGCTCAAGGTGTGATACAGATTGTGAAACTGAATGACCTTCCTTTCGATATAAAGACAACATCAAAGACAGTATCCATCAATATTGTCTATTGTCAGTGTGGACATGGCGATTAAGAGTGTGGCAACACAAAGACAACCAGGGAAAGCCTACACATAACCATTCAAAACGTTAAGTACAGGGATTTGCTGTTTCGTTTATTCTACAAGTGGCTTAATCTGGTAAAATACAGACTATTCCTTAGCACTAACCACAGAAATACTGTCCATCTTATTGATCAGCTGCACTTTACACACTATTCAAGGAACAAAATGGATGTCTCTCCTGTGTGGTTTCTTGAATAGTTTTGAGTTCATTGCATATTAGATGTATGAGATGAAAAATAGGCTCTTCAATGCAATGTTTGGGAAGAATAGTCTGCATTTACGATGCTCTCTCCTCCACGGGTGTTGAATTACAAGGCGATGTCCTCAAAACTGACAGAATCAATCAACATGAATAATGAATGGAAAGCTACTCAGTTACCCGTGAGTGGTGCAGACTTCCTCTGAGGCTCCCATGTTTGTCAGACATGCAAACAAGTTGAATTTTGTAAGGTTACTTCTTGGTTTAGGACTAGTTTTCCCAGACAGTTATTGAGCATTTTTGGGCCTAAGCAGACATCAATTTAGATTATAAATAGATTTTCTTGTTTGTTTGTTAATCTGGTTAACTGAACCTAATCAAATCCAAACTGCATTTTGAAAGCAATAAATAGTTGCAATAAAATTTGTCTTGGCTGGGCAATTAAAGCTAAATGTACAAATGGATTTCACAATTGTCATCCATATAATGTCATCACAGGGAAACACTATCATGTGTCACAAGTCAGAGAGCTTTTAAGTCTTCACATGGCTGCTGAATATCCAGAGATTAGTTTGGTGAGACCTTATCTGAAATCACCAAGTGTCCAAATTAGGGCTCAAATAGTAACTTGAGTCAGCATGATGACGTGAGAGAATTTTCTCTGACAGAACAATTGATAGGTACATGAAAATCTGATCATCTGAACCCAGTGTGCATTAAGTATGTCTATTGTCTCTACTTCAGGAGGTTTCCTTAGTGTAGCTTATTCAAAAAACACAGAAGCAACATGAGGCATCAGGTAAGATTTGCAAAGGATTAGTGATAGAATCCATTTTTGTGAATTAAACCCTCCCTTCTCTAAAGCAATATATTAACCTTAAAATATTGCACAATTCAAATAGAACTGATAGAAAAATAAACACATAGTGAACATACGCAGGCCCTGTAAGTAAAATCTATTGACAAGAGTATATGCTGTACAAAGTCAGGGAGAGGTTTATTATTTCCCTTTTCCAAATAAATACAACCCCCTTGTGGTTGACCATTTTTACTGCAATCTTAATTTTTTTCAATATTTTATTGTTTTCTATCTTGAATTATTTATACCGTCACCAGGGTTCCATCTAGTGGATAACGACTATGTTACTACGACTACTATTATAATTCCTTTCCTTTAGAACATTTACCTCACCTTTTCATTTTCCACACAATTAACATTAACAGCCTAAATTCAGTCACTGGTAGGTCATAATGTATATTATGTAACTGAGGCCAAGCAATGAAGCATTTGTCTTATATGATATTGAGATATCAAGATGGAAATTCGCAGTCATTCCCTTTCTTCTAGATTTTAGTCCATGCTGTAATAATTGTCATTAGGTCATACTACCACTTCACACTACCATACTACCTAACAATTCATATGGTTTAGATTACAATACAAAAAAGACGAGCAAATACACGCTATTTAACACTAGATGGCACTGGTTTAGTAAATTTGGCAATTCCTGTGACTACAAGGTTGTTAATGTGAATTACAGTATCATGGATATAAAGGGACTACAAAGACACAGACCCTCCAACAGCCTCAACTGACTAACCGCTGCTCCGGTGGCCTCTCAAAATGAAAGCTTCAATTTGAACAATTAAAACGGTAAAAGGAGAGAAACATTCCCCATTAGAATAAGTTTGTCGTTTTAAACTAAATGTATTAAACAACTAATTCAAAATTCTGAATGAAGCTACATTTGTATGACTAATGACAGGTAGAAATCTTAATAGCAAACGTTTGAAAGTGGGATTCGTTTAGTTCGACATGATGGTTGGTAGCGGGCGTCAAATCAAGCAACGTGAAAAACGAAATCTACGCACTCGAAGCACGCACTATGCAGCACAAGAAGGAAGAACGAGGGCAGGAGCGAATGAGACACACCCAACGGAAATATGGCTCTCGCTTATGCGACAAGCAATGTTCAAAAAGGTTTCACATTATCTCGTAGGCACGTTACGGAAAGTATATCCCGGGCAAAGAATGAAGAATCTTATCATATGAGAGGCTCACGAAATTACCTGAAATGCATTTGTCATAAAATGCGAAAGATTTCTATAAAGTCAAGGAAACAAACAAGGTGGTTCTCAAAGCAACATGCAATCGGTCTACGCCTTCCATGCAGTTAAAGCAGTGCCGGATACAGAGTGGCATCAATTTTAGGTAGGCTACTCATTATTTTTTGTTCGTTTTGTTCATCAACAAAATGCATTTCATATAATTGTTTTAGATGCAAAATGGCGCCGAAGAATTGTTGTCAGGTGACCATACTCCCTGCTCCTCCCCCGTCATGACACAAATGTAGGTTTATGCACAAGATGTGACCTGACATTGGTTTTTGCACACATTGGGGTATGATGCATTTTGCCCCAATGTAGCCTACCTCTCCGCAATACAGGTGAACCACTAGTCTGAAGAAAGTTCTAAGAATGTGTTTTAGTGGTCAAATAGTTGTTGTTAATGTTTTAAATTACGCCCGGAGTTGCTGAAGCAGGCGATCGTACAGATACGCTAGTGTTGCTACAGTGATAGTGCAGAGAAACTATTAGCCTACGTTATCACATAGCCTACATTTTTATTTGGCTAAATTAAACTATCATCCTACAGTTTTAATTGGCTTGTGGTTGCCTATAATTTATGGCCTCATAGGCTTTTAAACAAACCTGGTTAGTTAACGTTGTGAAAAATAATCTAAACAACCTCTTTCATTTTACTAATATACTTTATCCTGGAAACCCCACCCAATTTTATAATCGCATTTTATTGGTAGGTGAACCTGTGTAAATCCCCAGCCTCTTTATTTGGCGGCTGTAATTGGTCGGTAGTGACGACAATCCTAAAACATATTCCCGCCTACAGAGAAGATCAAGTTTGAATGAACAACAGTATTCTGTTCAAGTGGTTGCATTTGCACAATAATACAAAAGTATTTTACGGGGATTGTCAAGCATCGGAATATAGTTGACCAAAATGGACATGAAGAAAAGAATTTATCTCGAACTGCGGAATCGTACGCCATCTGATGTAAGCTATGACATCGATGTCAAAATTGTTGTGATATGGTTTCCCTATTTGTTATCTTCCCTGTGATGTTGCACGGTGTCACAAAGTTGAGCCTATACTACAGCCTAATGCTACAGAAATCACTGCAGCTGTGTTACATCTGTCCATAGTAAGAGACGTCAGCTTCACTTTCGTCACTTTCGTCAAGTCAACTTTAAATGGTTTACATCATGTTTGTTTGCAAAGTTTCTGACAATGCATCAGATGCCTACAGCAGTCTTTCAACAGAATGCCATATTTGTCACGCTGTCATCTGACATGGATCATTTTAAATTCGGAACAACCATTATTCGTGGATTTTTGTGTGTGCATTTTTTGCACCTATGCAATACTGTCTGTACGTAGTTGCCTATGGCTCCCGTCGTGCAATCTACTGTAATTGTTCGGTGTCTGAGTGGTGTGGGTCTCAGCTCTCTTGGAAAATTACACTTTGTCATCTAACGAGTTTCATGCTAAATCCTTACGAAGCCTATTGTGCCGAAATGTAAAATAAGAATGTCGTGCAGAAAGAGGTGATTTAGAGTATGTTTCAAAATGTTTTGTAAGGCAATTGTATGTCGATGACAAACGGTATCCGATTTTTATTTCTTAATCTGAACAATCTGTATTCGTTGGCTACTGCATCAGTCTACCTCGTGCCTTTATTTCGTCGATAAAGGAGTTTCTATGCCTTGGTTAATCAAAGCATTAAAAAATTATAGATCTCCATTGTGCAGCTAGGCTCATCACAGCCAATTCAGAGTCGTGTTCTAGTTTTCGTGATCTAGGGCAAGCCGCCATTTTACTGAGAAACAAAGACGATATTTCACCCAATAATTATATTTTACTTTGGAACACTGAAGACCAGTGGCTCCCGTTTAACAAACAGTTGATATGAATATAATCCACTTTAGGAAAAGCCGAGGCAACTATAAACAATTGCCTATAGCTCAGTTTGCATCGGCTTTGCTGCCCCTCCTACTCTGAATGACCCAGCACACGATAGGTTGTATTAGCATGCAAAACGGTCTCCCTGTTTTAAGATCAAATATACAAGATTTATTTGTCTGATTTTGATTTTTTGACGTTAGTTATGAAACACGGTTTGATCCTGCTATTTTTGTAGTTGTGCTACTGTATAGAATGGCAGATATGTCAAGGGTGGTATAAGTTAAATGTACTAGCTTCATGAAGTCATTAGTCTATGACTATACTAGAATGGTTTGATAGTGATCATCATTCCTTGGAGGCATATGCCTGCATTGCTCAAAATAAATCTTGTTGTGGATGCTATGGCCCCCACAGTGTCATATTTGTTTTATTAGTCCTATAAGAAATGAGGCAGAAAATGTCCGAAATTACAGAAACCTAATTAGGTATAAAGGATATGCCTACGTTTTCCTTATGAACCATTTTAAAACCTTCTCACAGTTCAATTGTAGCTTGACGACAACATAAGTGAGCAATTGTGTTTTTCTTTCTTTTTAGGTGAAAGAGTTAGTCCTGGACAACTGCCGTTCAAATGAAGGCAAACTTGAGGGCCTCACAGAAGAATTTAAAGATTTGGAATTTTTAAGTGCAATTAATGTTGGGCTAACATCGGTGCTAAATTTGCCAAAACTCAGTAAACTGAAAAAGGTTGGTTTGTATATTATGGAGGCATCATGGATATTATGTTGATGCATTTGTTTATCTGTATTCATTGGTTGGTTGACATTTTTATTTACAGCTTGAACTCAGTGATAATAGGATCTCAGGTGGGCTTGAAGCGTTTGCAGAAAAATGCCCAAATCTTACGCACCTCAACCTCAGTGGTAACAAAATCAAAGACCTCAGCACAATAGAACCCTTGGTAAGCTGATGCTAAATGAATACATGCTAGACTCACAATGAAAGAGTTCAACAGCTGATCACCCTGTTTCTTTCTTTTCACAGAAAAAACTTGAGACTCTCAAAAGCTTAGACTTGTTCAACTGTGAGGTGACAAATCTCAATGACTACAGAGACAATGTCTTCAAGTTACTACCACAGTTGACGTATCTAGATGGCTACGACAAGAATGACAAAGAAGCACCAGACTCTGACGCAGAGGCGTACGAGAAGGGTCTGGATGATGACGAGGATGAGGATGGTGTGTTAAGACAAAAGTCATCAGAAATATTACTGTTGTTTATTTTTGCACAACAGTAATATTAATAATAACATAACCGGTTTTTACTGTGATTGTCAGTGTTTACGTTGCTTAAGACGGCAGCACTGAAACAACTTGTATTTCATCTTCAGAGGTTGAGGATCATGATGAAGATACTGCGCCTGGGGATGAGGATGAGGAGGAGGGAGAGGACGATGAAGACGATGAAGGGGAGGAGGAGGAGGATGATGACATCAGTGGAGAGGTTAGAAATCAGAAAAGGAGTCTTAGTGATTGATGATGGTTCAATTGCTTGTATATTTTTGACCTAGAGAAAGTGCTTGTTTCAGTAGGACGTGTCTGCAACGTTTAGTTCAATGACTGTTTATCTAACACACGCACAAGCATTATTAAATGGCGCTCACTTGTTATGGTAGGTTGTGTACCACTCCAGCCAAGTTAATAATACCATTTTGTTTTTCAGGAGGAAGAGTTCAATGACGATGAGGATGATGTAGGTAAGATGAAATCATCTATAAGTCAAAGGGCCAGAGACTTGGCATGGAATGAGGTGGTAGTAAACAAGTGAAACAATTGCATTTCCTTGTTCTGAATATCTCTCCCGTTGTATTTTCTAGAAGAGGAACAAGGTCTGAAGAGGAAAAGGGAAGTGGACGAGGAAGGAGATGAAGACGACTAAAGACATGAGGATCCATTGTGACCCGACTGTTTTAATCTTGGATTTTAAATCCCCTCAAACTACTTGATTTTGGTGTTTGTTTATTTCTCTACTTTTTAAATTATTATCAGGTTTTTTTAAATTTACCTTTCAGTACCTTTTGTTCCCCAGTCTACTGTAATTAACACGCTATTAGATGGACAGTGGAGGACGTTGCGTAACGTCGAATATCAGGCCTAAATGTAACCAATTGTGTTCTCACTTTTAAGAAATCCTTAATAAGGTATTTAACAATGTCCAACAACTTGCATATTCAGACAAATGACCTAAAACCTTCTATATTGCATGTCTAAATATGTTTAAAGTTGCCTACTGGATTTCATTATTACTGGTTTGTACATGTGTTTGTGAGATTTGTAGGGCTGTTATGTCTGCTTCAAGCTAACAGCATGACTGCAACAGGTCCTCTTTAAAGCATAGCAAATAATGTTTGCCCCTGTGGAAATAATCTTCCTCTGGAATTGTGTTCTTTGTAAATAATGACCAAATCTATTGTTTTCTATTCTCTTTGATAGACATTTACACTTTTAGACTGTATCAATGTTTTAACCTGCTGTAGGCCTAATTCCATTAAAAACATGATTCTTGTATAGATAATTGACTAGCATCCTAGTTTTTTGCAGATCTAGCTGGTACACACTTGAAATGATTAGCAAAATACTAGACTATCAAATTACTGTCTCATCTGTAATGGAATATATTAATGGAAGTTGAATTCTTTTGAACTTGCACCAAACACTCTTCCTTGATCCAAAAATGTTATTTTCTTGTAGCCTGTGTCTGTTATACGTCTAACACCCAGTGAAAGTGTATTGAGTGACCATTAGTTGGCAACAACCACACTCACATCACACCACCTACACTATAGTTATATGAATATAATTCCAAGGAAGCTAAAATATTGTCCCATCTAGACTATACATTTCTTAGCGTCATGTAGAAAGATAATAAAAAATTCTGTGCCAATCCGTTCCAGACAAATTCCATTGATCAACACTCCCTGCTTAATCCAAAAGACATGGAAGAAAACAGAAATGTAAACACAAATTTCACATAGCTGTGTAATAAGCAGATTAGTCCCTTTCAGTCAGTTCAAGACATACCAAGCAAGAAACTCAAGTGAATGATAAGATGGGCACTTACATATGTTCCATTGAACAGAGCTGAGGTTGTGTGTTTTATTTAAACTTCTAACCATCTTCCAATTTACTGCCTCACTTTTCCAAATCAGTCACTTACCACTGTGTGTGTAACATCAGTTTTGACCTTCACTGTAATTTGAGCCAAACTGTATGGCTGTAAGAAACCATATCCCTTCTCAGTAATTAAACACCCACCATTATTTTCTCTTGTCACTGCATTCCATTTTGAAGTTGTGTAAGTCATCCTCGCCATCATAATTTCAGTTATTTACCACATATGGAGGGTGCAGGTAAGGATCTCCATAATCACATATGCATTTCTTTATCATACGCTCGGGCAACAGCTTTCAAAATATGAAAATGGTTATTACAACCATACTGTTATGTCATTTACGAACTGCGATTTAAAACATAGTTTAACATTGTTGGTAACTTGTAACATTGTGGTAAATGATAGTTGAATTAATCATTCACTTTCTTCTTTTGTTAGGCATAGACTCTAATTACATTCTAAGCAATCATTGTGCCCCCCCCAAGAAACCAAACCATTGATTGTTACACTTCTGTGCTACTTTTTTGATTAAGAAATCACTATCCAGTTATCCAGCTATCCAGGACCTCAGTCATTATCAACAAACTCACAATGAAATAGCCAAATCTACATGGTTAGCTATAAATGTAAAATATATCAGGCAAATAAATAATGACAGAATTTTTAAAATGTCTACTTGAAAAAATGATAACATTGGCAAACTGCCAGTAAGACTACATTTGGGTTGCTGTAAACCAGTCTGAGAGAGAAATTCTGATTTGCACAGCGAACACATTCGGAGAGCAAAAAGAAACAGTCCTGCTATGCTTCTCATGAAAGTCCCTGTAAAACCCATGGAGTTTGGCTCATCCATTGGGTGCAAACTATTAGTTTAGTCTACCATTCCGGTGACTTGAGATGTTGTAGCTTGCTTTGAGGTGGTGTGCAGTAGTCTCTAAGGCTTTAGGGACAAGAAGGGGGAAGGGAAAGCGTCAGTCAGATTCCCACGAGTTCTCTTATCTTTGTGGTGGCATTTTTGCACGATGATGATGACCAAGGCTATGCCACATTGACAGCGTGAGGGGGGGAGTATCCCCCTGGACGGTGCGATGGAGGGGCTCAACAGTGAAAGAGTCAAACTACAGTAACCACCCAAAAATCCGGTAGTTACTAATCATAGTGAAAAAAATGTGAACAGACAACGGCATCATCTGAAATCAATCCCCATATGACTGATCCCAAGTCCCCAGTCAAATAATCCACTAATTTAAGCATTATTGTAGCAATTTCCTAACCAATAAAGAACCGTCATCATTACATTTGTACATTTGATGGATTACAACATTATGTGACGGTTATTACAACGCACCTTCTGTCACAACAATGGTGGTATGATGCAGGATGAGAATGTGTGTGTGGAGGGGCTCAACATGGCGATTGTTGCGTGGGCACCGATGGGCCAGTTCAGGGAAGAGGGGGTTTGTATGTCAGAGGTCAAACGTTGTTAGGACACACGTTTCTCAGGTTGTTGAGCTCCAGCTCCAGCTGGCGTATTTTAACGTCCTTCTGTGTGAGCTCTTCTTTCAGCCGCCGAAGCTCATCCTGCTGTCGGAAGAACACGCGCAGGAGCTGGGCAGACAAGAGAACGCAAAGGGGGGAGGGGTTAGTGTCACGAACAGGAGATACATTTGTTAAATGTGTATGTTTTAAATGTCACTCATTTGTTATTTTAAAATGTTATTTTAATGTTGTGTAGCATGATACAGTACTTGATGTTAAAGGGGTAGTGATTGTGGATGGGGGAGGACAACAAAACATCACCAGGAAAAATGTTAGGAGTTCCACCATCCTCTCTGATGGGCACATTGATGGGCTCAGTTCTATTTTTCAGTCTTTTAGATGTACAGTGTGTGTCAGGTAATCCATCCACCTCATTCTCTGTTCTCGGTGGCACGTTCTCCAGGAGGTCGATGCCGTTGACCACTACGCTCTTCTTGTCCTTCACCGGGGCTTTGAACACAAGCTGATTGGGTCTACTATAACCTTCCTTCAAAGACATCAGCACTGGGTCTGCACACAAACAAACACACACGCACCCACACAACATAGTACAAGTCTTCATGAGAAATTAATTTCCAGACCATGCACTCCAGCAGTCATTTTGAATGCATTCAAACGAATTCAAACTCAACTATCACAATATAAGACTGCTATGTATTACATTATTTACTGATGTAGGGAAAAGAGACACGGGTATCATGGAACGAGAGGTATGTCAATAGCTCTTCACCTTTGTCAATACCACTTAGCCATTCGCTGGCACTCAGGGCTGGTTGTGTCCCTGCTGTCATTGGATAGATGTCCTCCTGGTAGGTCTCCGACTGCAGCACCAGAACAAAGTCACAATGAGACTATCAAGTTTGATTAATGAAGGTTTTTAAGTTGGAAATCTAGAGAACATGATCATTTAATATGTAAAATAAACCTTTTGAGCAATTAGAGGTTGCTATGCTCAGAAGGACAGACTCCGTTGCTTTAAGCAACAGGCAGAAACACACACACATGCAATTATATCCTAAAGTGTAAAGATAAAACACATGGTTAAGATAGTAGATAGTTGATAAAACAATGTTGCTTCACCAAGTTTGCTGGTTCAGTTGTTTAAATTATTTTGCAGCGTGATCAGATCCAATAAAAATAAAAATAAAAAACACCAAAGATATGGCCAGTGAAATGTTATCACAAAAACCCACACGTCACAGTTTTTGGACGCATGGGCAAGTGTGAACAAATACTAGTCAGGTGAAACCATTCTGATTGGACTATTAAACCAGACCGCTAAAACTTAAAACGTAAATGAATGTTACTGCCAATACTTGGCGATGGCAGCACTCACTGACCCTTCTTGGCACGATCATGGAGATTGGCTCAATCAGACCTTTGAGGGTCACCAGCTTGTAGAAGCGGAAGACCTCGCAGGCAGCCACGTCTAGCCCATGTTTGGGCATCACTCCTGGAGCGGGAAGAAGAGGGGCACAAAACCACAAGCGTCAAGCAAAGGATTTTTCTTTTACAAACACACAGCAGTGCCCCATCTTACTAATTAGTTGTTATATTATCATTACATTCACCTCTGTGTCCCAGATTCTCAACATATCTTTATAGACGTTCTTCAGATCTTTATTGTCTGACATGTATAGTCTGGTTTTACTTAAAGCACACAATAACATCAGACCAGGGTCAAGATAATTTGAATTAGAATTTGAATAAGTGTTGAAAAATGGTCAGATAGGTGTCAAATGAGTATTTTCACCAAGTCCTTTCTGTGGGGCGGGGGAGCGAAACTCCATCAGATATTGCAAGAATGGCTTTTCTGATGTGATTTCATAGTAGCGGATGTTGCCGTCCCCCTACGGATAGACAAGAGCTTGTTAACAAATTACATTTTTGTTGTTGGTTTTTAACCTGATAGGGCTGATTAAGCTGTATAAACTAGAAATGGACAGATAACGGCTTTATCAAGTTTTGTTTCTGATGGTATTATGATTGGCTCATTTTTGGATGAACTGTATTTAATTGATAATGTGATTAATAACACAAATTGTATATGCTTTAGTGTCTACTTTATAGGAGAGATGACAGAGAGAACAGCCAGAGTCCTAAATAGATCATGATTGGTGACTTCAAGGCTGCACTAACCTTCCCCGCCAGGTACAACATATGTGTGTCTGAGTCATAAAAAGGGAACAGGAGTCCCGAGAGACCATCTATCTCTTCCTCCACCATGGGCATGGACAGATCCTCCTGAGAAAACACGCACACAAAAATACAAACACACTGCTTAAGGGCACACAAACACACTGTGTAAGGACACACAAACACACTGTGTAAGGACACACAAACACACTGTGTAAGGACACACAAACACACTGTGTAAGGACACACAAACACACCTTCGTTGCTTCCCCGCACTCCCAACACACATACCATCCTCATCATATCATCTCCAGGTCCCTACACCTATCCACAGATGCTCACCGTCTTCTTCTACACACCTTGTCTGTCCCCCCCCACCCTCCACACACACACACACACACACACACACCGTAACCCACAAACACATTTACACAGTCCTTATAAACAAACAGATAGACATGGCCCATCTGGGCAGACCTTGGGGCTCACCTGATCCCAGAGTGCAATCTGTCTCGTGTTCCAGCGGGACACACCTGTTGTCAGCAGCCTCTTCATGTTGCCCAGGAACACCACTCTGTTCACCCGGTGGTTCTTACACTGGGCATGCTGGTACAGCGAGCACATGGAGCACACAACTTAGTTCTACTTGCAGTAACAGGATAGCTCAGGCACCCTAACTGTAGAAGAAGTTAACTGATCTGAGTTATTCTTTTTTTACATATCTATCCATCTGTCAATTTATCGATCAATCTGTTTAGAACTTTAGTGTTTTAGTACTACAGTATTTGCTCAGATGTATGTATGAATGCTCTTATACGTGTATTAGGTGTACTTGAAATTGTGTATATATGCATCCAACATGTCCTAGTCTGTATTTGTGTTTTTAGTTTTGATGTGATCAAATAGCATGTTTGGAGGCATATGATCGCTTTGATTCCAGACAGATCTAGGCCCTTCTGACAACTAGAAGACCTCCTTCTCCTCTCTCACCTGCAGAACTCTCCCTGAGCGAGGCTCAATGACACGCAGCTTCTTGTCCTTGCAGCTGGTAGCTAGCAGGCTGCCATCTGTGTTGAAGGACATGTTGAGGATTACGTCTGTGTGGCAGTCAATCATCTTCACTGCCTCTCCAATCTCCAGGTTCCAGATGAGGATCTGTTTTGAGATGCAGGAGAGAGATCAAGGTGAGGTGGCACTAAGATGATATGTTATATTTCAAAATAGGGGTCCCATATTTCACTTAGAGTAGTACCTAAAGGTTAGTTCTACGAAAAGGATGTGACACAGAAAACAAACAGGATTTGGGATGCATGTTGATCAATTAAAAAAACATATTTTACTGCCAGCCTTTCTTTTCAATCAATCTTCAGTTGAATGTTCAAGCCGAAGCAAATAGGCAAGAGCAACATCTATAACAATGCCTCAATCTACGTAGCACACGCCAAACGCATGCTTTGCTCCCTCATCCTAAAGCGTGTAACATTTTGCTCAGCATCTATTTGGTGCTGTACTGTATCTTGGCAGACATGACCTTGTAGTCGTAGCCAGCACTAAAGAGAATGCCGCTGCTGGTGGGGTGCCACTCTATGAGGCCCACGCGGCGGCTGTGACCGTACAGCTCCAGGACCGCCTCCGTCATGTTCCTCCGCAGACCACCCTCGGGGATCTCCCATACCCGCACCTGGCCCACACGCATGGTCATTCACATCCACCCACACCCAGACACATACATACACACACAGAATGCACACAGACAGTCATGCTCAAGCATATACATACATTTATATATAAAAACACATATTCATGCCCAAACACGGTACGACACACACAACCTTTGGAAACTGCCTCAAGACTCAATTGCAAAGCCACACTCTCCTTAAACCTCCACTTTCTTGATAAGATTGAATTCAGACATGCATCATTTTACAATGCTGTTTAATTGCTGTTCTGACTTTTAGAATTAATTTGAACAGAGTCAGGACCTATATACAGTCATATGTCTGCCCCACAAATGCAAAATAGTTCAAATAGTATTTTATTGTTTTGCAAAAAGACCACTTACAGAGGCATCCTCAGAGCAGGATGCAATGATGTTCTCAAAAAAGGGATTCCATTTGATGTCCAGCACGTTGCCTTGGTGTCCACATACTTTGGGATGGTGAGGTTCAATGCGGCCGGCCTGAAAATAAATATTGTGTATGAGCACAGTTTTATATTTACCTTCCAACAAAAACAAACTATTATTCATAGGACGAAGTGAGACAAAAAATGTATTTCAGTAGCGCAGTTGTTGAGTACAGCAGAGTGTCCACAGTGTGGCGCTGTTTCTTTATCTGTTTGGAGACCTCTCAGTGTTGTGGATGATGCCATAAATGTTTGATATAACTTCAATCCACTGACCTATTTCTTAACTCCTTTGACAGTTGGCAGATAGCTGGGGGTCATGCCCCGTTGTAACACTGGCTGGGGCTCAATGGTTTGCACACTGTACATTCTTAGCTATGCTTGCGCCCATGTCTACAACTTAATCTTGTATGTGTGCGTGTGTATGCATGCCCATGTGTGTGTGTGTCTGTGTGTGTGTATGTGTGTGTGTGTAGGACAGTTGAGGGGGTGAATACTCAAGCATGTATGCATGTTCATATGTGTCCTAAGGTTCTCCTAGGTTTGACTTAAATGTAGGCTTCTTAACTGCTTGTGAAAACAAAAGGCATTTCTCAGATCCCTGTTATGTCTGAAGCCCACCCTCAACAATTCCCTTTATAACATCCTTCCAGCAAGATTCAACATTAAAATGAATGCCTGTAGACAGATACAAAGTAGTATATTATAAATAATTATCACTAGCATTCCTTTTAATCTCATAAGAGACCCATATTCTCCACTCTGTTTTCCCACAGCAGCTTGAGAAGCAGAGAAACAGACACAGGCTAATTGATGTTGGTCCTTTAACAACTCAGTTGGGTGAATGAGAGGAACACATCTGATTAGACTTTAAAATAAATGACACAACCTGATAATAAATCTTGTGAATCTTGTGCAACTGTGTATGAAAGTGTGTAATTAACCAACACAGAACCATGGTTGGACTGAGGTTGGACACAAAAACAGTTGAAGAGACTATTCAGGAAAAATGTAACTCTCCTAGACAGCTGTTTTAAATATTTTATGTTTCTGAATGTCTCTTTAGTCTCTTAAAACTTAGATTAATCCTCTGACAAATTTTAACTTCTGCCTATAGTTCTTTGGAAATAGGTTGAGCTACAGCTCTGGGTTTTCACCTGCCCTAGTTTCCTTAATGTTCTGTCATTAGCTGCTCCTATATTTTAAGCATCTGTTTAAATTGAGCTACTTTGTTTCACCTGTGTCTAGTCTTAAAACATTAGTTTAGCAGTTCGTTAACTTCTGGGACATAGCTAGGCTATCTAGTTTTGGGTGACTGTTTGGTCCCTTCTTTAATTAGTACTTGTCATGTGAGTTGCTAGTTGCTTGTCCCTGGCTTTTGTGATCCTGACTACCAATCTCCCCTTGTAATTGGGGTCCCCCTCCTGGCCTCACACTGTAACACCTCTTCACATAAGCAAGCTTATAATATGGCAGTGTGATAAACACCTGCAGCAATTTAGTCCAAAGCAATGACATGGCTTCCACAATGTTGGACATGAAGTGTGGCTTTAATCAACCAGGAAGAAACCTGCCAAAGCCTGGTTATTAGCACACTACTCTTGCAGCTGTGTATATCTGTGTGAGTGACCGAGTCAGACAGTGAGACAGAATGGGGAGTGAAGGTCACGGAACAGAAGAGAGTGAATGAGATGAGGAGGAAGAGAGAAAGGATTATAATAAACAGGACTGACTGGTACAGTGATTGCATTTCCTTCGCCATCTTACACACTCACTGTATCCTTACACTGCACCCCTGCAATCTAAATGGACAGGAATACACCTTACCATGATAAGGTGCTTAAGTTCTTCCGGATCTATTTTGGTGCCACTTGGAACCGCTGTGAGTCTTTCACCTATTAGTGGATGGTGTTCACTCAGTTGTGCCATAGTATCATAATTTGAACAAAAGTATATCTGCCATTTTCTGCCTCGGTTGCTTAATGATAAGAAATCTGTTTACTCCTAGTCTTACAGTTGTCAACTAGGCAGAAAAGCAAGAGAACCCGTGAACAGGGTTCCATAAGAAAATCAATCTCCCACAGTCTGTTTCTGGCAGGCAGGGGGTGGGGATGGTAAAGGATAGAGAGAAGCAGAAAACCTCTTTGAAGGAAAATATGCAAAGCTTCTCAGATTGTACAATTCATTTTTCTCATGAAACATTTCCCTATCCTTTCTCTTGTGAAAGAAGGCCTTTCTCTTCATGGGTCTTCAATGTCAGGGTCGGGGAAAGAAGCCCATTACTGACCCCAATAGAATAAGACAGCCTCAAAGAACAAAAGTCATTCACCTGACCAGACAAAACAATCATACAGTAGGGCTTGATTACTTATGAATAGCTCAGACAACATTGTCATTGATGTTGAGATGATTGATGAATTTCTCTGCGCCTTTTTAAACCATAACAAGGACAAAGCAATGGGTAGTGTGACTATAGACAGGAAGTGGACTAAAGGAGTTGGGCAAATAAATGACAAGAATGAGAGGGACAGTAGAATTGACTCATGGCTTTTCCCATGAGTCAAATCTCATCACAGCACATTTTGCACATGTGCTACCTCACCACGATGTGAAAAATCCATTGAAGTGGGCTACATATGTCATTTGATGCACACATGACTGTTGAATTTGTGCCACATCTGCCCTCTTTATTTAATGGCTGGTTCTAAATTTACGAAGACAATTCCCAGCTGTCCTTTTTCATTTTCTTGGGTGGAAAGGCCCACCCATTTCTCTACTAACTGCTTTTCTCAATTACTATAGTGTTTCCATGGTTCACTATTGTTACTTTCTACGCCACTGGCAATTTATCTGAAGAGTCTGTCACTCAACTCTCATCTGTTTGAAAATCATCAGCATTTCTGATAAAAAAGCGACAAAGTTTTGTAGAGCAAGTATTTTTCTCATTCTCATCTCAGGGATCACTGTTTTTGTCTCTGGCTTAAGGACTGGTGCCTGTGGTCTGATTTGTTTAACTAGGCCTACCTCATGAGGTAGCGGGACAAAGTAGCTTCAAATGAATGAATGGAGATGCTTTGGTTGAAAGCACCTTTGAAATATGAATGTAAACGATCTTGTGTACATGTGAGTTGGCGAGTGTGAAGTAGATATGTAACCATAGATCTTTTCGGAGGCATCTACCTGTGATATTGCTTCATGTTTGAAGGTACTAGCGTACCAGCACAAAACTAACAATGAACAGGCCCCTTTGCTACACACTCATACTCAAAATCTTGCAATTGGCAAGGTCATTTACGACCATAGTTTTAAGATACTTTCATATAAATCAACTTTAGACACTGTAATAAAGCTGATGCTGCTTTCTAGCTCTTTGAAGGCTGGACCCTGGCTTCGTCCACAAGTCAAAAGCATAGCTCAGACACTCTGAAGACTGAGGGTGCGGCTGGGCACAGTGGGAAGGCTGCTCAGCGTAGTGCACGCTGCTCCTTTGTAATAGTTCGACTTGGCTGGTGCTCGGGATAAACGGCTTTGCAGCCAAGAGCAGTTGAGGCACCTTATGGGCAATATCTTTCTTAAAGGGAAAGTGTACCTCTGTAAACATTTGCTGTTTATTTTGCTTAAACATAAACATTGCGATAAGATCTGTTCATGCTGCCTTAACAGCTGTTCATACGTTGAAGGAATTACTATATATAAAAGGACAATCAATTGGCCACACAAGAAAGATTCTTCAAGAAAACATTGAAATGAACATAAGTCAATAATTATTTACACACCAGAAAGTATCCGGACTTCTTAATATGTTTCACATCAATGATGAAGTTGATGTTTTCATACAGAAAATAGAACTTTATTGGCTAGAAGAGCTTGTTCTTTGGGTGTGCTTGCCAGCGGCAAGGGCACAACATTTGTTGTCATATATAAATGTTTCCCTACAACAAAGTATCTGTAAATGTTTTCTATAGATAAACAATGTCACATTCAAAATGTTATTATTGGTCCTGTTTGATTGTATTGTATTTCACATTGGGTTGCACAGTTTAGGCTAAAATTGAGTTTTTGTGGGTGGAAAGTGACGCTAACAGTGGATAATTTGCTAGCCACAGTCACTTCTACTGTTAGTAGAATATTGATTGGTTCCACATCGTGTGGAAGTATTTACTAATTTAACATGAAAACGCCATAAAAACACAATCATTAAACACTGATATTATTAAGCTACTACATCTATTCTTGGAAAGAGTCTGAGGCTGTAGATTGTACCCTCTCTAGTATAGAGTATTGTAGCAAGGAATAAGAATCCTGACTGTGTTTTACCATTTTCATTTTTCTTTCCATTTTGAATTCATTTTTTTTTGTCAAGGGCTATTTTGTGTAGATGTTATGTCATCATACACCTTTGTGGGGAAAAAACGCAAAAGTCCAATAACGTCCAAGTGTTCTTGCCTTTTTGTTAAACTCATCAACAGGTATCCATGACTGTTACAAATAATTAGCAGGATTTATTCAAAGCAGATTCCTCTGGCGATCTTAAAGCCGTTTCCTTAAAAAGTCCATACTTGGACGTTGTGGGAACGGTACACATTTTCCATTACAGCCATGCCCTTTTGAGGTATTTATGTGCAAGTAGCTCCAAGTAGCAATTTAGCTTTGTTACAACGTTAGCCCTGTCTGAGTTTCTAGCTCTGGAAGAGCAGTTTGAAATGATTCACCATAGAAAGGCGAGTTCTGTGTTTAATTTAAAAACAGCATCATCCTAGTAATGAATGATGATTTACTCTTTGAGTTACTTGATATTGCATTGGATCATGTACAGAAGATTCTGACAGTTGTATGGGGCCCTATCTCATTGTGCAATATAAAGGAAATATCAATGTGGATTTTGCGTAATGATCAGACTAAAACGTTGCAGTGGAATGTGTAAACATAAAACACATGGTATTTGAAAGTTCATACCCAAAGAGCCAACATCTGAGCAGTAAACCTGCTATACTGGTTACCTGGGAGACAGGGATAATGATGAAGGACCCTCCGCCAGAACTCTCTGTGACAATGGCCAGGAACTTGGCGTTGACGGCACAGAAGTGGTTGTCATGGACATTCTTGGTGATGGGAATGCCGTCGAAGCAGTGCTCCCGATTGGCAACCTTGCCATAAACGTTCCGAAACTTGGAGCTTCGGTATGTTGGACGCCATGACATCTGGTGAGGGGGGAAATACAATTAGGTTTTGATTTGAATGCATTATTTAGAATTTTTGTTCAACCTTTTTCCTCTACCTTATCAAAGAAATAGTTTAGCATAACAGAATACCCCAAAAGAAGATTAACTGACTGGCATTTCAAGGCATTATGCAGAAGAAACTGCAAGGGTGGCATTAAGCCTTTCAAGTTGATTATTTTTTTTTTCTCTGTGGTGGGAAACATTACGTCATATTACATTAGGTAAGATTGTGATTAGGGGATATCAACATTGGTGATAAATACTGGATTCAGCATAGCTGATACCCAGTTCCTACTGCCAACCCTTCTGGGACAAAGCTATAGTTCAGAAATCAACAAACACTGTATGTTCACTCGAACATGTATCAATCCAGATACACGTATTTGAGAATCATCCTGTTTTAATGAGATTTGTCTTAAACTTCTTGTGCAACAAACAGCGAATGAATGTAAAATGAATGCACAGTTCATCTGTCAAGTCCATGGACTTCCTTTTGACAACACATTCTGGTTACAACACCCCCGTTATCATAGAGAGTTTGAGCCAATCTGTACTGACAAAATATGATATTCAGAAGGAGGAGCTGGGGAATCACATCTCATGTTAGTCACAGGAGTGAAACTTCTGAGCTGTCCAATATTCAAAACTGGATGTACTGCACTGATATTTTGCATAAATGTATCTTGTAAAAGTATCATGTAATCATGTTAAAGTATTCAAGTTGGCAATTCACGCTATTAACAAATTTTAGTCTGGAATCACAAGTAGGTGGTTCCAGTAAAATGACTCATCTGTAGCAAATACAGTTAACATGTTCAGTTCTTGATACCGTTAGTTGGTGAGGTTCCAAAATTCTTGTGCACCAGTAAATCAACCCTATTTAAAAGCATTGCATTGATTCTGTAAAGGGAGGAAATGGTGAACCCTTTCACAAAACTTGCTGTCATTGAAACTGCTAATTTTGTTTGATGTTCCTCACAAGAATGTATTGATTGAATTCCTGGTTTGTGGCAAGAGATAGAAAGAGAGATAAACAGAGATAGAAATCACCATGGTCACACTAAACCAGACCATAATTGAGGAACAGGGTGCAAAACAATTAGCTTGAAACTGCCATTTTACATCCTTTTGAGTCTTTGTCTTTTTCACTTAATGCTAAATGTTGGAATTGGGGTGGGAAAATGTCTGACCCTATATCATGGGTCTCTTGAACAAAACCAATGAGAGACTTCTGCATTGAAGAATTGAGGAAGTGCTTGAGTTGGGGAATGCTCAACGCTTTTTAGATCATTGGCTATGTGGTGAGATGACATCATCCCATCTCAATCCACCATTGTTAGAAGGGAGGACAGTAATGGGTAGTGTGTTTGCTACCACAGATATTCTGAGACCCAGATGCCTATGGCCACTTCCTGTTGTCTGATCTGGACTCCAATACCATTTATTGGTCTGGTATGCAATAGTATCGACACAGCCATTCTCAAATAGGTCAGGTCAATGTACAGTATGTAGACACAAATCAATATGATAGTCCTTCCCAAGATCAAGCAAACTAACATGTACGTTGGTAACACCGATCATGGTAATACTACTCTGTTCTACTTTACACTCTCACTAAATGGGGTGGAGTCATGCAGTATTGATCTAGTACATTCCAATATATTCATAGAGAGCTATCACAGCACTATAGAAGTTTCACAGTGGCTATCTGACAGATACAGCCTTCACCATACGTCAGATATACTATAACCACAAGAAGTATGGAAAGGATTTTACCATTGTAACATCTCTAACATCCCCTGTCATTCCCAACACCAAGAGAGTAAAGAGAGTGTAAAGAGATGGATGACTAAACACATTACCCATCCTGGAAGTTAGAGCATGCAGATGGCCTGTTGAATATGGAACAGAGGGGTAGCTAAGAGGGGCCGCAGGGTGCAGTTAGAGAAAGACCCTGGCATCACACTGAGCCCTGTCTACAAGGACACTCATTCATTTGTTACAGGCTTGTGACATGGGGAACTGTATGTCTGTGTGTGCGTATGTGTGTCCATGGAACTCTGGCAGCAACCTAGCGGAGAAGCAGTCCCTCAGTTAAGGTCAAAGCTTTATTCCAGTCTCTCTAATTCAGAAGCCTTTTTGAAGAATGACATTCTAAGGTACACAACTCTTCTTCTATCCACTATGCACTACAACCTAATGAATCCAACAGTTCCCCCTGACAGAGGGAAGGCTAGTGTCTGATGTCCTGCTGTCTTGATGCTAGCTCCTTTGATGCTAGCTCCCTTGATGCTAGCCCCCTGGCTGCTATGCCATCTTTCACACATTCTAACAGCCTCAGCCGCAACACACTTTAATTCATCACTTTGAAAGAGTTGTAAAGACAAGACAAGCTCTTCTGAGCACATTCCACCTATATCACAGCAGCGGTCCCTAGCACATACACTGGATAGGTATCCCTATAGTAAAAGAATGATCTTACCTTAGTGTTGAGTATACAGTGTGATGACACTCTTTAGCCACTGTTGGTCAAGCCCTTCTCAGGTTACTAACAGCTTCCCTCAGAGAGCTGCCAGTATCTCTTCGCCTCTCTCTGCATATTCACTGAGTCTGCCGGATTGCATTCCTCTGTGTCTGTCTGTTTTTCACTCTCATCCCCTCCCCTCTGCTCCCTCTTCCCTCAAGTCCTCCTCTTCTTTTCCCACTGACGTCGACTACCCCTCCCGCCCTCCAGCCCTACTATACACCAGTCCAGATGAAAACAGCTCTGCTGAAGTTAAAGTATCGTCCTCTATCCTTCAAGGCAATCTCACTGCTTTGGCCCAGGATAAACTATTTCTCTTTCTTTCTCTCTTGCTCTCTCTCATTTTCTGCACAACAACTCTTGTTTGGTCTTAAAAAGATTTGACTAAACGCAACACATTTTCTCTCCACCATCAGACAACACTTGTACCCCAGAGTCTTGTCCTCATCCTGCATGTCCAATGGTTTCCTTCTGATGGAGGTTGTGCAAAAGATGCATTATCTTGATTGTTCAGTCAATATTTAGTCTGTAAACTGTAAGAAAACATGTGTAGAGAACTATGTAATTGGTTCTGACAATATGTTAATATTTGAGTCAACATTTTTTTGTCGTTGTGGAAGTGGTTTTCCAACATATAGGATTGATACATTTTTTCAAGATAGCATAATGTTAAATGTGCCAGATCAGCACATCAGCAACACTAAGCTGACAATTCAGGATACACACTTTGGTGTTAATGTTTATGGTCAAGTAAGGGAGTGCAATCTTGCTGTTACTGCTTTGGGATATTGCTGCAGAAGGAGAGTTTGTCAGAGAGCTTTCTCAGTAGTTTTATGGTTTTTTATTTGCCAGATTGAAAACACAGCGGATCACAGCATCATCTGTGCTAGTTTTGGAAGAACAAAGGCCAAAGCAAAGCAAGCCAAGCAAAGAAAGTGAATTAAATGTCCCCATGTTCTCTTTCAACAAGGTGGAACCAGTGGGAGTCATTACACGGTAAACTGTTAACTGTCAAGCAGCACATATTGTTTTGTGTTCTGAACTGTACTGCACTGGATGAATGTGTGTGTGTGTGTGACATATTTACGTTTACAATTAGAGGAAGGCTTTTTGGAATTACTGTGCCTTTTCTGATTAGCCCCAAATGCCAGTGCAAAATGTTCAGTCAGTTTGGACACCCCATTCCACACACACGCACGCACGCACGCACGCACACACACACACACACACACACACACACACACACACACACACACACACACACATACACACACACACACACACACACACACACCACTGCCTCAGAATCACAAGACCCTCCTGGCACAAACCCAGAACCCCCTGAAGTTCCCTCCATCTCTCCGCCTCTCATCCTCCCTCCACTTCTCCTCTGCCTAAGGCTTCAACACTTCTCCTCCCTCCTCCATTAGGAGTTTTTCATAAAGGAATGACTCCTCCCCTGCATGGTTTCACAAGAATATGTAAAAGGATCATGTCAACACAGCAAGAAAAAGTATTACCTCCAACTACTGTGTTTGATGGCGAAATTATAGAATTGTGTCAAAAGGAAGGGATATTGCATTTGTAGCATTCTTCCACCTTGATTGCAGATATCCAAAAAGGTTTTCATCTCATTTGTAGACTGTTTTTAGACCCCGACACTGTCCATGAATCATTTAATTGGTTGGTCATTACTCATTACTAGCTCCATTCATCGTTCCTATCCTTTATTATCACCATGTCTAGAAGATGCTTGGAATTTAGCGAAGACTTAATTTAGAGCAAGATCAATTAGTAGTGGTTGCTCTTATTTTACCATCTCGCCACTATAATTTGAAACTATAAATATTGGATCACATCTCTTGCCTGAACAGATTAATCTCTTTCCATTGACAAACCCATGTGATTTCATGTCGCTACTCAACAATGTGTTGTGTTCAGGAACAATTTGAGTGCTTTTTCCATCTTTTCATTGACAGACCAATTGTGTATTTGCAAACACTAAAACAATATATACCTCCACATATGCAATATTTAATTGAACGTCTAAAAATAACAATGTTCAAGTTTTCTGATGTCTTTTTGACACCAGATGAAAGTCTTATCCATGTCAATAAACACACCCTATGCTCAATGCTCCCGGAACGTTGACTTTGTGATGGAAAGGTCATATCAGAAAGTCATGCTATACTGGAGCAGGTGTTGTGTTAAATCTAGACACCAAGAAGGCAATCCTGCACTGTTAGGTGTTTTACACTTGATTCCTCTGAGAGGTCTCTGCAAGGAAAATAGATCGGAAGGCCTTAGGTGAACAGTCCAGTGCAGCTGGATTTAGAAACCCTGCAGCTGGAGAGTGAGGCTTGTGTCTACCCTTCTTGTGAGGAGGGAGCTGTGTCCATGTGTCTCCATGTGTGTCCATGTGTGATTGTGTGTTTGGGCTTGTGTATCTCTGTGTGTCTACTGGCTCTAAGGCAGAGCACTCCAGAGAGCTGCCTGCACTGTGTTTATTGAGTTTTCCACACCTTGCCTGCAGTCACTGCTGATCTTTTACAGTCCATGTCTGCTAATCCCCCTTGGTCTTCTCTCTCTCTCCTCTCTTCTCTTTTTGTCCTCTAATATCTCTCATCCAAGTGCAATGAATCCAAGTCACTGCTAGATAGAGAGATACTATGTTCCAAGCACAAAAGTAACAGTGTCTGCAATCAGCCATTCAGGAACCAAAGGGCATTGGTGTCCAAATGCAATTGTCCCACTAATATTAAATCAACATATACAGTTCAGTATGCAGACGCCTTCCCAAGTGTCACCCAGCAACAGTCAATGCCACATTGTCTGTTCAAGCCCAAGCGCACACTCAAGCACTTCCTGAAAAATTGACAGCATTCATCTTTGAAAATCAAGAAACAAAAACGATTCGAACCCCAACTGATTCCAGTATGCAAATTCTCATGACAATTGTGAGGAAGCTGGACCAGCGGAAACAGGACAGATATCTGAAAGGGAAACTGGGGGGTGGCTGTCACTCACTGAGCCTTGGCTTTGTGAGGCTACTAGGGATTAGTAACGATGCCCTGGGCTTGGTATTCATTGATATCATTCATTGACATTCGATGACGTGATACTGTATTTCTGTCAATTTGGTAACAATGGATACCCCCACTGGTTCTTTTGGACACCCCATGTGCTGCTGTGTATTTTCCATAAATATTCTCTCTTGGACATTGAATGTCACTGTAAAAAAGGCTTTGTGCAGATCTAAAAGATGGGGATGGAGATGGGAGAAGCTAAATGAGTGTATGTACGCCGTATCCTTCAGTTTCATCTTAGAAATAATTATTGGTAAAGTTCATTTTGGATGTTCATTTTGCTCATGTTATAATATTGATTGTGTTCATTACATTGGTTGCCATGGTAGAAGGGGCTTCTTTTCCAGATGCTGGGGTGGAGTCTGGCCCTGGATAAGAGGGTGCTGGTTGTTGGGTACTAGACTGTGCTACTTAGCAAGATATTTTTTTCTGTTTGTGGTTTCCCTTGGTTTGTTTACTTTCGATTGTTTTAAGTGTTTTGTTGGAACTCAAGTAAATATTGTCCTGGACCTCCCATGTGGCATGTATAATAAACTGTTTGTGGGTTTTTTCCCTGCTGTCTGATGCCCAGATGATACTGTCATGAATGCCTTCCACGAAAGACAACAAGAGCTTTCATAACAGTCAAACTGCATATCTTTTTGTTATACACTAAACACATGCCAATACAGCTTGTTTGTAGTAGGATGTTAATGCACATAGGGGCATGTCTCAGTCAGCTTATTCTGGGTAACAAGAGGAAGGTTTTTGAAAACATTGTCAGTGCCACGTGTGTGTATGCACTGTCTGTGCTTGTGCGTGGCTAAAGAGCCAAGATGTTATGGCAGGATGTGATTCAGCGATAATGACAGGAGATGGAGAGGGCCTAGTAATGGCTGCTTTCAGGGAGACAGCCCACACAGAAAAATACACTCATGTATATTACACAGAAAATGACATGCACACACACACTACACTTACACACACAGTGAGACACTGTCAAAGGGAGACTGACAGTAGAGCACTTAGACAGCTATTATGCAGGCAGGTTTGAGTTGAGTGTCCAGGTGTGTGTTCCTGATCTCAGATAGCAAATCTTGCTAATTGTTCAAGTATTATTCTGCACATGGTATTTACTTAGGGACATTTGCATGATATTTGAGAAAACTATGCTATTTGTAGCGTTAATGTGTGATAAGGGCTGTTTCAAGTTAATGCAGAATTTAAAAAGGTGGTCACATATCCACATAAGAACACAATTAAATACAACGCTCTCTCCCGTCATTTAATGCCTCCTTTACATCGCTCTTCCACATCTTTCCTTCCCTCCAGTTACACACAAAGTAGACCCATTTTGTCAAACGCACATATCAGGTCAGTCATCCAAAAAGCCAGGGGAATGGTCTAAATTAATAATGCCTTATGTGCCTGTCTGTGTCTCACTGGATTTCCTGTTCTCTGCTTTTTGGAGCATACAGAGATGGGCTGCAATGACAGGGGGAGGGGAGAAGGAGAGAGAGTAAGACAAGGAGTTTTAGAATAGATGGCTGGATGGGACACATGTTACTGTCTATCTGCATATATGAGAGACGCATAGGAAGAAAAAGACAACAAAGAGAAATAGAGAGAGGAAGAGAAAACAGATGGTATCATCACAATATCAAGGGCGTAGAGAGAGAGAGAGAGAGAAAGCGAGTGGAAGAGAAAAGGTGAAGAGTAGAAAGAGTGACACAGAAGGAAAGAGAAGGAAGAGAGAGAAAACTGTATAAAGGAAATCAAGGGAACCAATAAAAAAGAGAAATGGCGGAGCCTCATCACAACAATGCCACAGACAACTCCATGAGCTACCAAGGCCTGTTGGACACTGTGACGGACACACAAACACAGCTGTCTGTAGTCCAAAAGAAGATAACATATACTGCAACATGTGCTGAAAAAGAGAATCTTTGATCACCAAAACACAAATTCTTCTGAGATTAGATAGCACACTTTGGTTTGGATAGCTTCACTGAAATCAAAGGAGCAAAGATTAAGAAACAAAGTCTTGATAAGAGTGGCACAGAGTGTGACTGGGTGAAGGACAGAACTGTCATGACAATCTCTGCTCCTAAAACAGAAACAAGGGACTTCCACTTTTCATGTGTATGCAAAACCACATGTTATCTACTGCCTTAGCTCACATTCATATTCACTTATACTACTCACTCCCTCATCCACCTCAGGATGACGTGTTTTCATACTTATGTACCACCTTCGCACACAAACAACCATCTTAAGCACACTTGCACAGATTAGTAGTAGCTTCTGTTGATGCCGATTCAGGTCTGGTCCTGTTGTTTAACTGATTGAATGAGAGTTAACCTGAGGGAGTTGTTTTTCTTTTGTCTCAGTCTTCCCTGCATGGTCGGCTCAGGTCATTAGTGTTCAGGGGAAGGAGAAAGGGGGGAGGGGGGGGAGGGATTGAGCCAGTAACAGATGGACTGTATAAAGGTGGGGAGGGAGAAGCGCTGGAGGAGGATGGACAGTGTGCACGTGTGGAGAAGCCAGGCAACCTTAAATGACAGATGGCACTGGACTGTGACTCAGCTTTTCTCCTCTCTGTCAATTAACTGCACTTGAACATCTGCTGTGACCTTGACAGAAAGATTTGAGTTTTCAAGGGGCATTAGCCAAACCAGGCAAATACTGTGTAAGACTGTGTAAGACTGGAGGCTATACCATGTTAACTGTCGTATGGCAAATGGTGCCTGCCTATCATCGTCTATATTGTAAAATAAATTGAAATGAGCAACATAAATACATGGTTTATTTATGGACCACAAGAAGCGAGCTGTTAACATTGAGATTGCCTCCTCTCACTTGTCAACACCTTGCCAACCATGATGCAGTCTACTGTAAGTAACCGGGGATCACCTGGTATGAGATGAAATCCCTGTGGCCACTGGCTCCAACAGCTCAAGCCTCACAGATGGTACCATCATCTGGCATGGGAGAGGGGGAAGGAGCTCCTTCATAAAACTGGTTGATATCCATCTTGGTGGTGAAAACAACCTCCTATTCTTTTGTAAAAGCATGGGGCATGTTTCATCAAATAAACAAGAGTTTCAACCTTGTCATGATTTTGCAAGGTTCGGGGTAATAACCATTGTACAAAAATGATCACAACTCTTCTTTGCCACTGCCTAACACTGTATTGCTTAGTATGCTGCGTGTCTTGATGACTGGCAGGCTTATTTTCTGCTAACATCACTATTTTAAGTAAATTTTTACATTCTTTGTTTAGTAGATTCTCATTTAAACGAATCCATTTCTTAAACAGGTCCTAAAAAAGGGTAGATTTCAAACATCTCTTAACCTCCCTTGTCCTCAATATAAAAAACCTTAACAATTTCCTTATTCAACATTCTCATATCTTAAAAGCTACTCAGTGGGCTAGTTCACATCTTCCATTGTCACTTCTCTCAGTTACAGACCTGGAACAAAAGGATCTTGTTTCCAAATTGAAGGAGACTTGAGGTTCTCAAGGAAAGTGCAGTTGGGATTTTCATGTGCCAGACATTCTTGACTGTCTGTGTCAATGGCCAAGCTTGGCTGTTTGGCTTTTGCAAGAGCTGGAGAGAGAAAAGAGGGGAGATAGAGGAGGAAAGGAAGGTAGGGGGCCTCAGACACCACAGACCTGAGCCCAGCTTTGGACTCTCTTTCTGGGTTTGACCTCGGGGACCTCACAGTCAGTGTATTGCCAGCTTTTGAATACGGATTTCAGGGTTTACTGAGACCAAACCTTCCAGAGTTTTTCAAGACAAAGTGGTACACATGGGATCAATTAGTCAATAAACCAATCAACTTTGAACCAGTCTTGCAAATGCATAAATTTTATCTTGGAAGACTCACCCACCCTCCCTGGACAGACAGACAGAAACCAGCAATGCACCAACGGACAACAGCTTACAGGAAGTCAGCCTTGATGAAACAACAGGCTTATTTATGGTATCTGTATTTCCTATCACAGTTACCTAATACAATTTATTTACCTCAGTAGCAACATCACATAAATCAACATCGTATTTGGCTGTTCTGTCTGTTTCCTTTGATCTCTTTAGGCCGCCTTCCACTGTCCTCTGGCAGTCTACCAAAGGCCCCTCTACAGTCCAAATACATAGTAGGCTATGATGATGCAAACAGGCTTATGCTAGCTTGCTTTCAAACTGTAAGAAGCGTGTTACACTACACACAGACTTGATGTGAAAATTGGGTTGATGGTTTAGGTTATGACACGATCTTTGGTAAACCTTTAATTTATAAAAAGGATCTGGGCTGTGATGAGTTTTTCTTACATCCCACGAGTACATAAAGAAAAATATTAAGTGAAAAGTTAAGAAGAAAAGCAGATTGTGGAAATTATGACACACCCAGACAACAGCTACCAACTAGGTGGACAATTGCTTGTTTTTAAACAGAAGAGCTAGTAGGTCTTGAACTCCATATGTTACTGTTTAGTTCATTATAGGGGCTGTGAAAAATAGACTCTTCATAGGTTTTCCAACCAAGGTAAGGTTCCAACACAACACACAGCAGCAATCGCTTAAGGCACTTTCTTACCAGCTTGGTAAAGAGAGGCAGAGCGGATGTCTGTCCTAAGTGTTGTCAGTCTGAGCTAAACTGCTGAAAAGCTGCTTCATTAGGGGGATGGGAGGTTTATCACAAACACACACGCATTCATACACTCTCATGCATGTCTACAAAATCCATGAACAGCTGTCCCCTCGTTGTGTCGTTCACTTATAATGCCTCAATTGAACTGACATAGGGCATGTAAAGACTGGGGCACCATGAATTTGACCTAATTTCAAATGACCTCAGACGATCAGACAGACAGTCTTAACCCCCAGAAAACACATGGTTAGTATGCTAATACTGGCTCTTTGTGTGTTCATTTGGCAAGCACCTTCAGGGTTATTTCAAAGTGTTAGAGTGGTACGTGGTGACCCTGAGAAAGTGACTGGGTGCACTAAAATAACATTTCGCAAAAAGTTTTTTCTCAGTCAAAGACAGTAAATAGGTAATTGTCAGCAACCATTATTAGTTACACAGTGTGACTGGTTTATTGTAGGTCACTCATCATGAACATGTTGCCAGATTGTTACAATTGATCTTATGTATTGATTGAATGCCATTGTATTTCACAAACATACAGTCCTAATGTCAAGGTCAAATTTCAGTTTTTCTCTTACTACTCTCTCGATGTTTAATTTGAGAACATTAATTTAAATTCACTGAGGACTCTTGAATTTGGTTGACTTTGCAGTCTTTAGCCTCCTTCCTTCATACATAAGGTTCTTCCTAAGCTTTGCTGTCTTGATATCCCAACCAGTGTGCTGGTTAAGATGCTAGCAGGGGAGCTGTTGCATCATCTGCAATTTGCAGTAAACAAATCTTGACCCTTTTCTTAGAAAGAAGAAAGTCTACGAGGTGCATCTGTCTGTTTATACATCCAGATCACAATCCAACTAAGCTGCTATAATGAATAAAGAACTATATTGATACCACCTCCTGCATGAACTGTTTACCTTAAAGCAGTACAACAGCTGCACACATAACAGGGTGTTAAACTAATGTTGGTAGTTTCTATTCTGTTGCCATTCAGGACTGCTGTTCCTATGCAGTAAACACACTGGCAGATTATCAGATTCACAGCCATTTAATGAATTAATTATAATGATATTTTTAATAAATATGATTAGAGTGATTTTTGAACGAATTAGTGAATTGCAGCAGGCTTGTTGCACGGGGAAAATGAGGATTGATATTAGTTCGATGCTGTTCTCATTACAAATTGTGACCTAAATGGTCACAGCGTGCAGGTTACCAACAGACAATTAGTTTACGGAGTATGTGTACAGTATGACAAAGTGCTTTTGTGCAACCGCTAAGCTCCCTCCTCAGCATTTCCCCCAACCGCAACCCCTAAATATTTTTTTCCCCTGACAAGGTGGAATCAAACCCTTATTTGTCAAGTTTAGGTTTCCAGCTCAGTTTCTCTTTGTCAGGAGGATTACTTGTGTATTATCCCTACCTTAGTTGACTGGAGGCAGGCAGGATGTAGACACACACAAAAAACAGGGATCTGTGTCAGCAAAGTCGCACCTGGCCAGCAGTCTGTCCTGACCTCAGGGCTTGACAATATAGGTCTAGTAAGCAAGGTCCAATCCTTTATTAACTTTTAAAAATGGTCAAATGAACGTACCTGGATGAATTTTGAAATATTGGGCCAACACATGTTCCCTAGATGGTGGAATAGATTAGATAACTTGGTAACATAAAAGATGGCTTTCCACCCAGCAATCTCTGCCTAATTCTGGCAAAAAAATAGTTTTACTCTCAATAACCTTCTGCAAAGGTAAAGTTTTCAAATATCAAATGTCAGATCTAATATGAATTTCACCTCAACTTTCAGTTTATAATCAAAAGCCATATAATGCCATCCACATTAACACACTGTCAAATTTAAGTTGGTACAAAAACATCTGCTTTCACCCTACTGAACTGCTGCAAATCTTTTAACTCCTGACCCATTTTTCATTTTCCCCAGGGGAACACCACATGACAGATTTAAAGTGACACAGATGGAGCTAACCCCAGAGGGGGGAAATCATCTTGTGTAAAGTTTGAAAAGCCTGTGTACAGGGTACAATAGTGATGACTTGCAGGGAAGGATTTCATCATACATGTCCTTTCTCATCTTCTTATTCCTCAGGGGAGGGAGCAAAAGTTATGAGCTGGGACTATGCAGTGTGAGAACCTGTTGGCTTCCATACCTCCATCTCCCTTTCATTCTCTCTCTCAATCTATCCTCTTTATCTCTACATTTCTCTTTCCAAATCTTCTTAATGAATCTACACATCATCTATATATCATCCCTGCTCATTTCTCAATATCCAGCAGCTAAATTTCCTTTTTACTTTTTCCTCTCCTCCCATCCCATCCCTCTCCCCTTAAGTAATGAAGTTACCCAGCACAGAGCACATCCAGTGAAACCTCTTAGTTGCTGCTGCCAGGGACAAAAAGCAGTGGGCTGGAATGCAGGCCCAGCTGCCTCTTAGCTGGCCTCTCCTGGCCGTCCTCACTCAGTAACACGCTCTCTGCCTCCCTTGGCACGGAGAATAACACAGCAAAAAGTGCTTGCGTCCTCGCACAACCATTAGACACCCATCCAAAGGGTCTGCCCAGAAGCTGGGGCTTTGTTTACAATTTCTCTTAATCTTCATATCAAAATACACAGATTACACAAAGAAATATTTTGGCGGGGCTTTTTGGCACATGATAAAAAGTCCTTGGATTGAACACTTATTTTCAGTCAAAGCAGAGGAAATACTCTTGTTTACTCCAGTATGTGGGCCATTCATATGGAAATAAAGCATGATGATGGATACTTATTCTCCTTTATTTGCTTTCTACTGTCTTTGCGCCATGTTTTGTGACAGACATCCCCACTGTGTCACCCTAGGCACAGTGTTGAGAAGCCAGATGGCTGAAATCAATAGGAAGTCTTTGGAATACGAAAGTAATATAGTGTCATTAATGAGAAACGGAGGGTAGAGTCAAATGTAATCCACCTGTCTCTCTCACTTCTCATTACCTCCAAATGAAGTTAAAAACCTTTCATTATTCAACCCAACCGTACTATGAATGTGTGATGCTAACTCTTTCCACTGCAGACTTTGACTCCCTGTGTCTTCCTGGATGGGAGATGTGACTGGTAGCTATTAGCCTCTCAGACAGCCCACTCCTCACCAGTTTACCTCATTTATCTCCAGCACACTCATGTCCAGCCCCATTTACCAAATAGCTGGTTTGAAAAAACGACACAATACTGGACTGTAGTAACACAATGGCTACCATGACCAGTAAATGTTCAACAATTGGGAGCCAACCTTGTCAAATCACAAAGAACCCATGGATCAAAGCTGGAAATAATGGCCTCAATAAAAGGCTAAATCTGTTTTCCTCCATGTCTTCCATAAAGGGCCCAGGTGGCTGTCTTCCTCACCTTATGCACCATCCAGAACTTTCCCTCAGCATTCAAGAGAACAGCTTTCAGATGAATCACCCTCAGAATATATCCCGGAACTGGGAATTGTGTCATTCCACCAAATTCCGATCAATAAATTAAGATGGAAAGAGATCCAAAAAGAAGGTTATATGAACCATCCAGATGAGTTTAGCAGATGCTTTCTCTCCTTTTTTCCAATTTGATGTCATCATCAGCAATAGTGAAGATACCAAAATTAGATACTGAGATTATACTGAACCGTAGTTCTGAAAGATGAAAGTAAAACCACACAAGCAAACAGCACAACACTGTACTGTAGATGGTTATTAGTGGTCTGTAGAGACAGTGTTGGACAGATACAGACACAAACACACTTTTACACACACAAACACACACACAGACACACACACGCTCACTCCTCATCCCAGGATGAGCCTGGATTCTCAGATGGATGGGAAATGGGATCGTCATAAAGCTGCCACTTTGTCATCCGTATTTATTTTCTGCACAGGGATGTTTTGAAACGGCACACTCCCTTTTCCCTGAGGTGGTTCCTTTGGGCATAGAACTGCAGTCTTTTGAAAAAGAAAAAAAAAGTGTTTCCCTTTAGGCGTTAAACTTTATACTCCGTTACTCGATTGGAATTATTTTGAGGTACTATTACTGCTTCATTTATCAGTGAACAAATATATAATTCAGAAGTGTAACTTCACACATTCATAGGGGAAAACGCCTACTCTGGTGGTGGAGTATTGAAATATACTACGCTGACCAGATTTTTACAACAGAATATAAAATCTGTCTGGACAGTCTCTTTCACATTCTCTTTCTCTCCCACACAAGTGTGCAATCACACACACACACACACGCACACACACACGCACACACACACAGAAAGAATGAGGTAGCTTTCAGACAAGCCATGAGCTCATCTGATCTGAATGTTATCCAGCAGTGAAAGCATTTCTTTAGCTTCATTGCCTTCCTTTCCTTACTGCTCTTTACCTATTTGCCTCAAACTCTTTCCTTCCTTTTCTCTCTTTGTCTATGTATTTATCCCTTTACTTCACTTCCCATCACAGAAATGATGCAGAGTAAAAATCTTGATTCACTTTCATAATGGTTATCGGCCTCTGCAATTTGCACATTGCTCGGATATTGGTGAGTAGCTTTGGGTTGCTAGGCTAGTGACTCAACCTCCAGCATAATGTGCTTGCAGTGTGTGTAAGCAGACACTAAGCTTGACAAATGGCCAGTATTCTGAATCAGGCTCAATTAAGATTTATGGTTGGTGGGAAGGCAGTCCTTTGTAAATAGTGGGACTGCAGACGACATTCAGTTTTTGTTTGTGACAAGGCTGCTGGTTGTAAAGGTTTACACTCATGTACACACACAGAATGGCACTATCATAAATCCATTGTATTTGTTCATTGACACACCAGTTTCCAGTAAGCGCAAATTTTTCTGATCACTTTTTGCTATGTAACTTAGGCTGACCTGAACAGTGCAACTTATGGAGGGTTTGCTATAAACACTTTTCAGCCCTTCCCTAGACATGTGTGAGATTTACATTAGACCACCATGCGACTCTCTACTAAACTATACTGTTTAGACACTAGTGTAGACACTCCATTGCAAGCACAGTTTTCCTGAAGACAGTGCTTGAATGCTGGTATGGGATATATCAGTTTGGGTTAGGGCAAAGCTATCATTAGCATCTGTATATACATCTTCACTTAGCATGCAGGGGTTTTGAGGGTACGCGTCCCTTCCATAAATCTCTAGGACATAAACAATTGTTGTCAACAACCACACAAACTCCCTTGAGTGTTGGCTTAGTGGGTTTCATGGGTGTTTGCAGGAACAATAAGACATCTCTGGTGCAGTGACCCCACACCTCGCTTGCTCTTTCCCCTCTCCCTCCCTGCTTTCTAATCCCGCAACGCAGCTGTGCCTGCAAGGATCCTTCCACAAGTGAACCATTTGCATGGTTACTCTCTAGAACACACAAACATTGGAATGAAGGGTGTATTCAAAATCTTCAACAAACGATCTGTGTCATTTCTTTTGGCTGTCTTTAGGACTGCCAAGTACATATGAAAGCTCATTCATTTGTTGAAGATCCCCAAGCTTGGATTCCGTTTTAAATTCAAACATAATCTTGTGCCGCTCATAACATCTCTACTCGCACCACCCACCAAGTGCCAGTCCCCACGGAGCCTCAGAGTTCACTGGTCAGCTGGCAGACTAGACCACATGACCTCAACCTTCTGAAAGGGATTGGTTTTCTGTGCTGAGCGCTCCTTCGGGTGCCATTATGTGACTCTCATGGGCCCAACTTGGATTCAGAAGCCAAGCCGGAAACAGTGATGGGAGGTTTGTGGGGGGAGGGGGAGGGGGAGGGGGAATGGATATTTTAGGGACACAATCGATGGAGAGCCTATATGTATTGCCCTCTGTAGATGTGAGGGCGATGTTGTTTTTCTGTTTTCCGGAAGATTTTGAATTTTCTACTTGTATTTGTAATCCCAGGAGCAGCTGTGAGCAGGAAGCCTCTCCTCCAGTTCTTTCAACAGCAGCTGAATATAGCTGCTACTATGTGAGGTCTAGGATCCTCACGCACACACACAGAAGCACATTGCAAAAGGCTCTTGAATGTTACACTTTGCAGAGCACCAAGGATTTACTCCACCCACCCACACCTGTCCATAAACTCTATGGAAATTGAGTTAATTTAATTAAATGTTCCAATATTCCGTACTTCAAATACTCTGTCCTGTCAGGAACATACCACCCACCTACTAACACATCATTTGCATCTACCAGCGTGGTGTAGAGGTACTGGTAAGGAAGACAGATTGGTGCACTAGCAGCTGGTGACTTAGCCATCTTGGTCTTGCTAGGCTGCATTACAGATCTGATCTTTTGTTTAACTTAGCTGTTTTGATATAAAATATAAAACTTGTCTAGCCATATCATTCCTGTCTGATCCGTGAAGTGTCCTAGCTCTGTGGATATCCTGCTGAAAGGTTATCTTGACTTCACAACAAAAACATGAATCTTTCATTGTGTTGTGTTCCCTTGGGAGCATGTGCTCTTACCAACCAATCTGCAAATATTCCTATCATTGTCCTCTATCCACCCATCCTCCACTCCACTCCCTTCCGGGTCAGTTATAATGAGGGTTTGAGCAAAAACTGCAAAACAGCAAATATTGGAAAAGTTGCCTATTAAGTTTTTCCTTCCTTTAAAACGTGTCCATCATTTTATTCCAAGTGACAGTTCCGCTGTATGTCCTTGTTTCATATACTCCCTTACCTTTCCACATAGTAACCCCTCACAGGAGACACCAGGCCTTATCTAGGCAATATAGCAGGAAATCATGCTGCTCAGGTTTGCATAACTGTGTTTCTTTACCTGTCATTCTGGTTTTGTCTAAAATATTGAGTGTTAATAAAAGGGTACTGTTGTCAACTACAAATTCTTCCTTCTGCCAAGACGAACGTGTTCAACCCTTCCTTTATACTGTAGTTTGTCTTTACCTCAGTTCATTGGCCTCTCCTCTTCAATTGGGGCGCTGCCAAGGTCTAACAGTATATGTTATTCTACGTGTGTATTTAATAGTTATTGTAATGTGAGCGTGCATGTGTGTGCTTGTGTGGGAAGATGGAATTCATTGAATTTATGTATGCTGTTGTGCAGTATGGGTCTTTGTGCATGCAAGTGAACCATGACAGGGTTCTTCAGCACACAATATCACACTTTCACTCTGCACACTTAGCGCTGTCTCCATGGGCTCGTGGGCAGTTTAGCTCCATCAGCATTTTAGCCTCATCCTGCGCCCCCCAAGGTTACACACACACAGAACTCACATACAGAACAGGCACACAGAACTCACACACTCTGTCACTAGGCAGAACCATAAACATAATGTCTCATCATCAATACCCTCCCTCACACACACACACACACTCACATTGCTTTCCCTTCACTCTGTGTCTCACGCTCTCTTGTACATCCTCTCCGCCTCTGTCCTCCCCCCACTCACAGAGCCCCCTGCTCTCACCTCAGCTCATCTAACCACTCTTCACCACCTACTCATTCTCTCTCTGTGTTTGTCTCTCTGTCTCTCAGTTTTCCAATCTCCAACCAGTACCTTTCCTTTTTGTTGTTCTGTCATGTTTTGAGTGCAGGAAAGGTGCATTACGAACAATTTATTACCATTTATTGTTTTTAATGTTGTTCGCACCTAATGCAAACGCTGTCATAAAGAGTCACCCATTAGTGTTTTCCTTTTTTATAAAAGAAAAATTGAGTAATCCAACCTTCAAATTGAAGTACTTAGATTTTGAGAGGGCTCTGTCACCATTTCACTGTAGTTTGAAATGACAATGATAGAATTTTAGGATTGCTGTATTTTTACTCAGTAGTGGGCTTACGTCTACAAAGGTTGTAGACCTTTTAGACAGTTGTAGACAGTTATTGCTAGAAGAATAGAGAAAGTTACAGTTGTATTATTGCACATGGCAAAACATATCCAATAGCATTCTGTAGTGCTATCTGCAGTGTTTGCATTGTATTGCTTAGTCCAGGCTCTTGTGTTTGACTTTCAGCTGATCCTTCCTCTGCCTCTTGGCTACCTTGAAAACACTGACCTGCCATCCCACCACTCTCTCCATGAAGAACAGCCTCCCACACACCACCCACACACTAATACAAACGGCCATAGACCCCACTCATGCTAATGTAATTACACAAAAACTCTTGTAACGTAGAAAGAAGTATCCCTGTGTGTGTGTGTGTGTGTGTGTGTGTGTGTGTGTGTGTGTGTAAATACGCAATTGTCCACTTTCTACAGTGAGTGATCTATTTTGATCCAGGTTAATTCTCAGCACAGTCCTGAATTGCTGTGCTAATTTCGCTAAGCTTCTCTATTTCTATCCCCTTGCTTACTCTCCCAATCTCTCTCTCTCTCTCTCTCTCTCTGCCTCTCTCTGTCTGCCTCTCTCTGTCTGCCTCTCTCTCTATCTGTCTGCCTGTGTCTCTGTCTCTGTCTACCCATCTCTGTCTCTTTCTGTTCCTTTAGCTGATTAAGAAGATTGCACCTGCTACTGACTCCAGGCTCTAAGCTTTCCCACCAAAAAGACACACACACTATATGAACATAAACAAGAGTCAAGTAGTTCAGTTGAGCATTTTTGACTACTTGAAGTGTGTGTGTGTGTGTGTGTGAACTGTCGACTCACACACATAAACACTTATACACACATAGACATTGCATATAGAATTAGTACTTGCATACTTACTAGTATACTTTCATACTAGAATTAATTCCCTCCCAGCACTGTCATCCCAGGATTACAGCAGTTAATCACTGAGTTTATCCTATGTGCTATCTCCTACTTTCTATTTCACAAATAAAGCTCCATCTCCCCTGCACTGTTTAATGATTGACATGTAAGATGAACCACTGTGCATTAATTAAAAGTCACTGCATAAATGTATGCCCATGCATGTACACACACACACACACGCACACATCCAATAGCCAACACTGTCCCAAGTGGCTGTTTGTTCTGCAAGCTACCATACAGAGGAGAACTCTATCACCTCCAGCAGTGTGAAAGTTGTGTCCTTCATTTGCCATTCCCCCTGTTTTTGCTTACACAGTCCTCTGTCTTACACACACACACGCGACCACAATGACTTCATGTGATCTTGATAAGCACTGTCCATTGCACCATACAGGCTAGCATGTACTACTAGCCTCCAGGATAGGCCAACCCTCCCATACCTTATATCTGCCTGCATTCAAACGGATGCAGGAGGCTCGCTAAATTTCCTCCAGTCATCAAATACAGTTGCGTGCACATAAACACCACACACACCCTCCATTCGCACACTCTCCATACACGCACACTCACACATTGACACACAATAATTCCATATCCCTCCTATCCATAAACTGCGTCACTTTGTTACCATCATGCAAGAGCATTGTAGAGCAAGGCCCCCTTGCCCCGACTTCAAATAGAGAAGTGCTCACGCCGCGAGAATCTTGCGAGAGGGGGGTAGAGACGAGAGCAGGTGAGTGAGCTCTGTACTCAGCCGTCTACACAGGTGAAGAGAGAGAGAGAGGAGATGACAGGAAATGGAGAGCTGTAGTAGCTCGGAAGATGATGAGTTAGCAGATGTAGGATGATGAGATCACTGGAGAGATGGATAAGGAGACAGGTGGCTACTGTTTGCTCCTTGGTAGTGTGCTGAGTCTGGGATGTTACTCACTAAGTATTTGAGTAGGCTACACTTAAGTGTGCTCTACCTGCTGGACTCTAGTGCTGCGTTGCGTGACTTGCTGCAGTAAAACAGGAGTCGGCTTTCTGGCGTAGCGTTCTACTGATGGAATGGTGAGAACGATTAGCATATGACTATGAATAGCGAGCTGTCTTACTTGCTTAATCGCTGGAAGCTTCGTCTCCACCCCATACCCTCCCTCCCCCTCCCTCACCTCGTGCCCTTCCACTCCTCACCCTCTACCTCTATCCCTCTCAGTCGACAAACACATAAGACACGAACAAAGCAATCTACCATCTCCGCTTGACGTCTATTTATCATCGATTCATCACTTTCCGCATCCTAGCGTACTAGCATCTGTCAGAGTCCTTAGAAATTATTAGTCTTGGCAGAGCTACTAATCAGACTTATATTGATCCAATCGGCGACATCGTAGCATTTGCAGGTAAGTTATACTAGAGTACCTAAGGACTGAAAGTACTTTCTACGTCTGTAGTTGTTATGACAGGGAGACTGCAGAGAGGGGAGCGGTGAAACCGAAGGATGTAGGCCATTGGCACTATTGTCCAGTCGTGCCAGTCCTTGTTGCCGTGGCTTCCAAGCAGCTCCGTTTGCGAGCTCCTGTGTGTAGTGTTCTGAGATGGTTCGTGAATAAGATAAGATGATGAGTAGAATATCAAAACCCAGATGAATGTAGACTGGCATGAAACTGAGCAAAAATGAAAAAAACTGATTGTTAATGTTAGCCACATACATACGAGCTAGATATGTATATACTCTGTTGTTTGGAATGTCCAAGGATCAACAGCTATAACCAAGCCACTTAAATCCAAAAATCATCTCATTCCACCTAATCCAGAGCCTGTCATTAATTTCAATTCAGTAACCCATATATTGCACAACTGCACACATGTGCGTTATATCAATGTATTCCCTGCTTTATGTTTCAAATACCATTCACAACCCATCAGAGTAAATAATATTGAAACAGGAAGTCTCACTCAGGTGTCAAATCCTTGACCAGCATTTCCTCTTTGGAACAATGGTATATCCTGAAGTCTCAAATTGACAAAGAACAACAGTTTCTCAAGAGAGATCACAATTGTTAGTCTCAGTCTTAGTCTTGGTCTCAATTTAAATGTCCATTGGAATCTAAATGATGTAGTCTCAAATAATCAAACAAATGCCAAGCAAAGCCAATTCTAAAGAAGCTGGAGGTAAATTCTATGTTTTGTACTTTGTGTGGAGCACATGAGATTGTGTAGTGTAACTCCTTGGAATTCAACGCCGAACAACATTCATTAGTTGATACAAAACCCTGATTGGTAATTTTCTAAATCAGCTGATTAGTCCCCTCTATTTAGGTGACAGTCATCTAGGTGATGTAAATAGACACATTTTTATTCAGGCAGATCAACAGGGGAGTAGAAATCCTTCTTGTTCACAGCACAGACAGAATTCCTCAAATGATTGTATCCTCTCTGAAGCGAGAAAGCAGGAGATCATATCAAATATTATGAAGTGAGAATAATAGCAAACATGTGGATTCATATCAAATACAAAAAACTGAGTCGTCACAGACAATGACGCAATTTGTCAAAAGTGTTGGTTGTTTTTTAGTTTGAAAAATTGACATACAGTTTACAAATTCATGGCCTTTCAACAGAACAAAACTTGACCTTTATTTTGCCATGTTGTCTAACGTGAGTTGGCCCTATCTATTCCTCCATCACCAAACATATTGAAACCAGGCTCGCATTTTAAATACACTCTTCTCTCTTCAGAAATACTTTCTGTGTAAAGACTGCGAAGATGTATGTTATGGTATGCTGCCCTCTTGTGGTTTTATACAAAACTGAACCCTTACGATTGTCAACTTCTTTTAAGGAAAGAAAAAAGTGCAGTGATATCATTTTTTTCTAGAGCTGTATCCAAAACAGTCCAGCATATGTTTAATACACTGCAGATGTCAAAGAGTGATGTGGAGGTGACGTTCGCCCCCCCTCCTCACTGGAAAGAGATCATGAATCAGAACAGATCATAGAACCATTTTATTTATTTAGATTGAATCTAACTTCTACTGGAAGCCCTTTAACTGTGGTCAGAGTAATGACTCTTAGCTTGAGCACTTTTTTGGGTTTCTCCAGTAGGACAAAATGTTTTGCTGTGGTATTGGTGGTATAATTTTCTTTGTTCCATGGGAGTCACTGGCAGGGCAGGGGTGGCCTGTGCTGGGAGAGAGAGGGAAACAGCATGCATGGGGAAAGTGTGTGGGAAGAGCGAGGAGTAAGAGTTCTTCACCTACACACACTTCCTTTAGTAAGTAACTTTCATAAAGTAACTGTTGCTCTGTGTCTCTGTTTGGTGCTGATAGGGAGCGGCCTGATTAGATCATTTGTGCAAATGAACCAATTACACGCAAAAACAGCAGAAAACAACAGAAATATGAATCCACCTGTCATTTGTACATTGAACTATGGAGGCATCTATTGGATAAATGTGGTAACTCCTCCTTTGTGCACCCAAGAATATTGGAGCATATATTGGGGTGGTTTCGAGCATTCATTGGGTTGAACCTGGCAACCCTGAACTCAGGTGTGATGCCATTCCCAGTCCTGAGTCAAAACCTTTAAATAATGGTTCTTAGCATGATGCCTGACCAGGGCACAGGTGAGAGAGACGTCAAAGTTGTCACTTTCAGAGGGGCAGCATTTTGACTCCATCTGCTAAGATGTTTGAAAGTTGCTCCGCATGTCTTATTGCTCAAAGGGAACAAAAAGGTCTCAAGAACCTATATGTCCATGTCGGCAACATGGATTTTTCTCCACATAGACAATTTGCGAAGAATTAAAATAAATGATCATCCATTGCTCTAGTTTTCTTGAAATGTTGTGTACATGTACTGTATGAAATACATGTCTATAAAATGTCAATGATGACATAGTTTGCAATGTTGAGAAGGAACCCTTCATCGCTCCCTGAAGACATATTTACAGACGGTTCTCATTAAAAATGACAAGATAGGACCCAGGCTGATGAGGAGACATTTGAAGTTCAGACTGGACTGACAAACGAGGATTTTCACTTTTGAACAATGATGCCAGATGACTTCAGAGAAGAATGAGACAGCATCTGTTCGTGAGGTTAATTGGCATGGGTTTGAATCTCTGTGAATCCAAGCGTGACACTGTGGTCCGACAGCCTCTATCGAGAAGTCGAAGCATTGCTTAAAGTAAACTTTGATTACTAACTGTAAACTTGGATCAAATGTTATACATTAGACTATACTATAAGTACACTATCTACATTTTACCATATTGGGAAATATAACTGTGGGATGGGAACCTTTTACAGATCACATACAGTTTTTTTTATTTTTGTCATTATTCTTATAAAGTTACTTACCTTTACTCACCACAAAAAGAGTTATTTGTATAAAGTTAGACTATTATAGTCTTGTACTATATTTCCACTGCAGTGTAACCCACCCACACACAGGTGGCAGTGTCCTACCCTCCCACCTTACTTACAGAGTAAACACGCTTCAGGGTGCTCTCTTTCTGTCACTGTCTTTTTCTTCCTTGCTCTCTCCATAGGCCTCCCATCAGTTCTTCCGACACCGGACCACCGCAAGATCCCTCCTCATAGAAACCGTTACTCAAGTGGAACTTTTAATATGCAGCGGCTCAAATTACCTCTTCCCATGCACCCGGCACAATGTTCCAGTCAGCCACAGTCTGCACACAAACCGCTTCCTCTATCGGCAGGGGAGGAGGGGTGTGGGGAGGGGGGCTAGTCTGAGCTGAGGCTGGGGAGAGATGGATGTGGGCTTATGAGGGGAGTGGGTTTCAAACAGTTTTTTCGATGCAGGACTGGCTTGATTTTCCAATGTGTGTTTGTATGTGTGTGAAATATAAGACAGACAAAGAATAAATAGAGAATGACAAAATGCTCAACTCAGGAAATCATTTGTCTAGTCTGACTCTCTTTATCCCTCTATCTCTTCATCTCTCTCTCTCTTTCTATCAGAAATGTCGTGTTTCCCCACTGCCACCTTTTCCTACCAGGAACATATCTCTACAGTCTTATTATTTCACCTGCCTGTCACAAGCTAAGCTGATTTATGTTTGCCTTCCCTTGGAAACAGCCCCCTGTGAGACTGTTCTTCATCCATCCAGCCAGGAAGATGAGGTCCATAGTGAAACATTTAGCGCACAGTAGCATTCCACACATGGCACCACCCCCCCCCACACACACACACACGCACTCACACACACAAGTCATAACTTTATAGTGACCTTGTCACAGTTTTTTACCCAAATAAAACCTTGGGAAATAGATTTGTGATTTTTGATACAATCTCCTAAGATATAAGTACTTCACTACAAGTGAGGTGATTCATGGTAAGTGCGGACTGCCAGAGAATACCTGAAAGTTGCACAGAGAAGACAGAGTCTGAGAAAAACGATGATAAAGAAAGATTGCCTGACAGCCAAAGACAGATGCCTGACAGACAAAGACAGATGCCTGACAGACAAAGACAGACAGAAACACAGCCACACATCAAACACAGATACAAACAGTCACACACAGAGTCTGGAAAACAATCCACATGCAGTAAATGACAGCACAAATCCACATGTGGCAGTAGTTAAAGACGTCAAAACAGATTGTTTTAATGCTATAGAGTTTAAGGAAAGAAAACCATGGGTTCCAGCTATATTTCAATCGAGTCCGGACATTAAGACAAAATCCTAGATTAGCTCCTTTCACCCTGATAAATTATTACCCCTTAAGCATCAACCATTCAAGGAGTCCATCTTGCATATGTTCTCTGTTAATTCCGAAAGACAAAGAGTTTGGAAAAGTCTCTGTGTGGGCTGTCTGCCTATTCACCTCAAAGGAAAAGAGAGATCCTAGTGTTAAATAAGGTTTTGAGTCTGGTGTTCTTTCTTAAAATAGGGTGGCTTTTGCCCTGTTTACACAGCTCATGGGCGTCCGAAAGGCCTTTTACTTCTGGTCTTAACACTAATAGACCAGGGCTCTAGTGCTTTATAAAAGAACTGGAATGGTCTTGAACCTGAATGGAACCTTTATATTGGCAGCCTATAATGCTGAAAAAAGCAATTGACTGCAGAACCCTTTCTTTCATTTGTACAGGGTGCCTGAAAGGTTAAGTGTCAGAGTATACTGTCATTGAACTTTCCCAACCATCATCCACTGAGTACTCCTTTAGTAAGAGTGTAACCTTCAACAGGGACAAAGGGACTTGAAGAAGCTGCTGTGAATCATTTCAATATGGTGTCTGTTCTCTTTAATATTGTTTTCTGTTTCCATTCTTTATTCCTTGTCTGTGTACACCTGAATACTGGTTGAAGACTAAAGCTCACCTTTTTGTATTTTCCACAGTGCATGAAGCAGGAAGCTAGCCCAGCTAGCTTGGACTGTCGTGTGAAATGTACAGAGATAATGATTTAGGATTCCCTCTGCACAGAATGACATAACAGGTTTTTAGGGTGGCTTTTATTAAAACCAGCTGACAAAAGCAGAATAAGGGATGGCCACTCAAGGTTTCTGTCTACAAACTTTTGTGTGAAATTTATGATGGCACTTACAGCCGGTGTTCATTTGAGCTCCCAAGCATGAGCTGTGGGGTGCATCAGCTTCTCGATGCAGATGCGAAAGGAGAGGAAAGATTTGAATCTTGTTAATCAAAAGAAGCAAGTACCTTTCCTGACGCAAGCCCATGTATACATGCAATTACTGTCAATGACACAATGTGTTTTAATATGAAGGATTCAGCATTGATGTAGGTATCTGGTCGTTATTGCACTTGAATGGTTGGCTTTGCTACATTTAAAACACAAAAACATTTCAAGGAATCAGACCAGGAAACTCCTCAATGTGTCATGCACACATAGCAGGGTACAGTTTACATACACATTGGCATGCAAGTCTATAAACTGTGTCACATTCTGCAACATCAATGTGTCACTGGACATTAAAGGACCAAAGGACCAAGGACCAGTGCTCTTTAACAGTGAACTGAATCAATGTTTTGGCTGACAGGGACCAGAGGGTGTATTCAGCTTCTTCTGACAGAGGAAAGACAAAGTTTGCAAGGACCCTAAGCTCTTTCAGAACTGACCAATGGAACGAGCACTGAGTTCTAAATGATTGAACAATGGGAATCATAGGAACGTAAAGAAGACTGAGTTGGTATTTCCAGCTAAATAATGAAATTTCTGGAAAACAGCTGTTTGGCAGAATGAGAGTGAGGCACCAGTCAGTCACTGATTTCTGTAAAGGTGGCTTGCGTGTTCTTCCAATTTCTAGTTCTATTTTGGGAATCAGGAAAACGAGTCATCTGATTTTTTGTCCAAGTCTGTAACGTTCATTAAGTGCTTATTTTTACTTGCGGTCTGACGTGTTTGCCAAAGTTGAGGTTCGGAAATCAGGAAACTCATTACAAAGGGTCATTGCCTATCTTTTTATCATCCACCCCTATGTAATATCACTCAATCAAGGCTTTACATAACATAGATATCCTCATAGTTTCCAAAGGACAATCACTTTCAATGTCTAACAATCTTAATTTAAGCTTCAGTAAATGGTATGGAAATGCTACCCTCAGGAAATGTATGCTTCTTATACAAGAGTATTATATTAAGACACCATGAAATTATAATAATGCACTTGTCAGCATTTGAACATGTGGATGATTTCTGAAGCCAGTAACTCAAAATTGAGATCTCAAAATGTGAAATTATGTTGTAATGTCTCCAATCTTTGTATTTACGTACCACTTTAGAATTTGCTTACTATCTGACTAACATATTAAGAGAGGGCTATACATAGTTTTGGTTTATAACACTGCTAAGACTCCTAAAGAAACAAGAATACACTTAGACACCTTTTTTCCAGTATCTTGTCAATATTGTCTCAAGAATGACCAGACTGAGTAAAAATACATCAACTCCCAAGCCAACTGCTGATCCAATAACAACCAAAATGACCACAGGCACAAGCTTTACTTTAGAAAGTTTACTTCACATCGAAGATACATTACATTAGCTACTTATGGCCTTATCTAGTACTTTGCTTGGTGTTTGAGACGTCTACCAATACGAGAATCAGTGTGAGCTGACATGCAGAGCAAAATCATGCATGCAGAAACTGTGGTTTTCCATCAAGAGCCAGAAGCAAAGAAAAAATCTCCAAATACATGTTTTCCATCTGCGTTCAAATGAATGCTGAAGCGGGCTCATTGAAATGGGAGTCAGTGTTTCCAGAAGATGAAGACATAATGGAGGAAGAAGTTGACTTTCGACCACAGGACTCTAACTATGACCTAACGGGATTGTATTATGAATTGGTTCACTGAAGCAAGGAATGTGAGATGTGTTGCACATAATTGACCGTATGTGGGAGTTTGGAATGGAAGCTTCCAACTCAAAGATGCAGCTAGTGTTCAGGTTTACTGATGGCAGGGATTCGTTCGAATTTGAAGGTTATAAACATTTCTTCCTGACAATACAGTACATGTGTTTGTATAGTAGAATAGAAGGTAAACAATACATTGACCATGAAAACGTCACCATATAAGTCTGGTGAAGTGATTTTAAAGTTTGAGGTGTTCTGTGCCTTACCTGTTGAGAGAGAAACTCAGAATCTGCAAGCCTTGTGCGGTACGAATTGAATTCCATTGTCCATTTCGTGGCGTGTGACTTCAGTTTCCACAGATCCTCCAGTATTGCTTCTGGCACATGTACTCTTCAAGAACTACTGCCAGATATCTGGAAAAGTTAGAGTGACTCACAAACTCAGACTTGGAAATGTCTTCCCTTTTCTCTAATAATTTTAAAAAGTCCTTTTCACCATATGGCAAGTTTTTGCATTAGTGCTGGAACACTTTCAATATTGTATCAATTAACATTGCCTTTTCTGGTTTAGTGTGTTGTGAGAGACCACATTAAATGTCCATTTGTAAACGTAGACATTAAATAAACAGAAGTGAACAGTGAGTTAGCAAGAAGACGAGGAAGGGCAGTCATGTCTTGGCAGTTCTTACTGTGAATCCTTCTGATATTGCTATGCTTCTTTATTGCCCCTGTGACAATTCTTTCCCTGTTTGAGTCTTTCATTACATAAGACCTCCATGCAGGACCCCATAGTGATTATTGGTTAAGTCCATGTTTTACAAGGCGAGTAAAAAAAATGCTGAGAAAGGTCCTGGGAGATTAATGAATTTATATTCAATGTCAAACTTTTCATAAGCTATAGTTAATACAAAATAGAAGCATGGAAAGAATGGACACTAGTGCTGGTTCTGGTTGTGTTCCCCCAGTTCCTCAGTGTCTTTGCCTGTGTTCATCTATTTTCATATGAACATCTCCTTGCACTGTGTTACCCTGGTTCATTTGGAAAGTATTAAGACCCTTAAATGTTTTGACATTCTGTCACATCACAGCTTTACTCTAGTAACATTTTCCATCATACATTTACATGAAATACCCATTAATAACAAAAGAAAAAATGGGTATTTAAAAACACTGGCACATTTATCATTTTTTTATTAAGATCATTCTTCCAATATCTCCTCCCAAAACAACAAAGAGAAAAACAAGCTCCACGTACCCACTGGCAAACTGCATGGATAAATGTAACAAACTTCAAGTGGCATGACAACTAATTACTGGAGCATTTGCGTTTTGCCATCTGTGGGAGTGAACAGCTAAATGAAGATATTGACCTGAGACTCTGGGGCCAAAACACCAGTGTTAAACTGGCAGTATCCATGACATTGTTCATGAAATACTTTGTAGTACTTTTCAGCTTACCCTTTCAGTCCAGTCACATGCGTGATCTTGCACATGCTTTCAGCCCTCCCTCAGGACTTACACAAGCAGTAGCTCAGCAGTTGAGGCTGAGGCCCCAAACTTGCCGACATTATGACCTGTAATGGATAGTGACAAGGACTGGGATTTATCAACATGAGTTGCTTTTCTTCTTCTCCTAGATGGCATGCCTCTGCTTCCTCCTCCCTGGATGACTACATACCACACCAGAAGATAACACAGCAGTGATGGAGGTCATAACTTGCAGTTTCTGTTTGGTGTCAAGCGGCCACCAAGAAAGTGAAGTGTTACATCCATTATTTGTAAGCTGCTAAGGCAACAATAATAGATTTCAGGGTCACCTTGGGGAATCTGTGCCTCTATACTCAGAGACACATGTTAACGTCTGTTAGCTCCCCCCTACATATATATTTTTTGTGTTCCCCATTCCTGAAAGTAACTTACAGATCTACATAGCAATTTTGGTCAGCAGAGCAGCATTGTGGGTAAGAACCCCCCACTCCCCCTCCCCTCCCCCCCGACAGGAGCCAAACCAACCCATACACTACGTTGGCATCTTGTCTCTATTCAGCATGAATGACCTTTCATTTTAATTGTAGGTTGAACGTTACGATTTATTGTTTGTCTTGTGATGTTGTCTACACTGACAGTGAATACTCTTCAATTCTGAGTTTGCAGCCACAACAGTCATAGATGTTACTTTACACTATGTTTTACTGTGACCCACCCCCATTGTTGTTTTTCCCATTTGGGAAGGTTTGGTTCCGGGGGACATTGGACTTCAAGACATGCTGATTTTATGATTTCTCCCCTCAAAGTGTGTTAGTTGGTCTGCTTGGGAAAGTCAGCATCTTGAAATACGTTCATCAGCTCACCTGGTCTAGTCATTAGCGTTGATCTCCATGAATGCGTTAGCAAATGATTCGTTAAGTTAACTACTGTCTAACACACAATTTGCTGTTATAAAACCAGAACATGTCATTCCTGTATCTAATTAACACATACATATGTGTATCTAAATGTATAATACTCATGGGCTATATCTTTGCGAATACAGACCATCTGGCAGGGACACTCCATAGCAAAACGTGACTAAATATCCTACCTCATAGTTTCTTTTCAGATTTATTGGATGAACTTGGCTCCAAGTCCCTAAGCATCAAATGTCAGAATGCTGAAATAAATTTTAACAGCAGATTTGCATGCTCATATGTCAATGGTTTTGCGGTATTTCAATTTATCATCAGGCAATTCTGTTGATTCCACATGTCAACAATAAGGAGTGCACATACAGTGGAAACCAGCAGTAGTTTATATTAAATCCCATCTCAATTCCAGAGTGGAGGAACAAGAAGGCAAGCCGTGAGGACTAAAGGCTGATGAGAGAGCAAAGCCAATGAGCTTTTAAGCACTTTTTAATGAACCCAAGCCTTAAATAGTTTTTTTCGACATCTCTTTCACTGACACATTTGCCTGTCTGCATTTCTCTCTTAAAACGTGATTGAGTTTGCAAGAGGGAGGTAAGGATGTGCTCATGGAGGTAATGATGTATGGTGGCCAGTCATCTCCCTCAGCCAGCCATGCTGTGGCAGAGGGACCACAGGACACTGGAACCTGACCTGCAGAGAAGCTGCTGTCTGGGAAACTCATCATGACGGGGTGAAAAAAGGAATTCCACTCGCTCATGTATGTGTGTATCATTTAGTGAATAAACCACTTTTTGCATTGCTTTTTTGCAATTTATCCTATTTGTACCACGATCTTTTCAGTATTGTATTGATTAATGATATATATGATATGTCAATTATTTCATTATCTGATATGTCAATTATTTTTAATCAATTGCAAAGTCTCATTAAGGGAGATCAGCTTCAGTGTTGGAATGGATGGTTGAACTAATATGCTAAGAGGTATTAAAGCAACCCTACATTTGCATTTCATACAAATACACTGGTTAGTGTGTGGTCACCACATGATGATACCATGTGTGCATACCTCTCAGCTTCAGTACTACAAGAAATACAAACTTTTAGTTTCTTTTAAGAGAAATAGCACAAGTGTTTAATTTTGTATAAAAGAAAACATTTTCTTATTGAGTGTTGGCAATCCTATCGAGAATCAATGTCATTGTAATTGACTCGATAGTTGCACTCTGCACATAGGAAATCAAGACCTTCTGCTTCACATCCTGTATCCTGCTGATTGTGTGTTGCTACAGTAAAAACAAATAGTACAAAAAAGTTAAATATACTCCAGTACACTGTGATTATGTACTTAGTCTTCTGGCATTATTTACAGGGCTGGAAAAGCAATTTAAGATGAGCGCATTTAGCGTGCACTTTCCTTTGTGTTTCCTTTGTGTTTGGTCACTGTCTACATTGCAGAGCACAGAGGATGAGTTAGTGAATGAGAGTAGACTGATGTCTGCTGTCTCCATGTGAACCTCCTCTCTCTACTGGAACAGTCCCCTCCTACTCTCCCCAGATATAGTGAGAGTTTGGTCTGGGAGTGGAGTCAATCAGAGCTGGATCTTTAACAGCACACGCTGCTGGGTCTCTCTGCCTCAGCCCACCCAACACACACACACACACACATACACACGCACATCCTGACACATGGAGTACTGCTGCTTACTGCTGCTCTGGATCGGGAGCCAGCTGCTAGGTGAGTGTGTGTGTGTGTGTGTTTGTCTGCGTGTGCATACAACACTTTTTGCCTGTTTAGACAGTATGTGTGTTTGTTCTACCATGATTATCACTTATACTTTAGTCCACTTCTGAGAAATTCAGAAAGAGTTTAAGACACATCGTGTTCTGAAGTGTACTGAAAGCTGTCAAAAAATATTACGTCTGTATTTGAATAGATGAGAGAAAGAAGTCTTAAACTTTTGATTGTCTTTGTTTTTGTTCTATGGGAACTTGAGAGGTAAAGGGAGAAAGTGGACTGATGTATTGTGCAGAGCTTGAACTGTAATTAACAATCTGACATCAAAGTTTCACATCTACGCCCCATGTTGTGTGTGAGAGATCTTGAGTCTTCGGCAGTGTGGCATGTGGGAGGTTGCATTTCCTCGGGTTAACAGAAGTTTCTCTGTCTTTTATTGAAGGCAAGCGTGTACTTTGGAATGAAAGGTGATGCTTTCTGTTCAGAATCAAAGTGCTCAGTATTTCCAGTGTCAAAAGAATTGTTGGTGCGCAGCCAGAACTGGGGTCAATTACCAATGAAATTACAATTGCAGCCAGGCTGAGCTGATATGCATGACCTGAGAAGACATTTTAGAGAGCATCCCTCTGTCCATCTTAATTATACAATATCTAGACATGTGATTTTCGACCACATTCAATTGCTATAGAGTCCTATACAGTCAAATCAGCAGACGTTAACTTTTTATTTACAATGATTAGTCCTTTAAGTGAAAATAATTCAGTTTCTATAATGTTGTCTTATAATTACATCTCACAATTATTGCAGTTTATTCATTTACAAACCTTCATGTGGGAAGTTCATTAACAGCATGTGGACAAGGTTTGATGATATTACACAAATCTTAGGGGCGGAGTAGAGGAAATGCCTGCTGTAAATATTTGCCTTGATTTTGGAATTTGTTCTTGGAACAAAGTGGACACAAGTATTATTACTGAAGATGAGGGAATGAACATAGAAAGCGGCTTACGACCAGAGAGGAGGTCATTGCTGGACCCTCGGATAATGCTGCTGATCTAGCTCCTGTATGTTGTACCTATGACAATGTTATGCTTTGGGAAGAGTCTTAAGACAAAGTTTCATAGTCTGCCCATGGGAGTGCAAAAATGGTGGGAAAATAAGTCATTCCAGACATTGAGAAAGTCTCCCCCTGAAAGGGGGGGGAAAAATATAAACAGACGCACAAGACAATATGCAACATACAACCTATGAAAACAGAAAGAAAGAAGCAGTAAATCCATCTTATCTTTTAATTCTTAAAACCTTACCAATAATTCAACATATTATGATAACCTGCTGTCATAATTCAACTAGAATTGACTGTAGACTCTGTCCAGGGTCCACTATCGTCCAAAACAGTCTACAAACAATACAGCTGCTGGACAACTCACCACAGAACAGATTGGCACGAACCTTGGTTTGGAATTGACTCAAGCAGAGTCATGGTGGATTTCTGAAGAAGCCTGGGAGAGATTTTTGTTGGCTGTAAAGTCAGACAGCTTGTTTAGTAGCGCTGAAGACTGTGTGAGGGTCACATCTTGTGCCAGATACCCTGTGTGTCCTACACATTTACCTTGGCCTAGAGCAGCTTTACCCATTGTGAAGGATCTTTCAGCAAGGCTCAGATAAGCTTTCCAAAGATGTCCAGGCCAATATCGGTCTGACCCGTGTCTTTTCATGCAAGTTGCAAATCTAAACCTAAAGCTGTGATGTGAATTCCTTCACAGCATCAAGGTTCCCATTTCTTTGGTTGTGGATTAATCCACCACTTACAGGTATACCCCCATAAAGTTGAGGTTTGCTTGGAAGGAGGTGGCTGGCATATGCCTTCAGGTCCATGTGGAGTCATTTAACAGTCAATCTCACTAGCCCATAATCTTAGTTAACAGCCATGCTCGTTAGCGTTAGATTTAGTGCTGCGCTCTCTCTCTCTCTCTTGCGCTCTCGCTCGCTCTCTCTAGTGCACTCTCTCTCTCATTCACACTCAGTGAAATATGCAGAGGCCATGTGTAGGGATAAAGAAGAAATTGTTCACATACTGTAGCACAAACAGCTGTGGACTGTTCAGTCGAGGGCAACTTTTGCAATCCACTGGTTTTATTAACTAATATTACAGAGGAACTTATTGTAGACAACACACAAAAACACTAGCGCCATCTAAATGCATTCAATTCAATCTAACACATTCATTGATGCCTCTCCTGTAGAGGCTATGAGAATAAAGAGAGTCGGTCCCATCCAGACTCAATAGCCTTGAACTCATGTTATGCCTATAAGCTATTGTGACTAGTTATAGGTTACATTATGTTCTTTGTGAGGAACCACTCCAGTTGACGTTTATCCCTGGCTGAGGGAGTGTGTCTATGGTCCAGTCCAAGGCTGTGGTGAAGCCCCTGCAGCCTGGTCCTGGGCCAAAAGCAGCGGCAGGCCAGTGTGGGTCGCAGAGCAGCAGCAGCCACCGGCCTGAGGTTTATTTATCTGGGCAAGAGAACCTGTACACAGGAAACCCAGCAAGACTCCCGTCGGCTTTAGGAGCTGCTGATATTACTGGGAATATTAAATTGCTCTGCCACATTAGGGGTTTGAAATGGAAACTGGAGTTCCTCCACTCAGATTTTTTCTCTCTCTCTCTTTCTCTGTCTCTTTCTTTTTGTGTCACTCGATTTCATTTTTCTCACTCTTCATCTCTTGGTTGAAGTAAAGAAAGCAGTTTTGTCTAGGTCCAGTGTCTGACGTGGTTTGTTTTCTAGAATGAGCCCGATAGTCATCAAAGCCCCAGCTAGTGATGTCATGTGTCTTTGCGTGTGCTAATGCCGGCTCATCGGAAAAATGAGGAAAACACATATGGGAAAGATTTCAAGAATCCCCTTCCCCAAAGAATGGTAGCTATTCAGCACCATTCACTCATTACTTTAGTTTGGTTCCACATTAATTCATCCACTTGTTGACTTATTGTTCTTCCAAGTGATTATTTGAGCCAAATTATTTTAGGCCAAGTGTTTGTGGTTCCATACAAACAGATTTCCAGAGGAGGATGTATGGACACAAGATCAAAGACCAGATGAACATGTGAACTGCTGGCCACAGGAAATGAGCAATAAGGGGAATGTGTCAATATTTAGATGGTATGCATAACATGGCTGTCATGAACAAAGGTTTTCATGACAAGAACAAATAGTTTACAACTGCCATTCAAGGTGGCAAGCTATTTCTGAGGTTTCATTCTGAAGCAAGCTGTTTAGATAGTCTTGAATGCTGATTGCATAATGCATGGTCCTGTACTGGCCAAAATCCACCAACTACACACTTGGCAGGAGGGGACATAACACAGTAGGCAGTTTCTTTAAATAACATGCAAAAACTACCACACATACGCATTTGCCAAAATGTAATAAAAAGCATGCTTTATATTTTGCAGGCAGTGAAGTACTGTGTATTAAATAATAATCTAATCAAATTGTACTTGTATAGCCCTTTTTACAAAGAATATCACAGAGAGCTTCACACACACATGCAACTGCACCTTAACCAATCTAACCCCACAAGGAAGACAGTAAAACTCCCAGGAACACTAACAGAAGAAATAAGAAACCTTTGGAGGAGCAGTTCAGTGACGAGTCCAAATCCTCTAGGGACAAGTGATGACACAAAGAGGAGATCGAAGGTTAAGCACAGTCATGCCTTAGAAGTCAAGGGGGAAAAGGGTTCAACTCACAGTAACTCTGACCCAATACTGACCCCAAATCATTTGGATACACAATTCTTGTTATGCCTGACTTTCAAACTAGTCTAACTTTTATGTTCTGCGTGGATATGAGCTAGATGTTGACCCATGGTCCATGTTTGTGTGACATGTAAGCTGACCGCACTACAGCTCACCTAAAGGGCCCAAACAACCTTTTCCTAGAAGTTCCCATAAGTCTCATGAAATAGTACCATGACGTTTAAAGCTGTCTTGCTTATTCTGCCCAGTTTGACTTCTTCGTTTGCAGTTTTGGGAGGTGTGCTCATTTTCTGTCGTAAAATTCCCTTGTTTATTTTTAGCCACAATTTAGTTGCAATATAATATGTTGTCTTAACTTGCAGGCCTCAGCCCCAATGTAAATCCAAACACAAAGCCCACAGTAGCTGACATGAACCATTTACTGTTTTTCACAACCGAGAGACAGTAGTCACAGAAAGGGAGATGATATTCTTCTAAAGATTTGAGAGATGAGAGATGAGTGGTGAAATGGATGAAAATGGAGTCAGACTGAGGATTAAGTGTTCTGTCCCAATCATATGCCAAGAGGAAGATCTCATCCCTTCCATCTCCTCACCAAACCAAGGAAATTAAAAAGTTTTGAGTAACTTGGTGACAGCAAGACTAACCTAAAAAGACGTTTTAATCTAAACCAGAAGAACGAGTTTTTCCTCATGTGGTTAGATTGTCCAGATGATGTAAGAAGGGTGAAACTACAGCATAGAAAATCTGTTTGGGCTTTGATCAGTTCCCATAGTTGTGTTTGCTCTCTTTGATTTCCTGTTTTCCTTGATGAAGTAAGCTTGTCCACACTTATAGTTCCCACATGTTCTAATCAAGATTTCACCACAGTGCTTAGAGCTTTGCGCTAGTTCAATCAGAAATAAACAGTTTGACAGCACCTAGCTCACCATAATTGATGTTTCTCAGCTCAACACTTCAGATTTACAGTTCCAAGCGCTCTGACAAACGGGTACAATGTGTGAACCGTATTAAGGTTTGAAATGCCACTGTATATTGTGAAGATTTAGACTTGAGTGCTAGACTGTTGGGTGTCACAGATAAGGTCAGGCCTCGATGCAATGTGGTAACAATAACATAACAATCCAAAATGTTTGTGAGGAAAGCTTTCAGTGCCATGAGGTCTCTACATCTCATTGGAGCAGTCTAAACAAATGCAACTTAATATCCAGTCAACAAACACATTCCCGTGTATGCTGTACTACCCTACATGTCCCTACGGCTTTGAGATAGTGAATCACCCCCCTGTCCCTAGACATAGCAATGTTGGTGACAGACAGCTCTGCTGTTTATACATTTGAGAACCTCATGGGGTTAACTGTCTTAATACCTCAGGGGTAAGACTTGTGTTTATAGTGGAGCTGGAGATCAGAAAGACACGTTATGCCAGGGGCTCTATGCAGGGATGAGAGGAATGAAGACGATTAGCATCTTGACGTGTCGTCACGAGACCTCCACGGCTGTGTTTGTTGTTCTTAGAGACACCGGAGGCCAGGTGTCAACACCTAGATATTCCAGGTCAAATGTGAGGTTTTCTCTGTCTAAAGCAAATCCACAGTTATGGCTGTTCTTCATGACACATTTCCAGCGTACGGCCTTTGTGTATCAGAGCCCCCACCCTCCCCCTGAGGTTGAGGTTTGCTAGGCTTGCTATCAATGCTGCGTGGAATTGGCTGCAATCCAGGAAATCACAGCTGAGATACTGATTTGTTACAGTTACGGAACTGAGATGTGCTCAAACGAATTTCTGAATAAATTCCCAAATCGGACTGGTTTGTGTGACTTGGCCAACCTAGTCATTTTAACCACTGTGAAATCTTTCCACTGCACTTCAGGTCAGCAGCTAAAAAAGCTAAAAAAAATTAAATGTACTGTAAGTTGCTGTTCAAGCATGCTTTTAACTATCTGTGTTTGCCTTACTGTGTGTGATTCCAGGGCTCCATGACGGTTTTACTATTGACACCAAGAACCCCAGGATCATCAAAGGTTCCAAACAGGCACAATTTGGATATACAGTTCAGCAGCATTTTGCTGGGGGGCAGAAGTGGTAAGAGACCTTCATTGTCCAACTTCTATTTCTTTTTCTTTTTTATGACCGTCATTTGAATTCAAATCAAGCAAAATGACCTTAGTTTTTACCTTCTGATAACCTAATAAATTCAAAGTCAGACAGATTTCCTCTAAGCCATTTTTACTGTCTGTCTTGTATAGTAATTGCTTTATCTGAAAACATGACACACTACTGTATCTGCTCCCACTTTATGGAATGTTGCCTGTCATCATTTGTGCTTCCAATAGAATTGGTCCTGAGGAGGACACTGCATCAAGTTGCCTCATAGCAGACTGTCGTTATTCACACTATTATTAGGTCAACTGGCACTGTGGTGACAGGATTCAGTGCTGGCATCCTCAGTACGTGTGCTGCCTGGGGCTGTTCTGGGACCCACGCCCAGTTCCAGCCCCACTTCCCACTGTGAATGTGTGTGTCTGTGGAAGTGCATGTGTGTGTGCATGCGTGTGTCTCACCAATATTCTATTCATATTCTCCCAAACTAAACTCACACAAGCTTATAAAAGATGAGTAGAACAAAGACTGTTTACTTTGTAATACTGTAGCTAGCTGAAATATCACTGCTATATAAATCAGTTTGGTACAAGAGTAATTTTCTCATATTTTACACAAGTTCCCGAAAACCTTATTCTTACATAAAACTGGTACAGCCTTCAGGTCACTGTGACCCACTGTTAAAAGTTGAATCACAATGACCTGAAGGCAGCACAAGGGTTAAAAGGTATCAACAGTGCCTGAAAAGTGCAACTGCATGAGCTCACCTAGTTCCTCCTTAAATCAGTCACAGCCTGAAGCTCTGTCCCTGTCCAGTGATATTCATTTAGTATCTGGCAATCGTTAAAAGGGTAAAGGAAGTTTTGAAAGTGGGGCTTGTGTGTATCTCAGGCTTCTGTGAAGAAGTGCCTGTAGTGTGCTTGTCTTGGTGTGTGTCTGATGTGTATGTAACAAATGTGTGTGTGTGCACATCAGTGAGGGAGTGGTGAATGAGTTTGTGGATTTCAGAGATGTCACAATCACTTGCATCACCCGCTTTCTTTCCTATCTCCTCCGCTAAAATACATAACTGCTCAAGGCAACCTTGATCTACTGACACACAACACTCATAACAGGAAATCCCCCTACTGTCAGACTGACAAATAAACGATCTACCTACCATATATCACATCTATCCCACCATTTTCCTCAGGGTGAATTTTTTCACAGTAAAGTACGTGACAACATGTGACTTGAGCATGACAAGGTACAGTCTCACACAAAGGGACCAGTGTACAGTATAGAGCTCGTATTGTAATGAAACTAATAATATTGGCTATACAATATGTGGATAAAGCCCCATGTTGAGATAAATGTACTGTGGTATTCAGTTACTATTCTTGGCAACTTAACTGCACCGACTAGCTGTTTGTGTATGTTCGTCTGTATCCATTCGCATGCGCTTGTGACCATAACAGTATTTGATTAGGAAGTAGTTTGGACACAAGACAGACCTGTGGGGAGACTGATTGCCATTAGTAATTGGCAATCAGTATATGCCTATTGACTAAATGGGATGCAGTAGTTCAGTGATTCAAGATTAATGACGTAGGCCTAAACTACTAGAAGAGCATGCATCCTTGTGTGTGCATGTGTGTGGAAGAATGTCACTGATTAGACAAAGCGGAGTTCATCATGTCTGATGGCCCTGGGATGATGAGCCATGCCTACTTACGCCCAAAATGCACCGTACAATAAACATTCGTCTCTATTCAACATGACTGACAGATTCACTTAATAGTAGGTCTTGGAGCTTTATCAAGTAGAGCACAGCTGAGCAAACCACAACTTGCCATTTGACAAGGTATAAAAATGTCCATATACGAGAAGTACTAGTCACAGGAAACCATTGCCTTGTTTGGGGATTCTGGCTACCTAATGGAGATTCAGCAAACACCTTCAGAAAGCTAAGTAAACTTTGATGGATAACAGAAAGTAGAAATACAAAGATTATTTTACCCTATCACTCAGAGAGTATGTAGTGTAAGGGTAGGTTTCAGTACCAGTTGCATAGTAATAAACAACAAATTCTTCATGACTTGTTCCTTAATTTAACACACAATTGTCCATTCCTCTTTGCTGCATGGACGTCCCCCAGGGTTTAACAGAAGCCCCTACCTCTGCCCCTCTGAAGAATAGTTTGGGAGTTGCAGGAGCATAATGGAAGAATGTTTGATGGTGGTGAGGGAGGAGAAGGAAAGAGAGGGGGGGAGAGCAACACTACTCAGCTGTGGTTTACTGAGCCAAGGAGTCCAGGGTTCCAAGGGGAGTGTGTTGTGCTGTACTCCATATCCCAGCAGTACAGGCAAAGCTAAGATTTCAGAGAAGTTCTTGAAGTTGTGATGAAGTGACTGTACTGTAACTTGCCTAAGTGGTATTATCCTTTGCAAAATAGTTTTTAAAAATGAAATAACTGAATGAACCTATTTTAGTAATGTGTATGATATTTTTGTCTCTTAAACAACATCTACTGTTATTTAATACACTGCCAGGCATTATACTAAAGGCTACTTTTGAGAAGTGAAACATTTTTGCCTTCTTTAAAAATGCAAGTGAAGTCGAAGTAGAGAGTAGGTTCTGGTTATATTTATCAGTGTTGCGTGCGAGTTAGGAATCTTTTCCCCTCACTGCGACTGTGGTTGCACTGACCAGCATTCAGTCAGAGACCCCAACACCCGCTTCACTACTCCAGATATCAATCACAGAGACCTGAACTCAGCATCAGGCCTGTGATGTGGGAAGCAGACTCCTGTACACACAGCAAGCATTGTGCAATGAGATTGGGCCTGCTGCCGCGTTTTCAAATTAAGACTATGTCACATATGTGTTTTTTTCAGTTGTGATGAATTTGTCTGTGACGCTAAGAATCTAAAGGGCCTCCGAAAGAAAGGACGAGGTTTTGTTTTTTAATCGTCTAAATGGGGCTTTGAAGTGCAGGATGGCTCTCCTGTGGATTAAAGGACACTCATCAAATGTCAGGGCACCTCAGGTGACCTCAGTGGTGAGGCTGTCACACTGTGTAGTTTGGTTTGTCTGTGTCCACACTTATTGTGTGTTCTTATTCTTATGTATGGTATGTTGTCAGCCTCTAATAGTGCCTATGATCATGACCATGATTTGTTAAAAATAAGATAGATTCCAAGAAAATGGCAGACAAGAGTTCCACTTGCCGAGCATGTTGTTGAGTTGTTTTGTTTCTAAAAACCTTTAGTTTTAGGTTTAAAACTGTCCAAAGTATGTGCAGTCATCCAAGCTTGAGGATAGATTTTTGATTGTCTTTCAAAGTTTCTGTTTACTTACAAGCTTTTTATGATGCATTATTTTCCAAATTACATGAAAATGTAACATGATGGCTCCCTATAAAGGATATTGAACTTAGACTTTTTAATGGAATTTAAATTGTAATGATTACTGACTGAAAGTGCCCATAATGTTGTGTGCCAATTACCATAGCTATGTCAGCTTTTCCAGTTCTACAATGAACTGTCTTATTTTTCAAATGTTCAGCTTGGTATTTGGATTGGAATGCGATCATAGCTCAGGCTCTTGAAAATGACTCTATAAACGAGCATTTTCATGACCCAGTCTGGAAAGACACGCGAAAAGCTGAGTTCAGATTACCTTTAATGACCAACCTTTAGAAATAACATCACCTGATCTTGCCATGCTCATACTGCATATTAGTGTATATGAACGTGAATCATCTTTTATACGTCTGCAATCCTCCACCAGACACAGATTCCGGTGGAACAAAGTGTAGACTAAACGTAATGTGATGTATTACTCTGTAAAAGTCATAAGAATCATTTCTAAGTTTGAAATGTTGCTCTGTGGACGTTTCAATGTTGTCAATATGTGCCTTTATGCCTGGCATAGAGAAAGAAAAGCAGAAAAACGACATCTGTTAGCGTCTCAAGTATGGGAACTGTCGGCCTGAAACTGTTTGAGATGACAGGGCTAAGAATTCCAAAGTACTCTGAGTGAGGGCTACAAAAGGGTGTATTAAAAGCTTGTTGGAAAAAACATTGTTACTTGGAGACACAAGACCCGTAGCATGTCCTTCCAGTTAACAAACATCAAAGAGTAATTGCCAAAGTTGTATTTGTTGTTTATTGACTTGGCTCTCATCTTGTGTATTCGTTAATTGAAATAATGTGTTGTGTTACCTTTCCACAACAGATGATATATCTATAATGGCCTTTGTTCTGAGGAGGTGTCCTTTCTATCGAATTAAAATAGTCAGAGTCAGTAGAGGCTTTGACCCAATTTTTGTTTATCAGTTATTTTCATAATAGACAAATAGGGCTGCAACAAACAATCTCCACATGTTGCAGAATGTATTTTGTCCATATTGTTCTTGTTATAAAGAAGGTCCCTTATCTGTCTTGACATGACAGTAGTAAGATGGTCCAAAACCACAGACGGTTGACAGTATCTTTCCAAGGAAGAAGCTGTTGACCTGTTAAGTTGGGGAAAGGTTGCCATTTCAAGAATGTGCAATAGTCCCACATGCCTGTCCAAGATGATATGGTTTCTCAAACAGTCTGCCAGATTGGACTCTATCTAGAGGTCCGTGAAAGGCCAAATCATTCTCAAGTGACAAGAAGCCAAAACTCCAAGTACTAGTGAGATGTAACCCCCAGCATTCATCTTCCAGACCTCTGCAACCTCCCACTTTCTTTTCCTGCTGTTTGCTTTCCAGCAATGATCCTCGCTCTGTACAGATGGGATTTACCCCTTAAAGCCTCGCTTGGTCACAAGGTGTGGACCACTTAAAGTCGTGGGAAATCTGAGAGGTTTCACCACCGTTGGTGTGAAATACAGTCTTCCGTCATTATGGCTTATGTTTTCATTCAACGGGCCACTTCCCTGCGCAGAAAAGAAACGGCAGCACTGTTTGTGCTGTAGCTGTAAAAACAAGAAGAATCAGTCGGTGTTGTCATGCGTCGAACCCCTTTAATCTGTGCTTTCAAAGCCATGAGTCTAGTTTTCCCTTTGTGGTTAGTCTTTGGCATGCTTTAGGATTTACAGCTATACCTCCTTCCCAGTTTTTCTTCCCTAGCACTGATGAAACAGGAGCTGTTGCTAAACATCTCTTGGGTTTTGTCAAATGAATGCATAGAATCCATATTGTATCAATACGTTTGCCTGGAATGTGATGAAAGGGCACGTGTATTAGGCAGAGATGTGGTTTCACAATCCATGCGAATGTGAAAGACATTAGCACATTAATGGTTCCACGAACCCAAAATCCCACATTCCTGTCTGTGGGAGAGAACTGGGATCCAGTTTGGGTCATGTTATTTCATTCTACGTCATTGCCTTGTCCACACTAATGCTACATGGCTAGCAATTGACCCTAATGAGTCCGACAGTGATTATTTGAACAGCTTTTGTTGATGAGCCACTATAGCAGAAGTCCAAGGCAATGCTAACAATGGCCGCTTTCACCAAGGTAACCGTGTCCTGGCCTGAACCTTTCCTAGAGTATTTCAGTGCCAAACGACAGCAATAACTTCAGAAATGATCATGCTATTAATAGCTGTGAAAATATGAGTACTGTTGGAGCTCCTAAAGTGAAAATGATTTCCAGTCCTTAGACAACTGCATGAGATGCAATCCCGGCTGCCAAACTTCAGACTGAAGAATAGCACTGCTCTTTCAACTCTTCTCCTTGGTTCATGTCATCCCTGTAGGACTCAAGTAACTCCCAAATGATGGAAATAACTGTGTAACACATTATTTGAAATATGAAACTAATTAAAATTGTCATTTTTTACCCTGTATCAAAATGCAAAAATGGCACCAAAAGGAATCAACAATATATAAAATGAGAGATGAAAGGGAGGTAAGAGATTGCTAGACTGTTTTTTCATCCATATTGTTGTAATCATCAGTATCATAAAGGTTTAATGTATGTGTATGAAAAAACATTTGAAGTGTAACATGAAGTGTTAGAACTTAAGAAATAGCTGATTGTTAATGTCTAGTGTCATGTTTGCTTACAAAAACATTATGTAGCAATTGCCCACTCATCCAAATTGCCCACAAATGATACCTAGTCACACAGTGAGCAGGATTGAGACATGTTTTGAAGTTCGGTGGTTGACATGGTCGACCTTTGCGTTGGTGGTGGTCTGGTTTTGTTCTAGACCGGTGTTGAGTGTCTTTCCCTTGGGGCACCTTGGAGCAGAGGGAATTGATCTTTCTGTGTGTTATTATCCACCTGAATTAGACTGCTTATTTGCCTCTACTTCTTGTTAACCTTCGTGCTAAGCTTTTGTTGGTTTAAGACTGAATAAATACATATGCAATGACTTCAGCGGGTGGTAGAGACGCTTTATTTAGTTGACAGAGCAGGTTTGAGAAAGCCTAAGTAGGTTTGCGAAGGCATGAGAATGATGACGTGGTGTGTTCATTTTCTGACAACTGGGCCCTTGTGCATAACACTTACAATGTTTTACATGCAGCCAATAATCACAAGATATCTACACACAAGAATATTCCTGACAGACAGAACTATTTTTCACACACTTTCTCACATAAATAGCTTGGCTGCACTTCCTGTTTCTACTACAGAAAATAAAGAGACCTCTTATCAAAGATACAGTTCTTCAGGATTACAACCTTCCTTTGAGCACTTTATCCATTCAAGACATCCCTTAGCTAAACGCTCAGCATTTTACATTCTCCACCACATTGAGTCATCTAAAACCTTTCAGCTGACATTTATGAGACCACACTGACCTACTTCTAATAGGATCTTTACCATGGTGAGTGGAGAAACATCTCTTCCAGTATCTATGTCACCCCAAAAGAATTGCCATGGTTGACCTGGTGGCAGTTCATGATATTCCTCCTGGGTGGGTCTTTAATTTGATTGAGTAAGAGCTCTGCTGTCCTAAGTGACCTGCAGGTCTTTGCATGTGACGATGTTCAGCCCCTCTGAGCATTATCAGTCACACTTTGTGTCTTTCCTTCTCATGCAAGTGCTGGGTTACCCATTTTTCCAGTCTCTAACTTCACATCCCTCTGTTGTGCATCTGTGTATGTGTGTGTTTCCCATACAGATCTATGTGAGAATAGTCCCAGTGTTTGTAGGTCTGTGTGTCTAACTGCATGTTGCTCTAGGGTCAGAGGAGATGTTTTCAGACATGGCCATACTCTCTCAGGGTCACAGGCTAGAAATACATTTATACACAGTACGTGATCCACTGCCAATTCCACTGAGTTTCTGTGAATTTGCAGAGTAATCTTGCCATATTTTGTTGTGTAACAAATTAATTTTAAAATGGACATCTGTTACTTTTGTTACATCAATCAAAACTGAGTTGTTCTTACAGTTCTCAGTGCACATCAGAGCCTTCATTGTAACCCACCATTCCATTCATGTCTCACAACAAAGCCTCTGAACACTTCAAGAACATATAAGATTATATATTTTTCTAATTGTTTGAATGCAACTCATTTATATTTATGCATGTGCAGTCTTATAAAAGAATAAGGCATTGGAATACTGCTGTAATTAATGAAACACTTAACTGTAACCTGTGTTTGGTGTTTTTGTGGAACAGGTTATTGGTGGGTGCCCCCTCTGAAACCAATGGTCATCACCAGACAGGGGATGTTTACAAATGCCCACTGGGTAAACGCAACAACAGCAGTGGCTGCAGCAAACTCAACCTAGGTATGATAGCCATTTTTAAAGCAAGTTAGACTGTCAAACATATCTGTATGTGTGTGGTTTGTGTAGCAATGTGCTTGCTTACATGTGCCTACGCAGATGTATTTTACACCCTGTATTGTATCACCCTGTCACTAAGCTCTTAAATGGCCATAACCAATGGAACACAACAAAGTCCACTCAGTGCTTCCAGAAGACCAACGTGATCAGTTTTAGGATTTAAACTGGTGTTTCTATTGACCAAACATCATTTACTGACACGTACTGTACGTATATGTTTGTGCCATGTGAGTCCCAGTGAGACTGGGACTCATGCCGCTCATTCCTTAAAGCTCAGTTTATGTACACTTCCACATCTGTGTCTCCCCTGGCACCTGACCACATGTTCCATCATACCACACACACACATCTGTGTCATGTTGGGCTGATAGATGCAGGAAGACATGTAAACTTGCTGGCAGATATCGAAGGATTTCGACATTCCTCCGCCTGGCTAGACAGCAGAAACAAACCTTGTTTCCAGATGGCAGAGGCAGTTCTTAAACCCTCACACCGTTTAATCTCTCAGGGCAGGTGTTTATACTCAACGGTCACAGTAAATGAATACATTAGAAATGACATATATGCTTGTACTTAGACAAACACCATTCAACGGAGGGGCGTAGACATCATCAATAAACAAGTCAAACCAACACCTTCAGAAATATACAAATGTACATAAGAGTATACTGTTTTTGAAGCTTGTTAAAAACTATTATAACTGGAGAGTGGATTACAAAAGGGAAGGTTGGATGAAAGTATAATGCGTAGCTGAAACATAGTGTTGAAGTGAGAAAAACACATTTTCTTTGTTATTGTTTTTCTTTTCTTAAGGAAGGATATCTCTGACTAATGTTGCTGAACGAAAGGACAAAATGAGACTGGGAATGACGCTCACATCAAACCCTAAAGACAACAGCTTTGTGGTAACTGTTGAAAATTTCAGTTCTAAATATTACCAATAGACGCACCCTTAAAAAAAGTGAAAATGTGTGTTTGCTATTCTAACAGATTGGTTGTCAAGCGCAAGAAAGATGCATAGGAAACAAATTTTTAAACATTACCTTAGAACTTTGGAATGTTCTGTGTTGGCAAATATTAACAGGATGTTTCCTGTTGTAGGCCTGTGGACCTCTGTGGTCCTATGAATGTGGTAGCTCATACTACAGCACTGGCATCTGCTCCAGAGTCAACGCTAGCTTCAAGTTCTCACGGACCATTTCTCCTGCCTTTCAGAGTAAGACTAAACCCTACCCTTTCCTTTTTTCATGAAGTCAACCAGTATTTTATTTTTGCTTTTGTAGTTTCCTTTTGAATTGTAACTTTTGCTCAAACAATTTGCAGGGTGTGAAACCTTCATGGACATAGTCATAGTTCTGGATGGGTCCAATTCTATCTATCCCTGGTATGAAGTGCAGGCCTTTCTTATCAACATTCTACAGAAGTTTTACATTGGACCAGGCCAGATACAGGTGCGTTAGAGAGAGAGAGAGAGATCATCCACTAGTGTTAACAAAGACATTTTACATTACAGTGCTTGTTAAGTGCACTAGTTTTGTAAATCCCAAGAAACAATGCATCATTTTTGTGATGTAGCATTTCTTTGATCATGCTGTACAAATCTTTGCGTAGGTTGGAGTGGTGCAGTATGGTGAGAAGGTGGTTCATGAATTTCAACTGAGTGACTTCAAATCAGTGGAAGAAGTGGTAAAGAGAGCCCGCAGCATCGACCAGCGAGGCGGAGAGGAGACCAACACTGCTCTCGGCATCAATGTGGCACGGTTGGATTCACCTCATTTCCCAACTTCACACTTTTATGACCTGAAGAAATTATTTAAATGAGTGTTTATAAAAATATTTGTTTCTGACAGATCTCAGGCATTCAAGCGTGGTGGCCGGCGAGGTGCAAAGAAAGTGATGATAGTGATCACAGACGGCGAGTCACATGATAGTCCTGACCTCCAACAAGCTATTGAAGAGAGTGAGAAGGATGGCATCACACGCTACGCCATTGCTGTGAGTCTCCCTCTACTTCCTTTTGAAGTCTTTAGGACAAATACTGACAATTTAAATGTACATCTGAAACATATATTAGAATAATATGTTTTATTGCAGTCCAATCTCCATTCTAGTCCCTTAGAAAGCTCCAACCCAAATCAATATTTTATTTAAAGGTTTCCTAATCCACTAAGCACTTTGATGGGACCGCTTCTGATCTAGTATTTGACACATGGGAGCTTTTGAAGGCTTTCTTAAGTGTGCCAAGTGGATTTGGAGCAATCCACATACAACATGTGAAATAGTGGGGTGTCCAAAACACACCGTAACAGATGACTTGGCCTGATGTCTAGGTCCTGGGCTACTACAATCGTCGTGGGATCAATCCAGAGGCTTTCCTGAATGAAATCAAGTACATTGCCAGTGACCCAGATGACAAGCATTTCTTTAATGTAACAGACGAGTCTGCTTTAAAGGATATCGTGGATGCACTAGGAGACAGAATCTTCAGTTTGGAAGGTAGTATAAAGGAAAATTCTACTGACCCCATAAAACCCTGACATGTGGAAATCAAAGATTCCAATACAATATAACTAGCACATTTTAAACAATCTTATTGGCACAAACTTTCAAACTAGGCAAACTTCAAAGTTGTCTTGGCAAACAGCCAAGACATTGTCCTCAGCCACACTAATGTGTCTACACAGGAACCAGTAAAAACGGGACAGCGTTTGGTCTCCAGATGTCACAGGCTGGCTTCTCCTCCCACATCGTGGAGGTGAGTTACATATCTTCTCCTATTTCTTTCACCTCTGTCACGTCTCCAAATTCCCCCTGTTGTCACAACTTTTGTGTGTTTATGTGTGTGGGCCCACAGATTTAGGATTTTGTAATTTAAAGCTGTCTGACAGAAGGATGGGTATTTTTCCATTTTGTCAGTCCCAGGGATGACTCCACTTTGTCCCAAGGGTAGCATAGAGTTGAAAGCTTGACACAAGGTTGAGCTATAGGTTGTGACTGCATCACAAGAAAATGGAAAGTTAATCCGGCCCTTTTCTTCTTGAGATTTTGGTTGCATGCAGATAACAGTAGGTTTGTTGGCTTTAGGATTGACACAGCTGGGAAGACATATTGCTGAGTGTCGGTCTAACTCACATTTTCTACTGTACCTGGATAGATCTTCATATGTTTTCTTTTTTTCCCTAGTTACTGTTCTGCTGATGTAATAGCTTTGATTTTCCAGTTCTACTCTGCAGTTGAAACACAGTCTGTCTTGGGAACGATAAATATATCATCTTATAAGGAAAAAAAGATGCAGCTGGATAACTTAGATAGTCGGAAATTCCACCCTCCAGAAGTTTGGATCCCAGAAATGAAGGCAACCAGAGTGTTGAGAGTAGGATAAGTTCTTGGAAAGAGGTGTGAGTCTCATAAAAGAAAAATGTCCCCAAGAGCAGAAACTGATGTCAGGTGTGTCAACTGGTGCTTACATCATACATTTCCAGCCATTGCTGCCTACCATGCAGTCCACTGCATTTGTTTGTGTTATTTAGTTAGTAATCCAGAAAGGCATGTAGGTTAGATTATGGAATACTTTTTACCCGGCACTGTACAATATATGGGTCATTAGTTTTAAATTGGTTAACATTTCAGTAGTGTGAAAGTCCTTAAAACAATTATAGCTGATAGTATAAGAAAGTCTACACAATTGTGCAGTTTGTATTTCATGTGTGTCTTTCATTTGTAAACTAGGCTATTACTTGGATATGATTCCCTCAAAACCCTCTCTTGAGCACGGGTATCATTTTACCAAGAAGCTGGCTAGTCCCATCATAATTACAGCCTTGAAAAGATTAGTTCATAGGGCAGAGAAGCCATGTCCTTTTGTAAACTGGCATTAAAAATGGGTCAGTCATTTAAGGAGTGCATTGCTGTTTTGGGGTTCAATTTCTATAGCAACCGTGTTCCCAATAACATACCAACAGAGGCTAGCCTCCCTATGAAAACCTGACGTACAATTGGCCAGTAATTTGCTGGGTGAGCAGACAGTTTCCTTTGCGCATTTGTAAGTAGTCTCTTGTGATGTGATGTACAGCTTATACACTGAAGTTTGGAGTCGTTTAAAATGTCACTATATTATGTGAGGAAGAAAACTGACAGGATTAGTCTAGAGGAAGCTTTGCAATGACATAACAGACGTGTTTAGGGTAACTTAAGTCCAAGCCAAACCAAAGGAGGCTGAATATCTTTAGCATCTCTCCATGTTTGGAGCAACAATCTGACATGATTTGCACGTCATTAGTGCCTCAGCGAGCTGGCTGCCAGTAGTTTCATATGAAGCACCCATGGGAATGTGTACTGCATTCTGTTAAAGCTAAATAATAGGGATAGTCTTGAGAGGGTTGATTTATGATCCACTCTATCTCTCCAATAGCTTTCAAATATATTTGGGAGTAGAAGGAAGGAAAACATAATGATTATGGTTTGAGCAAATTTTGTTTCCACTAATTTATTGTTAAAATGATTGCCGGCAGAACGTGTAAAGGGCCGTCACATCTTTGCACGTACGCATTTCAGGATCTGGTTTCTGAACACATCCTGTGAGGAGTGTAGAGTTAGTGAGAGAGAGTGATAGGTGGGGAGGTTTGTTACAGTCTCCTTCTGTCACACATTTCTTGCTCGACCGTCTTTGTACGGTAAGAGATCCTCTCATTCAGGCTGTGACCTCCATATCTCTGCAGGATGGGATACTAGTGGGTGCCGTGGGGGCCTATGACTGGAATGGGGCAGTACTAAAAGAGACTCGACAGGGCAAAGTCATCCCACATAAGTCCTCCTATGCACAAGAGTTCCCTGAGGAGCTCAAGAACCACGGCGCCTACCTAGGTGAGTGAGGAAGTGACGTCTACTTCTCTGTTCCTCTCTGTCTCCATCCCTTGATTTGGTGTTTCATTCTTGTCTTCCATATTTCTTCAGCCTACCCTACATATCTCCTTTTAATTTCCTCCTTCACACCCCATCTGTCCACCTCTCTCTCCATCTGTCTTTCTCGGGAGACATGTCTGTCAGGAACTCCAAAAGGCCTGTGTTTTAGCATCATGGCTCCACTTCACAGTTGCTTTCCCATTCCCCCCCTTCCCCTTCCCTTCCCTTCCCCTCTACCCCTCCCCAGCGCACGCAAGCACCTCCACCAGCCTCTGCTCTCTCCATCAGGGCCATGGCTCACATGCCTACGCTGTATGTCACTGCCTACTAACTGAAGGATTTCTCTTCTCATTAGTATTATGTGAAGAAGGCTGGACGGGCTCATAGAGAGAGAGAGATGGCAAGATTGAAGAAGAGAGGATGGAAACAGACAGATAGACAGACAGACAGACAGACAGACAGACAGAGATACAGTAAGATGGAAAACAAAAAGATGGAACTAAACAGAGACATGGGCAAGACAGGCTAAAACTATACCTGACGAAGCAAGTCAGCAATTAGCTCCTATTCCTACTGAGGCCTGATAGACTGTGCAGACACAACTCAGGGGTACTGCTCATGGCCTCAAAAGCCGCCATTCAACTTTGTTTTAGAACTCTCTGGCTCAAGCAAAGAATCTAAATTTGAACCAGAGGGTCTAGCATGCATTTACACAGACACAGACACCCAGACACACACACACAAGCAAATGGCAGGAACAAACACAGAGGCATGGATATCTATGTAAACACTAAATTGCATCATTGACCAAGTTAAATTAACTTGAATTAACTAAAGGAAACACACAATTCCCACTGCTACTCTAACCCTTTATTTAGTCAATTTGACACAGCACATACAAGTGGGTTTGCCCTCACATTGTATAAACAGGTTTAATTGTCTCATATTAGGCTACATAAGAAACAAGCCTTGTGCTCCAGAAGGCAGTTTAGAAAAAAATCCCGGAAAGTGAAAGAAAGTAAGACAGAGTAAAAACGTTCAACATCCAGTGGGCCACGAATCAGTTTCAATAACTTTGAGACCTTTGACCTAAAATAAATATTGTAGGTTTGGCAGTGTTAACCCTATCAATGTTTAAGCATTCAAACTTCTAAACCAAGTGACTTTGAAGTACTAGAAGGTATTATCATTATATAAAATGTATATGAATACTCAAATATATAATAATACCCATATGACAGTATGTACTGTTTGTGTCACCAGGTTACACAGTGACGTCAGTGGTGTCGGCAAGGAACGGTCGTCTGTTTGTGGCTGGGGCGCCACGGTTCAACCACACGGGAAAGGTCATCATCTTCACCCTCAAAAACACTGGCGAGCTGACTATTCTACACTCTCTAAAGGGCCAACAGGTGAGAAGGTCACATTCACACACAGGCAAAGCACGCTTTTATTATCTTTTGTTGTCTTGTGAGTGTGTCACTTCTTCACTTTGTGCGTCTTGAGGTTATTTAGCTGTGCCATCCATCACAGACCTGTCTCCTCATTTCCTCCCAGAGGACAAGTAACACTAGAGGAGTATAACCACTGTGAATGTTTTTCTGGGCCTATACAGGCCCTTTTTCATTACCAGGTGACATACCAACAGTTGTTATTTTCACAGAGATACTGCATTGAACTTCAAAGGATTAAGCATTATTTGTGTATGTAGTGGATGATTTTATACAAAGGGAGTAAGGAAAAGTGAAGAAAGGAAAGGAAGGAAGCAATGTTGATACCCATGTTTACAGTAACAGTTTTGCTGACATCCAATACCGATGGTATCACTTTAGGTGGACATATGATTGGGGCTGACATGGCATTGGTGAAAGGTGTTGGTATTTTGGTCTACATGCATGTCACGTTAATGTGCCTGTTTTCTACAGAAAAAGTAGAGAGTAAGCTTCCACATTTGTTATTATACAGTACATTAAAAAATATTTGAAGATGCTTAATGGAATGTTGATACCACCTAAAATCAACTAGCAGAGAAACCCCTCTTTGAAGATTTGGAACCTTTTCACATAAGCACCTAATGGGAGAAACAATATTTGGTGAACTCAACTCCCAACCATATGGACATCAGCTTTGCGCTCAGTGTATCACAAGAACAAACAAATGAACAAAGGATGCATTTGAGTATTTCATCTGGCCCGAAACGTGTGCTTGTTGCTGGGTTTCAGATTGGCTCCTACTACGGGAGTGAGATAGCCCCAGTAGACATAGACGGAGACGGCGTGACCGACAACCTTCTGGTGGCAGCACCCATGTTTTTCAGTGGAGGGCTGGAGAAAGGCAAGGTGTACATCTACAGAGTCACAGAACTGGTGGGTAGACAAGTGGGACCACACGCAGGTACTGTCCACAGCCTTTGGTTACAGAGGCTGTAACCACTTTAACAGCATTCTGCAGAATACTCTGAAATAACGTCAGATTCCACACTGCTGGGAGTCAGCACCTGTGTTTAAACAGATGCATCTAATCAGAGAATTTCAGACCCAACCCTAACCAGGCCTGCACAATGGGACACACACCATTCTAAACCAGACTCACACATTTTTAGAACCCTAATATGACCCTCTAGTGCTGAGGCTTTTCACACCTCCGGTAATACAGGTACGATCATAACCCACCCTTTGACAGTAAGCAAGTTTCATAGGTTGGTAAGTGCACAAAACTCGTTGGAAAGAATTCTTTCCTTCCAAGGTCATAATTAGGCAGTCATTGAGAGCGGAAAAAGGACTCAATAAGCAGATATAGTTGCAGACAGTTTCCTCAGTATTTTGAGTTATTACAAGCCAACACACTAGTCCTCCAAATCTATCGTCAAGCTGAATGGGAATTGGTCTTTAAATTTGCTGAAATAAATGACAATAAAAGGGTCCAGAAGATTGCGCAGTTCTCTGAAACTAAGAAACAGTGTCAGTGTTTCGTGAGAAGTTAGGAGCTCGACCTTAGCCTGGTGAGGCAGCACTCACTGAAGCTAGCACTCATTACTAGCACTAGTATTACCTCTCACCTAACTTTGGAAAAAAAAGAGAAAAGTCTTTTTAATGTATATTTTTGCAGAAATGTTGCAAAGAGTTTTCAAAAATGACTTTTGCCTTTGGCGATGTGGCTCTTGAACAAAATCCTAAATCACGAGTATTTACAGTGTCACATTATTTAGAACATTTTCCTGAAACAAAATCTAACAATGAAAGCTTGACGCTTTTACCTGATTTAGTGTTTTCTTGTATGTGATTTGTGTTCTCTGTTTGACCTGAAAAGGATCCTAAATAGCCATATAAAACTTTTCCATAATGAACTTTTCCATAATTGACTTGAAGTCACTTGAAATATGGGGGAGAGAGGTTAAGACAGTCATTTCTCTGAGTTTCAGTATGGGTCATGTACATAAACGGATTACTGTCCTTTTGAGGAAGGGATTAATATATAGACTGGATGAGTGAGCTATCCCTGAGGACTATAGAGCTTGGATCTCTATGCAGTGTGGAGGTGGGAGCATTGGAACTGCTTCATGGCTTCTGGTTGTAAGAATGGATTTTCTTTGGTCTATGTGATACTTTGCTTATGTTTATGCATATACGTATCTAGTTTGTTATTATTTCAGTCTGTGTAGCGTGTTTAGATGATTGTGCTACACTGCAATGTATTTTATGTTGTTTAACATATTTACTTCACCACATAACAATTATTTGTGCCTCTATCATTCATTTTCTCAACATATTTCCCCCCGATGTTTTTCCAGCTGTGTTATAAAAGTATAAACATTAAAAGATGCATCCAGTATTCTGGGGCGTATTTCAGCAACATAGACAGAGACCAGTATACATCCTGCTTTTGATTAAACATTAGTGTACACAGATAATGTATGTAAAAAACATCAAATAATTGGATAAAATACAGAATATTGACTGTAAAGGAGTAGTAATGACAAAATATGAATCAATGTTTGTAACTTCTGTTCCTGTTAATCCCCGGCAGAATCGTTTCATCTTAGAAGGAGCACTGGAGATACAGAACGGGGGGCAGAATGCTCGCTTCGGCTCCTCTATAGCTCCAGTCCCTGACTTAAATGGTGACGGTTTCAATGACGTTGTAGTGGGAGCGCCGCTAGAGGACAACCACCGCGGAGCCATTTATGTCTTCTTCAGCCAGCAAAACAGAATACTGCGCAAATACAAACAGGTAGAGCAGCTGGATATGCTGTGTGTAGGATGGGCCCACTGCATAAGTGGTCAAGCGTTGCTGAAAATGACTTATTGTAAAATACATTTGATAAACAGCAAAGCACAAAAGTCTTACATTCCAGTAAAAAAAAAATCCAAATAATTAATAATAATGTGAAAAGACATAAGCATAAAATAATCTAAGTGCATATCTTTTCTACTAGCATGCTGAGTATAAATAAATTAGCTTGCAGAACAGGACAGCAGCTGTGTGAAACAAACTGAAATGTTAGCAGATGTGTAAATAAGAGTCCCCAAATACTTCCCAATGGAAAGATTGTGGTAGTTCCCTAAAAGAAAATGTTTGTTTCTCTGCTATCTTCTCAGAGAATAGCTGCAGTAGACTTGCTTCCTGGCTTGCAGTACTTTGGCCTTAGTATCCATGGTAAGATGGACATGAATGATGACGGTCTGGTGGACCTGGCAGTGGGCTCAGTGGGTGCAGCAGTACTTCTCTGGCAAGTACCTTGTCCCTGTGTCATCACTACAGTATAGCATTTCAAATTACTTCTCCCTAACAACACATGTATCCATAAAATCTCATTGTAAACATGTTAGACTGCATATGTTCATTGTATACCTCACATTATTCTGAAGGAATCTCATGAGCGTGGTATTTAAAAATGGGTATTCAAATGGATGATGCAATGTTCAGACAAATATGTTCTGAATTTGACAAGTCTTTATCAACAGGTCACGTACGGTTGTCCGTATTCACGCAAACATCAGGTTTGAACCCAGCAAGATAAACATGTTCGTAAAAGACTGTCGCAGAGGCGGCAGGGAAGTAACCTGCATGTCAGCTATCGTGTGTCTGAATGTCACCGCCAGGACAGCAATCCCTCCAGAAGAGGACGTTTGTGAGTGAGCAGAAGTTTACAAAACACACATCTCAATACATTGAAGTAGGATTATTTCTTTGCCTTATTCCTTAGAAGTGACTTCAATAAGACCAGTTTGTATCACTGTTTGACAAGGTTAAATATTCTTGAGAAATCTTTAGCTACAAATATGATGAAGTTATATCCCGCTGTGTGGAATAGTTTGCTTTTCCCCAAGCTTCCTGGGATGGAGTTTTAGTCTTGAGAACTATAACAATAAAATGGGTTTCATTTCACTTTAATTGATTTAATAGCAAGCCACGAAGTCTTATTACAAAGGACGCTTTTTCTTCTATTTGATTTTAGAACTGTTTATTGGAACAGATTCTAGTCTCTATGAGAAAGTGAAACTTCTTAGTTTACCAGACAATCACATTCATGGTGATTTCTTTATCAATGTCTGCTACTTTTATACCAATGAAAAAAAGTTTGAAAGAAAAGATGGTTATAAATAGTTCAATTACTCATAGTTCTCTGTTCATGGGCCCTGGATCCTGCAATGTACTTGTTAGCCAGCAAAAGAGGGGTGGGAGGCTACAGAACTTGTCCCAAATGAGCCAAAGGAAATGTTTCCTTGCAATAAGTGGCAGATCATTCTTCAGATGTCAGTGTTCTTGCCAATTGGAATAGATCTGGTTCCAGAGATGCAGTACTAACTCCTGGTAACTGATCTAAACGGATTAATGCCTTTAAATTATTTAGGCATCTAAAGACTACTTTGACAGCACTAAGATGTACCAAACACAATAAAATATACAATAAAATATCATATCATTATGATTCATTTAATGTCTTGTGAGTATAGTTGGAGCATAGATTTCCTCTGGACATCTAGTTATTGAAAACCCAGACAGGCATCCCATCCTTCTGCCACGAGTCAGAGAAACGTATGTTCCGTCTACCACTGAGCTATGATGTTAGCATTAAAAGAGTAGCCCAACCACAACCTAACACCAGGTCTCCCTGATCCCAATGACAGAGGACTGGAAAACAGAAGGTTATGGTATCTTGTCGATGGTGGGGCCAAACGGCTGAGGACATCTCAGGGAACATGTTTATTTCATTTTCCTCTCATTATCGCGTCTGACCAGTAATGCTTATCAGATGTACCGGGTTTGAAAGTTTGGTGGGCGCTACAAAACGCAAAGCGTTTTCTAAAGATAGGAGAGTACTTTTATTATGTGCTAGTACAAACTGCAGGCAAAATGTTGGCCACAATTGAAGACAAAAGGTTTGAACTTTTATCATGATGTTGAAAATGTGGCCTTGTCTAACATTGTCCACAATATGCTGCATACCTCATAATGAGTAGAGCATGTAGGGGCTTTTGGGGGACAGTTGTGCTATCTGGCAAACCTAAGATGAATGCATTAGTTCCAGCTTCATATAGGCCAACTATTATCTATGCTATCAATACACAAGGCAAGAAATATTGTGACTTGCTTAAAAAGAGCGTGGGCTGGAATAAAATCACTTCCAAACCCAAAGGACTAACAGAAGTTGAGTGTTTTTGTTCTCTCAACCTCGAGTACTCATTCAAATATCTTGAGCGCAAAGCTTATGCCACTATATGTATATATTTTTATTGTTGCTCAAACACCTTGAATGGATGATTGGATGCAGTCAAAATTCTAAAAACCATCTCTATTTTTCCACAAAAAGGACCACTATTGTTGCCAAAATGAATGATGAAACTGGGAGATCTTTGCAAATCCTTTTCAGAATAATGCAATATAAACTGATGCCTAGTTTTTGTATTTTTAACTTCCTCGCAGTCATCAAGTATAATGCCTCCATTGGTGACCGTCGCTTCAAACCCAGAGCAATTATGGACAACACCGATAAAATGCAGCCCCAAAACCTGACCTTACTTGCTGGAGAACAGACCTGTGAACACATCTACTTTCATGTCATGGTTAGCACTGACTTCTTCCCTGTTTGATGCCATAAACAACAACAAAATTGACAGGGGAAAAAACTGACATTTCATTGGAAAGCTATTGCTAGCTGTATTAACTTGTATTTATATTATCAGCTTTCTAATATCTTTTACTTATAAAAACAGAGTAAATTGTCATGTCCATATTGACACAACCAGCATGATGTTGTTGCAGTCCATTTGTACATTTCCAGCAAGACACGTGTAAATGTGTAAACATTCATTCACTCCCACAAGGGGCCTGATTTGTTGATGTGGAAACAGCTGTATGGGCGTGCATTCAATATTAAGAACCATTGATATAAATCCACCTGCATTTTTATAAGCATGCTCTGAAAATGAGTTTTATTTTGCCAGGAGACCACAGACTACGGAAAGCCCATTTTATTTACTGTGGATGTGGGACTTCAGGATCCCGTCAAGGGCCCCATGCTGGATGAAGGCTGGCCAACAAGTGTGAGCACTGAGGTGAGACAGATATTGGAATCAGCCTACTGTAAACTTTGGATCACTGGCAGAACACTGTTCCAGAAGACAGCTCTGTTCTTCAGAACCTTTTTTTCTATACTACTGTAGATATCACTTCCTTGGTTTGCTTTAACTTCATATCCAGTAAGTTATAACCACCACATCCATCTAGGTACAGATGTCAAGTGTCAAAAAACTGTCTTGATATAAAATGTTTAATAAAGTGTGTGTATAGTATCAAGGAAATGTTGAATCTTCCGGGTTTTCTGTATTGTTCTTCCACATAGAGTTTGACATAAGAATCTTAGTATTCCAAATGGAAGCTTCTGAAGCTGCGTGTCCATGATCAGTGCCTGATGTTGCATCAAATTAAAGCAGAGCAAAATCATTCTGAAGGGATTTGAATATGTCATCCTTCATTCTCTAGTTGCCCTTCTGGAATGGTTGTGATGAGGATGACCACTGTGCACCAGACTTGGTCTTGCAGAGTAACGCTGACCTTCTCACACAAACGTAGGCCCCATGTCTACCCTGTGCTACATTTAACAGCTCACATGTACGCACACACACACACACACACACACACACACACATATATATATATATATATGAACTCCGCTATGCTTTCTTTTCACAAACAGCCAGTTCTGTGGACAAGCTGTATACTCCAGGAGTGTGTTTTGCCGGAGCAAAGGCAAAAGTGAGATGAGAGTTATAGAAGGATTCAGAAGAAGGATGGTTTTGGATGTTCGTTTGGAGAACAAAGGAGAGAATGCCTACAGTACCCGTCTCAATATCACCTTCACTTCCAACCTCCACTTCTCCAGCCTCATAGTCAAGGTAAGGTTCTGAAGAACCTTATTATCACACTGAATGGAATCCTGCTGGACACATTGTGTACTGACATTCTGTATGATCAACAACAGCAAAAAAGATGCGTTTATAATGTACTATGGTTGGATCAAATGAGAGAAATTAGGATTATCCTTTGTTTAAACAAATCATGGACTCAAACCTTTTTTCTGTCTATGCTATTGTGTTACTAAAAGCGCTTTTTCGTTTTTGATTCAGGACAATTCCGACATCAAGATAGAATGCCGAAGTGAGGACAGACTAAGAAGTGAGAAGACCTGCAATGTTAGCGCACCCTTCATGAGAGCAATGGCTCAGGTCAGTTTATTCGATCACATTACAGGCAGACACGAGATTATGGCTAACCATGCCTGAGTATCTTAAAGTGTGCGGTGCTGGGTTAAGACTTTCAGTACATCAGTGAAGACGCTGCCAAATCAAATCATCCCAGTAAGAACAGCCGTGTGCCTGGAGGCCGCTGTGAAGCATTCACAATCACCAGAAATCACATGGATCTGACTTCTAGTGAGACTCTGTACCACTAAACAGTGCATGCTGGGAATACTATCCCCATTCCTATCCCCAGTGGTGGGCCGTAGGATTGTTAAGTACAAAGCTGTGCAACGCACCCTTCAAAACATTTGGGAACTGGTACACGAACAATATACAACAGTAGGCAAAATGTGTGTCTTTCTCCAACCTCAAACATGTAAACAAACTGAAAGTAAACAGAGACTACTCACCTAACAAGGCTCACAAGTTTTCCAGTTATGCAAAACATCCAAACAAAAATGGTCTGGATGCATACCAAATGAGCAAACAATCCAAACAAGTCAAGTATTTGGTCCAAAACGAATTCATTCTAAATTAGCCAACTAAAGCATCCAGTCACTCTTGGTCATAACTTTGGTTCTTCTGTGAACGTTTCTGATATCTTGGTCCCAAAATGGCCACTGCACTTTGACCTTTTGATTGACACCTCATTTGTCCCAATAGATGATTTGATGTCCTGTCCATAACCTTCTAAAGCCAACCAGATGGCTCCCAAAAGCTGAGTTCTGCTCCCCCTCCACTCCCCACCTCTTTTTGCTGTTCAAGACAACTTTTAATTTACTTGGGTATGCCTTGTTTAGGTGAATTTGACAGGATTATTAGGAGGTTAAAATTTAGAAGAGACTGTTCAGTATGTTTCGTTCTCTAAGGAGATTAGCTACTGTCAGATCTGATCACAATGTATATTGTGTGTTTATATGGAACATAAACATGGAGAGAAACAAGAACAGCTAGGTCCCAAAATACTCTGCACCCAAACTGCTCCGTGGATCCATTTTCTTCCAGTGCAGTAACCCCTGTCCCCGATCCTACATAATGGATTTACCCAAACGCGCCCAGCCATTTTTTTCCTGCCCAGACGCAGAGGAGCACAGAACATCAGATCATTAAAGGGGACATTACTTCTAAAGCAGACGGGTTTATGCAGGGTAACAGGGTTTATGTATGTACGGTATCTGTGCCCTGTCAAAACTGAGTGATTGCAAATGAGGAGGCAGGAGAGAGATCTGGTTAGACATTCCTGTCCTCCAGCCGGCTTCCATCACAAGTTCATTATAAGACAAGATGACTGTAAACAAGGCTCTCCTATCCTCCCATTTTCTTCCATCCCCCTTTTCTGTGTAACATTGTGTTGTTTCCCTTGGATGCTTTTCCCTTTGTCTTATTTATCATTCAGCTCCACTCTGTTCTACATTCACTACATCATTTTTGGTGCCCGGTAGCTGAGATGTGGTTTTCTTTGCGATTGTGGCTAGTAAACACAGTTAAATACGGTTAAATGCATGGCTGGTCCTTGATCTACTTTCAATATGCATTATATTTCTGGTCCAGAAATTGAGTAAATACATGTCATATGTGATGTTGAATGATACACTCAACTGGAATAGCTTGTCCTTGTTTTAGGCACCTTAGTTTAACCCTGTTGGTAGTGGGACTGCATTTCTAAATTTCTAGTTATTTGCTCACCTTTCAGTGGTTTCCAGCTCTGAATGCTGAATACACAGTAGTAGCAGTGTTTCTAAACTGAGGCCATACACATTTCTAAGCAATTGTATGTATCTGTTTGGGGCTTGTTCTAGTAAAGGAAATGAGCCCATTTTTTCTTTAGTACTAACAGTGCTTCAGGCTCTCTGGGTCTAACGCCAAGAGTTTACTGCAGGTTATTGCTGTCTTATCTCTGGTAATCTCTAATACATCTTTATATTATGGCTGGAAGATGCTACATTTGGAACTATTTATGAATGAAAACTTCTCCCAGATCTCTTTAAGGTTGCAGTGGTTTCTACGCAGGTCTGGATATGGTCATGCGACGGCTGACATTATTATTCAGTGCACGTTTTTGAAAGCAGTGCTTCAGTACATTAATTAGAACATTAATGAGTATGTATTCAATTAAATCAACTATCTTTCTTGTTGTAAATAGCATGGTGTCCTTATTCTGTCCACCCTGCAGGTGTCCTTTCGTGTGGAGTTTGAATTCAGCCGCTCAGTGTTCCTGGACCATGTACGGGTCTTTCTGGATGCCAGCAGGTTTGAACACCAGTTCTGAATCCAGTTCCCATAAATCTTCAAGCCATTTTTGTGTTGAATTCCCAATGGGCACCAATACTGTGTTTTTACACATTGAATGTGACAGGAGTATTCATGTCATGTCAGGAAAATAGTTATTTTAAGTCAGCCAAGGGTCACTTGGCTTTCGCTCTTTGGGTGTGACGATCGGAAATGCAAATAGTTTGCATTCATAAAATGGCTGTATTCTTCTGCAGCGATGGAGAGGAGAAGAGCTCAGAAAACAATTTCAATGACATTTACCACCCGCTGAAATATGAGGCTGACCTCCTATTCACAAGGTTTGTAGTTCCCAACCAGAAATACAGTCACATAGAGACATAAAGCACTATGAAAAGGATAACAAGTGTTGCTAACGAAAAGAATATTACAAAAAATACAACACAGTTATGTATAATATCTTCAAGGTGAACAATGGTTTTCACTTAGAATATGTTTGTTGTAATGTAACAAGAATTGGTTAAAGAATCACAAAAATGTATTGTGTTGTTGTCCTGTAGGGATTCAGATCCCAGTCGCTATGATATCAGAGCAGACATCTCTCTTGAGAAACCTGGGGACATGGGCCCTGCATTCAACTTCACTTTCCAGGTAATGTCTAACTCCATTATCAATGAACTTTCAGTACTTACCATGAAATTGCACTGAAGGGTGATAAATTATAGTAAGCTAAATAGTTGTTTCTTTGCCCACCACCAGATTCAAAATCTTGGCTTTTTCCCGGTGAGAGATTTGCAGTTGAATATTGAGATTCCTGAAATGACTACAAATGGAAACCAGCTCTTGAAGATAACTGACTTCCATATAGACCAGGTAAAAGGTAGTGCCCTGATAGCTATGCCTATTTGCTCACTCGTTCAGTTCATTTAATCAAGACTGAGGTTCGCAGGACATCCATGACAATTGTTGAGCAGGAGCTATGGTGCACCTGAAAACATTTCACATCATTTATACATGAGAATGTCTAGTTTCTGACTGGTTTCTACTAACGTGCCACCTCAGACAGATGGTAGCCACTGCATCCCTCCTCAACACGTGGCACAGAGCAGGGCTTCACCTGAGGATCTGGCTCGCTTCTCACGTCTGGTAACGGACACCCTCATGTTGTTGGATTGTTTTAAAATCATTCTTGAAAATGCGATCCTGCAAGATCTGGACTTGATTTGATTAGATGGGGTTTGGATTGCATTTTCTATACATTTTGCTATATATAATATTAAATATACTCTAATGTAAAAATGCTTTCACATTTAAAAAAATAATAGGACAACAGTGTTCTAACATACATTAATATAAATATAAATTAAAACAATAACATAAATGAATAGCCTATATTTCCTTTCTGTAAACAAGACTTAATCCATGTTTTATTTTATTTTATGCAGAACAGTTCAAATACCCTGACTCTACCTGTCCAATGCACTGTCAACATGGCTGTCTACAGAGACGTGAGTGTGAGGATCAGAGGGGCACTGAGGATCGATACCCTGCATGCTGTGAGTATATCACACACAATGAAAACACACAGATCATAATGGAAACACACAGATCACAATGAAAACACACAGATCATAAATAAAAGGAAACACACACATGATCACAATAAATAACACAACAAGAAGAATAATGGAAACACACAGATCACAATGAAAACACACAAATCATAATGAAAACACAGACATGCAGGCACATGCTAAAGCACGAAAGAAAAAAAAACACGAATCCCATGAATAATGAGAAGAAAACACACAAAAAAAAGAAAAAAAAAAAAAAAAAAACGAAAAGCCACAACAGATACCAGTTAAGAAAAGCACAAGACTAAAAACGAAAATAAACAACAATAAAGATCATAAGCGAGCACATGCCCAGACACAAACCAAAACCACCCCCCCCCCCCCCAAAGAAAGAAAATGTCTTACAACAGTGTGTCGATGACAAGTAACTTCCTGCTTTCACCAGTTGAGGTTCAAGATCCTGGAGCTTGTGACGAGTGCCTCAATAGAGCTGCCAAAAACCAGTCCCATGTTTTTACATGAAGAAAAGCCTGTTCGAAATGTGAGTGAGCTAAATCCATGATACTGTATACACATCATCAGCAGTACACACAACAAATCTTTATTACCATTAAGGTCATTTTGCCATGTAATTTGTAGCCCAGCATGAGGTCTACCAACCAGAGCACACTGGTCTCTTACATCACCATTTCTTGAGTCATTTTGGGATGTTGTTTGTACGGTTAAATATGTTATTAGAGAGCTGAGAGTCTTGCAACAAAGATATATATTCCAACACACAACTAAAAGGTGCTGAAGGACCGAAAGGACCAGCAGCAATGTTTGTCACCCTGTGGTCAAATATGCAGATGTGCTGCCCTCTGGTGGACAATACTCACAATTCTGACTGATGGGGACTTTGTTATCTTTGTTCAAAGGCATGGACAGAATGAAATAGCCTCTACACATTGCAAAACGTTAAGCACAAGAGGATAAACATATGAATGCTTACTAAAAAGCTTAAACTGAGACCTCCAGCCTTACATTCCTTTTTCTTAGATATATTTGATCATATCACACATAAAACATACAGTGCATTAAGGTACATAATCTAATTGATCAGATTGAGTTCCTGTGATAGTACAGATATAATTATGTTTACGATGTTCATGATTTCAGATCTGTCAAGGTTTTGACTGCAATATTTATTTTTCCCCTGACATCTGAAATAGCCAATTAAGATCAATGAAATTTGACATTCACTGTTAGAAAGTAACTTTTCAGGTTCCAATGTTTTGTTTTCTATGTTATTCCAACAGATAATCCTTGAGATTAGAAAAGAGGAGGACTATAGAGTCCCAACTTGGATTGTAATAGGCAGTTCATTAGGAGGGCTCTTGCTTCTAGCCCTGTTAAGTCTTGGTCTATGGAAGGTGAGCCAATCAAATTCTTAAACATAATATAATGTAATTACATTTTCTTATCTTTATTGTCTTATTTGAAATTGAAAATAATTGTACCAACTGGATGACACCAATGAGACTTGAGTTGATATGTCAGAGAATCATTAGCTTTTTTTCTTTTATTCCTGCCAAGCTTGGCTTTTTCCGGCGGCAAAAGAGGAAGGATAAGGAAGAGCAGGAGCAGGCCAATGGGAAGGTGGCTGAAGAGCGATAATGCTGGACTGGGGTCAGGAAACACCTGCACAGGGGATCCAACACTCAGGGACTATCCCTCCCGACTCCTCAAGCAACCGTGGTGCAGTCCAGACAGCAGGCAGTTTGCAAGACTGCCAGGCCAAGATCTGTTCAGTACACTGGAATGGATGGCCCGTCTCTTATACGCCCCCCTGGAATGACCCCATGACCTTATGAGTCATCACTGTCCTACAGCCATGTACTGTTAAGACTACTGGGCCCTCACCTGTCCTGCCGTTCACCTCCTTTCGCTCTATTACCCCGTATGCTATCCTTTGATATCTGTCAGGAAAGCTTAAATGTTGACATTGTAGATGAAAGATGGAGCCAGACGTGACTTGACTACTCATTCCTGGATACTTAAAATAACACAGGGTTTGGCTTTCCATCACACGAAAGGATTTGAGATGTGTTTCATTAGCTTAAGATGTATTTAACTTTTATATGTTTTATTTTGAAAGGCATAAGAAACCTCAAGTTGGTGTATCATCTGATGGCGAACATGTTGGGCAACTGTACCATCTAGTCAGAAAATACATGTACGGAGAAGACTGAAGGAAGAAACAGTGATAGGGGCAATGCAACAAATATCCACCACCAATATTTTTCAATATTTACATATTTTTCTGGAGATGATCTACATCAAAGAAACATGGAGATTTCGGAAATCCCCTGGGGGGGTTTTAAATCTCCCTGTGCATTCTCTTCATTCTTGGAAAGTAAACTGAAAAAATAAAAATATGATGCACTTTGACGTTTAAAAAATACTAACTTGAATTTTGTTTGTGAACAGTCAAGTCACTCAAGTCAAAACAACATTGTGGCATCACTGACTTAAAAGACTAACTTGAGTTCAGTGAAGGGTTAAAAGCCCTTAAAGGACCAATGTCTCCTGTCTGCAGACATACTTTGCACCACAACAAATAGCCTTTTTTAAAGGATATGCTTAGATTTAAGCATTCCCAGCAACAAACAAGCAATTATTGCAAGTGCTGTTGAAGTAGACTATGTACATTATCTCATGAAGTTGTGATCATTAATGTTAATAGCGCTTTTGTTTTCTCAAAGATTTGTTTTCTCCATGAATGTCAGTGTCATACAGGCTTTAAGGTGTAAAAAGTTGTAATAAAACATGTTAAATGTGTACATTAGATACTGGTCAACAATAGTATTTCTACATGGATGAATGAATGAATACAAAAGAACATTTGAAAAGTGAAATACAGTACAGTATGCCCATAATGAGTATGTCTCAAATGTGGTAAAATGTAAACAAGATTCATAGCCTGGAAGAACTCATGAATATCACTCTCAAAAGTAAATATGTATGTAAATATACTTCAGTGTCATCAGACTGACTGATGTCCTTGTTTCACTTTTCACAAACAAGATGCTAAGCCACGAAGTCAGCATTCTGCTTCTGATGTAAGCTATGGCAAGGGTTAGATGTTATAATAACACCTATTTTAAAATTCGTTCAAATTTAAAATGATTTATTAAAAATATTTGAAAATATAAATTCTTTATTCAATACTTTTTAATGGCTTGTCAACTTCCCATTCCTCCACTGCGAGATTCTAGTCAGCGATGGATTCAAGCCACCATCAGATTGTTGTCAGCGCAAAACACATTTTTGTGTACGTGAATGCTGATCCTTGTCGGTGCTGGATTCTAGTCAGCGCTTGAGAGTTGGTCGTTGCAAAAGAAACGATATCTTACACGTCGCATCAAACTGGTAGATTTTAGAATGTGGAAGGCAATTATTTTACAAGTAATTACATGTTTAATCTAGTCTTGTCTCGATCTTTGGTGCAAACTCGTGAACGCCCCACAAGAACACCTCAACGCGCCACTTTCAAAAATATTGCTTCCAACGCCCCGGGTTGTTCTCTGAACGCCCCATGGGGGACGGTACGGTCCCCGTTGAGAAACACAGTGTTAGATGCTGGTCACATTTGCGGCTAGCTTTAACTGACCGAGGAGGCTAAAATGGTAGTTAGTATGGTAGGTATTGTTTTATCACAGGATCCGTGTATCATGCAGCTGATGACGATGTCACCTGTCGTATGAGAAACGCACACGCAAGCACGTGCGCACACACACACTCCTGAATTATTGACGTAAACATAGGGAGCATTTATGGCGAACAAGGCTACATGACAACTGGATGGCTATACCACATAGTTTGTAGGCATATGACGCATTTCATAAAAGCGTTTGCTAAATGAACACCACTGAACATTTTTGACAGACAAACACAAGCTTTAACAATTGTGACATCCCCACAATAAGTTGCCCCACTTTCGGCTAACAATAATAGCCTTCACTATATTAAAACATAGCCTACAGTGCAACTATAGATAACATAACGACCGGGATAACATTCCTTAATACTTCACAAATTAATAATACAAGAAACACAGAGCATAGGTCTAACTAAATTAGCTTAAAAAAAAGACCCAGATCAACACCGGAAATTTTCGTAAACAAATGGGACGTGCATTTCCAAAGTAAGGTGTGTCCTTGTCACCCTTCCAGGAAATCCAGAAAAAACATCGCGACGATTCACGTTAGATATTTCAAGCTGAATACATTTGTAATGTCTGATTGCGCACATTCAATGACTATTAGCACAATAATCTCGACTCGAATTCAGAATTCAAAGCTTTAATCAGACGATTGAACCGCTTACAGATATAAAGTGAAGCGTCGGGGATTAAAACGATTACTTCTGAGGTGAGACACGCATTCTCTTGAATGTAAACTACAGCTATTTCCAAACTAACCATTATTTTTCCTTCAGTTTTAACGTCATGTCTTGAATCTATAAGATGTATTCGATTTCCCTATATCGGACTTTGGTAAGTTGTTGAGAGGGTTACAACTTATAAGCATATACATTGACATGTACTACATACATGTATGTTTGTAGCAATAGTTGTCAGTGGATGGATTTCATGTTAATCTTACGGATAGAATGGATTGCATTTCTTCCGTGAAGTCATGTAGTGAATTATGGATGGAAGATCTGACAAGTGGCTGTTGTTTACAGATTGTTGTAGTAAATCTGGAATTCTGTCACTTTTGACGTCCTTTTTGTGTTTTAACAGCTCTTACAGTTGCATTTTCAAGGATATAATGAGATCAAGAGATGTCATATGCAGCTGCTCAATTTCTCTGAAATAATATTCTGAAGACGACAGAACTGTGGGAAGAATTTCAGATCAGCCATCAGCAGCAGTGATTTTTCTTACAGTTAGTCGATGTGCATCGTACTTTCACTTATAAACTAAGCGTTTAAATCATGTTTATTCCACGTTTAACTACGTCACAATTACGAGTGAAGCAAACAAAATGAAATTTCCGGATAATGGGAACGCACATCTGGAACATATTTTACTTTCCAGTAACTGAACTGAACTGATGTATAAAAAACGGGGAAATATAGATGGGGTAAGGTTGAATTCAAATGTTCCATTACATGTATGATGATTTGTAGTTTAATTATCAAATGTAAATGTCTTTTTAGTTAAAAATACGTCATCTACTTTTGTTGAGACTTGGGACTTGGAGCCAATCAAGAGTATGGTTGAGTAATCAGATACTGGATTCAGCATCTTTCAGCGAAGTAGCAAATGTGGTTTATACCGGTAAGTTTAAGACAATTACACCATTTAGGTAGTAGGTCAACTATTGTCTTAGGGTTGATAACTAGGGTTACCCTAACTGGACTTTCCATTAAATTCCAGGTGCGGATTCTTCTAGTGTCTTCAAGATGGTCATTATTGTTTCGTCCATTGTTGCCATCAGTCTAACATGTTGCCTCTTTTGGTGTTTCATCATGTAAGTGACATCCTTTATCTCACACGCAGGCACGCACACACTTTATACATCAGTTCAGTACTAGCAAATAGTTTGTGTTTCCGATGTTATCCAGACATTTCCATTTGGTGGTTGCTATATATAGATATATCTATATATAGCGTGTGAAGCTTTTCATGATTTATCCTTCAGGGCTTGAATACTTAACAAACTTGGCTCTGCGCTGATACAATTCTTTTTTCCTTGCAGACTCAAAAATAAGTGCAGGGATACCCTTCTTAAATATCCCAGTCCAGCACTTTTGAACATTGACATTAAAGAGCCTTGGGTAAGCTTGAAGTTCTACTAATTCAGTGTCTCTAGGAAGCTGTCTTCCTCTACAACATGACTTCAGATGCCATTGCTTATCCACTTTATGTTTGGTTTTTCCTTTAGCTCTTATCTCCTTCAAAGATCCCTTTGTGTCCCATCTCAGTTAACTCTCTTGACATAAATTGGACAGAAGGAAAACAAGTGTAAGTTCTCCATATTCCATAGTAACAAAAGCAACAGAAGTGTCTGATCAGCAAAGCTTACATACATGTTGCTTTCCCATGCAGGAGTTTTCAAGATGGAAGTGGTCAGATGTATGAAAGCAATGGAGACCAGGATGTTTCTTCTCAGAGTTATGCTATCACATGTCCAACCTCAGAGACTGAGCTGACACCAGGCAATAGTCAAATTGCAAAGATTCAAGCGGAACTTGTCAGACTCTTTCCCAATCTTTCTGCTATTTCTGTTGAGGCCTCTACATCCCAAAGCTACATGAATGTTCCCAACTCCAAACCAATCAACAGCCTTGATTTAGTGACGGAAAGCCCAACCTTAATACTAAAGCATGCCCTTCCTTGTAGCAGTGGTTATAATTCTAATGAAACGAAGGTCACCTTTCTTCCAACATTTTTTGTTACAAATCAAGATCCCAAGTCATTTTCTGAAGAGGACTCCTCCTATCAGCCTTGTACTAATACTTTGGTCAGTTCCTCGCCAGTAGAAGACAGTCTGACTTGGAAAACTAAGGGACACACGAACAGCCTTTCACCATGTGGTGATGACTACCAAGCGTTACAAAGCTTACAACAGCACAACTCATGTCAGTCGACTTTAAATCACAGTGCTGAGGAAGACGGAATGTTCAGAGAGTAAACGCCGTCAAAATTCAGAGACGATACCTCTGAATTGAACGTGCCACTCACAGGAAGGACTGTTCTTTTCCAGGATCTCTTCTAACCAAGTGGAGCAAATCGATGATTATCATGGTGTTTAACATCCAAGCAGGCTGAGAGCTTTTAAGTGTTTTGGTTTAGGATGACCCCGGGTGAATATCATTTAACATTAATATGTTAACCATGGCTACATCACCATACGCATGCAAATTACGCTTCCCTAGATTCTCATTAATAATTCAGTGTTAAACAATATGTTATGAAATATGCATTTGTGTCACTGTATGAATTATGCACAAGAAGCTGGTCTTTCCAACTCAATAGGCCCAGTATCCTAATCTTGGGATCTGGTTGCCAAGTGCACTTGTTTGCATTGTCTACATGCTGATAATGCTCTTGTATGACATTCAAATTATCCAGGCAAATGTTTCTATGAACTGACTGCTATTTGAATAGCATACGTGAGCGACATGCTCAACTTCAACCTTGTAATACACCCAAAAAAAAAAAAAAAAAAAAAAAAAANAAGTCCAAAGGAAGAGACGTCTACTTCCTCATTGTGGTTGTGTGGACCGCATTGCACAGCAATGAAAACGGCCCACACCCAATGATGCATAGATCTTAGAGAAGTAAATCTAGATATTTGACACGTCAAGGTTTAGGTAATGTGTCCCAGCTTGCATAACATTAACATTGCTTCCACAAATTCATACTATGCAAGCACAGCTGTAATGCATGATTGTGTAATTAAGAAACGGTACAAGTAATGCTTAAACACCTTTATTGTGCCCAATCTGAACATATTCCACATCCATTAAGTAGCAGCAAACTTGGCAGACTACAATGAGGTAGACTTTCAAAACTCTAAAATGCAGCTGGGCTAAAAGACAATGCTCAGCATGTGAAACTTGGATGAAAAATAAGTCTTTGGCACACAGCGCAATGTATTTGTCTAACTGGAACAAGGTAGGCAATTGGGTAAGAAAGGGGGAATTCTGTGGTAGGTCTATTCAAGCTCTGGGTACACCGTTTAATGAGCAGAGTGGAAGTTCTACATACAACGGGAAACAAGCAGCTGTTAAGTTCCTGGCTTACCTGCCCAAGACAATACCTGTCCATCTACTCATGTACAAATCAAGTGATTTAAAAACCACTGCCACCCCCTCTTAAAGTGCAAATTAAAAAGTGCAACAATAAACTATGTACAATCAGAATGTCAACATCTGTGTCAGTCTCAGTAATGGGACCCATTCAGTTGATTGGAACTTGGTAACCAAGCAGGAGCAGGGTCCTGCAATGTTGTACAATCGTCTAATAACTGGACTGACAATACAAGCAAAATAATATGTCAACACCATTTCTCTATGTGCCCGTTCATTATTGAACGTTGGGAAGGGTGGGGGGGATGAAAAACGGAAAAGTTGCCAACAGCCCCACAGCTAATGCATAGGGCTGAAGGAGGAAAAACAAAAAGAATTTAATGGATGAAAATTAATTTAAAAGCCGCCAGGTGGAATTCAGTTCAAAATTTCCATGTCATGACTTAAAACCGTTTGTGTACAAATTAGTAAAAAACTGCGTAAAAATGTCTGCAATGCGACTGGTTAAAGTAAGCCCAACTCTCTAAAGTAAAAAACCAGTTGGCTTGCACAGGAAAAAACAGTTAGCCAACTGGGGGTGAGGGAAGGGAAAAACAATTTAAAGGCACTGTATGGCATCTGCCAATGAACGGCAATGAGACTTGCATGATTGCTCTATCAATATGCAACATGTAAAACAAATCCAAAAGGAAAAAAAGAAAAGGCATTTTCATCTACATTTGAACCCTGGCCTGAAACCATCGATTTACCAAGTCTGGGACAACTGCATAAGTGTGGGGGAGGGCCACCCTAGTCCATCCCAACAAGGTCACTGTGCATAGTGCCATTGTGAACAAGTAAACAGCAAAAATGTAGCAAGTGCAAGTGAACTTTTCTACTGTGTTGATCCCCAGCTCCTTGTGAGCGCCGTGGTGCCCTTCCCTCTCTCCACTGGTGGGTTTGCGGGAAGGCCCCTGCAACTCGTGCTCTGCTCAGTGGGCAGCCTCACCCCGTGTGGTGTGGGGCTCCCACTCCTGGCCCCTAGCTGTAGAAGGACTCCTGGACTCTAGCTGGAGTCCCGGTTCTTCTGGTTGCGCATCAAGGGCCGGTGGTTGCTCAGGATGTCCATGGAGTGTTGCCAGTGCCAGCAGGAGCGGCAGTAGTACTTAAAGCAGGCCTGGGGAACAGACACATGTTGAGAAAGGCAGACAGAAGCAAGTTGCTGCTTAGCCAAGAAGTGTCAGAACTTGCCTGGTCTCTGCAAAAGAAGGGTCCTGGCTGGCGGCTGCACACCTGGCACATGGAGTCCTCCAGATACGGGTCTATCTGAACCTGAGAAAGCAGCACTGTTACCCCACACTTACACCAAGTGGGTTGTCAGATCAACACCACACATCCTTCTGCCTGGCGAGCCCATTTACAGGACCTGGTGGGTTCATAAGGTTTCTCTTACCTTCTTTGTGAACTTGGGCGTTTTGATCTCAACAAAGGCGGCACACACAGCTTTTAGGTAGCTGCGCTGGTTGTTGAAGGTGACACGGCCAGATCCTGGATCCAAAAAAAATATTTGAAAAGGGTCAAGCCGAGTGAGATGTTTGTCAGTCAAGCAAACTGGCACAAGGAACTAGAAGAGCAAAATGAAACATCAATAGGCATGATGCCTTGACTTTCAATGTAAAATCATTGAGCCAGATAACAATTTTTTCCCCCACCATCTTTCATGCATCTCACCTATGGGGTACTTGTGCTTGTCTGTGTCAATACCAGCATACATGACCCCTCCGAAAAGGTCGTTCATGATGCTGGCCAGGGCCTCAGCATTAAGCATGCCATGCAACGCCCCCACAAACACCGTCTTGCTGGGGTCTAGGCGCTGAGAGGGGCAGCGCACAAAGTTGCTGTCAGAGATCACCCAGGGAATCACCTGCACCTGGGGTGTTGAACAAAGACAACGGACATTTACACTGGCTTTGAATTATTCTACCAACAAATCACTAACTAGAGACCTGCTCAGCTTCCTGCCCTTAGCAAGGCAGTCGAGTCACTTGAACAGTTTAAAGTAAACTTGCATCCTTGCAGCGCATCCTGCGGCTGGACATCTTAAAGTAGTACTCTCCGTTGTCCTCAGGGTGGAGCAGGTCCTGAGAGCAGGCCTGGAGCAGGCCACGCACAGACTTCTCATTCTCAAACACCAGGTACACATATCCTGCAAGAGTCATGCAGAAGAACAGGAGTTAGTATAGATGAACACTTTACACCATCTACTGGTCAGTTCTTGACACAGTTAAGTTGTCATGGTAAGAATCACAAGGGGACTATTGAATCAAGAACACTGCATCTTCAAATCAGAACACTTGTGCATTATCCAAGCTAATTGGTAAAACTAACAGAAGGAAAAGTTGCTGATCTAAAGTAGCCAACTCACCAGCATGCTGTGCTCACCCATGTGCAACCTTAGATTCCTTGAATAAAGTAGTTATCCTACCAGCCAGTTTATTACCTTTGGGCATATTACCTTTAGGAGGGCAGCGAGGGTGCTTGCCATCCTTACCCGGCCACTCGACACTGAGAGGCCCATAACCACTGAATGTGCTGATCAGGCCAGCTGGGGGGGGGGGCAGCTATTAATCACTTGAAATACAAATGTAACCATCTGAACAAATGTGGGATTTCAATGGGGTTCAGGGATAATATATTGAAAGACTGCAGTTGGTACCTTCAGTGATGTCCCAGGGTACTCCACCCAAGAAGACTTTGCAGGAGTAAAGAGGGTTCTTGTTAGTCCGTGGAGGAAGCTGTCCACTCCAGGTGAAGGTGGCCTCGTTAACCGCTAAGGGGAGGGGGTACGACGCAACTGGTTAAAATGGCTATGGACACTTATGGGAAAAATACTGACTAGAGCCTTTTGAAAAGATGGTAACCGACATTGACAAGGAACATGTTCATCACCCCTTATTTAAAACAAACCAGCCATCTGCTGATGACCTAAGACATTGGTAGGATGTGATGGCATTAAAGCTCTGCCCTTTACCAGCAGCTTGTCGGTGCAGACGGGCCTCCCTCTCAATACTGAAGGGGTCATCAGGTGTGTCCAGCAGGTCCAGACCAGGCCACAGTGAGGAGGCAGGCCAGCGGCGGGCCAGCAAGCCTGAAGAGGGGCTGGCACTGGATGGAGGGGTGAGCGGGGAGCCAGCGCTGGTGTCCAGGTGCTGATCTAGACGGGAGCTCAGGTTAAGGCGCAGGGGATCCTTCTGCATGCTGGACATGAGGAAGGGGAGGGGAGGGGAGATCCTCAGGGAGGACTGGTGCAGGGAGTGGGCAGTAAAGGACATTTAGACTATACACATTAACATGCCATTGAGCATCAACTTCCTCAAGGACTTGTAACTGACAATTCTATCCAGGATTCCTTGTACATGGTTCCACTGAGTACAAGAGAAATTACTAAAAAGTTCACATGCTTTTCCTGTGAAATAAACATGATGTCACTAACCAGCAGGTCAGAGAGGTGATCAGAGCCAGAGCTGAAGCCGCTGGTCTCAGAGTCAACAGGGCTACTGGAGCGCGAGTCCAGGAAGGAGCGAGAGTCCAGGCGGCCTCCCATGCGGGCCATCCCAGGGAACTTGTCTAGGAAATCTGCTGCGGTGCTCGTGGGCTCGCCAGGTGGGTAGCCCAGCGGCCTGCTCAGGATGTTGCCTAGGGGACTCCCCAGCATGCCCAGCACTAAGTAACAATGACACCACATTCAACAAGACAGCAATCACAAAGTGGAAAAATGACAAAACTGCCTTTTCAGGAGTGACATCTCCATCCCCATCCACTCAAAAGCCAGAAAAATGTTGAAACATGCATTTCATGACTCATCCAAGTCACCTTGTACCAGGAGGTTTGGCATGTCCAAAATCATTTGGAAAAAAGGTTTCACTAAGCACAGTAAAAAGTCCTGCAGATGAAGCACATTCAGGCTTCAAGTTTGGAAGGAAACCAGCATTGCAGGTAGGATCTCAGTACTCAAATGACTAAACTAAACTCACCTACTGCCTTGTCTGACAAATCCAACGGCCAACCATCTGACCAGCCAAATATTTACTATGAAATGGCCCCAGTACACTGCATCTGAGGTGCTGAGGGAATCTAAGTGCATGCAGCCATAGCTCAGGACTGCCCCACTTTGAATAATGAAGTGTGGATGATGTGGGGACATGCTGTGATGCTGTCAGCACAACTAAAATGGGTCAGCAAGTGGGCTATGAATGGAGCATTTTCGTTCGAAATTACATGGCCACAAATGTATATCATACACTGGAGAGCTGCAACAGGTCTGACAACTACAGAATAAGATGTATAATTTAAACATTAAAAAGATTAGATACAAAAACACCAATTGGTTTACCAGCTAAAGCACAGGAAAAGTGCCACATCATCCTCTGGAAAGCAGCGACAGCTTGCCATTCTAAATCTGGGGGGGGTGGGGGGGGGGAGGGGAGTGAGGAGACCCACTGCCAGCCACATAGCTCACATTCTAACCATGTCCAGACCAGAGGCCACAGACATTCCTGCATTCCAACTCTATACAACCAAAGTATTACAGGTCAGATCATGGATCAAGAGTCAACTACATGCTTTAGTAAATTAAGCCATTTCAAAAACTCCTTTACCTTATTTCACTGAAGTCAGGCATTCTAAACCCTGCTTTGTGGCCAGCACTTACTGGAGGGTGAGCTGAGCTGGGCCTGGGTGGAGGCGGTGGGGTGTGTGTCAGCATCGTGGCTGCTCCAAGGGCGCTCCCAGCCTGACAAGCTGAGGGACTGGAGGCCGAGGCCCAGATCGTTGACGTCGGGCAGGCCCCTTGAGGAAGCCTCCTGGGAGCCACTGCTACCACTGCCAGGAAAGAGCATCCTGCTGCCCACTGAAGTCAGCTCCGATTCCTGCCGGTCTGAATGTGGAGACAGCCAGAGATACGGAGGGGAGAGACCAGACAGAAAGATTAGAGAAAGAGTTGTTTGGTAGTCTCCATTCACCCCTTAGGGATGAGAAACACTGTCGTGGACAAAACAGCTTCTTCAAAAAATAAAATCATAGATAAAAGTCCCAGAGTAGCGGGCACCCTTCCTGTAGTCTTATCCCTGTAGGCAGAGCGGCTAACCTGCTGCGACTGTGCTCGGTGCGACTGCCATGCATCTCCGTCCACATCACTGACCCACCTAGCAGCATGTGACCTGGCTGCTGATGCACTTGCAAACCCCTGCTAATGACATCAGCTAGCAGCCTCCCCCAGTGCCGATCGCCACCCCCTCACCCCCCCTCCGTTTTTCTAACTAACAACTGTGTAATGAAAATTCCTGTCAGATACTGGCTGGCTGCAAGAGACACACACGCCCCTCCTTCCTCATGTCGCAGGCGGACCGTCACTGTGGATCTAGTCTCGTTTCCTGAGTGAGCTGGAAAACAAGGGAGGGTGGGCAGGCAAGGCACCGAGGGAGGATGAAGAACAGTCTCAGGAGGAAGGTTTGGGGGGGAAATGGTTAGCTTCCGTGGAGATCAGGGAGGGTTTGTTCTTTGGATTTGGACCCACGCAGCACATGCAGCAGCTGACTGGTCATATGGCAGACGATGCTAGGCAGTTTGCAGTGCCAGCTCCTCCCAGCGCTCTTCAGCACTGGCCAGCCTCCAGCTGCTAGCTACAGCCCTGAGTCAGCAACTCCGGGTAAGGCAGAGGAAGGCAGTGCATAGGCCAGCAATGAAACTTCATTACAATACCAGACTGCATTGTTTTCAAACCCATTTTTACTGTGGGACCAGGATTGAGGGCATTGTTAATGTCTCTTGCTGTAGCAGGCGGATGGGATAGAAAATGTGAAACATTTGACTTCAATTTAAACAACCATCTCATGCATTATTTATGTTTACAATATTACATTTGATGAGTACTGCAACTAAAAGGTCGCACTAGGCCAATGATGTACCTTCTAATTTAATAATGCTAAAGGTCAACACAATTTCCACATTAAGCATCTAGTCTCTCCAAAAGACATCATTCCCACTTCAGGAACCCAAGCTAATCAATGGAGAGCAGGTTGACATGTACAGCTTGCTTTGGTCATCCTTGGCAAATCCTTCATATAGCCTTCGAAAAACCTTAAGTACTGCAATGCTGCAGAATGAACAGTGCCGCATGAATCAGCTGACGGCACTTGAATAATAATGGATCCGGCCAAAATGCCTGAATTCTGGCCATAACCATCTGTTGCATTGCAATGGAAGTTTTAGAGAGCAGTAATGCAGTTTACCTGTGAGTAGGTCTCGCTTTGATTTACTAGTTGGTGTTGTACATACGCCGGTCAAGTCAAGCGCGTTGCCCAACATATTATTCATTTTACGAAATATATCGGCGTTACTGCATGCGGACAAGGCCGGAATCTCAGTGCCCCAACGGTCATGGGCTCTCTCGTCTCTCTGGAGTCAAAAACAAATAGTAATGCTTTTAAAAAAACATGTTCACATGTCAAGTAGCCACGAGAAAAGGATTAAAACCTTTTGAGGCCAATGACAAGTAATTAGGCTCGGTCTACATCATAGGCTACTCAAACTACTACCAAAACACTAAGTAGGCCTACGTAGTTAATGTTAGCGTTCGAAGCTTTACGTTATCAAAGTCATATGTCGTCAAATTAAATAATGCCAACGCTTGGCTTCAAGGGAAATTGTAGATTAGTAGCTAGCTAAACACATAAACTGTGCGCCTTGATACACAACATATCCAAATGGTCTTATATGTATTAATTGACATTTTGTTGGCCCACTCACCAGAGAAAACGCCATAGTTTGCCAATTTGATATATTTCACACATAAGAGAGCCTCTGTCTGAAAATAATATTTATGAATTCGGTTGTTAATTAACTCAAATGGACTACATGTGCGTGAAAAAACAACAGGTGAACAGGGTAGAGCTCAATTAGGCCTACAGCACATAACTGGCGATAATGGAGGCTGGGGTAGCCAAAGGCTTGGCCAATGAGATTTCAGAGGTGACGGTGACCACCCCTGAAATCTCATTGGCCACCCAAAATATAATTTGATCAAGTCCATCGCAATGGACAGACAAACGCTGGTACTATAGTACAATACAGCCTACAACAGTAATGGTAGGATTGAGGCTTTTAGAGCTGATCGGCGGAGTTTTCCCACCATGAGTCGGAAAAATGCAGAAAAAAAAAATTGGAAGTAGACTACTTGAGCATCCAGCTGCTGGTCGTGAGGCTTAGGTAAATGCCGGCGACGTACACAACAAACAACCTTCTGTTTTGTTAAACTGTTGTGATCCTGATACTCTTATAAAATGCTGCTCTGAGTTAAAGACAGAGGTCTAAAGGTTTTTTGCTTATGTGGTGTGTTCAATTGTAAGGAAAACTGCTGTTTCTATACAAGCGGATGTTTAAAAAAAAAAAAACATAGATCAACTTTATAATCAATCTAAATATGACATTATTTAGCCTTGATAAAATTTGTTTGAAGTAATGCCGTTTCCTTTCATGTTCTTCTGGCTGACTTAGCTTGATTTACCCACAAGATGGCGCCACAATAAATAGAAGGAAACTGCTGATGAGATGATAGCCTGATATATGCAATGTCCGTCATGGAATTGATTATTCCGTAAAAGGTTCAAAAAATAATATGTGGAAGAAAAAGAGGGTTTATATTTAGCTTAGAAGACTAGATTTTTTGAGATTCATTGTTTTACCTGTAACTGTATTAGCTATCATAATCGGTACATCTGTCATATACACCAGAAATTATTCTGTTGCATGCCTTGTGATGTGGTATTTTAGTGTTTTTCAATATAACATTGGCCAAGTAATCTGAAAACGTTGGCACATTGCTTTTTCAATAAAGGGGCTTAAGGAACAAGAATGTGTACTCTCCTTCAATGTGATTTATATTCTTATTGACGTTAAGCTCTTTTCATTTAAAATTTAAGCTGGGCTTTATTTTCGTTCCTCTAAATGATAGAAAAGGATACCTCATGTCGAAAAGGAGAATCCTTTTTTCTACCCTAACCTGTGAAGAGATGCTGCTTTTCTACACAAGGACATGGCTCTTGAGAAAAGGTGCAGCCTGTCCTGAACATAACATGGTTGATAGACATGTAAAAATAACCGCAGCTTCCCTGAAACTGTCATAGGTGGAAACGTAATAGAAAAGTTAGTGCTTTTCTAGCTTATATTAAATGTAGTTGTCGCAGGTAGTCAGCACGGTACATTTACTTGTTAGAGAGCACCCAGACAACCCACAGTTTATTCATTTTATTGAGAGCGACATGTTGGATGTCTAGACTCCTCTGGGCGTTTTAAAGTTCATTCCAATGGTTGGCTGGGTGACTTGAAGGTTAGACAGCCCACCAAAGTCCTAGAAAAAGAAACAGGGAACATGTTTATTCTACACTCACAACCACACAGACAACCTGACGATCATCTGAGGCGATGACCGTCATATTTGAGTGACGTGGCTTGCCATATTTAAAGCAGCCATGGCCATTTGTCATTATTCGTGAATACCATTTACTCTTATCCTGGTATCCAGGATACCATCTTCAACAAAGAATGGATTATGCTTGGAATTTATGCAAACTGTTCCATGAGACTCTTTGTTAACCAAAAAGCCTTGCTTCAGAACTCACCAGCATCTTGAGCATTTCCTTTGTGTCTGGGTCCACTTCAATGAGCTCATGGTCAAGAGCAGAGACCTAGACAAGGACGAAAAACAAGACATTTTTCTATAACTTCTTGTGTCTGACGTATTTCTTCAGGGACTTAGTTCATGCCTACAACAACTGATAGGCAGCTTCAATACCCAACTGCCCCTTTAGTATTTCTCACAGCCACCCTAGTAGTAGTAGTAGGCGGTTATGAGTGGTCCTCAATCCTACAACACACCTACCTAAAAACAACAGTTGGGGTCCAACTGATGGTTGTGGAGACCTATGTAATTTTAGCCATTATATTTCTGACCTAATCAGAGCACTGTTAACAACTTGGCTGAAAACATAAGACCACACATGCCATTGCCTCAATTGCCAACTTGTGGTCTTGAGCAGCCATCAGATTTTCGGGTCAGTGTGTTTTAGGCCTTGAGAGCGGGAGAGAGCTGACTGACCTCAGGGACGTAGTTGTCCCTCCTCTCCCTCTCCTCCTCCTGCAGCTTGATGGAGATGCCTCGGACGGGGCCCCTCTGGATGCGCTTCATCAGATGAGTTACATACCTGAACGATGAGACACATCATAACATGGAAATGAAACACATCCACTGAAGTCACAGAGATAACAGCTTGTGTACCACCTGAATATGTGATGATTCTACAGCTTTCTCATTTCTAGATAGCCCTAAAAATCTTAATGTGACTATCCACTCACTTAAAGAAACCTTAATTAATTAAGGGAGCATCCTTATTTCTTATGTCATCTTCCAGAGTTTAAGGAGAGCTGTTTCTAAGAAAATAGCAGAATCGGAATAAAGTAGCCGCCAGACTAGGACCATGTGATTACTTTGAACTCACCCAGCAATCTTGTTGCGCAGTGCTTTGCTGGGGATGATAGCAATTTCTTCACACACTCTCTTGTTGACGTGGAAGTCATTGCCAAGTCGGGTGTAATACTTTTCAATGATGACTCTAGCTGCCTTTTTCACTGTCTTTGTCCTGACTCGACCCTGAGAACAAATGACAGAGAAAGTCACCATTATCTTAATATGACTTGTCTTTTATGTTGGACCACTAATGTGATTTCAGAGTATGAACTCATGACACTGGTAGTAGCAGCACCAGTAAGGTCATATATTGAGCAATTGTGTTGGTGGTGCTTTTACATATAAATACAAAAAGAATGTAAAGATTGGTTTTGGGCATTCAGTAACAATGGCAAAACCAATATCATTCAACATGTCAATCATTCATCTATACAAATTGTAATGAATATAGCGCTCGTCTTCCAAATATGTCATCCAATTGGTAAACATGGTGCACTTCTAAAACGGTTATTTTCTTATAAAATGTAATTCTGGTTAATCGCCCTGACAAGCTGATAAATGTAAACGGACAAACTGCAGAAAATATACACCAGTTGCCTGATAGAATTTACATCAGTCAATAAGTTTAGACTGATGATCAAAGTCCTTCTACCATGTTGCTAGTTGGGTTTGACATACAGAATGGTGACAAATAGTCGGTTTTCAGTATTATAAAAAAAGCTACCCACCAAAGCTAACACGTAAAAGTCTGAGTACCGCAAAATACGAAGAACCCATTGTCATACAAAATAAGGGCATTTGAACCTACAATTGACATGCTTGAAGATAAACGTGAGAATAAATGATATGGGATAGGATTGCGGTGGATTCCGAAGAGAACATTTTTCTTCAGTACCCACCATGTTGGCTCGGACTAGTGGAAGAGAACTAAGGATGTTGTGGGCGGAAGTTTGGTGTTTGCTGAAGAGTAGTCGTTCCTTTAAGACTGCCATCTACTGGGCATTATTGTGAAAACACGGTTGTCAGCACACGTTACTAACACTAATTGAACACGAAAGGTATATTCTCTGCTTAAATGTTTCTGTGGATTGTGTTTCAAGAACTTGAATACTGATAAACGTACGTTTGGGTAAACTATGGATACATACATTTCCAGATAGAGCCATTGTAATGACAGGAATGTGACAAAAAGCAGATGGCTCAAAGGAAAGGTTAAGAGATGTTTTATTTTACATAAAAAAGGCTGCAAACCGGAGTTCCCTTTTACAATTGGAGGGATTAAAAAGTGAATTTGTACGGTTTACATGTGAGGCGTTTCACATGGCTCCCCAGGGAAAATAGGCATTTCTGATAAAAAGTCAAAACCTTTATCTTTCTGCAACCAAAAAAATAGTACAGAACAAAATAGTGGGTCCTTCACTCATGAAGCCCTTTACTAGGTTAACCCATTCAAACACATTTTGAAGTAACATTCATTTTTCAACACGATACCCATAATACAACTGTAAAATGTCTCTCAACCATAGCTTTAAAACAATAGCTTGAGCAAAAGGGGAGGAATAAACTCTCGTTGTACTATACAATTCTGTTTCTCCACAGTTTGAAAAAAAGAAAAGGGTGCATTACTTACGGAATCAAACAGGAAAAAAAAATCAAAAATCAAGAATGGTGAAAGTCTGTACAATTTACAATTTCAAAAGAATCATCACAATATTGCAGTCATTTGTCACCCTAAGCATATTCCCCAGATACAATTTACAGTGAATCCAATTCTACAGTACAGAAACAGGAAGAAAAGTGCCAGAAATGAGCCAAATCACCTACTGCTTTGCCACTCCATATTCCTCTCCTTTGCTCAGATTTACATGCCTGTTTTGACACGCAGGAAAACCAAACATAAGTTACACAATATATTGAAGTGAATGAAAAGCAAAGAGGATTGAGAGGGAAAGCATTGAACTGCCGTCTAAGTAACGACACAGGAGGGAACTCAAACTGGAATGTACTGTGGTGATAACTGATCAAATGACATGAAGCCTTTTGAGGACATACAAGCCTACTACACTCAACAGGCAACCATCACTGGCAGTGTTCCTGTAGTCCATGGTCCACTATATTTAGCCTTGTATTAGGTAGGCTGCTGTCGTTTCCAGGTAAGCCATGCAGATACAAACTTAAGTATATTACTCAGTCTAGACAAGCTTGTCATATAAACTAGACTGTACATACCACATAGTAGATTCATCATGTCTTTCAAATGCTGATCAGAATTTAAATGGAGAGAATAGCCACAAGATAATTCAAACAAGACCCCCAGATCAAACACCACATGGAAACATGGCAAAAAAGTCACACATTCTAGTTTGAAACAAGAGCAAACATGTTCAACTGAAAAAGAAGGTTTGGTAAGAGTGGCATGAAGGGAACAGAACCGTCCATTTTGTTCTGGGGTTTTTTCCTCGTTCTTGTTCGTTCGTGAACTGTCTAACTGGCACTTGCAATGCTTACAGGAGGAGGAAAGAATGAAAAGGCTGGTCTGGGCTGAGGCGAGCAGTAGTCATCGGAATGGCAATGGGGAACTCAAGGCCATTGTCTGGAAATTACTCTTCCTATACTCAACAATACTTTCAATTCATTACTGTCGTGCAGCCGTGCCACTCCATGCAATGGGAGGTTGGACAACGGCCAGCAGGTGGCACAATTTCCCCTCCAGATTCTTCATATGAGCTTCTGAACCCAAGGGCTCGAGCCCAACTGTAAAACTAAAAGTCCGAGAGGCCGTATCTTTAGCAATGGTCACCAACCCTGCTACAGGAAATCTATAGTACACAATTTACTGCGGCTCTACAGATAGAATAGGAGTTGGTTACTAAACATCTGAATCAAAGCTAAGCAATAGCATGTCCCACAGGCACATGCTTTTGTGGTACATAAATAAGCAGGCGTGGCACCTAAGACGGGACCCTCAAGGACCAACAGAGTTTCTAATATGCATGTTGAGCGTGATGACTACAGGACATATGTCCCCATGGGCAGCAGAGTAGGCACCATCGACTGATAAGGTCATAAGATCATTCAAACAACACACCTGGGGAAACTGTAGCTAAAGTGATGACCCAAAGCTGACAGTGAGCTTGCAGGTTTATAATGTTACTCACTCAGTCCTTCTCACCAGCTAGCGCTAACAACAAACAGAGACATAAGCCTGACAGCAATGTTAGCCCGTATGTCTAACATTCAATCAAGAGGCACTAAGGCATCTTAGAGGAATGAAGATCAGTCGTTTAAAAAGCCTCTTGCAGACGTCCCTCAAAAGCCATCAATGAGAAAACACCATATGCTGTAGATAACAGAAAAACTAGTCCCACAGAGTTTCTAATTCAAGTACTCACAATAACTTAGGAGAAGGTCCAAGAAAACAAAAGGAAAACGATCCACAATATAATGCATGTACAAGCACAGGTCTGTCAAGCCCCTTGACGTTCTCTCAAGAACTGCAGTGTCTGACATGACAGCGGCACTCTGTTTCAAACACCTCACCAGGAGATGAAGTCTGTCTACTTTGTCTCTGTGTGTCAGAGTTGTATGGCACCAGACGGGTTTCCAAAAAACAAAATAAAATAATAAAAAGGAAGAGCCTATTATTTGGATAAATGTATTCCATATCACAGAAGGCTGTGTACAATAAAGTAAAAGTAAGTACAGTGCAAGAAAGGCAAGGAGTCCTTGGGAAGAGAGGGGCTCAAAGAACGTAGTGCAGATATAGTGTCTAGTTATTAGTCCACTCAGGTCCCACAAAGCATGGCTATTTGGAATGGGAGAAAATAAGTATGTTTATCACATTTCAAATTCACATTTGCTAAAAAACAAACAAAAACTGAACAACATAATAAATTACAATCAGGAAAATGGACCTAGTTCTCCTAGGATTGTTCCCCATCAGTAGAGGCGGTGTCACAGCTAATACTTGTCCTCTGATGGGGGTGGGGTGCATCATGAGACAGGGGGGGGGGGCTTCTAGATCCATCACTATCACCAACTCCAGATTGCATTTGGCATTATTCCACAAAACGACACGTCAGAGAATATAGGACTATCTTGACATGCAAGTAAGGATGTCATCTGCCCTATGATTGGGAGTTTGGTTAAGGCATTGGACAACAGAAGAAAGCTGTGATGTCACACTTATGTTCTACTGTTTGCCAGCTCATCATCATCATCATCATAAACATCATCATATCTAGTCTCAGTCAGAATCCCATTGCATCCTCTGGTTCCCAGAAATGCTCACTGGTCTCCATCATGTGGCCATTGCTTTCATTGATTTATATTATTGGTCAAGTATTTACAAGGAATTTAAGACTAAATGCCAACTGTCACTAGACAGAGAATTTCCAAGCACCTGCCAGATTCATGAAACGTTGAAGTACAACTTTCTGCTCATACAATCCCCACACGTTTGGAAAAAAAGGAAGTTTGGAAGCAAGACATACATGGCAACTCCTTTCATTTCTCAGCCAGCAAGCATGCGTCAGGTCTTTCCAACTCCCAACCAGACCCAAGCCACCTGGGACTTGTAGTGTTTTGAAGTGAGTGCAGTGGGAGGGAGGGGGTGTGTGCTTTAAAACAAGCAGCCTGCAATAGAACCTATCAGGTGACAAAAAAAGGGACATCTCTGAAATACACGGCTTTCCTCTTCCCACCGCCCAGTGCCACATCTCCACCCCTTTAGAGGATGTCAGGCTGAAACAAACAGCCACATCAGCAGCGTGTTGCAGACAGGGTTTCTCTGCGTGCTTGAACACATTTCTTCCTGTCTTTAGTTCACATCACTGTGTTGGAGAAGTGAAGCCTGTGGGATTCTGGTTCCCTCAAACAGTTTACAGGTATACATTCTGACAGACAAGCGCTGAGCATGGTTCAAGAGGGCAGCGCGGGAGAGCAGACGCAGCCTCTACATGGGCCAGAGCAGGACTGAGAGGAGGGACAATGGGATGAGAGGGACGTCGGGATGACGTGATGCAGAGCCTTGTTTGAGAGGCGCCTGACTCTTCTCTTTGCTTCTGCTTCCATGCAGGAACATTTAATAATGGCTGAGGGGGAGGGGGGGGGCAGCTAATAAAGAAGTGCAAATGCTGCCCAAGTGCCTTTGTGAAATGCCCTTCATTCGCTGTTGAATCCCAATGCTGAGGGTCCCAACTCCTGTCAACTGAACCTGCCAAACTCCCAAGAAAGCAATTCTCACTTTTATTCAACGCACATCTCGGTTCTCAGAGCAAAAGGTAACCCCCCCCCTCCCCCTCCCCCTCCCCCATAGAATGATTTTCATGTAAGATCTTCTGGAGCATCGTTCTCTTCTTTGTTTTCTGTTGTCTGAAACCGGACTTCATTGATTACTGGAATCACAAATCGTCTGACCACGAAACATGGATGACACTGGCCATTTAGAAACATGGATGACAAGGGCCATCATCATCATCATCATCATCATTTGTGCCTTGGTGTGTTCTTCTTCCGTTTTCGCTTGAAAAAGCAGCAGCACCTACAAATCAAGAAAACCGGGTAAGCTTAACACATAGTGTGACTAAACTTGTTACAAGGGCAGTTGACTGAGTCAGTGAGGAACTCAGACGACTTTAGTTGAAAAGAAAAGAAAAAAGCACCACTGGGGCAGTATGCCAGAGTTAATACCTCTCAGACAATAGCTGGAAACAGGTTCAAAGATAATTAGGTTAATCATAATTGCTGACAATAAAGAACATTTAATACTGGGTTAGCAAGCCTAACCTTATGTCTACAAGCTTACAGAAGGCATTTAAAGTCAAGAATAAGGTGTTTTCCACATACAGGGTTATGGAGAGAACATGAGAAGTGGAGACAGAGAGCACAGGACACTTTGGGCCTAAGTGGTTTGACTACTGAAACATTCAGTGACAAGTGAGCAGTCAGACAGCAACACAAAGCACAGTGACTGATAGACAGCTGCAGAGCTCTAACTAATAGCACAAATAGCCTACAGCAAGTGTACAGGAACTACTAAATTGATGTCACTTGCAAATTGGAAGACATGCAATGTTAACGTTTTGAATTTCAACTCAACTAACGAAGCGAAAAGCCATTGGCATAAATGGACAGTCTTGAAGAAACCTGAACATGATTTTGGTACACCAGATGCTGTCATTATAGCCTTAAGGTACCAGGACATTTTATTTCCCAAATATCACGATCCAGTCCTACTAGCCCACCATGTATATTTTCCCTAATTATACAGCACCTCAAAGTCTGTTAAAAGGCATACATTTCATGTCATAGTTCGAAGTCATATAATAACCAATAGCCTATATTCGATATTTCATATATTCAAGATGGTCAGAACTCAGCTTCAGCTAGGAAGAATTGGGAAACATCTAGGAGGTTATATAGTCACTAGTAGCGGTCCTACAAATCCAAATTTGACATCAATGCAAAGTGCACTAATGAAGTCTCTTCATACAACAATACTGGGTCCTGTTTAGGCTGGTCCACTTCCTGTCCCATGGGTATGATGTGGACTAGGAGAGAGGGACTCACCACAGGTTGAGCATTTTCACGCAGCTACAGAGAAGAGAAGAGAGCGTAAAGAGAAAAGAGAAATTAGGCTGATACAAGGCAAGGCTCTGGAGGACGGGACAGACTTCATGCCACGCACACACGCAGGCAAAGGTTAGAGGGGCACATCAAAAGCACAGGCTCTTATGAAGTAAAAGGTGCAGCCGTTTCAATGTTTGGTGGCAGCATCTGTGATAGATTATGAAATCTTCACCCACAGCTAATTTGAGGGTTTCATAAGGAACACTATCATTACTGCAAACAGGGCTGAGCTGAACAACAGTAAACGGGAGGGAAATAAAAAGGATTGTTCGGCCATAAAGCTGACATATCCCAGCTTGCACTGTGTCAGATTGTTTTAACAAATGACCGAGCGGATGTCCAGGCATCGAGCGAATGTGTTAGAGGGGCGGACAATTCCGTTTTTCTCCTTCACATCGCTATGGAAACGCAGTTTGGTGCACCTCTCTCTTTCGTCCCATGTTAATTGAATGCTGTCAGCTGCCTAGCTTGCTTTCAGTTTCGCTGAGCATTTGCATCAAACACCAGCTCATTGAGAGTGTTGTCAAAGAGCCGACAGCACGGATGTTAATAATTATATCAAACAAGCAAGTAAAGGAAGACAAAATAGGCCAACTCCATGAATTTCTGACCAGCGTAGAGAAGAGTGTTTAAGACTAACTCAGATCTAAAGATGAATATGGGAGAGACAGTCAATGGAAACAGGTTGATACAATTAAACACTGCTTTTCTATGTCTAATGGCAGGGTGGTTCATTTCAACTGGAATCCTGCTAACTTTATTTATAATGCAAACACTTACGAATAATTCAATTTTATACATCCACATGGCATAAATATCCTATTACAGTGTATCATTGTAATTGGACATTTCAATGTCGTGTGCATCTATAATGACACTGACTGCAAAAATACAAAAATCGAGTAGCTCTGCTAGTCCATCCTCACCTAGCCAACCCCCAGGACAGTGAAAGTAACAGGTAACAGTTGGGTTCAGAGAGCACACAGTCAGGAAGCAGAGGAGATTAGAAAAGAGTGCAGGAGGAGGGCTGGGGACATGGGGCAGTCACAAGTACACACATACAGGTAGAGACAGAGAGATCCAATATATAAAGATGGGGAAAATGCAAGGAGGTGCTGAGGTTCAGTTATAGACCAGAAGAAGGAAGAAGACTTCAGAGAGAAAAGCGCAAGAACAATTTGGAACAAAAGGTCATATGTACTTGGCCTCTTCCACCACCTCCACCTCTGCCTGGGCTGTGATTGGTGCTCCCGAGTGGGCTGCCAGTGGATCATCTGCATTCAGCTCCCCATTGGTTGAGCTGACCACCTGTGGCACAGAAAAAATGCATGAATTCATATAAGCGACACCAGGAAATTAAACGACGCACAATAGGTATGGAAGAGTAGAACCTATTCAGACAAACTAAATATAATGACTACCAAGAACATACAGAAGTATTACCTTTGGTTTGGTGTCACACAACATGGAACACTTTGCTTTTCTATTTTTATAATCGTATCTGTGTCCTTCCTTAGAATAATGCACCTTCTAAAACGGACAGGGTCATTTTCATAAGCTTTACCAGTGACAACTGAACATTGCACCCTGTCATTTAAATGTTACCCACAACCTCAACAACAGGTAACGAAAGTGGGCTTTCATTTGATACCTTGACCACTGCCTTGTAGTTTAAAAGCATGCACTGCCACTAAGCCAAGTCAAGCTGTCTCCTAGCCATGCAGCCAGCATTGTTCTGACCTCATACTACTATACCAGTAGTATTCCCCAGATGTAAGATGAGCAGCTCCCATCCTCCAGAAGCAAGCAGGGAGACCAAAGGCCAACGTACCAATGACATCAGCACACAACACATACACGCTCTTTCCCTTGTCCCTTTCCACAGTCTGTCCCCTTGACGTGCAAGTGGTGGAGACCCGGTGAGGAAGGGAGAGAGAGGGGGAGGGGGACAGGTAAAGAGAGAGAGAGCTGGGGACACGACGGTGATGGCCTGAGAGGTCCGAGGTCAGGTGTACCTGCACTGAGCCACCGTGCCTGTCTGCCGCCAGGTGGGACGTCAGGTAGGACGAGTTTGTCTGCCGACTGGGCTGCACTTCCCATGCTCCCCGCCGGTCTGTGGCTGCCGTCTGCTCGGGTTGGTGGGGGGCAGCGGTGTAGGAACGAGGGAGGCGAGTGGGTGAGGGATGCGTGTGTGTGTGGGGGCAGGGGTAGGGGATGCGCAAGACCAAATTTTGTGCAAAGCGTCATGAGGAAAGGAAAAGGGAAACAGAACAACAAAAGGAAGAGTGAATAAGAGAGAAAGCAAAGGCAGCGGACTGGATCAGTGATGGACTGAGGGTGGTGCTAGAGGCTAACTAGGAGACAATTCACCAGCAGCTTATGTGAGGAGACTTGTCTGAGACAATATTGGAATGCTTCTTGAGTTAGACAAAAAAGGGTGCCACATTTGGATAAGTGCAAAGCAGTTATCGCAAAATACATTGTCTATACTGTATACTGTCCCTTTCAGACAGCAAAGTTCTTTTACACTGTTGAGTTTATTGACAGAAGTAAATCTGCGCTACACCATCAAATTAACTGGACAAAAGCTTTGGCTTTGGGTAATAGTTTTCCCATATTATCTGGAATTATGTTGTGTTCAAAACACCCTCTCTCAGACTGGCCTCCACAACAACCCTGCCACCTCTACACCTGCTACTTCAGAAATAACTACAAAATAAATATGACTGTATTTACACTGGTGGAGATAATTAAAGGACTAGACGAGGCATTATTTAAACAGGTTTGAGGACTGAGTCAGTTCGGTTCTGTCTGCAGTTGAAGCTTGCTGCTGAAGGTACAGTAAATCAAATGCAGCCAGACTCAAACACTGCTCACTTGGGAATAGTTTCATGAACCAAGGATTTAGAATAAAGGGCAAAACCAGAGGGTGCAGTGACTGACTTCAGGTTGTCCTTCCAAGAACGAGAACATGAAAGATGCAAAGCTAAGAATGGGCAAATAAAAGGATGCTCATTCAAGTCATCTCCGGGGGGATGGCATAGCTTGCAGAGCTTTAAACAAACATGTCGACATCTGAAATGGCAGAGATCTGGCTCTTTTCATCCACATCATCTCCCAATTACGCATGTAAAGCCAGCATTGCAGTCATGCATGCATTGCTTTTAAAAGCCGTTGGGTAAATCCCCAATGTATTTATCCATTTAACAGTTAAGCTGGGGAAGACGCAAAGGTTGAGTAACTTCTTACTTCCTAACCTTTCGCCCCACCTGCATAAGGACAAGCCTTTATTGGTATTGAGCGAGATAGGTTGTTCAGCAGAGACGAGAAAACAGTGAGGGTTCCTGTCAACCTTTTCATTGGTTGAATACTAGGAGTCCAGAGCTTTCACCAGGAACCGACTGTCCTCGCTCCTCCTTTGACATGATCTGACTGGCATCAGCGTCTCTCCAAGGGCAGCAGGACCTACCGGGTTCCTGGTGGGTTGCTGCTGTGAAGGCCGATCTCTGTGCGGATGGCTCTCTCTGGTGATGGCGGACGCTGCCGAGTCTATATGGACAGACCCTACAGGTGTGGGCTGCAGACAAGGACAGCCAAACACATGGATGCTTGAAGCGTGATCTCATGTCGCTCGCTCAAGGTGTCATCATCATTATCTCAAGATACTTACGATTTGCCTGCCGACCCAGTCGTAAGTGTAATCGAAGGTGTAGCCCTTCCTCTCAAAGAGCTCGGTGAACAGAGTCCTCAGGTACTCATAATCAGGCTTCTCAAAGAAGTCCAACCTCCTAACGTAGCGTAAATAGGTGGCCATCTCCTCTGAAAGCGTAGGCGCACATGCAGGTACAGGTTACTTCTGTATACGTGTAGAATAGATGGAATTCAAATGCATAAAAACACAACTGTTCCAAATATTACAGACAGTTTGTTTGCATTTACCTGGGAAGCTCTCACAGAGAACTTCTACGGGTGTGTTTCTTTTCGTGTCTCCGATTTTTTGATAGCGTTCTTTCAGCGTGTCAGCCTGCGAGGTAAACACAATTACAACTAGACAACGGATTTCTAAACGACAAAGAATGGCAGTCCCATTGGATGGGTTACTGCAGCATACCTTGAGACCTTGCCATGGTAAACTCCCTCGGAGGAAATACATGAACATGTGACCCAACGCTTCCAGATCATCTCGACGACTTTGCTCTTGAAATTAAAATCAAAAGATTTAACAGTTACAAATTCTGTCAGTCATTCATAGGAACACCAATTCATGTCTCACACAAAATGATCACACTTTTCTTAATAACATAACCTTGCAAAGTCATTATTTACGGTATAATTGATAAGGTTGTTGTAATTGTAATTGTTCAGTGTTAAATTGGAAGGACTGTGGCACTTGAACTGAACTGCCGCAATTCCATCAGCATGCACTTTTCATGTGATTGCCAAGATGAACTTGCATGAATCATTTGACCAAACACTGACAACAGAAAGGTTGGTGATCATTAGAGCCAGTGGTGAAAAGGACATAAGACAAAGATCTTTGGGAATCCCCCGTACCTTTCCCCAGATGTGTATTAATGGACATGTATCTGGCTGTGCCAGTCAAACTCTTGTGCTCCCGATATGGAATGTGTTTTTTGGTTTCTGCGTCGATGTATTCTTTGGCCAGGCCAAAATCAATAATGTGGATTATGTGATCCTTTTTGCTTCCTTGCCGCCCAATGAGAAAGTTTTCAGGCTTCACATCTCTGTAGATGAGATTCTTTGAGTGCACGTACTCCATCCGAGAGATCTGAAAAGCAACAGGACAAGTCAGTACCAGAAACAGCTCCTGAACATGCGGACAAAAAGACTTGCCGTAAGCAAAACGGTCTACATTGTGTCACTGTAACTATAAGTTGTAACAAAAAGAAAACCAACGGCTCTAGAGTAGAGGCAGTTTGAATCGATGATTGGCAAGTAAACAAAAATGGCTTTGTTTTCGGTCAATCTCCAGACCTCTGAATTCAACCACATGATGCAGAGGGCGTTGACAGGAATGTAAACAAGAGACAATTTTGTACATATTCCACATTTCATTGGCCCATGCAGCATAGAAGCAAACTTACCAGCTGAATAGCTATCATCAGGACAGTCTTGAGTGAGAAGGTCCTGTCACAGAGGTCAAACAGGTCCTCCAGACTGGGGCCCAGCAGCTCCAACACCATGGCGTTATACTTCCCACACGCCCCAAAGTAAAACACCTGCGGCAGGCCTTCCGCTGGAGTGGATCAGGAGAGGGCAGTTAGAAGCAGAACAACCTAATTACAAACACAGCTTCAAGAATGAAGAGTTTAGGTTACGGAAAGTATAAAAAGGGACTAATATTTTGTCACTTTTCATTATTCTGATTTGAAAACCCTACAAAACAAATGCAAAATGTTAAAATGTTAGCTATTTAATTTCTGTAACATTTCCCGAAAAAAAAGTTATGGGAAGGGATTTTTTCCCTTTCTTAGGGGGGTAACCGTAAGCAAACAGTGAATAATCTATGCATTCACTTAGGTATCATGCCAATATACCTGTATAGGTGTTTTCTGTGCCATTTCCAAAGCCAATTAACACTATCAGCATGTATACATCATTGCATCATTGCACAGAATTGGGTCTCTCACTTCTGAGACTTGTTGGCACCAAGACAAAGTGTGACATGCAGAGTGAGCACTGTTGGGGCTATGCTGGCAACAAGCACATGTCATGTCTGCCTTAGCAGCTTTTAAAGAAGCCTTGACTTTAAACTCTGATAAAAACAGTTCATGCAGTAGCTGATGTAGCGCTAACAGTCAGTGACCTACTGGTCCTCTCAGGTTAGGCCAACAGGAACCAACGCATCAAGACCATGAGAACCAAAGGGGAACCTGGCTCCATGTTACATGAGGATGTGCAGCCTCCACATCACTTCTGATGTTCAATGGCTCATCTCCTCCCACTTCCACCCTGACAATAACCATTGATTAGAAGAGAGCCGGAGGGGACTGCCTAGATCCGTGAGCAGGGACCAAACCTGCCATTTCTGCTGTGGCTGCTTTGCATTGGAGCCAGACTCAGTGTAGGCTGTATGACTAGGAAACATAGAGTATACACTTCTGAAACTTTACAGTTACTGAGGAGGAACATCAGCTACTGGATAATACCTGATGGTACCATTAGTGCTACCGTGCTACAAACTCATCTATAGTAATGCTGTACTCTGCCTTGAGCAAGGAGTTTAGTGTAGTGTTGTAATGTATTATTGTAATGTTACTGTTGTATGCCTTATAAAAGTCATTTTAGACAGAAAATAATAGCACCTCGGAAACGCTAGTCCTTCATAGACAAGTCCAGGCACGCCTACAGGGATTTATAGTTATCCTGGGGAGCAACTAAACTTACTGAGCTAGGGGGAGGAGTTTACCTTTCTACATAAACACAGGTGCAGCTAAATCCCTTTGAGGACATGTCATACTATGCCAACCTGTCCTATTAGCAATCATAGTCAAACACAGGTCTCTTCACTATATCAGAGGACAGAGTATAGGGGTAAGACATACACTTATTAATTTGTGACATGAAAAGCAGATCGACAAATAGGACAACGAGGCCTGAAATCCAAGGGCTTGGTGTATTTCTCTTCTTTAATACTCTAGGACGCAATCTGATATTGGATGGTTCACCTCACTATGCACACCAAACAACTAAGGAAATCACTTTTTATTTTTTATTTTTTATTTTTTTAACACTAGAATTTTAAAGCAGATATCCTGAAGGTAAAACATCTAAAGGATTAAATTGCTTTTTGCTTGAAGAATTGAGGAGATTAAAAAAGACAAACACTCTACAATGCACCATAGTAAGCAGCTTTAATGGAGGATGACAGAAGTGTTCCACTACACTTCTATTCATCTAAATTACAATCGTCAGCAAGCCTACTTCATTAATCTTCAAGGTTATCATTCCAGTGCCAACATCTGTTAACATTCATTATCCACAGGGGCTCTTGGAGTAAAGGGCCACAAGTGTGTGCTTGTCAAGGCTGCTTTTAAAAGCACCCATTTTGACTGGCTTTCTCACAAATCCTAAATCGTATAATTCATCATTATAACTATGGGTACTTCCAGAAGAGCGTACTACAAATATTGTGTCCTCCTGAAAGCGCAACACCTCGGAGTATGCCGTTTGCTTGTTGTAAGGCGTTTTACACAGAAGCCAGTAAACAATCCGGCCTGTGTCTTTAACTGTAGAACAGGAGAGGACTCCAAATCTCAGCTACTTAACCTTCCATTGAAGCACAAACAGGTAAAGGGTCACCTGTTAGTACCATTAAGCACCTCCAGGCCTGAGAAAACCTGAGAACCGTATTGTGACTCATCAGCTCTGGTGTTACATTTCAAGGCACAGTGTGGCTGCCAAGCTAAAGAGCTTGCACGTGACGTGACAGAGCTTCTGTGAATCTTTTACATCTTTATCTGATAAACACACCAGCATGCTCATGCTACATACGGATGATGAGTCAGGCTTCTTAAAGGCTCCTTCTTCAAAGCAAACTTAAATCATGTAAATGATCCTGAGATAACCACAAAGGAAAACTACGCAACGTACTTTTCAATTGAGCTTTAGTCATCAATAGCCTGTTGAAACGACCAAATTCAGGCCAAGATGTACTCAACTTTGCACTACCCCTGCCTTCCTTCAGTCTAATATGCCGGGCACACCATGCAGCTGAGCAGGAATGGGGTCACTATGCGCCCATCTGCAGTGGGGAAGCAGGTTAGTGCTTAGAGAGGCAGTCCCACTCTCTAAATAATGAATGAGTTTCCGCACAGTTAGCCTTTTCCAACCTTGTCTTTGCAAACCAGTAGACCCTGTTTGCTATTTGTCTGACTATGGCGGCGATAAGAACGAAATAAAAGGCTAAACTACCGGTAATGTCCCATTGTCTAGAAAAACCCAAATGACATTTCAAACAACATTCACAGCCACACTTACAAGTGCAATAAAGTGTGCCCGGCTACTCTTCCAGGAAGAGATTCTATGTCCTAGTCAGAAGGTCTTTTTCAGTTGCCATGGATGTTGGCTAGTATGCTGGCCTTCACAGCCGGCTAGTCGGAGTCTGAAGATAAGAGCTCTAAGAGTGGCTGACCTTGGCTTGGGTTCACAGCTTCTCCGACAAACAGTGTATTCACAGGTTTTTGTGTAAAAAAAAGAAAAAAGAAAAAAGAAGGGCAGTTATTAAAAGACCTGGTTCTTTTTTGTGTATTGTATATCATGCGTTTCAACCCATTTCCTCTGATTGTACTCTGGTAGAATAATGCAGTGTGTCCCTTAAGCTCCATGTCTGACAGTGGCTGTTGGAACATGACAGCAGGCTGTAAATGATACTAGATGACAAACAGGGCTACTCTCAAAAGACAAGGGCTTAGGGAAATATATTAAAATATCAAACTTGTAATAAGGTTGCTAAAGGTTCTGCGCATAAAGCAAACGGGATCTATAAATATTTAGGGGAACTATCTCTCCAAAGTGTCCTTTGGAGCAAAGTGTCTAGTATACATCTAGCTTGTACTCAGGGAAATACACCACCATGCTCGCTAAATACACTGCAATGTAATTCTCAGAGTTTTGAGGCACATTTGGGACAACAAAGTAGATGAAGCAAGCATTCACATGGCTGATGGGCATGGCAACTAGAACAGACAAGAAAAACCACCCTTACTAGATCCGCCGGGAATCATTTGAGCCCCAAAAAGATGATACAGGTTCTATAATCCTAAGTATATGAGATCCCGTTTAAATACCCATGCATTCATCTAATTACCCCCAGGCAAAGGTCAGTGACTGTTGTCTTGTGTGATTATCACTTGTTGTGGAAATGAAGTTATCTTTTGAGCTGATCTGTCCAAACTGCTGAGTCATTGGAACGCCTCCTCAGAGGAACAGCAAGCTGATTGGGCACGTGACCTTACCTGTACTTCCCAAGGTTTTGTAGAAGCGAAACTCCAGATGTAACTGTGGAGCCCTTGATTTAACTGGTTCCTGCATGACAGGGAGGACAACAACCAAAAAGTTTAAAATAAAATAAGCCACTTATAAGCCACCCCACATTCTCATGCAAGGCTGACAATCAAACTGACCTATTTCAGACCTGACCAACACTGTATTAAGAGTCTCTCCCCCCCATGTTTTGCATGTTTCCTTCACTGCTTGTTCTGAGTGTTTCATATTTTGATGGTATTGTACTTTCTAGTTGTCTGGAGAGCTATTATAATGGCATGACTCATTTCCAGCACCACTGCTTTGAGAGGCACACCTAAGCTGGCATTTCCACTCTCCTATTTATCTCCAGATTCCGAACACCCTTGCCTAGCAACCACTGTGCCACGCAGATCCCAGCGTGGTATGTACAGGGTTCAGCTTTATTACTGTATAGACATGTTAGTCAAGCTCTTGAAGGGACTCGCCAGTTGCTGCATGTCTCGTGTTGAGATGAGGGGTTAGTACCAGCTAGTAATGTACATAATTAAGCATCTAATCTTTACTTGCCCTAAATGTCTTGTACAATGGGCTACATTATTTAAACGTTTGCACCTTGCAAGGCTAATGTATTTCATTCTACTTTTTACAACCAGGCAAGATATGCTCATCGATATCAAGTGGATGATTTTTGTAGAATGTAAACAAGGTATTTACTGCTAAAACAAAAACGTTTTGTATAAAAGCGTATAGACAAAGCTGTAAAAAAAAGGAATTTGCAGAGAGCTACCCTTTCCTCTACTGATGAGTCAGTACAGTGGTTCATGTTTGAGAAGGCAGTCTTCAGTGGCACCTTCCGTCTGAGTAAAATCATCTGACAGAAAGCCAGGGTGAACTATCAGGCCTTGGCATCAACTGCCACCAACAACTGGGTCCTTTCAGGGGCATGAAGAGGGCTCGCAATGTTGACTGGCAACAAGCAAAAAAACTGTCCTCAGCTTCAAACAGGTAGCCTGTTTCAGAAGTGGGAGTTGCCTTGCTAAGCCTTTGGTCACAAGAGGACACGTCACGTGTCAAACACGTTCGTCCCAGGCAACTGCTTCATTGGATTTGATCCATTTGTATTTGCTGAGCATGACATGTTGAGGACAAAGTAAAATGTTACCGATTTCATATGAGAGATGAGATACCTAGCAATGTTTTGCACCAACAACACTCACCAGTTTGATAGCGACATACTCATTGGTGTAGAGGTTTTTACCTGGGAAAAGAAGACAGAGAGCACTTATTATGAACATAAAATTACCCAGCCTCTTCTATTTAAATAACAATGGTGGTGACATCAAACTGTTGGATCCACTAGCATTACCAAACACTGTCGTGGCAGCACAGAGCCCGATGGAAAGAGAGAGTAAGCCTTGTATCACTCAGAGCACTTCAGAGCAACCGCAAGTACATGAGCGTGGAGACACAAGATGCACGCGTGTGGGAATATTCACAGGCTAAAGGAATGGAGAATTACTCCATGTCTGAGTTCAGACCACGAGATGGGCTTAATTAATCCTACAACACAGGCTTGCCTATGGCTTTTGTATTCCACTCAAAAGAAGCCATTGATTATAGGCGCAGTATAGATTCGCCTCCTCCAGAAACGTGGGCTTGCTTGTCAGTGCGTTGCTAGTCAGAGCAAACCAGAGGCCAAATAATACTGTGAATATTGACTCCTGACCCACATGGGTTATCCTATTAGGTGGAGCATGTAAATTTGGCTTGTGTTTGCCCTTCTGCGAAAGAAATGGATCTAAAGTAAATACAACAATAAAAAGCTCCAGATATTTCTTGAGAGCACTTATCTTGTCCAGTGACTTCAGGCATTCCTTAAGAGGTACCAAACAAATCCAGATGGACTCCACAGCACATTCTTACCAAGCTTTAGCTCGCCAAAGTTTCCACAGCCAATCTTCTTGCCCACGCGGAAGTTGGGCCCCACCATGAGAACCCCAGAGGGCGTGGAGGAGCTGGAGGGCCGTGACGAGTGGCCGCTGCGCTGGGCCACCTTGCTGCTCCGGGCCGGCCGCTCCCCCTCCTTCTCTCTTGGATGGTCCATGGCCCGGGCACCACGGAGAGCTGGGAGCTTGGGAGGGTCCTGAGATGGCTGCGAGCTGATCTCTCCACAGCCCCAGTTACTGGCAGCGCAGGCCTGGCACCACCACGCTCATGGGACGATGGCAGGCCACACTACACGATGTCGGCCAGCACCTCTCCTCTCCTCCCTGGCACCTCTACCACGCCAGGTGCAGGCTGGTCTCTGGCCTACACATTTGGCTGGCACAGTGGAGAAGATCTGTAGAAAGAAGTTGCCCGAAGGGATTCAGACCGACTTGTGTCATCATTGGCCATAAGGCTACAACATAAATGATTATACCTGCATGACATGCTAAACCAGGCTAATGCCAAACCACATCTTTTGTGTGAGTGGCCAGGCGAGTTATCATCTTCTATGAACCTTTTCAGTCTTTCATGTAGGCTGTTTGCATGAGATCACAAAGCACATGATCAACTAGCACATGAGCAGAGATCCTTTTGAACATCCTCAATTTCATCTGACAGGGTCACCTTTTTCCTTCTCATTCTATTTCAAGTGTCTGATAAACTTTGCCAGAACATACTGGTCTTAGAACACAGTAACCATGATCAGACAGGCGACAAATAAATGTAGCAACAAAAAGAATCATACAACTTGAATGTTGATTTCAAAGTCACAATCTATAGGTTACTTGCAATGCTGAGTAACGAAACCAGTTCCTCTTAACAGTTTAAGATAAAAGGACTGTAGGTTTGGGACCCTGTGCGAGGCTACCGCTGTAGTCGTGCTTGTGTGTGGGCCTGTCTTCCCCAGCGACCCGTGTTTAGTTACTAAATCCTATCCTCTGCACAAATCTCAGCATCAAAGGCAGCCAGTTCACTCTCAAGGGCAACTCTGCAGTGTTCTCATTACATAAACCCAGGGACAGTGAATGACTACCAAACAGGCAGGGAGAGTTGTCTGCACAGACATGAGGATGTGGGACAACTCCCCCAGCCGTGCCAATGCCTGAGAGCTTTCTGAGACCACCACGCTTAATAGTGGGCAAGGTTGTAATTACTACTGGTGTATTCATCCTAATCAAGCATGCATTTTAGTTTTCCGTTCAATCAAATATGTGCCTGATGAGATCAATGACACCATTGTTGCTTTCAATTCTGCTCTCATCGAAATGATTGCCTGCCTAAAAGGGTTTTGCCTTACCAAAGTAGTGCAATGCCAAATTAAAATGCCACCAGCCTCACCAGCAGTCCTAATTGTGTACTGGGAATATCAAACATGCTTGAACACACCAGCTTTAGAAGGGCCAACTGGAAACAAAACTCAAGGTACAAACTTAGGAGATTTATGGCTATAGATAGGCTATCTATATCTGGACTGTATAAAGTACAAAATACCACTGACACCAATTCTGAATCTAGGACATTTAACGTGAAATTGAACTTATATTGTCTGTTCTTTTTAGATAGCCAGAATGATTCTTCTTTTGGCTACAAAAAACTTGACGGTTGAACTACCAAAATGTCTTTCAGCATGATGAAATGTCATTGATTAGAATGTCAGATACTTTGCCCATATTTCAGTGCAGACTAGAACTCCTTCTGCAGCAGCAGCAGCAGCCACATCAGAGAAGAGACTGTTCTAATGGCAGCACAACATGCTCAAGCCAGAACACTGCTTCACAATTCAGATGGCATGTTTTCCATCACTTCAACTTCCTCTTGTCCCACACTTTCCCTGTTCCACCAAGTCAAGCTCATCTGGTAACACTTCTTAGGGTTCTGTTTGTTCAGTCTTCTAGTGGTTGGTTCGCTTTTTCTAGTTTATCCACTGAGGTTCTACATCTGCAGCACTTCCTTGATAGGCTGGGCTTGTTTTCTGCATACAAATTAAAAAGTCTCCTTTCTGGAGCGCATTAATGATGTAAACTGTACATTTTAAAAATTACTATAACATTCAAGCCATACAACTATGTGCAAATATATATATGTATTTTCTAAATGGTTTAACATGAAGGAAAGGACCTCAGTGCATCCTGTCTGACCCAAAACAGCTGAAAAGAATGTAAGGGCTTGGTGCAGCGAATCTGCCCCAAACTGGTGAAAATGCTCTAAAGTTGGAGTGTTCATGATAATTCAACAGTACATTGTGAAGAGGGCTAGACTGATGGTCTTCTATGATTATAGACACACAGTGGTACTAAGTAGAGCGATTAACCTTCAACTGAAATATCAGCCTGGAGGGGGGCCATGCCACGCAGCAGGACTCCCACTGGGGCTGTGGTAGCTAGCAGCTGGTTCTCTTCACAGCCTGGTTTTGCTTAAGTGACATGCAAGGAAATGTCTTTGGTCGTTTGCTTTCACTTAAAATCCCAGACAACTAGTGATATTTAGCATGCCAACTCCTGTGCATTGAGGAGACTGTTCAGGTTGGCCCTGCAATACCAACCATTCACAAGGGCAAAGGGAGAGAGCATAAAATATGGATGGCTGCCATTAGCATATAGTTTTCTATCATCATCATCACCATCATCATCTCTTCCCAATGAACTTTAAAAAAAAGTGTGGCCAGACTCCACAGGTCATCGGAAATTAACCATTGGACAAACTGAATGTCTGTAAATGTATGCAGTAGACCTACCAAACAAAATATATTCTATTTGTCAATATGTTGTCAAATGCATTTCTCTTCGTACAGTTTAAAACAGGACTGTAATTTTGAAATGAAAACAGATTCTAATGTGAATGCCGGTATGCTACTTCTGCAGGTCTGAAAGTAAAGTGATCTCAGGAGCACCCAACCCAAGCAGTCTCCATGTTAAAAACAACAAACGTTTATCACCAGTGCTTACTGTTAGAACATGGTGGGTGTGGCCATTGTCCTATCCAGGTGAAGGACAATGTGGAGCTAAAGCATGGGGGAAGGGACTAACCCTCCGTATAAAGTAGTTCATGCTCTGTCAACAATGCAGTCCCTCCACGAACATTCGTTTGAATCTTTCAACATGCTGTTCTCTGTGCTATTTGGGGGGTCAAGGTCAAAACGTGACTACTTCCGTTGTTCCATTAAACTACACTCCTGTTGAGAAAAAGAACGTACCTAATAGGATCCAGACTCTTTTGATCAACAATGTTATGACTAAGGCAGCCACTACCCAAACGGTACACCGATGGCCAAGTAAACAGGACTGTTCCACCCACACCAAAACCTGAGATTAAGCACAACTTCAAGAGCCTTCCTCAATCTACGTCCCCCTTCAGCCGATCGGAACAAATAATTCTATTCTCCACGTAGCAGTCAGCAATGTCTAAAATAAGCGATGCTATCTATGTAACTTGGTGCGTCAAATATTTTTCAAATCTACTCAGTAATCAGTCTATGACTAAAAAGTTTAGTAATCTGGCACAGACAAAATGCCTGGAGATATGTATTATATGTATGATATGTATTTAGAAAGTAGATAGAGAGGGGCGGTTAAGCTTTGAATACCGTGACTAGGTGACAATACAATATTGCTCGGGAGGGTATTTTGCCACCAACAACGGGCTATCTGCACACTACTAGAATGAATCAACGCAATAAAACAAGACTATAAATTAGCTTACTAACTAGCTTTTGTAAAACGTCTGAAAGCAGACAAAACCCTTTTCAGGTACTAGTCTAACTAGCCAGATTGCCAGTAGTATAGTTCCTAGTTGTGGTCCCCCATCCATTACTTGTGAGCTAACGCAAGGGCTAGCTGTAGCTGTGTTAGCCAGAACCTAAGTATACAGTCACTTCACCAGCTGACACTAATGTACATCTGCCACCAAGCTAGCTAACTTTACTAGTATATCGCTAATCACATTGACACAAACATATCAGATAGACAAGGCACGTGAAAAAATCCAAACGCGATGCAATCCCATCTCACAGAGCGCTATAGTAATGGACAGTCAGCTACTGAAGCCTAGCTACAGTACATAATCACCCTCTCTTGCATTAATGTTTATATACATCTTAAATGTCTTTGAATTCATATATTGGAAGCCGGCAGGTTCAACAAGCGAATAATGGAATCTCTCACTTAACAATCTATCTGTACTTGTGAACTTGCTAGCAAACTAGAGCTTGCTAAGTACTGTACTTACGCGGATGGAACGAGGAAATTACAAATTAGGTAGCTACGCCGGAACAAAGCTAGCCTAACAAGGACGGCCCCAAAAAATAAACATGACTTACTTTCGATGTAAATAAAAGTTGGGTCGACTCCAGCGTTCACAGCCTTAAAATTTATCTTGAGTTCCAGAAGGGACTCGTAATGTATCCCCAGATATTATAGGGGCGATGTTATGCCAAGGGACACTATAGCAACCCTTTCATTCTTTTTCTTTCATGGACGCTCGTGAAAGGCTCTGTATTCCGGAAGTAAAAACATCGACACGCCCGCTTCAGACAAAAACTTCCGAATTGCATGGGAATCATGAAACAACCTTACAAAAGACCGATTCTTCGAAATAAATGTGCCCCATGTATACACTAATTCAAATTAACTTCACACAATGTGTAATATATCTCCCCACATCAAAGTAACCTAATCCGTCCAAATAATCCAAATTAATAGGCTTTCCAAGAAAGTGTACCCCGAACAGTTACCATTCTATGACAAATGACATGTATATTATACCGATAGTTACTGATGGCCAAAAACGTATCAGTTGAAACCACTTCTTACCCATCAGTAAACTTAGAGCAAAGGGACACGACAACGATAAAACTGTCAGTTTCTGTAAAGGGTGTATCAATCATATTTATTTGCATCTGAAAGCACTTTCAGGAATTTTCTAATATGTAAGTAATTACAAAAATAAAGCAAGTTTGTACGGAAGAAAATATGACGAGATGTGAAAACTACTTGTATAAATGCCGGATAACAAAACGTAAGGGATATTGATCACTATGCTTTTATAAAGTTTTATCAAAACTGCCAAAAAAGGTATAACAATTCAGAATGAATGTACACTGATCTCAAGTACACATTCAGACAAATTAGTTTTGAAACATACATTGCGAGGGCAGAGAACACAGGTGCAGTAAATGATTGAAATTACAATAGAACATTTGGAGCAACAATTCAGACATACAACAGTGGTCGCTTATCCCCCAAAACGTGAACAAGAACATGTACAGAATGACCAAGCTAGATCTCACAAGTAACCAGATTTCATTAACACTGACATGATTCTCAAGGGTAATACCAACATTTAATCAGCTAGAGGCAGTTGTAAACCTGCAAAGTGGTGCTTCCTACAATGAGCAGCCTCTCTTAAAACTCCAAATACATTTAGAATATTTGACCTATGCAGAAACTTTTTGTAACTGAGCCTTTGGACAATCAATAGGAATGCCATGAAATAGTGCATCTTCTACTGTAAACAATACACAATATTCTAAGGAAGTACCGGTCCATCTCAAATCAAAATCAACAAACTTGATGTCTAAGCAAAGAACACAGAAGGAATACCCAATTAATACCACTGAGATGTGCTTACAAGCTTTACTGCCAAATTAATTAAATGTCACAAAACGAATGAACTAACAACATATGCAAAGTACAATGTATTGGCGTGAATACATTTCGTTTTTAATGCTGAACAGATGTAGACATGCTAGAGATAAAACAAAAAGGTTGAAATCTACGGATGGACTGCAACTTTCTCAGTGGCAATAGTTTTTCTCGGTTCCCAATAAGGAGGTAAAGTGTTCAAAGGCAGTTGGGGTCTTTGTCGTAAAGTTCTCTCCTATCATGCAATCGCCTTAGCTTCAGGCAGGAATGCTTCCCAGAACTTTATAAGCTGCAACAAATTGTGAAACTGTCAGTGATAGAAAGACTGTTTTTATGAAAAACAATGTCAGCCAAAAGAAAAACAATTACCCTTTGCTGAGACTGTAACAGGGACTCCAAGTACTTCAACATCTGGCTTTTGAAGTCTTTTGACTTCTCCTTCTGTTGGTATACATTTTACATAAGAACAAATCAGGAAAAATCGTCGAAAATGTTTCAGCATACACATATACCGTACCTCAAACCTTCCAACTTCCTTGCGCACGGTGATGCCAATTCTGTCAAAATCCCTCCCGTACTGGGTAACTCTTGCTTCCCACTGTGGACAGACAAGGGAAATAAGGGATAAGCTCTGGAGCTGAAAAGAAAAGCAGTTATCAGACATTTTATTTTAAATGACCATATAGAAGGGCTGCTTCACCGTTTCATAACGAGCGACATCCAGATTTCTGATATTTTAAGATGGTGCAAAATACTGTTTCACAGAGCCAAGACATCTCAGAAATATAACAATGTGTTCAACCTGGCCAGGCAGTATATAGTTTAGAAACATTGATGAAGTATAATTTCTGTGCGTTCCACAGCTCCACATGCAAATTAACAAGTCATAAAACACATTGACTTGATTTCCTTTTTCATTTCAAGCATGGCTCCTTTCACCTCTGTGATCTCCTCTTTAGCCTGCTGAAGTCTGTCAGGCTTGTTGGCCCACAGCAGTTTGGCCTCCACCTCCCTCTTCTTCTGCAAAGTACTCTGAGCGTCTTGCCAGCGCTGCCACACCTTCATGCGCTGGTCAAAAGAACCCTGTGGAACAGCACAATGACTGTCATCAAGCTGTTACATTTAACTGCACGACACTGAAAGTGTCTCAACAAATTTTAGGCGCACAGATGGAGTGCTGCTTGCTGTCCAGTCATTTCATTTACATTGGAGGACACTTTAAAGACCACTGTACTCAAAACACAATCAGACGTAATCAAAGACCATGGAAAATCTATGACATAAATGTCACTGATTTGTAAGAAGAAGAAAAAAAGAGTTTACAGCCCAAAATTGCTTTGCCTGATCTACAGTTTGGCCATTTTGTTCAGTGATTTTCATCTGCTAAAGTGGGGCATTGTTTGGTATAGTGTATCACAAGCTAGCTATTTCCTGAGAGAGGCATCAGTAGCCCTACCTACACTCTAAACAGATGAGCGAAACAGTGAATGCCTACCCTGACGGCTCCTAGGAGGCGTATGTAGTCGGCAAGCATCTCGGCAAAAATGAAAAAGTCACTGGCAGCCTGCTCCTGGTGTAGCTGTTCCATCTTGTCCTCAACCTCAGCCAGCTGGGACAGGGCTCGGGACAGTGCTGTGTGGTCCTCTGAGTTACCCAGCATGGCCATGCTCTTAGCAAACACAGCAGTGTTTCCACACAGCTCTGACAAAACCATATCCAGCAAGGACAATATTTCAAACTTTTTTTCTTTTTTTTGTCAAATAAATGTAAATGTGCTGTGCCCAAGACTGTAATTGGTTTTAAATTCCGATATCCTAGTCCTGGTAACTTATTTGCACATATAGATTTTAGGGCATTTCCAGGAACAAATATCAATAGTGTACAGTAAGTTGTACAGCAAGTTTACAGCTAATCTGTCACAGTAGTGACAAATGTGTGGTCTTCTGTAATGAGTGTTAATTCCTGAGTTTGCGTCTCACCCTTCCTGTGGTTGACCAGCGAGTCGACCACTGCATGCAGCTTCCGGAGCTGCTGCTCTTCATTCTCCACTTCCTGGAGTTTGTCCTCGAACCACTGAAACAGAGCCTCAGTCAGTAAGACAGCAAACACAGGCAAGTCAGCTACTCAATTCCACCTACATTGGAATGAATGACTTACAGTATCTGACTCATTTATCTTGATAGTCATCTTGTTCATGGCATCTGAGGCCTTGTTGATCATCTTCATAAAACCAGCTCCACTTAGAGCTTGTGTGCTCACTGCTCTTGGCAGCTGAAATACACACACGCACGCACAAATGAGGGGGCTGAAGAAATGTATGATAATTGTTATTTTTAAGATAGTTCATGTGCCAGGCAATTCGATCCAATACAATTAGGACTTCCATTTAATGTTTCATTAAAAAAAAAGTGCATTCATATTTTATTTTCAGTAAGCTTTGGTCTATAATATAATATATAATTATATTTTATAATAACCTATATTTTGTTGAACTCACATAAAATTTTAAAAAAAACTCAATAGATGCTTACATTCATCATCACTTCATAAGCACATGAAGCACCATACCTCATCTCTCTCCAGGAACTCCCGGACGTCAGGGTCTTGTAAGAGGGATGGATGACAGACCACTCTCTGAAGGTACCTGTATGCACACACCACAACCTGCGGTTAAGTCCTATATAAGGTTATGTCCTATATAAGGACTTAAGACAACACTGTTGAATGAATGACACACATTTCTACCACTGCTTAAAAGAAAATAATCCAAAACATCTGTCGGACCAGTTAATGCCACAAGACCTCACCTCTCTAATGCTGCTCTTCTCCTCTCAACAAATTCTGCAGAGGATGGGTCCTCCTTGCCCACCTTCACTTTGGTCATGCCTATGCAGTTCAAGAAACATGTTGCAATACAAACTCGCATCCCACATGCTTGTAGAAACAATGTTGACAACAAAATGTGTTGTCCACAGTGCCACGACGTGATGAACACACCTACTACGCTTTTCTCTGGAGGAGGTGGGATGATGCAACCATTCAGTGACTGCTTCACCGAGAGCTTCTCATACAAACCCAGGAAGTCACTGAAACGCCGTCTTACTGAGAAGGCCCTGCTCCTGAACATCGGTAGTGAAGTCTGATATAAAGGCAGAGAGACATGGGGGAGAAAGTGAGAGAGGTGGGAATAGATATAGGGAGAGAGAGAGAGAAATAACCACAAGCTTGGAAGGAGCACAGAACCGGAAGAAAGACAACACTTCTTGATAACATTTTTGGGAAAATACTGGAGTGTACAATCCTCTACATAAGGAATATGGCACAAACAATGTGTAAAGCTGGGATATGATACTATAGCATCTACATACCCGAGTGGATACTTTATAAGCCATGTATGCATTCATGCCATCTCCTACAAAGAGGAACCACAGTCAAATTACAGTCCTCAGACAGACATGGCAAAATCTGTCCACCATATAGTAACTATATAACTAGTAAGTGTGATGTTCTGACTTTGACTGCAGTCTGAACCTCAGACATTACAACTGATTGCCAGATTTAGGACCCTAAACACACTTAAGCACAGCTTTAAAAGGAAGACTAACCTTCATGACATGTACATAATGAATGTGAATCGTGAGGCATACTGGTGATGTCAATTGAGTGACACTCACCAACTTTCTCTGGGTTGGTGACAGCTATATCCACATCAAAGCTGTCCACAGCCTCTTCCTCTTCAAGCTATAGAAAATGCAGCCTATAAAACCTTACGTAGATTCACAATGTACTGATGTGTATTAAAGGAGGAAATCAACAAGATTCACTGGCACTAAATATTTTAGGCAAAGTTGAAACAAACACAAATGCCTTTACCAAGTGTACTGCACCAAACTGATTGGACCATGTCTTTACCCATCTTACCTGCTCTAGGGCATTGGCGTGTGTTGCTAGTGTGCCAGAGGAAACGTAGGAAGCAGGTAGAGCAGAGGGCTTGGACAGCTCTTTTCTGGGATTGTTACTGGCGTGCTCCATGCTGAGCTCCACTGACGCCTCTATAGACAAGAAAAAGAGCAGATCTAGTTCAGCCAAAACACAGCATTTGGGGATATAAAAAACCTTCCAAGTTTAAGTGTATATATAATATTCTAGAATAGTCCAATAGTGGAGGTGTAAAATAATGGAATCAAATTTCCAAGTGTTGAAGAGCTAACGTGCATAACATGTGTCAAGACAAAAACATGGCTTGCCTGCAAAGAGATCATTGTCATCGTCCGAGTGGACACCATTGGATTTAGAGATGGTGCAGGAGGTGAGAGCAGTGCTGTCGTTTTCCTCTCCACTGAAGATATCCAAAGGTTCCGCACTGTTTGATTGAGGAGGCTCTATTCTTGATTCCGTGGGGTTTTTCTACAGACCAATATAGTACATGTGGATGTGCCTTTGTCTCCAACATTAAAATAAACCTGAATGAATGCGTCAGGTCATCACAGGGCATTTGGCAAATTGGACCTAGCAGATTTAAACAATTATCCAACAATGCAAGACAAATGTTTCGTGTAAGGTCACTTTTGTGAGTAGGGACTGAAACACGTAGCATACCTCGGTTACTTTGAGTAAGTGAATTGCGGCTCTGTGCGCTTGGTTTATCAGTAAAATAAGGTGAAGTGCGTTTCAAAATTAGGCAACTTGAGATTGTAAGGCTATCAACCGACTTGGTACACGTATCTAAATGGAGATGGTGCTGACCAAACACAAGCAGGTTAGCATACGTCTTGGTAGCTAACTAAGCAGTGGTTGCATGGCGCGTAATAGCAAATGGCATTGAGGCGCCGAGTTGACAAATTGTTCGTGATTATGCGAATGTGTGCAGTTTGTGTATTCCAAACTACACGAAAGACACGTGTAAGAATATGTTGTTAAAGACAGAGGCTTAAGCTAGCTAGGCTAAGCAACTAGCCATCAGCAAGTGTTGGTATAGTAGCTTGCTAGTTAGTCCAACAGTGAATACACGCCAAGCACGATTCAGGAGCAATTAAGTTCCGTTCGTACTCACATTGCCAATAAAAATGTCCTCTCCGTCATCACTGTCACCATCTCCCATATCGGAAAGCGGGCCTTGATCATCGACTCCAGAGAACGGAGGTGGATTTCTCTCTGAACTGGCAGACATGTTTAAGATAGTTATGCGTCATCAGAAGTTGACAAAATGGTTCGTCAGCACGTTGAGCGCCATCTGTGGGTGAATATGTCGCAGCGTCGGCCAAGCGTTGCGTTACCTGGCCAGTTACCTTACATTTTTTTGGAGGTGGAAATCCAAGCGCTATGCGGCAAGCAGCGTGCGGTGCGGTTATATTTCATGAAGTTTATCGCTGGGATTCGCTTTTTGAAAAATCTTGACGTGAACTTGGGCGGAATTTGAATGTATAAAATAAATTCCTTGCTAATGTTTTATTCCCCCCCTTCCCCAGCGGTCTTCAGTCCTGGTCCTCAGGGACCCCAAGGTGTGTTGGAGCAGGGGCCACATCCAAAACATGCTGTACAGAGGGTCCCTGAGGACCAGGGTTCAAGACCACTGTGTTAGATGGAATTATAGATAGATAATGGAAAACAGTATGTATGAATCATTCAATACTAATGACGAATAGTATGTTTTGATAGCAACAGATGGCTTCATGAAAAACTGAAAAAAACGTAATAAAAAAACGTAATATATTTCAGTGTTTTTGGAAGATAATTGGACCCCCCCCCTTTTTTATAATAAATAGATAAACACAATAGTGATATAAAATTGTTCTCTAAAAACACAGGGATACTGATTATTAAGAATTTAATTTGGGGAACATTGTCTACTTGAGTAACTGGGAAGTTCATGCGCAGTAAACCCACCTCTGGTAAGCACTGAGCTACTGATGACTAGTTATTAGGATGATTTGAAGACCGGTTCATAAAATGTGTGTCAGTGTTGTCTATAGACTTCTAGAAACTGGAAAAATACATTTCAGGACAAAACAGACAAGTAGAAACATGAACTTTGTTAGTATTAATAATAGTTTGTATACAGAAAGTATAGGAGCACCAATAAAAAAAAATCGTATTTTTTCCAACCTTTTTAGATTTTTTTTTAAAAAGCCACAGAATATTCTACAGAAAGCAAAAAGAGATCTCTGTACAGAAAACAAGCAACAACAGAAGTCCTCATCAGCAGCACAGTAAAACCCCCGCCGCTCAAATTCATATTATCTCAGAAGCAAAATGAACATAAAAACAAGACGAGCTGCGGGCTGCTAACCTAGGACACTACGTTACACAAACATAGCTTTCTATTTAAAACACAAAATATGTAAGAAATGTATCTTTCCAAAAATTGAAAAAGTGCAATAAGGGTTTGACTGTCTACAACTTAATAGGTTATTTCCCAATGAATAGTCCTGGTCATTTTCTCCTCTTTGCTCAACATTTTTCTTAACATGTTCCTTTTGAATCCATAGTTAAAATCTCTTACAGTTATATTGACATTCATGAGGATGTACATTATGAGAAACATGATATTCACAAAAGTAGAGCAAACAACTATGATTGCAATGACAAATTTCTTTGGGTAAGAGGGTAGATGAAAAACTAGTTTCTTACATCAACATATTTTAATTTTTTTCTTTTTACATTGTAATTGTGTAAAGAACACGTTTCTCTCTTTCTTCATACAAAACAAACTACAAGTAAAAAAAAAAAAAAAACGGATTCAGGGAGTTCTATTCAAAACGCCAAGATCTTTGTATGTAACATTTCAAAAGAGCCTTTACAGCATGTACTGTCTGAAAGAGACCTTAGGTCATATGAAACCACTTCTCCATTATTGATAAAACCTCGTTTAACAAAGAAAACCTCTTCAACCAAATATTGGCTCTCTTGGAAACAAGACATACATCTCATAGAATATCAGACAATATATCAGGACTCAACTGCTGTGAATAGTCAACTGGGTAGAATGTGATATTTAGACAGAGAAATCCACTAGTCGAGTGGCCAGTACAGATGCTGCCAGGATTTAATATCCAACAAATAGGTGAAGAATAAGCACCAAGCTACAAGCCTCACACAGAGGCAAAACTGGTTTGTAGGAGGGGACTCAGCAGAAGTGTCACAGTGTAACTCAAACAAATTCCCAGGAGGACCAAGTAATTGTTGAGTCAACGCCTGAAGAGCAGTAAGGCTTTTTAAACAGAGCTCCCACAAAAAAAAGAAACAGACGGAACATTTCAATGTACAACAGAATGCCAGAGAAGAATGCAAGAATTCATTCAAATGGACTGTAGCCACGCACAAGGCATCTTCCTTGTTGATATTGAAAAAGAGCTTTGAGAGTTCATTTGTCACTCATCCCAAATAACAATGAAACCAAAAAGAACGGACAAAATGATGCAGTTAAAAAAAACAACATTTGTACATATCTATCAGGATATGCATGTAAAAAATTATTATACATAAGACATATTAGAAAAATAATTAAAGACATGGCACAATATATGACAGAGCACAGGGAGAGAAAGACGTAACTGGATCAAAATGATAGCTATAAAAATGACCGTTTTATGGAGACAGAGAGGACTGTTATCCAATGTTCACTTCACTGAAACAGGGCAATAGATACGGAAATGCACAAAGAAATGACACTTATCAAACAAACACTGTGTGTAGACTGTGCCTTACAAGCACCAACATCAATACCGGCATATTTTGGACTTTTCCTTTTGTCTTGGGAAAAAATAAAGATAATAATAATTGCCGTCGTAAAAACTTACGGCAACGCAAACCTTTTCATTTTTTTGCTGAGAAAAATTCACAATCATCCAGCTGAAAGCGACCAATGTTAGATTATCGTCTCTGAGAATGTTTCTTCATAAAAAGGTTGAAGCATCTTGTTTTTTCCTCTTAAAATGGCCATCTCCTTCCTGAGACTGAGCAAGGTGAGGCAAAGTTTGAAAGGTTTAGTCTGGAGTATTTTTTATGTTTCTCTGCAAGGGGTGTGAGAACCATGAGCTTCAGCCATTTTGTGTCCATGGGCCTCTGGCTCCCAGAATGCTGAGGGGAATACGTGAGTGTGTATTTCTTCTGCCTGCGTGTGTACATGTAAATGTGTATTCATTTTGTGTGTTCATCGGTGTCTGTGCAATGTTTGTCTGCCTGTGTTGCAGCTGTGTGTGTGAACGTGTATGTGGGTTTAGGTTGTGGTTATGGCATTCAGGTCCTTCATCAAGCCCTCTAGGTGGGCCATCTCTTCCGTCAGCTCATCAGGCTCGTAGCTCTGAGGGAGAGGAACAGGGTTACTGCGAGGGGCGGGGGAGGGGCAAGGGGCAAGGGAAGCAAGCACCTGGGGGAGGAGAGGACAGGGTTAGGGTCAGTTAGGGTGGTTTTTAGGGCCAAGAGGTGACACGAGATGGGATGATGGAAGGGGGAAGGGGGGGGAGGGTCAGTGGAACTGCGTTGCAAGAACAATGGGAAGACAAAAGCAGTAACCGAAGGACATAAAACAAATGAAGCCAATGTCAACATATTCAGTGGCCAGACATGGATTAGGAAAGACAGTGCCAAAAAGCATTCAAAATATGAAGTTGTTTACAAAGGAAAATTAATGAGTCAAGCCATTAATAGGATTTCAATCAAATTATTTCCAATGCAGCCGACAAACACCAACAAAATAGTGAGAGAATGAGGATGAGGCAACAAGTTGAAAAAGAATTAAGGGAGAAAGGAGACAAGAATGACGTTAAAATTCAATAACAATTTAAAAAGTAGCATTTCTGAATAAAATGTTCACAAATGAATATATGGTGCATGAAATGTGAACGAAATTAATTGTCTTTGTTCTATAAGACGAAATATCACCACTGGTTTGAACAGATTAAGTGACTATTTGCAAGTTCCATGTCTTGTGACTAATATCTTGTCACAGTTCCTATTAAAGCTACTTCAAATCTAGTGAAGACTTGAAAAGGTGCTATACTCACACTGTCAACGTCCTCCAACATCTTACTGGTCTCTGGCACATCTGGAGCACTGGGAACTATGACTGGCATGGGTGTGCGTGTTCTACCCAGTGTGCCAATGGAGGCTGTCTTCACAACGTGGGGGTGAGAGGAAGGCCCTGCAAAACAACACAAGCAGCATGAGGACCTTTATCAGTCACAACATTCCTAGTCTTTTACCTCTGTCTAACTGAGATAAATTGGCGCCATCTATAGCCGTTTGAGCTAATGTCTGAGCAACCAAGTCCCTGGCTGGCTCCTCACCAGCCTGGGCGAGCAGCGGGGTGCTGGGCAGGGCAGGAGACTCATAGGTGATGGCGGGGATAGCGGGCACGGCAAAGCTTTTGAGTGGGTGCGTGGGGCGCACGTGGGCCGTGGGCGGGTTGCTGGCAAAGCTTGGCTCCTCATCGGTGGCAGTGGAGCCGTGGTAGCTGCCATCTGGGTCGGCGTGCTCGGATGCACAGGACGGCTGTGATGAGGTCATGACGGGCTCCGCGCTCGGGGTGTTCCGGACTGACTCTGGAGGAGAGAAGAGGAGGAGAAAGGGGAGAGAACGGAGGGAGGAGGACAGAACAGAGGGAGGAGGGTGGGGGAGAGAACGGAGGGAGGGGGTTGGGGAGAGAACCGAGGTGGGGAGAGAACGGAGGGAGGGGGGTGGGGGTGAGACTAAGGTATGTGATCACCAAAGCTTCCTCTTGAAAGCCTGCTTGAATCCTTTCGGATATGAACACCTTGGGACAGACTTGTAACATCCTCATATTTCTCCTGCCAAATCAATTTTGTTTATATATACAGAGGGGGAAATAAGGGTTAATATCCCTAACATGTATAGGCTGTACATAACAGATGACAGAGGCAGTCTTTTCCATATCTTTTCGAGGTGTTCGTAGGCTGTACCATTGTCATTAAGGTGCCAATGTGGTAGGAGGAGGAAATAAAACAAACGTCTAACTGCACAGACTGCCTTCATTGAAGTGCTCACGCACTCACTCTCTTTAATCCCGGGAGGCGTGCAGCATTTTACATGTCATTTCCTCTCAGAGAGCACTTCAAGAGGACAGTGTGTGGTTGAGGACACACAACAGAAATAAGCAGGGAGAAGCAGTACAGATTAGAGGAGCTGAAACATGTATACATGAGAACAGAGGAAGGACTCCAGGGTGGTCCACAACAAATCCTTTCCGCGACCTTTCTACAAACGCTACTGACTACAATGAGTGAGTGAAGAAATGAACGAAGCAGTGAATGAATGAAAGAATGAAGGCAGAGACAGGAACAGAGTGAGTTGGTAGCAGGTTGGCAAGGCAGATGGGCATTGTCCGGTTATGTGGCCAGCCATCCGGTGGGTGAGCGTCTCACCTGTGGAGTCCACCCTGTCTAGATAGGAGATGGGTGAGGCACATGGGTGCGGGCGGAGGTGGGCACTGTTCTGGTGGTGTTGGAGGTAGCTGCGCGTCGGTGATGCCAGGCTGCCCATGTGATAATGGTGGTGATGGTTATCAAGGGAATGGATGGGGTGAGCGCTAATCACGGCTGTGAATTGACACATACACACACAGGACAACGTTTAACCAGCCACACTGACGGAGGGTTTCTGAAGGAATTATCTTTCAATGCACAGACACGCACAGATCAGATATTGTATCTAAGGCTGTTCCAAGTCATTTACTCAAATAGTTAGATTTCAAAAGAATGATTCAACTACAATGTACTGCCTTAAGACTTCCATAAAAGCTAATACCGTGGCCTTATCCTGCCAAAAATCTAAAGTAATTTCACACTTCAAATGAATGAAGACCTGATTATTGCTATTTAAACACTGCCATTGTGTTTCCTAACAGCACTTTATGAATGCTGCAAGTTGAAGGGGAACATATCCATTCATGAGGGCATCAGTCTCATCCACGTCAAGGCCAAGCTGTTGTTTACATAACGGAGGGCACCGGCTATTCATGCGCTTCTTCGTTGAAGTCAAATCTCTGTGGATATTTTCTTCACTTTTTAGTGTGGACCTGTTAGAGAAACCAAGCACACCAAATACACAAACACAGGCTCTCCCACAATCTTGCTTGCTCGTGCACACACACACACACACACACACACGACCACACACACACCCACACACAGACATCCACACACACACTTACGCTGAGGGGGCTGTGCATCAAAGGGCATCATCATTTTAGGCCTCATCCCCCGTCGCCCTGACAACGTAGACATACTGTCCTCTGATTCGTGTCCTAGAAGTCATGGCAGAAACCATCCAATGAGAGAGAGACAAGTGCCCATGTATCCCCCTTGTCATCTCTAGTACTGAAAACTATTTAAGATGTAATTAATTCACAAAATAGGTAGGTGTTAGTCTGTGACTACAGTTAATCCTATAGAAGCACAGTTGTCGAGGCGAAACACCAGCAGTTAGTGAGATGCATGACAAGCAGGAAATGTTTGGCATGATAATGAGAGATTTAGGGCTAAACTGTGGTATGACTTGCAGCTAGGCTACTAACCCACACAGTTCATTAAATTAGGCGACTTGGACAAATCACACAAATCAGCTGATGCTTCTGTTCATTTTTTAACATTAGCGAACTATTACTCTTCACGTTTAAGAGTGGGGAAAACAACAAAAACCTAACACCACTATTTCTGTCTTTGTGTAATTCGTTGGTGTACAGCTTTTGATTTGGTCTAACAAACATACATCATAGCTAGCAATAGCCATGTGTTTATTTCTTGTCCTTTTCCCTGTTGTCTTGATGGTAACATCCCATCAGATCCTGCCTGTGAGTGAGTTTCCTGCCTGCTGGCCTCCCAGGCTCTGCAGCAGCAACCTTTCATGTTGCGGAGGCTCACCACGGTATGAGTTGCGTCTCTGCTGCAGCATGGGCTTCTCCTGACTGGCCTCTGCCGGGGTGATGTCCTGGGAGGTGCGAGGGATGGGAGTGTCAGTCATCACCGGGTTGGGTTCAGGTGACTTGTCCATGGGTTTGAGCTCCAGCCTCTCATGGTGGATCCACAAGTCAGGTGGCTTCAGGTCCTTGGAGTTGCCCTTGTACTTGTGGGAGCCGTTGGACGACTTGGACGCCGCTCGCTTTCTGTAGGGGGCGGGAAGACGACCTTGTCAAGGGTTGGCCACGTGTGTGAGTTGGTACTTGTGACAGGGACAACAGTTATTGAACACGTGTAGCGGAAATGAGTCATGAAAAATACAAAAAGCAAAGCTAATTTGAATCAGAGGAAACAAGCGTGGTATAAGCATGCGCTCACTTTTTCTGGTGGGAGGTGGTGCGCCGAGTGCAGAGGAAGGCCCCCACCACCACCACGATAATGATGAATGCTCCCACTGAGATGATGATGACGATGACCAGGATATGGGTCTCCGCACTGCCGGTCATCCCTGGGTTACCTTCACAGACACAGAAGAGCCACAGTGAAGCTACTTTACCACCGTCAAGCTGGTGTCTGTGTGTGGGTGTAAGCATGTGTATATCAAGATGCGTGACAACTCCACTTGTGCAAATGTGTCTATTGTGTTCAAGACCTGAGAGATGACAGTAAAGACCTTATGAAGAGAGAGCATTACCTGGAGAGCCAATACCGTGGTTTGGAGGTGGCTGGTTGATGCCAGGTTTTATTGGCAAATTAGAGGCTGAGAAAGTAAACAGGAACAATTTTGGCATGTTCTAACTTTGCTGTGCATTGATGAAATACACATCAGTTCCTTAATACCCAGATTCAAACCACTACAAGGGACCAAGATTAGAAATTAAAACATTTGAGTAACAGTTCATATAGGGAAATCAGACATTGACACTTTCATTTGGTCCTAATGAATGACTATCACATGTATATTGCAAATTTAATATTAATTACGTAGACATTTCTAGTAGTTGGCATTTGGACATCTGAAACATGGGACTAGATTTATATGTATGTTCGGTGGACAGTCAGGCTTCTTCATATTCCATATGCATCGCATATACTTTCTATGACATTTCTTTTTTTATTGCTACACCTGTAAAAGTTTATATATAACAACATGTGTCTCCCAGAGGACTCGGGACCAGAGGGGAAAAAACCGTAAGAAAGCAACACAAGAGCTGCCATAGCCACCATTTGGAAGTAAGAGTGAAAGAAAGAGGGAGGTTTACCTTGGTCATTAGCCATTTTGTCAGGGGATTCAGCTAAACAGGCCAAAGGAGACAGTAGCCAGGGAGGAGGGGGAGAAAATACAAAGGACACTGGTTAGAGGGAGGCAAGGGAGAGAGAGAGAATGAGGCAAGGGAGAGAGAGAGTGAGGCAAGGGAGAGAGAGGAGGCAAGGGAGAGAGAGAGTGTAGGAGAAGGGTTGGAGCACGGATGGATGGGGAGGGAGTGTGGAAATAATTAACACTGAGAGGCGGAGAGAAGGTGTGGCAGAGGAGCAGAGGGATACCAGACAGACGGAAGGATGGAGTGAGATGGAGATAGAGAGGGAAGGATGAAGTGAGATGGAGACGAGAGGGAAAGATGGAATGAGACAGACAAAAGAGACGGGCGTGAGAGAGAGCGATACCTCTTGTATTGAGTGAGATAAGAGGGAGGGAGGTTACAGCAGAAAGCCCCGAGACCATGGAAGTATTTTGACATGAAAAGCGTTGATAAAAAAGGCAGCCCAAATCAGAGAGGAGGTTGCTCACTTGCAAATTCATAGTAACACCCCAACTACTGAGACAGCTTTCAGAGAGCTACTGGGGCTCCTGTTACCCCCAGTGTTTCTGCACCCTCACCCTGGCCTAACGCCACACACACACCCCCACCCCCTCAGAGCACAGCCCACTTACTCTTGGGCGTGCGGAAGTGCACCGCCTCCGACATGGGGCCCATGCCCTTGGAGTTCCGCGCCTGGATCTTGAAGTAGTAGGTGGTGTCCAGTGTCAGCTCCTGGATCTGGTGGGTCAGACGGTTGCCCACCACCGGCTCGATCACCCAGTCATGCACCTCAGCATTCACATCCGTGCTGTAGTAGATGATGTAGCCTGCGGCAGGTGAGGGAGGAATGAGGGGGCGGGGGGGGGGGGGGGGGGGCGAATAGATTCAAAGGGAGAGAGAAAAGGAGGAAGTCAGAGCGAGACAGAAAGAGAGGGTGCGGGGAGGGGAGGGCTTAGAGGTCTGATAAGCTTCTTTATCTTTCTGTTTGGAGAATTCCAAATATCACATTTCCATTTCAAATTACATCTGTCTGACTGACAGCCTTAAGCCTGAGAAAGTATTTTCATGCATGACAATCCAAAATACCAGGTATGTTTATATACATGAGTGTGTGTGTGTGCGTGTAGCACAGAGGAGGGACATCCAACCAGAAGACTGTGGCTCACCTGTGATTTTGCCGTTGGCCTCCGAGGGGGGCTGCCAGTTGACGATGATGGTCCTGGGCTTGGTCTCCTTGCTCACGACAGTCACATCTTTGGGGGAGGAGCTGGGGACTGTGGGGCGGAAACCAATCAGTATTCATAAGGTGTCCTTCACTTCAGGGAGTGCCAAATAGACAAGGGCTGTTACAGTGATGATGTGTTGGTTAAGTGTTTGCGGTGAGGAAATTGGAAAAACATATGGTTATTGTTCTGGAGTGTCCTGGTTATATACTGTTGTAAGTGTTTATTGTGTATGTGTGATTCTGTGTGGGGGTCATACTAGTCTCAAACGTGGTCCCCTGGGCAGTCATGCTCCAGGTGCTGGTCCTCCTGCCCTTGGTCACCATGACAGAGAACTCGTACAGAGTGTTGGGCTTCAGCCCGGTCACCATGTGACTCAGGTTGGTGGTGTTGGCAGTCTACAAAGATGTACATGTAAATATATCAGACTCTTGGATGGGAAGACTAACTCAGTGGTTACACATGCCAGTGCATATTAAGAGTCTTGATACCCCTTGATGCATTGCTTTGAGAGTAAGCTAAATGAAAACATTGATTATTTATGTTTTGTTTGACAATTCACTCACGTTCATAACAAGGCAGTACACTTCACAACCACAAGGTGGAACTAGAGACTCAGAAAACCAATGTCTTAACACCAAAGCTGAGGCCTTTTCATCACACCCCTCTAATGAGACAAAGCCATTGAGATTTCATACAGCAGGCCTACTTCAGGCACAACAGATTGTACCATCTCTGGATGTTTAGGGAATAAATATTAAATAAATAGCTGTAAAGCCATTTAATACCCTCTCAATGACAACATTACAATCTGAAACCCGGAAGCTTCTGAAGCTGCATTTCTTTACTAATCTTCTTTATGGTAGCCGTCTAATCTCAGCTCTAATGGACTGTGGTAACACCCTAGCCAAAAGCATGCAGATTGGCATGGTACCTGCAGCATGCTTTTAAAGACGGTCCAACTACAAGCTAGTGGATGTCAGAGAGAGGGCACTGGTCCCTCTGGTGGATCCAGCTCAGCGGAAGGCTGCCTCTCTCTCTTTAATAATACAAAGGTTTGTCTAGTCTATTCTCCATCCACTCTGGACAAGGTGGTAAAGAGAACGAATGAACAAGGTGGAAAGCAACGCTGGCGCACGGGAACACGGCAAACAAACACAACTGATCGAGTCCGGGAAATGGGGGAAATCACTAGTTATTCCACAGATGGTTAGGTTTGCATCAAGCTAGCGTTTAACACCCTAAAAATAAAAATAAAAATCTAAAATACACGTAAGATGAATAGGTTGCCTCTGGCCAAGCATCCAAGCTCTATTGAAGGAATAAAACAATGCAGCCTTTTATAGCCCTTTGGAGACTTTAGTGGCAAAATGAATGACTACTGAATAGCAGCAGGTTGTGTGTCCGCTATGCGAGGGGGCTGCTTGACAGATCAGACTTGTGGGTGAGAATTGAACATATTCAAAATGCACTGTCAGGTTTCCCCCTGTCCTTCCCCCCGCTCTCAGTTTGTCTTGTCCTTGTTGAATAATTTATGATCAAATGCAGCCCTTTATGTGAGCTCTGCTCACTGGTGTGTTCACATACACACACGTGCTCGCACATGCATGCACAACAAATACACAGAAACATCAATCTTTTACTTGGAGATAGGTAATGATCTTAATTGGGCTAGAGCTGGCTAAATCAACACTAAATCTGTCTCTCATACTCTATTTTAGGGTTTGCCTCATTGTGCTTGTCTCTTATCCTGTAAATGCGGGATTTCAACACCACATCAATTTTGTATCCAATTTGTTTATAATCAAAGGGAAATATTCATAAATAAACATCAAATCTGCAGTTTATTCCACACATACAGATGTAACTTTGCCCCCTCCTACATGAGGAGTCGAGATGGTGTCATTATGGACTATACCAGCGCTTACCAACCCTGTCCCTCAGACAACAACACAGACCCCCTGGCCATGTGGACACCGTACCTTCATCTTGGTGTTGGCAGGGATGTTGGTCTTCCAGCGCACGGTGTAGTAGCGAGCGTCGGTGATCTTCTGGTTCTTGGGCAGTGAGTTGTCGGCCCAGGTGACCTTGATGGTGTCGTGGCTCAGCACAGAGGCCTGAACACCGACAGGAGGCAGCATGGGGGTAGGGTCTGGTACTGGCGTGTATGGAGGATGGAAGAATTCAATCAAATCAACATCAGGGTCTATGGGTTCTGCAAGCAGTTAACACAGGTATGAGGTTGAACGGACAAAACATTAATGCAAATGATATTAAGGGGAAGGGGAGGGGGTGGCATGGAGGGAGGGAGGGAGGGAGGGAGGGAAGGAGGGGCAGGGTGGAATCGGGGAAAATAAGCACATGCGGATCAAATGTAAGGGATAGATTATGTTCATGAGTTTGGGATGAAGGGAAAAGGAAGGGAGGAGGGGGAAAGGAGTGCAACAAGCATGGGATTGGGAAGGATGAAAAGAAAGAGAGAATATTCTATTAGAAACATCAGACATTACTGCATCTACATTGACTAAGAATCTACACAGAAGGTGGGGGATTTTCTACATCCCGACTAGTACAACAGAGTCAAGGACAGAGACCATTCCAAAGACTAGAGAGAACTAGAGAGGAGGTGCGCAGGAGGACAGGCACTAGAGTGTTCAGGTCTGAACCCTTCAGAAGCACCAGCTTGTTTTATTTGTGATGTCAAGGGACATAAGAACCATATGGGGAAAACAACTCAAAATGATTATTTCTGGTTAAAAATACATTTCTAGATAATGATTGGTTCCAGTGGGTTCTTATATTGCTGCAAACGTTTCCTAGCAGCACCCTTTTTGGAGCCAGTGCTGCTCTCTATAATAAAATGAAAACTGGCCATGAGCCATATTAGAGTCATCGGAAATGAAAACATACAGCTCAAATGGGGATTCTAGAGTCCCAAACATTGTTATGATTTGAAGTCTTTCAAGGCAAAAAACACACAAAAAATGGTATAGTATAACAGTATAACACCCAATGTGAAACTAAAATCCAGTTTTTGCCACATTGTCAGAACGCAGAGTAGCTTCACAGTACGAAGATGTGTGTGACAAATAGGAGCATGAAATAAGACATTAAAGTAAGAGACACAAGGATATTGGCTAAGAGCTTTTCCTTGAGTTATTATACGAACTTGTAAACAGTGGGAGCCCAAGGTCAGGGACAAGGGCAGCTCAGGCAGCACCTACACAGCGTGAGGCAGATGGGTCCCATCCTCATGAGTGTTATAAGAGGAAAAGGTGGGCCACGTTGCTTCTTTTTGAAATCCTACATCAAAAGCATCCTATACATATTTCTCTGGAGTGGTCTTGAACTTTGACCTTCTATGTTTATGTGTGCGTTTCTTATTGTGCGGTTCTGTTTTCCCAAGCCTTGCCTTCAAGGCAACGAGAACACAATTGTAGAATGAGTCAACTCTGCAGTGTGTGTAGGTGTTTCTGTATGTGTTTGTAAAAGAGAACTGCAGGAACAAGTGATTTCCTGGTCTGGGGTGACACATTGTTGTGTAAATGCTTTCAGAAGGCTCAGTCATGGTTACGGTCCACTTCTCGCCAACTGACCGCCGTCTCTGCACTAAAGACTCCAACCGTGGTCCAGCCGTAATGAGAGAAAGATTCTGGTCAATTGCCGAACCCTCCGTTTTACACATCATTATGCCGGACCTAGCTCATTATTCGCTGGCCTGTGTATGTGTGTATGTGTGTATGTGTGTATGTGTGTATGTGTGTATGTGTGTGTGTGTGTGTGTGTGTGTGTGTGAAAGCACAAGTGTGTTGAACACTGAGACAATCCAAGAAACCAGTAGCAGAAGGGGGGAAAAGGGGTTTCAGGTTGGCGCGGTTTTGCCAGGCTTTGCCAGCTCAGTGTGTCTGAGGGGAATGGAGAAGGGAGTCATCAGGTCTGTGTTTACTCAGGTTTAGCAGCCCCCCCAAAGTTTGAAGCACACCATGCAGGCAGTTTCTGACGTCTGATCTGTCACTTGGATTCAGACTTCATCAATACACTTTCAACTCAAGCTTTTTCTTTTACTGCGGCGATTGAAGCACCCCCCCCTCCCCCCCCTTTAAAAAAAACTGTTGTGCAGTTTCCAAGCATTCCCATTTTCTTTTCAGGGAGAAATTTATCTGGGTCAACTTGACTTTTTGAATTCAAACTTTCTCATCTAATGAACAAAGTACTGGGGAAGGCGCACACCCTGGAGTTCTCAAACTCCACACTCCAGTGGTGGGCGCTTGGGTTTGGCTGGCAGAGGGAAATACTTGATCTGACAAAAGGGGTTGCCAAAGTCACAGCAGGAGGTGCGTGTGTGAGAGAGAAGGAGAGAGGGATGGCGTGTGACAATTTGTGCTGCCGTTCAGCACAGTTGTAGGTTGGATTGTGTGCAGAGCCTATCTTGATGCAATCCACACCCTTCCGGCATCCTGTCCCCTCCTCACAGCCTCACAGGACTGCATGCTGGTATAGTGGAGCACAGACAGACAGGGGATGGTGATGGGGGCTGGCTCAGGAAAGACAGGAGGAGGAGGGTGGGGGGGGGCGTGGAACACGCTCACAGTCTGCCCCTAGGGGCACCAAGGGGGGGAAGAAGTTAACGTCTAACAAAGTGTGTGTGTGTGTGTGTGTGTGCAGTGTCAGACTTTGAGTGAACTTGGCTGAGAAAAGCAACTTGGCTGACTTTCATACTTTATTGTTGCTGGGTTCTGGGGGGTTCTAACTTGAAGTCTGACACTAATTGTCAACAGGAAGCCTATCCACGGGCATGACAGATCGGGGCTCTCGTCACACAGAACCACATCATCCTGAAGGATGAGCACTTTTCTTGTTTGCTATTTTTGACCTAAATATATCCGATACAAAGTACCAGTCAAGGATGTAAAAATAGAACAAATCTTCACTTAATCAAACCAGTATTTAGAGACGTGTAACATAGAACAAAGGACAACTCTCAAGTTGCTTCAAACAACGGCCCATGTTCTTCCTGTCAGTCTGACACATAACCAAGCAGAGAGAAATGGAAAAATGGAAAGTTAAAGCTTGAAGTGTAAAGTTCTTCCTCAGACAAGTTATAGGGCTCCTCTGGAAAGATCAAATAGAATATTGAGGAACACAAAGAGCAGCTGACACCCAAAGGTCAGCTGGCACTTTTCAAGGGAAAATAGGTTTAGTATGATATTTTACAAGCTCTGATTGATAGACCATCGCAAGATGAAAGATCAATCAAGATTGAGTGGAGAAGGATAGAAAACCCTGATAATTGAAGTGAAGAAATCAAACCAGGGACCCCATATTGAAAATGTGACAAGCAATGTCATTGGTCCAGACATTTCTATTGGATATAATGCCTATTGCTATGGTATTGAAAGTTGTGAACCAAAAAATGTCCTCTGCAATAAAATAAAAAAATCACTATTGCTAATTCCGAATGTCCTACCACATGAATGTGGTAGCACAGTATGAAAGGTGTCTGCAGCATGTGTGTGTGTGTGTGTGTGCTTGTGTGTGTGTGCTTGTGTGTTCTACCTGACTGTGGCCTGGTCACAGCGCTCTCGTACACAGGGATACCCTCCCCCACGTTGTTGAAGGCCTTCAGGGTTATCACATAGTGGGAGCTGGGGTCTGATGCATGGATGGAGAGACAGAAGAAGGGAGAGAAAAAAGGAGAGAAGATGAGAGGGGGAGAGAGACGTAGATGAAGAAAGCAGGCGAGACAGAGTGTGCTAACCAGGGCCAGGCTCTTGAGACTCCTTTCATAATCATTATATTGGCCAGGGTGAATATTTAAACACAATTATTTCTTCCTCATTGTAATTTTAATGGAAAACTACAATTATGCACATATTTAAACTAAACAACTCTGCCTTCCCCGCTGTTTTAGTGAGCGTATTAGGGGTTACGACTCAAAAGCCTCCCCAGTGATCTACTCCAGAGTCCTGCCCATGGACTTCACACACGTACAAACACACAGGAATCGGTACAAGACAACAGTCAAAATAGGGATTCTCTTTAAAAGCAAACAGGGGCCAGAGAGTTCATACCTAGGTTCTCGATGCTGTAGTAGCGCTGCTTGTAGTCCACCTTGATGGTCTGTGCATGGGGGCTGCCGATACCGTAGCCGATGGTGTAGCCTCGCACCACGATGTCCTGGTTCTCTGGTGGGGTCCAGCTCACCACAATGCTGTTCACCAGCGGACGGACGTGCAGGGAACTGGGGATGTCTGGCACCCTGGACTCTAGATTAGGGAGGGCACAGACAACCACAAACAAACAATGAATCGAATTAGGTTGAGAGCTTAGATGGGTTGGGATGTGCCCAGATGAAATACGCTGAAATAAAGATGATCAGATAAGAGTCAGCCTCAGTGGTTTGGTTCCAAGTGACGTATCTGAACACCCACTGTGCCAGCCCTCGGAGAAAAGTCTTATGGGTTTGGCTCCAAGTGACTCATCTGAACACCCACTGTGCCAGTCCTGAGAGAACTTTCATCTGGCATGTCAACCAGATTCTCCCAGACACCAACTGAGTTTTAAAAAAAACTGTAATAAAATATTGTGGATTCAATAAACCAACTTTGGCCAATAAAAAACTCAGTAGAATTAGTAGTAACTACTTAGTAGGAAACTAAGTAGTCTTCACTCCACTGAGAGTATTTTAAGGCCAAAGGTAACATGGTTCACTGAGTGCAAGCCATCTTGACAGGTCTGTCTGAGGGTGAGGAGGTCATGAGCAGAGGGAGAGTTCCTTCTTACCATCCAGGTCGCTCTCAAACGTCTCAGCTGTGGTCCATTCTGTAGCCGGTCCAGTTCCGTTGGCTGTGATGGCCGACACTCTGAAAGTGTACTCTGTTCCCCGCTCCAGACCTGAGCACACACACACACGAACAGAAGAAGAGGAGCAACTGTCACACTGACTGTTGACTGTGGTGAAAACCTATCCTTTCCAACAACATTAACAACCAATACTGAAAAAGACTGATGAAAGACTTGCAAGATCTTATTAACATTCTGCATATGTGAACCATTCTGATACCCAACAGTGCTTTGAGCTGGCAGCATTTATATTTCCACAACTAAAACACTACTGGATTATTTTTTTGTCACACATCAACTATAGCAGTAGACATCATTGTTATTTAAAGCCAACAATTCTTTTGGGGGGGGGGGGTCTGGATATTTCTTGGGTGTGAGTGAGAAAAATCCATAACTCTGTCCTGAGGCTGTGCTTGTTGTGGCACACCAATATATTTAATCCTCAGTTCAATATCAAATAGAAGATAGAGACGCAACGTTCTGGTCATTGATCAGCGTGTTTCAGGAGAGGAAATGTCCACCAGTCCAGAAGAAATGATGATTTATTTCGATTTTTTCACATTCCGGGAGTAGACATCGTTTCAATCTTTTACGGCAACTTTTCTGTAGCCAAGGGGGATGGGGATGGGGTGGAATTTTGGAATAAGAAAATTGAGGGAACACCCGCTGTCATAAAAAAAAACCTGCTTCAAATTGCTGTGCAAGTTCCTTATAAATGTTGGATTTTGCTGCTGTTTGTACGCTAAATGCTAATCCATCTGTCTGCTCTCGCGCTCTCCTCTCCGGGGCGTCCCAAAGGCTGGGTGTGGAAAACCGCAAAGCCACACACAGCCCTGGAGGCTACAACATTCCAGCTAAATGTCTTTAGACCAACAAACGCCCCCACCATTTCACCCTCTGAATGAAACCAAAAATGACTTTTAAGTCTTATTCTCTTTGATAGTGGCTCACAGTTTGAGACTGGACCCTCCCCCCTACACGCACACTCTAAAAAGTTGCTGAGATTACTAATTTAATATACAACACCATTGCTTAAGAGTCCCAAGTGAGAAACTAAAATCCACTGCACATTTGGAGATGGATGGAGACTTGAGAGAGAGATGGAGAGAGACTCCTTGGAGGAAGTAGCAATTATGGAGGATTTTGAAAACAATGTGGATCAGAAACATACCTCTTTTAGACACTTAGCGCCAGACAATGACACAAATCAAAGAGTGGCCAATCTCTAGGCATCAACGATGTTCCGGCAAATAGACATACAAAACATTGCTCCTTCTAGATTTGCACCCGTTGCTGGTTACAAACAATCCACTACCCTTATCTGGCTTAACTGGGACAGACTTAGAAGTCTGCTTCTTTCCCAGTTTCAGAAGGAATATTCCCATCTAGACATGACTGTGTGTGTCCTCTGGCTACAATGGTTGACCCAGGGTGAAGGGTCATTACCTTCAATGAGCTGGGAGAGCTGTGTGCCTCTGGTGGTCTCTGCCGCTTCGCTCTTCCTGGAGCCTTTCCGGTAACGGATCTTGTAGCCGGTAATCTCACCATTGTGGGTGCCAGGGGGTGGGGGCTGCCACCGGACCATGATGCTCTGGGAGGGAGGTGGGGCAAATGGGGAAATAACAAAATCACTGGTACCCTTGAGACTCAATGTGACATCAGATAAGATTGCAAACACAGAAACCCTTTTAGGACAATTTAAGAAATACATCATCATTCAGGACAACAACAATAACAACAAGCTTCTATCTACCCACGTTATTGTATAGGGAGTTCAAGGCTACATGCTAACATTCATATAAAGGATCTTTCTCCAGAATAGTCAGGTATGCGCCTTGAACACTTTCTAAGTGTCTATGTGACACACCCGATTCTAGGTGCTGTTCTAGTTTCAAGTGTAACCTGAGATCGATTGTCACACCTTCCGACCGGAGTGCAGACAATGTAAATGGATATTAGTGTGACTTGGCGTCACACTAGCCAACGCCCTTTGAGATGCACTGCGTAATCAGGAACCGCACAGTGCTGTAGAGGGTGGTGTGTCACAGATACTATCTGAGTATGAGGGAGCACATGCATAGATAATAAATATGAGTTGAAGAGTCCTGGTGATTGGTGTGTGTGTGTGTGTGTGTGTGTGTGTGTGTGTGCGCAGAAGGTGGGGGGTCCCTGCAGGGCCAGGGAGGTAGAGAGATGAATGCAGGCTCTCAGTTGGCATGCCTGCAGTGCAGTGTGGGAGGGGGGGGGAGCTGGAGGGGGTGAAGGTGTGTGCCAGTGTGTGTGATGGGGGGAGGTGGCTAACTCAGCGTGTGAGAAAAGTTAATTAATGCTACCACACTGTCGCGCCCAGAGAGAGAAACACACACAAACACACACACAGACACGGACTCTCTCTTCACCACCCGAGTTGAGGGAATAGAGCAAATTAAATTGGCGCTAAGTGTGTTCAATGAGTTTATTTCCATTCTCCTTATAACACACTATGGTTTACCTTGTTAGCCTTGCTTCCTGCCCCTCTCCCATCATTCCCACATGTGTTTAATTGACTTTTGGAAATGACTAGAGAAGGTGAAAAGGCGAATGCAGAGGGATTTGAGGATAAAAAGAGAGCATGTCAAATTGAAGCTAGATTACCCAAAATCGGCTTGTGGGTTGCCAAGAACTCTTCAAGTTTAGACAATCTGCTCATGCCACAGGCAGTGACGTGCAAGTGTGTAACATATGCTGCTTGTGCGCAACAATGAATCAGGAGAGTATTGTGTTCTGAAATTCAAAGCATGATGTCCAAGGGCAGGTTATAAAAGAGAATATCACAGCCAAGAAACATTCTGGCCTCATAGTATTGGGAACGTCTTTGTGAAGCCACACGTGAACCCATCGAAAGTGACAAATGGAGTCCCTTTGTGGTTTGAACCAAGGCTTTCCTTGAAAGCTGGACCTTACCTTGGAGTTCTGGACCTCCAGAGTGAGATTCTGAGGCGGGGCACTGGGAACTGGACAGTAATGAGAGGAAAACAGGTCAGGTTTCATCAAAGTTTCACACTGACGGAAAACAGAGCATAATCCTGTATGCAGCGTTTGTGTACCACAACAGATAGACCAATTCTAGCCAAGTCAAACTAGGCAGCACTAAACACAACACAAAATCTGACTGCGCTCCAAGCTGGGTGGTGGTTTGGCCTCTCTGCTCACCATCAGACAGCGTCTGCACGCTCACGTCGTTGGTGGACACTCCTGGGCCATGCTTGTTGTAAGCCACCACCCTGAAACTGTAGTCAGTGTACTTCTTTAGGCCTGTGATGGTGTAGGACAGGGTCCCAATGTCAACGTCCTGGGAATGAGGGAGAGAGAGAGAGTGTGCATGTGCGTGAGAGATAGTGAGTGTGCGTGAGAGTGAGAGAGAGAGTTAGACAGAGATTGAGTGAGTGTAAGAGATAGGGAGACAAAAAGATGATAATTAATATAGGTTTTCCAAACACGCATGCACGCACGCACCGACTAGAGACAAGCGACTAGCATTCACGCTGAAGTGACACAAAAAAAGTTACGTCCGTTTGGGAAATCCCATTAGTAACCAAAGGAACTACATCTTTGGTCCCAAGCAAGGTACCCTGAATATGACAGCTTCCCCCAATAGACAACACATCACTTCCTGAATCTTTCCCATATCCTTAAATAATTGAAAGTGTTCTAGGAGGCCAGCAGTCAGCATGCTCTCTGTTCTCAACCTTTGTTGCATCCCTCTCTGTCAGGCACCAGAGAGAGGAACATCAGGTCCTTCCATCCTTTCCCTCCTCGTTCATTCTCTTCCCATCTCTGCTACTTTATCTTCCCCCTCTCTCCCTTTTACCGTTATCTCTACTTTACCTCTCTCTCCCATCTTTTCTCTCCGTGTCCTCCAGAGAACTGAAGCATCATCGCCTGACATTTCATGCATTATAATATTAAAGGCTTTTTAATGCCACACCACGATACAAAGTCTTACTGCTGGCACAGTCCTACTGCTGGCACAGTCCTACTGCTGGCACAGTCCTACTGCTGGCACAGTCCTACTGCTGACACAGTCCTACTGCTAACAAAGTCCTACTGCTGGCACAGTCCTACTGCTGACACAGTCCTACTGCTGGCACAGTCCTACTGCTGGCACAGTCCTACTGCTGACACAGTCCTACTGCTGGCACAGTCCTACTGCTGGCACAGTCCTACTGCTGGCACAGTCCTACAGCTTAAACAGACCTACAGCTTAAACAGACCTACTGCTAAACAAAGTTACTGCTGACACAGTAGGACTGTGAATACTATACCACTGCTATTACACAAGTACATGAGAAGAAAACCCTGCATATACAAACACTAACCACATTTTAGGTGTGTTACCAAAATCCACTAATTGCGTTAATATTCAGTTGAACATTGAGATTTTACAAAGGGTACAGACACTTCTGGATACAAACATGAGAAGCTTTTGCATCTCACCTGCTCAATGCCAGAGGTCTTGTCCATGTAGTAGAGCTTGTAGGTAAGGATGTCTCCATTGCCCATGAGGGGCTTGTCCCAGCTCAGTGTGACGGATGAGGGCATGGTTGACAAGACCTGGAGGTTGGGGGCAGGGCCAGGGACTTGAACTGCGAAATGGAGAGAGAAGGCAGAGGAAGTCAGAGTGTGTCAAATGAACATGGATGTCAACTGTAACCAGGCAGCCATTTTGGAATGTTTCTGCAGGGGTCCTCCCAATGGAGCAGCCAGATGCACGAGGCATCCTCAGACTCGCATTAACAGCCTGCAAATTCCCTTTAGCGCTCCATTGTTGTGGGAGTTGGGAAGACGCGGTCATGCATCACTGACGGGAACATTTATTCAAAGATTTTCCTTAATTAACTCTGGTAGACTGAGCGATCCAGGCAAACTCATAGACATAACGCTGAAGTGATGGAAGGATTGAGGGTTTGCTCCTTTGCTCTTTAGGGGAATGAATGGTTACATTTAATTAGCGGCTCTGATGGCAACCGCCAAGGTGTAGCAACACTTGTAACAGTAGCAGGTGCTGAGATCATCGTACGCACGCTGGAAGCAGCCACTGCTGTCTCAGAGGGTGAAGGAGTGTGTGTGTGGGTGTGTGTCAGAGGAAAGGGTATGTTTTATAGAAAAGTAGTAGTCCTGTGTGTAAGTGGGAGCGCTGAGCTAAGCTGCAGGTGGGCCTGGCAGAGTTTGAAAGGACTCATTTGTCAAGTAGGTGTGTGGGCGCTCATGTCCAGTCTGTGTGTGTGCATACAGTATCTAAGGGCCTCTCTCTGAGGGGGAGAGATATGGCTGAGCAGTGTGTCTAGGGCTGGTGTTAGGATGCAGGTGAACAGTTAGAGCCCTCATTTATAACAGGAACACACAGCCGCGCAGCATTCAAACACCGACGGAGACATACAGCCGTGCACCGCCCGCCCACTCTTCACTCCCTGCAGGTAGTTGGGACTCCCGCTAGAACACATTAACGGGTGGATGTGCCCGCCAAGCACCAAGGACAATTGTGGGGAAATGCAGACTGACCCAGAAACAGGTAGAAAGTGGAGGCCTGAGCAGACAGATAAATGAATGGGCAACACCTCCACCGTGAGTGCGGGGGAACCCTTCTCATCAACCCATATTCAAACAGAAATAGAGAGGAGGGGGGATTTAATACAGTCCATATTGAATGTGTGATTCCAGTTAGAACCACCTAATAAGAGATAGTGTGTGTTAGTAGTAAACAGGAATGTGTGAGTGAGAGGCCTTTTGAGTTATTTTGGAAAGTATATCCGGAGGTGGGTGGGGGGGGGGGGGGGGGGGAGAGAAGATGAATTAAAATTCTGTCCACATCCCCTCCTCAGCCTTGGTTCACAGAGGGAGGTTGTGTGAGAACACACACACACGCCTCACACACAGATGAACAAACATAAGAAACGAAACAACATTGGTTTAGTGTGTTCTCCACTGCTCAGATGAGAAGTGTGCTCCTCTGAGGTGCAGTGGGGTGGTCTGGGACCTGATGCGCTGACAGCCAGGTGTGTCTGCATGTGTGCTTTTCAGACATTTGAGAGTGTATATGAGTATAAATATTGTACCTGTACACATGCCTGTATTCATCTTTGTGTGTCTTATTTGTGTGAATATGCAAAAGCTTATTTCTGCGGGTGTGTTGCCTCACCTTCAGCCTGGGTGGCCACCTTGAGGACGGTGGACGGCTCCCCCACACCATGCTGGTTGTGAGCCACCACCCTAAACTTGTACTTAGAGTCAGGCATCAGGCTCTGGATGGTCACTTGCATCTCGCCTGGTCGACTGGTGTTCAAGATTCGCTCCCTGAGAAATCAGCCCACATGGTACATTAAACACATATTGGTACAGGTGAATGCTGCATGATAAACACTTACCTAGGACCATACTGTCAATGACTTGAATGGGATCTGGAATAAAGTGAGTGCAGATGCAAGTGGGATGGACGTTGATGGCTGGAAGAGTTTTTTACCTGCTGGTACCCTCCTGGCTGTAGTAGACAGAGTAGGTAAGCTCGTCTCCGTGCGGCTCAGCCGGTGGGCGCCAGGTGAGCTTGATGAAGCGGGTGGAGACCAGCGAGGCCACCACGTCACGGGGGGCGGAGGGGGCGGGGCCTATGGGGCCGGCAGATCCTCCTTTGCCTGGCGTTACATGGTCAGTAGTGTCAGGAGTCAGTGAGGGGGGGAGGGGGGAGGGCAGGGCTACGTCTTTGGGTGCAGGAGAGGGGCAGACGGATTGAAGTGGTGGGTGGGTGGAGAGGGGCAGCACGGAAGACGTTATAAAGACGGGGGGGGAGGAGAGAGGGACACAGATGGAGGGATGAAGAGGGGGGGCGGAAGGGGGAGGACGTCCAAAAGGAACAGAGAAGAGGAGAGAGAGAAGGGTTGGAGGGAATGGGAAATGACAGCAAAACAAAACAAACAAAACAAAAGAAACAAGAAAAAACAAAATAACAACAACGTAACGAAAAAGGGCTTTTTCGGCATGACAAGAAATCACACAAATAAAACACTTACATAACTACAACTGGGTTACTCAACATGTAGAAAAGCACAATACATGGGAGACTAACATGCAGAATCTATGGCAAACATCTCTAAGGGGAAGGCAGGAGTTGCAGCAACACCACAGAAATAACACAATTCAATCCTGTCTAGGAATATCTATTGTATATTTCTTATTTAATAAAAGAAGGAAATGATATCATTTTACAGTAGTGCAGCCAGACATATCCTAGAGTCAGTTTATCCTACGTGCCACATGCTGCATGATATGTTCATGCACTTTGTTTTGTCAAATTCCACAGTCCAGATACAGAAATGCAAAATATGTTATTGGTTGTGTTTTGTCAGCTACCTGCAGCGAAATGTGGTTGGAAACTATGAGCTGTTTACGTCTCTGCAATCTTGTGACTTTAGGCACTGGAGTTATTAAAACGAGGAACAGAATCAGGTGACACTTTTCAAAAACTCAAACACAGATGAATCTTTCACACTTCCACAGAGTGTCAACACACAGACAACCTTAGTGCCAATGAAGTTTCCTAACACCAGCTACAGTACCATACTTTCTCACAGATGGACAGAGTCACACAGACAGTGACACAGACAGTTATACAGATAAACTACTTGAATAACCTGATGGTGTTAATGGCTGTAGAATACGAGGAAGCTGAGTATGTGGAAAAATACAGGAATGACATTCCACCATGCCAAATTGTTTTTTTTTCATAGGGAGCAAGGGAAGGAAAATTCCTTCGGCTTTAAATAACTAACAGGACCCCTTTACTTCCCATAAACATCAGGGCTTCACTTACGCCTGTACTGCTGCCCCTTAAGCAACCTAAACCCTCAAGGAAGACAAGGAAGAAGTCCAGAGACAGAGGTGAGAGAGAGGTGCAGAACAGTCTGGCTTCATCTCTTCCCCCTGCCTCTCTTCCCCCTGCCTCCTTTCCTCATATCTCTTCCATTGCCTCCCTACCCCCTGCCTCTCTACCCCCTGCCCCCCATGCCTCCTTTCCCCTGCCTCCCTCTCCCCTGCCTCCCTACCCCTTACCCCCTCATGCCTCCCTCCCCCCTGCCTCCCTACCCCTTGCATCCCTTCTCCCTGCCTCTCTTCCCCCTGCCTTCCTTCCGCCTGCCTCTCCTCACCTCCTTGTGTTGTTTCGGACTTTAAGGCTCTTCCATAGGGATCATCTTGGCTGCAGCCTGAGCCGCCGGCAAATTGGCCCGTGTCACGGAAGGAGTGAATGAATAAAAAGAGAGGAGACTGGCTGCTCCCCAGACAGAGGGGAGTTAAAAGCTACCTCCTGCCCGATGGCCGCGGGCACTGGGCATCATGCCAGAAGACCGCATGGCACACTGGGCACAGGGACTACACTGTGACCAAAATGTTGGTCAGTGGCACTACACTAGTGCTGAGAGCAGTTCTGTCTCCTTTGTCACTATCCATCTGGCTAGCAGCGGCCGTTGACAGTAACAGTAAGGCTGGCTCCGACTCTACCTGTCTGCGCTATTAATAGCAGATTAATTGTATCATTAGGGTGCGTGACATAGGTAATGAATGGGTGACATTGGGGCCTAATGAGGAAAGCTTCTGTCTATCTACATAATGATTCTGGCAACTGCCTATGTAAAATTGTGACGTGACAAGATGCATGATAAAAATGTTTGTCTCAATAATGACAGACATTTTTTTCTACCGCTTTCCCAAAGCAGTGAAATTATCTAAGAAGGACCTTCAAGAAATAATGAAGTTCCAGAAATAGATCAAACAACTGAAATAATATTCAACCTCCCATTGCAGAGAGCCCTACATGACCTGCCTGAATAAAATAACCACTTGAGGGACTCTGTGCCGCTTAAGATCAAGTCTTCCTGCATCTCCAACAGTGTACAGGCAAGGAAGCCTAGCTCACTCAACTTTAAAAATCAACCGATATTCTCTGCATGGACTGATCTCTATATGATCCATTTCCTGGACTGCCGTCCTTCCAAGCCCTAACGTCTCCACCAAACTCGGCAAAAGAGAAGAGTCCTTTTTTGTGCGTCTGCATCAGTAATCGTAATGAGGGTTGAGTCGAAGCGCACTGTTCTGCAAATGGCTTATTACTGCACAAGAGCTTTTATCTGGGGGAGGGAAAGAAGACAGTCAGAATAAGATCAGGAGACAAGATAATGCCAGAATCAAGTGGGCGAGAGACAAAGACAAGAACTACATGATGATTCGAATTAAAAACGTCCTTAGGGAAGGTCAAGAAAGTTACTTCAAAGGCTAATCATTTGGCCCACAAGATGCAGTACATCTTTTGGCAGAACATGTATGATATCGATGCTGGGGAGTGCTTCATGATCTACTGTGCGTGTGCCAACATGTACTTTCTGTGCAACAACACACGGCCATTGCCTTCCTTTGGTTGTCAAGAGCACAGTGGAAACATGACACGTCTGTTCTACAGGGCACATTCTGTCCCTTGGTCTTCTGAGATGCAATCAGAAGAATAAGAACCTCGAAAGCTTGTGGCATTACTGAGCCGCTCGCTTGATGTTCTGATTAAAGATAGCAAGTCTGTAAGGGAGACAGATGTTTGGAGGAAGAGACAATGCTAGGGTAAATGTGAGAGTGAGAGAGACAGAAAGAGAGAGACAGCGAGAGAGAAAGAGACAGAGAGAGAGAGTCAATGGCAGGGGAGAGACAGATCAAAACACATCTGTTGTTTGTTCTTTTGATGCATCTCCTGAGTCCTTTGCTTCCAGCATCAGTCCGGTTGCCCCAATGCTCCTCCTTCGTTGGGGGATACTGTTGGTCCCTGGCTGGGGCCAAGAGTAACCCATCTCTTATTAAGCTGGCCCTGGAGGAGGACTTGTCGGAAACATCAGATGGACGTGCAGGAAGGACATATGATTCTGTGTGACAGACTCTACCAGATACATTGCCCCAAGGGTAGAGTGACTCCAAACGTATTCTTACAAAAAGCCAACCTTTAAGACAGCCACGGTTAGAGTGAGAAATCAGAATGAAATCCTTAAACTGGCAAAGTTCAGCACAGAAAGCAGACACACAGAAAAAAGGTCATCTGTGGCGTCCAAACCGAGTGTTGCTGCAATACTTTTTGGCTTTTCTTGATCAAAAGTCGCAAATACATTTTCTGGAACACTGCTTTGGTAGGACACCAAGACCAAGTGAAAGAAGCTATTCAATGCTTGATAGCCCTATTTTAGCTGTGGCTTGGAGTCTGACATCCTATTAGACAAGCTAGTGCTGTACTGCCAGAATTCACTGTCACTTGACCATTATAAATAAGAACAGCAGAACATGAGCCAAGTAGCTATGTGATGTATCTGGTCCCAGAGAGAGGAAACCAAAGCAGATAATGAATACAATTGGATTCAAAGGTGCACTGAAAAATGAGATAAAAGATCCAGAAAGGTTTTGAGGGGGCTACCAGTGTACATCAGTGGTGTGTGTTTGTGTGTTTAGGGGAACTGGCTGAGGAGATAAAGGACTAGGAGAGGTGGACCACATCAGAAACTGCTGGCGGGATGAGGCCCAGGGGGTTGAAAAGTGTGTGTGTGTGTGTGTGTGTGTGTTTGTGTCATTTGGAGTAGGGGTCTCAGCATGGTAAAGCTGGATTAGGACCACCAATGGACCATGAAGGGGGCATCATCTGTGTCATGTATGTATAATACTATCATAATGGGGGGTGGAATATAAGGGATCATCTGGTGGAGGAGGAGAGAGGGCACCCTGTGGAGGGGGCTCAGAGCAAGCCACTCCCTGCCAGAGAGCCAGAGGACCCCAGCCAGGGAGCCACAGACCCCCAGCCAGGGAGCCACGGAGCCACAGCCAGGGAGCCATAGACCCCCAGACCCCCAGCCAGGGAGCCATAGATCCCCAGCCAGGGAGCCAGAGGCCCCCAGCCAGAGCTGAACAGACACCCATCCCTCAGGGTCATAGAGTAAGTCCCCGTTTATTACTGGGATAACCTTATCTCCTCGAGCACCAACTAAATCCTCAACGTAACCTCCTACCCTAACCCTCAAAAGGCTCTGCACCCGATCACAACCTCAGTGTGTCGGCCAAGTTTGCTACCACAGACAGAAGACATGAACACATGTCCGCTGGTGACCAGTCAAGTCCCATTGGACCTCCACACGCGATTCCAAACTTTTATCTATAAGTATGTAACACAAATAAGAACAAGCTCCGATGGTAATTGAATCTGGTGTGGGGGACCCATCCCTAATCGACAGTCTGTAGTAGCAAGCGTGTGAATGCTATGAGCATGCGCTAACATTCGACTCCCTATCCACTGGAGGGTAATTTGATTATGTGTGTTGTGGCAGCCCTCCTTCCCATAGCTCTTGAACATGAACACCAGCTGTGGTGTGAAAGACTGATATGCAAATGAAGGCTGGTGTCCATGTTTTTGATATCCACTGCTTGGGCCACATCGCTCTCTCATGTTGCGGCGAGCTCACTCGTGGGAAATCAGGGGCCAATCCATCAAGTGCGCATGCCTGCTTGCATAGAAAACCCCCAATGTGAGGGATGGACTCTAAGAAAGATGTCTGTTTGCTTGAGCTGTACCCTTCCCTGATAATTCCAGATGGTGTTCTCCATCTTCCTGTAACCTAGGTCTAATGTGCTGAAGCCCCCCGTCAGCGTGGCAATTTGCGTGAACAGAAAGGGATATCGGTATGTGGGAGCCGCAGCTAGTATATAAGTTGAATAAAGGTAAATATGGCGAGCGTGACTGAGTGAGTGAGTGAGCATGTGCATACATGTGGTCTCTACGGGGGCTTCTAGCGACGACTGTGTGTTTGTCACACTGGCATCCTCCCCCAAAGACGGGGTGAAGAGGTGAAATGGAATGTTTGTGTAGCTGGAAGAGGAACCCCTTGTGGTTTCTGGGTAGTCTGCGTGACTGGCTAGCCAACTCCCTGCGTCAGGCTGGAGAGTGGAGCAGATATCATGCTATGTGGTCCCCACGGGGGCTGCTGGAGTGTGGATCCAAAAAGATTTTTTCCGTGTTTGTGTGTAGGGAGCGGGCGAACGGCTGACGCCACGGGGGAGGGGTGGGAGAGGGGTGGTCTGGCTTGGCCAGGAAATAGGAAACTGAAACAATCTGCGCCACCCCTTTCTAGGCACAGGCCTAGCGGGGGGTCAAGTGACCTGCGGCATATAGAGGAAGAGGCCTGTTTTTGGGTCGCGTGGCGCTTTCCGCCATTCAGCTGCGGGAGGGAACACCTGACAGCACACTCTGGGGACTGCTGCCATCCAAAACCAGCAGCCAGGATCCTGGCTGGCATGTGCGTCTGTCTGTCTGTGCGTCTGTGTGTGAGGGGTGTGACCGGGCTCACAGCAGATTGGGAGAGGCAGCTCTTATACCACCAGCGTCACAACCTACAGTTTCGTAACTAGCAGATAACAACTTTGAAATACCACTAATTGTTTGTCGATGACGAACTGGAAAGAAGTCGATATGGAGTAAATTCCGAATCTTTGAGCTGGTGTAGTTGTTTGGGATACAGTCATCCAGTCAAAAAGGAGAAAGAGACAAGCTAACAACTCTTGTGACTTGCATCAAATGGATTAATGGAAAACAAACAGTGAAGCTAGTAAGGTGCATATGGGGAATAGCAGCTAGGTCACACCATGCTGACTGGACCAGTCTGCAGAGGACAGATGTACACAAAACAACAAATCGAAAAGGGTCTTATTTCAGCTCTTCCCAATCAATTCCGCCCCCATCTCACTACCTCCACACCACCCGCCATTGATTTCAACTTATCACTGCGCACACAAACACCATGGTGGTGGTGAGGGAGGTGGATGGAGAGGAGGCAGGGTGGTGAGGGAGGTGGGTGGAGAGGAAACAGGGAGGTGAGGGAGGTGGGGCATTGGTGGTGATTACTGGTCATTAGAGAAGAAAGGCCCATTCTGGCCACAGTGTTTCCTCTGAGCCTGCTAAGATCCAATCTAACTGTATTTGTGTGGAACCCCCCTCCCCCTCCCCCCATGTATCCTGCTAAAACTGACTGAGTTACCATGACACATGGTGTCATTATTCAACTTGTAGGTCTAAAAAGGGCCCACAACCATTCTGGCTGTGAAAAACGGTGATAATAGAGTCAGCTAGAGCTCGTGTTTTTTTCCTTTTTTTCTGGCTTGGTTTCCGTTTTAGTTAAAAAGCTGTTCTGGATACAATACATTTTTGGAGGCCCCCTGAGGTTGACTTTTCAGCATATCTTCTTGTTCCTTTCAGTCTGAAAGTCACTCGCTTGTCATCATTTTTCTAAATCGAGGTCACAACACCAGCCGTGAGGAGCAAGCAGCTCCAGCTCTACTGAATAGACAACTTTGGCACCAAGACCCACTCATTCATTTAGAGTGAAGAGAGGAAGAGCAATGGAGACTGAGCTGTATGTAGACTGAGCTGTCGCCTGAGCAGCAGACTGGGCTGTCGACTGGGCTGCAGACTGAGCTGCAGACTGAGCTGCAGACTGGGCTGTAGACTGGGCTGCAGAATAAGCTGTAGACTGAGCTGCAGAATAAGCTGTAGACTGAGCAGCAGACTGGGCTGCAGACTGGGCTGCAGACTGGGCTGCAGACTGGGCTGCAGACTGAGCTGCAGACTGAGCTGCAGACTGAGCTGCAGACTGAGCTGTCGACAGAGAGAACAAGTGTAAAGAGAGAGGGACAGGGGAGAACATGACTGCTGTAGTTTCCGGCTACAAGAGCGCAGACAGGGAAACAAGCTGTGACATGCAAACAGCAAAATCTCTCTCCATTGAATGTGGAGAAACGCCAAAAAAAGACTTACTGAGGCCAAACAAATACAGCCATACTATACAGTGACAATGACATTTTAAGATAAAGTCACCACAAACGTATACTGACAACTCAATCTTTAAATTGTCTCTTTTTACACCGACAGTCCATCACAGAGTACAGAAAAATGTACAGAATGGTCACAATATTCTGGAATAGAATGTGACTCCTGTTAACCCTGCCTGTTTCGAGGGAGCTAGGAATTAAACTATAACATTTATAAAATGGCAGCTTCTATCAGTTGTCTACCATGTAGTGGTAGCCATGAGCAAAAACCAAGAGGCTTCTCTCTCTGTTTAGCCTTTGGTAAAGGCTAAATGGCTAATTTATTGAACTTTATATTCATGACGCTCGCTGTGTCATAGATAAACTCAAAATGACATTTAAAAATGCAATAAATATAGTGTCTTGTTGGATTTGTTGTTATCAAACCTTTGGAAAGGAATAGTTCCATTTTTCATTTGCTACGACGTTTGCTGTGTTTCTTACGACTTTTGTATAATTTCCTCCTGCATGTAAGACTATACAGTACAGCAGCTACACTATCTGACATTAGCACATTGCTGTGAATATGGTTTCAGGTGCAAAATAGAGAAGGCTGAGGAGCAAATGCAATGCCTCTCCCTCTGAGTGGAAAGCAATTATAGCGCTCACAATGATGCAATTAGCATCAGCTACAGAGATTATACCCATAGATATATTCCAAACTACAACTTTCCACAGTAATTATGAGCTGCACGTGGCAGGTGCCAATTATTGTGACAATATATAGCGGTCTGCGTTTTCAAATAAGAAGCTTGCAAATTGAAGGCTACCCAATATTGACTACAATTTCCAACCGCATACCTGATTTTCCAAACTTAAGGAACACTAAATGATTCCTACATTGAAACAACAGTTTTAACAAAACACAGTTGTAAGGCCCTGCAGTTGTAACTGACTATAACGCCAAGAAAACAATGTAAACCATGTAGCAGTTTATCTCGCCCTCAGGATCCAAGGGGTCAGGAGAGAGGGTAGCAGGTTTTAATAAGGGAAACCAACTGGGTGCCTTCTATTGTGTGATTCGACTCCTCAAGGTCTCTTTATAGTAGCTTTGTTTTCCACACTCCTACATCTGTTTGTAACTAAGTTAACCTACATTACACACGATCGTGGAATGTCAGGGAAAAAAAGGGCCCTGGACTGCAATTTAGGGTCTATATTGGGATTCACAGACTTTTTTAATCTTGAAAGAAAGTGTGTTTGTCAGGTTTGTTGTGTTTAAGTTCTGAAAGATGCTTAGGAAAGAAATTACTAAACTACTCTTGTCTAGTCAGTGGCATGTATTTCTTACTCATGTTGTTGTCTGCTTTTAGGGTTTAGTGGGAGGTGAGGTTTACACACTTCACTTCTCATATGGCAATAACATACCAACTGTGTCTGTCTGTGTGTGTGTGTGTTTGTCTATGTGTCTGTCTGTGTGTGTCTGTGTCTCTGTGTGGTGTGTCTATGACTGTGTCTGTCTGTGTGTGTGTGTGTGTGTGTGTGTGTGTGTGTGTGTGTGTGTCTGTGCGTGCCTGTCTGTGCCTGTCTGTGTCTGTCTGTGTCTGTCTATGCCTGTCTGTGCCTGTCTGTGTCTGTCTAGGAACACTGGACTCCACATTTAGCACGATGTTCAGTGGAACTGCTCAGGTGGTGTGTGTACCTCAGGAGAGATAGGGAAAAGAGAGAGAAAAAGCGAGAGAAAGAAAGAGAGAGAGAGATAGAGATAGATAGAGAACACAGGGAGAGGGTTGCAGATGGTTCTGGGACGCTACACATCATGTGTAAACCCACAGCACAGGAGAAAGGAGAGGAGAGACTCTAGAGAGACATACACACTCACACTCACCTCATCTTTCAATTACAGCTGTGTGGGAGTGAGTCAACTGTGACCCTCACAGCCCAGTGCTTACAGTCCCAGTATTCACAGGTGACTTCGGCTATTCCTGCAGGCTTTACCACTGTCTTGCTCAACACTGACTCACACAATTTTACTTTCATATTTTCAGGATGGTATGCAATTATTAAACTACTAGTGTACGTTTCAATAGAAAAAAAAACGGACATACAGAAGCAGTGATGTAACATCTACCAATTAGTTATTTAAAATGAACTGTTGTGATCAAGCTCGTCATAACGTTGCCCGTGGGGTGGGACTGTGGACATAGAAGAGACAAGCGTTCACAGAAGCACCTGTGACAATTCTCTTTCAGATATGTTTAAGAGTCTATGCGTAAATAAGCAGATTAAATTGTGGATGTGTATATCTGTTACACGTGCACAATTGCATCCATTTTTGACATTGACTTCTCCGACAATTACATTCACTTACGATTACGTAAAGAGCCGTCAAACAACAGATGTGCCAAGACGGAGGGGAAAAAAGGTCCCTTTTGATAGCGTGAGATGAAAGCCTGTGCTCTCCAATGTCCTGCTTTGGGCAGGCAAGGAGGCAAGAACAGCTGTGTCACTGATTCATTTATCCTCATTCCCCCCCTCCCATCCCCTTCCTCACAAAGAGAACCTCATGTTATTTGGGTCACTAAACACCTGCGGTTTAACTCTCCCTTGTCACTCTCGTCTCAGAGACTTACAGAGTCTTGCATCTGACAGAAGAACATCCTGATTACTGCTGATGAAATCTGCCCATATTAGTAGCCTTCATCAAATCCATAATAAATCAATCCATCTAAAAATGTATCTATAACTCATTCCTTATATAGATTGATGGTATTTTGGGTTTATTGTATAGGGCATCACTTGTTAAATGTATAATATAACCACAATTTATTCCAAGATTCTGAAATTTGAATGTTGTTTACTTTTATTGGAGTCTTGTTTTGGCTGCTCGATGTATTTCAGAGCCTGGCTCTCTGACTCTTTGTCTGAGCGAAACGTTTCATGATTCTTTGAGGCTGTTTGACTGTCACTATACATGCTAGATGCGTTCTGCATCTGTCTCCCAGTATGAGAGACGCTCTATGCAAATAGAGTGCTCACTGCACAAGTTGTCCCAATGTTGGTTCCTATTAGCACGACTAGAGTTCAAGTCAAGGACACAGGCGCGCTCAAACTGTCAACTTAGTGTATCGAATTACAGCCTAAGCATCATTCTTTTTCAGGGGTCAACTTTGTCTTTCTGAAGGGGATTAGAGTGTCGCTTAAAGTGGCCCTACTCTGATCTCTGGAGCTGTGGAATTGACTGTGCATGAAGGCAATGAAACAAAACATATTTAAACAGGCAGAATGCTATTAGCCAATATGAATATAGATCATATCAAAATTAAGCTACTGTCAGAAAGACTTCTCCCACTGAAAACCCCCCAAAGCCCTCAGTCCAAACGTACCGTGTTCTAGAATGATTAGCTGGGCGCTGGACTGAACGTTCCCTGCATCGTTCTCTGCAAGGCACTGATAGAAGCCCTCGTCTGACTTGACCAGGCCCAGCACCTGCAGGTTGTGCTCCTCCTGCAGTCACACAGGGATGGAGATGGAGGGAGGAGGAGGGAGAAAGAGGGGGGAAAAGGAGGGAGCCGGAAGGATGAGGAGGGAGGCAATGCTGGTCAATATTGTCATTAACTGAGCAAGACTACTGCCAGAGGCTGAATCCATCGAGTTTCTTGTCCAACACCTTGTTCTGAATCTGTCCATTTGCAGAAAGTCTCTTGTTGATGAGTGTGAACACCATCTATAGCATGTTATACCTTACTTCAACTGTCTCTTAAAACGTGTGTAAACTTACAATGATTTTGAAATAGTCACTGGGTATGACGGCATCTCCATTCTTCACCCACTTAACAGTGGGAGCTGGGGAGCCAGTGACCTGACACTCAAAGATGATGTCCATGGACTCGCGGGCGTAGATGTTGGCCGGCCGCTTCAGGAACTGGGGTGGGACTGTGGACATAGAAGAGAAAAACATTAGCCCCTGTTACAATGGGAGACTGGCAGTCTGGATTGTGTAGTTTGCTCACACTTTCTGGAAAACTAATCATGAGAGATGTTTTCAAATACCACACGACATATCCTTGGGCGTGATGATTTGATGACAGATTTAACTGAAAGTTATAATAGAAAGTTATACTTGGCTGTTCTGTTAGAGAGAACTATTCTGAATGCTTTAAGAACTAAACTATGTGATGGAAACGATCAGCGAGGAAGATCACTGGCCAGGAAAACAGTCCCAGCCTTCAACCTGGGAGAGGAGACAAGCACGCTGACTTGTGAACTCTTATCCAGCAGTTCTGAAATCGAAACAGGCCAGTGAAACCCTAACCCTGCCATCTCTGACTGAAATCAATTCCTCATTTACGTCTTGCTCGTTTCAATCCCGGGAACAGCGAGCGGATCGCATTACAGAATAACCTAGCGGTCCTTTTCCCCAAACTCTGACTCTAGACAGAGAATGCTCGGAAAAGACATCGCTGACCCAATCGAACTTAAAATCACACGTTGCAAAAAGTACCTCAAGAAATATGAACTCAAAAGAAAGCAACCGTACTCCTCCTGCAACAAGCCTGGAATCTCATCTCCTAAAGGCCACTTCCCCACAGGTGGACAGAACAAGCATGTTAGTACAGTCTTGGTGGAACATCTGAGGGCAGACTCTGCCCTCTGCTCAGTAATGAAGCTGGATGGATATTTGATCTAGGGACCAGATAAAGGACATCATCAATCTCTCCAATAACAAGGTCAAACAGAGCCCAGAGCACGGGCCTGCTCCTCAGACTGTAATTGAAGAACAGTGTGTGCGTGTGTGCGCAATAAACTGGGTGTCGAGAGGGAGAGTATGTATATGTGTCTGTGTGGGTGTGTGTGTGTGTGCACGTGTGCCTCTAATGGTATAAGAATTTGTCTCTGTGTGTGTCTGCTTGTTCTGATAAAGAAAGGATCCAGATGACTGAATGAACTCACTGCTGTCTGCAAGTCAAGCGTGTCTATCGGCCTTCGTGGCTCTCCGGCAGCTAAGTATGAGCTTCCTGTTAACGGGCGGGGCTGGATGCTGACACAGGATATGCCCAGTGGATATAAGCTTTGTTTACTGCCTCTTCTCTGGGTAAGACTGGTGTCGCTCCTAGTGCCCCAGCAATCGGAGGCCATTTCTGTAACATGATAACGTGGTCATTTGGCTGATGGGCTTGTCCAAAGTGAATTACAGCTTCCGATCTCTTCTCTCTGTTCTGCTGTGGCTGGTGGCTCCCGGGACAGTGGCTGTGTGCGGTAAATGAGGATGTTAATGGTGTTGGAAAGTGTGCCTGTCAACTCCCTGTGTGTGATCCCCTCGCCAGCTCTCTGGATGCATGTCACAGGCTCTGCCAACTAGGACGAGCGCAGACGATATGTGCAGCTTCACAGCATGATGTTCCAGACAGTTTATGGTAGGCAGGCACGTGCTAGTACGCTTGCAAGACATTTGAAAGATTTGGTCCTGATGTCTGTGTGTGTGTGTGAGAGAGCGAGAGAGAGAAGAAGAGAAACAGAGAGAGTGAGTAACACCGAGAAAGTATGAAAAACAAAGAAATAGGAGATGGAGACAAGCAGTGTGTGTCTGTTTTTGAGGAGACGTCCGACATGGGCTACTCCTAAGGAGTGGGTTAGGTGGTGTGTTAAGTTGTGCTCCTTTGTGTGGCTTATGTGGGAGTGGGTGTGTGTGTGTGTGTGTGTGTGTGTCTAACAGGATGGTGCTCAGCATCTGATAAGGCTTCTGTGCTGTATATTTATGAATGTGAGTCTGTGAGTCTGTGTGTGTGTGTGTGTGTATGTGACAGAAAGAGAGGGAGAGAAGGCCCCCTGGTAAGGATATCAGGTGACAGGCCCCGTGGGTGACTGGAGCCTGCGGTGCTCGTTATCGTGCAGAAACTTAACTTCACCATCCCCCCTCATCACACACACACTTTCATACTACCACCTTCCCCTTCCTTCCTTCCTCTCTCTTATTCTCGCACTCCATCCCTCGCTCCCTCAATCTCTTCCTCTCCATTCTCTCTCCCTCAATCCCTTCCTCTCCATTCTCTCTCCCTCAATCCTCGTTGTCCCTGAGCTGACATGCACCATTTCCCCTAAATGGAGATCAGACATTTGGAACCTATTTGACTGAGCAACGAGCACAAAAATGGCTAAATATACCAATAAAGCTTATAAGGGAGTGGGAACTGTCAGAGGAGTCTGGTGTGGGTGTGTGTATATGTCTGTGTATGAGGATTTATGATGTTTAGTTATGTTTTCAGAGGAGGACTGGTATTTACAGAGAAGAAACAATCCTTTCTGTTAGAATAGCGTCTAGCCTGTGCATAGAAAGGGAGTTACACACAGTGTGTGGAGGGTAGGGACACACACACACACACACACACACACACACACACACACACACACACACACACACACTCACTCAACAACAAATGCAGCAACCCATACTAAATCTAGTAGTGTTGCACACTGAAACTGCAGAAGCATTTGAGATGTATATGAACACCTCTGTAGAAACCATTTAGCTATGGAGCAGTGGCTACAGTACCCCAAGTTTACTGGAATATCATTATAATGCCTGACAGTAACTGTGTGATTACTCCAAAAAGGAAACCGTAACATTACACACGGACAATACAGATGACTACTCCACTCAGTCCTAATGCCATTCTAGAACCATCTCTTTCCGTCCTTCAGTCCTTTTCAGCCCATGTCCATAATCATTAATAACACACTTCTAAACTCTCTAAGAGTCGCAGTCCCACGTCGGAACGCAGAGAGGCACTCAGACAACAAACCCCCTCATCTCTCCATCCCAGCACAGTGGGAACTGGATGCTACTTCAAAGTAAGAGCCTCTTATGCTACCAGTCAGACAGAGAGGGAGACAAAGAAGTGACATAGGGGGGGAGAGAGAGAGGAGAGGGGGAAGAGGCAAAGACAGCGAGACGGCCTCAGTCTTCACATGGTGTTCAAATAATATCTTCATCTTGTAGATTAGTAAAATAAGCTTTTTTCGGCCATCCTTCAACCCCTCTGTATTGTTATTTAGGAGGAATGGGTCCAGGTCAGGCCTCTAAGGATAACTGAATGGCTTCTCCTTAGGATGTTCTTCAGAGGGGGGTGTGGTTGGGGACACCTTTGCACATACATGATGAAGAGGAAGCTACCCAGGTTGGGAAAACAATCAAATTTGGAAATATGAACTGAGTTCATGCAATTAGTTACAGATTAGGGTCCTTTTAACTTTTTGAATAAACCTCATGGCTCAAGAGAATCTCTTTCTGACAGGTTCTGACATACTGCAAAAATGAATAGACTTATCAAACACAATGACAAATGTTAGCCTATATTGTCTCTTAATTACAGTGAACTGTATAAATAAATACTACCAATATCAACAATATTATAAAGAAATTAACAAGATCCTAAGACAACAGCTGACATCATTCTAGACATTATCCAGTATAGAGAAAGCCCAAACACAAACATACACTAAGTTCCTTTTCATTGCTTTGACCAGAGTGATTTGTCATCAAGCTAGCTTTATAAGGTTAACAATAACTAGCCTTGCACCCTAGACAGCTGGTGTACCCTCGCAGGCCAGCACAGCCAGGCTTGGGCCAATTACTGCTCCTGCACTTCTCACGATAACAGCTTTATTCTTAATCTCCAACCCCCCAACCAAATGCTCCAGAATAAGGGAGCGGTGGTTAAAAGATGTTTGTCTCCCTAAACGCTGAGCCAACAGCAGCATGGTGTTCGGTTTGAACTTGTATATCGGGGCTTTTGTCAGGTCTTGGGACACTTATGCCAACCTTTTGTTGCGTCCAGAATGGCGTTCCTCTCCCAGAGGATTTGTAAGGACCCGTTACAATAGCCCTGTTTCTGATCCACAACATGCTACTGACTCCCCACCACTGGAACATCATGGGGAGTGATGAGCATTAAGCACACTGCAGTATCCTCTTCCACCTTCTAGGGGGCAGTCTGTTGTTCAAAGAGAATAAAGACGTCACAGCAAGGGCAATAGCCAACTAAACAGTTGTTAACCTACAAACATGTAATCTGCTAAAGGGTTTCAAAACAAAGCAAAGAACTCAACCAGCCCTTGTCAACGCTGCTTTTATTCTTCAAGGTTTCATAAAGGCCACATGAATAAATGAGATGTTAATTGGATACTAATAGAGGTCCAATAAGACAGCCAAGACATCAACAAAGACCATCTCATGTGTAATCAAGTGTGATTATCCAGCAGAGCCTTCTTACTATACGTTGTTACTTTATCTTACAGAGTTATGCATGTGTCCTGGGCATTGGGTCAATGTCCATGATGGTTGATGGAATCTAACTGTCTCCAAGCTTTTAGTATCTTGAGGCTTCTATGTAACATGGGAAAAGCTGTAAGACATTACTGTACATTCCTAAGATTCGCTAATTCAATAAGGTTGACTTGTAAACAATGCACAGTAATTCTATATCCTTTTTCTGAAAAAAAAATCATCAATTTCCAACCAATCCCTTTCATTTATCCACTTAGTCTAAAGCGGTTCAAGACCAAAACAAAATCGAATCATGACACGGCAAGGGCCAAAACCAACATGGCTGGAAAACAATGTGCTATAAAGTCAAGTCTAACATGACACAGCATGAGATGAGCAAGTGAGACAGGGTTGGGGGAGCGACAGAGACGGAGGTGAGATAGTGAGTGACACTAATCACACTAATGCCTGCTCCAGGCACACAGACACACTTCCACTTTAAAGTCAGATGGAAGACTGCACATTCAGGGTTTTCTACACTTCAAAATATGTCCTGTTTTCTGACCGGCAACCAAGACCTGGTGGAGAGACCAGGTAGTCTGTGAGTTTCAAAGTGAACACTCACGTATGCAGCTGTTTGTCCACTGTAGGCAGACTCACTCACACACTCAGACACTCACTCACTCACTCGGACACTCACGCACTCACTCATGCACGCACTCACGCACTCACACACGCACGCACGCACGCACACACACACACACGCTCTCACTCACACCCTTATCAAACATTCAAACGCTCACATCCTCTGCTTTTCTCCAGTTTACGATGGCTATTATTGTCTCTTGGGTAGGAAAACAACACCTGCCTCATTTAGGGAAGAGCTGCTATCTTTCCACACATACGTACGCACGCACACACAAAAACACGGATAACTCCAATCTATGCTTTCCCCATTGGGGACTATGAAAATTCTATAGGAAACAGGCCCTTCCTGTTCATAAGGGGCACACACACATTTGGATAAAAGCCCACAAAAACACACTGTACAGAATGTGCAACACCTAAAATAGATATGGACACACATTCACACAGAGACGCGCATCTCAACCAGTAGATATACGTGTGTGTGTGTGTGTGTGTAGGGGAGAAGGGGGCCGGCCCACAGCTCTGGAACAGTCGTACAGGTTCTCCATGATTAAAACTGCCTGCATCCTCCAGCTTAAAGTATTGTCTTGCCAGCCCTAATAAAAGGGGAGACAGTGCAGCAGAGTAGCCTTGAGGAAGGCGCTCATCCCTCCCCTGCACCACCACCACCACCACTACCTTGTCTCCAAACACAGAGGGAGGGGGAGAGAGAGGAGTGATAGAGAGAGAGAGGCGGGGGGCAGGGGGACTGTGTGTGAAAAAGGGAGGGATGGAGAGAAGAGAGAAATTGATGGAGCCGACTGCTTCGAAGATCTCATACGCACTTCTCCTTCCCTGGCAGAGAGGTCTTCCTATTGATCTTTGGGAATGGAGAATGGAGAGAGAGAGGGAGAGGGAGCTGGCTTGTGTGGGTGTGGATATGTGGCAGGAACAGACAACAGGCATGCTAGTAAGCCCTGCAATATTCCTCTTCAGTCCATGTCCAGGTTACCTCATGGTGGGAAACTTCAGACGCTTATATTATATTAATCCCATTTTTTGAATGTACTTCTTAACATACGTGACATTTGAGCACTAGAAAAGGCTATCGGGTTTCTTGAGTTTCACATTTCTGAATGATTACACTGTATTCACAAAATCTAACTATATGTTAATATGAAACAGTTTTTTTATATGAACATGTTTGTTTTTTGGGGAATGGAAGTCAGAGCAAGCAATGTGAGAAAGAAGAGCATTGTTTGTGAGAACACATACAGCCTTGGTTGATTGTGTGTGTGCAGATGGGAGAGTTCACAAACAACAGAGTGAGCATCTGTGTGTGAACATGTGTAAGCAGTGGTCACACCAGCAGAGCAGCCAGAGGGTCTCTATCTTGCTCCCCTTCCTACAACACACAGTCGTGCTGTAGAAGGAACCTCCGTGTCTATGTGTGTGCGCGCACGTGCATGTAATCATTAATTCATATATCAAATCATTGATCGTTCTATCCATCTGTCCATCCCATAATAACACATGTTAATGTTAGCCTTGGTGGATAACCTTGGTATTGAGAGAGGCAGTCTGCTGGAGTGTGATAACACTAGTAAGTGTGAGTACACCCCCCTGCCTGGTGCAGGTCTAACCCTGCCCAGTGAGCTCTTATCCTGCACAGTGAGCTCTTACCCTGCACAGTGAGGTCTTACCCTGCACAGTGCAATCTTACCCTGCACAGTGCAATCTTACCCTGCACAGTGCAATCTTACCCTGCACAGTGAGCTCTTACCCTGCACAGTGAGCTCTTACCCTGCACAGTGAGCTCTTACCCTGCACAGTGAGCTCTTACCCTGCACAGTGGGCTCTTACCCTGCACAGTGAGCTCTTACCATGCACAGTGAGGTCTTACCATGCACAGTGAGGTCTTACCATGCACAGTGAGGTCTTACCCTGCACAGTGAGCTCTTACCCTGCACAGTGAGGTCTTATCCTGCACAGTGAGCTCTTACCCTGCACAGTGAGCTCTTACCCTGCACAGTGAGCTCTTACCCTTCACAGTGAGGTCTTACCTTGCACAGTGAGCTCCGCCGGTGCCTCCAGGGTGTCGTTGGTGTTGTCAGCCATGCAGGTGTAGACTCCGCCATCCTCCTCCGTCAAGTTTAGAATCTGCAGGCTGCCTCCACCCACAACCTCCACACGCCCCTCACTGGTTGGTGCAGAAGATAGTAAAAAGTGAAGACATTAATATTCAAGATATTCCATATAACATACTTTTTGTGACCCACAGGGTGCTTTGATATTTATTTGAAAATGTTCACTTTGACGGACAGGAATTCTCACTCAGCATAAATGGATGATCTTACACAGTGGTCTGACACCTACATCTACCTGCTAGACACCGAGGGTGTACAGTAAAAACAAACAGAGGACTTATGGATCTTTAGACATCTAGAACTGTATGCTGAATGGTCACTTACAAGTCTTAGCCCTTAACCCTAAAAAGATTTTGAGTTTAGTGTCGTACATTCTGCCTAGCCAGAGCCAAGAGTTCAGGGAAAGGAAGGGGTCAGACAGAAGGAGAAGGGCCAAAAGGAAGGGGAGGGGCCTAAAGGAAGAGGGGCTGTTGTAGCAAGAGAGAGAAACAGCAAGGACAGATGGAGATGCAACTAAACTGAAGGGGATGGAAAGAATATCTGAAAATGGCTCAGGATGAGCTGACAGCGAGAGGGCTACTGCATAAGCAGCACAGATCTGAAATCCCTTACATGTTCCATCCTTTGCCCATCTTTGTCATGCGCGTTTGCAACATACAGCCCCTACCCAGAGTCCATCTGAGTGGCAGAACAGGTTGATATGTTGGAGTGGGGCTGGAGAAGGTCACTGCTGTAGTGACTAGGCTTCTTCCATGACGTTGTTATATCTGCCTGTACATTTCTACATGTATGCCCTGCCTGTACAACCAAGTTTTGTACATCTATCCTCCAAATAAATGTGAATTTCATGTTGCCATACATGGCCAATATTGGAGACAGGAATGGGTACACGAACACTTTGACATGACATTCTGACCTTGAACTGATACTTTTGAAAAGAACGGAAACAATTTGCCATCTAAGAGTCAATGTTTTGCTTTTCACCAAACAGGCAATCTAAAAGTTGGCTGTTGGCCATTCAGACTGGTAAGTCTTTTTACATCATGCCAACTGGTCAAAGTCGTGCACCACGATTGAATCTGGAGTTTCTCTATTCTCCTATAAGGGGTTTGAGATAAATACATTTAAAAAAACGATCAGAACATTCTAGCGCAAATTTTCCACCACCTTCTGGAAACAAATGAGGCTGAACGCGTTTATAAAGAAGGTCTTTGTAATTTCCCAGGTTCCCAAGGCCGCTTAATTAAAACTACACAAGGGACCACAAATACCGTCCCGCTGTTTGCTTTTCTTTATGAACTGAGGGACTACTTAACCTCACAAGTATTGGGCTTTTCCAGAGAACCTTCTTTAAAAATGAAATAAAACAGCAGCAGTAATAAAAACATTTCAGCCGCTGTTCATCTAGCTCTGGCACACAAATCAATGAGGCTTCATTTCAGAGGCCACCTTCCCTGTTGTACGTCTAGCCCGCAAGTCCGTCTATTCATAGATGGTGGTATTACAATGCATGTATCAATAATGCCAATATTCTTTCTCGTAATACTAAATGCCGCAGCCGGCCCCCGCACAACCCCACCCGCAGCGTTGAAACATCCCCAGAATGAGATCTTACATGCTAATTGCTACGGCTAAAGTGCCTTAGGCATTCAAGCGGAAGAAAACTATATGCTAGGCAAATTTGCTTTACTTTATTTCATTTGAATGGGCGTGAGCAAAGCGATGGAACTCCGCTACATTGTCGCGGAGATGATATCGTCTTCTGTGCGTTCCACAGTCGTCTCACTGTCATTTCTTTCTGGGCCCCGGTGGCATCTGCCTCTGAAAGATACGCCGTAGTCCTCGCGTTAGCGCCGGCACTTCACTGAGAGAGGCAGGTGAGCGAGGCGCTAATTAAAAATGCATTACACAGTCTTCACCTACAAAGAGCTTTTTAATTAACTCGGAATTTACACTGTCACTTCTCATCCGTTCGCGACGACGTGAGAAAGGGAGAGTGAGTGCGGTGGACTCCTGAAATGCTATCCTGAGCCTGGGGTTCAGGCCTCCAGATGAGGTGTCTGGTGAACGGTGCTAATTGGGACGTTGCGCTTCTTGAACAGGCATGGTTAGAGGTTGTGTGTTGTAGATTTCAACCATGAATTGCGATAAGAATGCTTATAGTAACAATGCTGATGTACACATGTGAACCATGACTAAATGGAGTTGTTACAACCTACGACTAAATCAAACTGGCCACTGACATTGCATGGTGCTCTGTTAAAGATCTTCATGTGACACTTTACAGAGTGGCTCTGTGTAAAGGGGCATGATGAGGTCCCTCATTCATTGCACCCACCCACACACATCCACACCCCCACACACATCACATCCATACCCACACATATGGGTGCGCAGTGTTTTTTGTCTGTGTTTGATGGATGCTATTTGTGTCAAAGAAAATGAGTTGCTTTAAGCCAGGGGGGACAGGGGTGGGTGAAGGGAATCATAGCAGTCACAACAGACATTCCTTATTAATGGGCAGAGAGAGTGGTGCACTCTAAACTTTCATGGGTCACTATTGCTCACCCTCCCTTTCCTTCCCTGATTCATTCTTTCTCTCACACTGCATGGTCTCTATACACCCCCCCCACCATCTCACACACACACACACATACACACACACACACACACACACTCTCTGCCTACCTCTCTCTGACCCTGTCTCCCACCTTGTATCTTTCACCCAGACTTTCTCACTCTGTCTCTCTCCCTGTCTGTCCAATTCCATAGATCCTTCCCTCTCGCTTTTTCTCCCTCTTACACTTCATTGATCTCCCCCATTCCAACTCCTTAAGGCTCTCCCTCTCTCCCCTTTTCCACACTTCCCCATTGCTCTCTACTTGTCCCTATTCATTCCAACTCCATTGCTTTCGCCACTCTTTCTTTCCTCTCCTGACAGTTTACCCCTCAGCCAGCCAGCAAGCCTTCTTGTGTAGTGGTGAATGGTAGCTTCTGTGAGACCCAGGTGTTCTGCTCAAGAGTGAAAGCAAACTTCCCTCTCCTTGTCTGGGTGTACAATTGAGCCAGTGGCCTGAATTCCAAAACTCCTCAGGAGGGAGAAAGAATATAACCTTCTTTTCATTTCGGAGCCTTGCAGCTCTTGAACGGACCGTTCTCACTGTCTCTTTGGAGGATAACTTGAGCGAGCACATAGTGATTTAAAAAAAAACAAACAGGTGCAGGCCATCCAAATTGGATATGCTGCAACATGACAACAAATATGCTGTATAATGTTAAGGGGATTTCATGTCTGGAGGGGTTTGTGGAGACAGATACAATAGTAAGTCGAATAAGAATCAATGCAAAGAAACGAAAACAAGGATGCCTTGGCAAGCCATGTCAAATGAGTCAGCCGTGAAAAGCGCTTTTCCCCCCTTCAGCTTGTAATGGTTATCCACAGGGGCAGAGGGATGGTAATGACTTGCACATACCTGAGTTTATTCAGCCCAGCCAAAGCCTGCTAGGGTAACCTTTGTCTGATTGTCTGATTAGCTTTTTATTAAAGTAAAGCTTACAGACCGCAGCGTGCGTAACATCCACGTTTAAGTGGTTTTAAGAAGGATGAGAACAATACGTGTTTTGAGTGGGCGTCTATTGTTTTTGTGTGTCTGTGAGTGTGTGTGTTTGTGTGTCTAGACAGAAAGCCAAGGTCCAGGTGTGTATCAGCAGGCTGTAGAAATACACCTTTGTCTCATTTCATTTTGGCATTAATCTCACCCACCGAAGCCAGATGAAGGTAAAAGTGGGATAGTTGTAACTCGCGGTGGGAGCATAACGTACAAGTGTACGGAAGCGTAACAGTGGAGGACAAGGAGGGCTTGACTGTTGACATCTATCCCAGCACAGTGTCTGTAAAATGCAGACAAGGGCAAGATGAGGAAAGTGGACGCCCTGGGGGAGGTGTGTTCGCCAGAAAGAGAGAGCCCAGCATGTGGTGTGGCAATCCTGAGCGACAGACTTCCAGGAGTTTCTCTGCTCTGGTGGCAGAAAACAACTATGTCTGTCTGTTCCCTCAGCTCAAACATAATGGAGAAAGTCTGCGTGCAGCTAGGGCCTCTGTCACTATCCATCATGCTAACGGCGGCGCAAGAAACTAGGGCTTTGACAGGGGAGCGAGTTTCTTCCTGATGCAGTACATGACATGCACAAAAGACGAATAGACAACAGCAGACTTGCTAAAAGGGGGGTGACTAGAGTTGTGGGGTTGGTTATATTTCTGTAATGATTGCATTGCAAGTAGGTTCGGCCCAGTTTGAAACCACCCATTATATCTATTGTTTAAACAAAGCACGTCAGGCGCATCTCCAATTATGTTACCAATGGTCCTAGCATCTTTGATTTCCACAAACTCCTCAAGCTTTTAACTCTTGAAGAGGCCCTCGAGTGTTTATGTATGGAGGGATACAAAATTGAATATCTGTTTGGTGTAAGTGTGTGGGTCAGGGGGAGGAGGGACACACACAGAAGCTGAATGTACGAGCTCAGCAAAAGGTGGACATGTTTATCTAGTTAATACTGACAATGAGAAGAACTCCTAGACCCTTAACATTGATGGGTGGTGTGTCCAAAAGATTTCTCTCTGGCAGAAACTTTCCAGCCAAGATGTGTATTGTTCCTGCATTTGCTCATGCCACTGCTAGCGTGGAAGGAACATGTGGATAACAGTGGAGACTTCAAACCACAGTGGAAATAGACAACAACAAAAATGTCCAAACGTGTTAGTGTCCCGTCTAAACATGAGGTCTATTTATGCAGTAATCAGCATCTGGTGATACAGAAGTTAGGTTGTAATTGAGGTCAGGGAGTAATCCACAAGGGCTAGTGATATCAGCAATTGTTCCCAATTACATAAGTGGGTAGCTGGGACTGCAAACCCAGGGGAAGCAAACACACAGTATAAGGGGCCAGCCTTGTCATCACGTGGCTCTCCTGGTACGAGGCCTCCTGATCAGGCTTGTTGCCCCTTCAAGATCTCATGTCATAGTTCCCTCAGAGCGCCAGGCCAGAGGTCATTTACTTTAGCATGATGGAGGTTGATGCCAAGATAATGCCCATCTCATGGGAGGTTATGGCATCAGGACAGAAATGCGTAGGCAGGGAATACAGCAAGAATGTAAGGCTCTGATGGTGCGACAGGAGTCAGGGGAGGGTATGCTACAGGGTTCACTGCTACTGAGACGTAGCTCTCTGCCAGCCAAATGTAAGGACTCTCCAAGGCCAATGGGAAAGGGAGGGATGGAAGGGTAAAAGGAGGGGGGGGGGGGGAAAGAGAAACAAGCAAAGCCAGTGAGCCAAGAAGCGAGAGTCTTACCCCATTATAGCCCCACAGCAAACACATTTCCCCCACCGCACACTATTCATACATAAGCAAATATAATAAAAGCAATCATATTTAAATGAGGGAGTGAGACAAAGAGGAGAAGAGACAGCTTTGAGACTTCGGAGTCTTGATTTACATGCAATGTCAATTTTCCCGTCGCCTCAAGCTATACATAATTCATCGGCTTTATTGACTACCGGAGAATTCTATTAGGTGATAGAGTGATACTCGCAGAAGAACAAAAGCCAATGCTGGCTCTCATAATGACAGAGTTATACGTAGAGAAGCAAATTGCAGAGGGTTGAAATCAAAAAGATTATGCATGTGCATCCTATCGACACAGGATTTATATTCAATGTGTGATTCACTACAGTCATTGCCATTCCTGTGGAATAAACGAACGGTTTTGTGTATTTAGTTTGGCTGTTGGTTTCCTCTATAGACAGTGGAAATGTTCTTTGCAGTGTGGCACAGGTCATGTCACCCACTTTGAAACTTTTAACGGGTTGTTTCCAGTGGACTTGCTACTCCGTCGCCTACATTGTGAAGATCCCTGCCCACCAGGGGGCTGTCTAGGGATCCCTTCACAGGAAAGGGGTGCAACACACATTCCCCTAAATACCTTGCAAAAATGTTCAAACATTTCCAAGCAGTATTTGGTAGGCTAAAAACATGAACAATCACAGAAGGGTCTCAAACTCTCCTGCAGAACATCTAGAATGTAATTTGTATTAACGCCTTCCTTGACAACAACATTGGGGTATTCTTCATTCGGTAGCAAATAGTAAAAGATCCTCCTGCTATGATTTGGACAGGGTTCTAGTTTGACCCCCTTAATACAAAGCTGCCCCCCCTCTGACCTCTCCTGCACCTGCAACATCTGGACCCAACGCTTCTATTGTGTTTCCTTTCTGTTCCATCCTTTCTGCTGTCGACATCTTTCATCTTGTCCAACATCAAAGGCATCGTAGCTGTAGTATTCTGCATGGAAATGAAGCTGTACTGTATTTGATGTGCAAAACCGACTCGTGGTATCAAGTTGCTGCAAAAGCCCAAGACTAACAACCATTGCTGAAATTGTCCATTTTTTCAACCTAGTTTGAGCTTTAAGGTAGGATAGGCAAGTTTTGCAAGAATATCGATTTTACCTCCAATTTGAAAGGATTCAAACTAAAATATTACACCTCCTCCCTTAAAAGCCACATATCAAAAACACAGTTCACTTCTGCCATAAGGCAGCCAGACAAGTAGCCAGTCCAATAATTACATTTGGTCTAACAGACATTGGACTAATTTGACTAAATAACCTTTTAGATTTATTGGTTGCTATCAGCATTTAGTCTTTCAGGTAATTTGTAAAAATGTTTCTCCAAACAACATTCCCTTCTGTGCCTTTATGTCAACCTCAGACAGAGATGCAACCTCAAAGCAATAAATGCTGGAGAAACAAATACTAAGCAATTAATTTGAGACTGAAAACAATACGATGTACAGCACAACCACTTACGGCTAATGCTAGAGGAAGCTTGTGGAATAAATAAACAATAAACAATATAAACAAACTATATATCAGTATATTTGACTTTAAGGGGAAGGTTTGCGTTTCCCACAATCAGCAAAATGTATCATTGAATCTACTTTGGAGTGCCACACTCTAATAGGACTTAATAGGTTGGTTTTTGTTTTACATCAAAGATGCTTTGTTGCTGAGAGACAGCAGCCTCAGAGTGGTTCATTTATCAGAGCATGATGCCAAAAATGAGAGTAATATTAGATAAAAATGACATTGAGTGCAATTTTGCCCCAGTCACAATTTACCCCAGTCCTCTGCCCTGATACTTTCCACAAACGCTCTTTCATTGGCTAAGTAATTCTGTTTGTCCTTTTAAGGGTCCCCAAATACGCCTGACTATTGTTCCAAAGACCAATTCGATTCTTCTCACAGATTTTACCCTTTTCCCTCCCCTATCAATGAGTGCCGTTCCAATTTACAAACTGACAACTCCGCTCCCCTCGAGAGTGAAAGGAGACTTTAAAGGAGAAATGGAGAGAGAGAGAGAGAGACAGAGCGAGAGCCTAACTCCACTGGTACTTCATTTTAATTGTCGGTTTTGTGCCCGATTCACGGATGGTTCCCTTGATAATGTATTCGGCCCGTGTGTGTTTCTTTGGGTAAGACAGGAAGACCTCCCTTGCTTTTGCCGCACATTCTAATTGCCAATGTAAGCCCTCCCCACCACCCTCCCCTTTAAATACCCAGAGGACATTTGGAATCTAAGCAATGAATAGTCCGTATTGTAATCATACATCCAATTTGATAAGTATACCGTTAGTGACCTCCTAGCGCCCGCAATGGGTTGTGTCCAACAATTACATTTCTTCGTGAAGAATAACATATTTACATGACTTATTCTGTTGGGACTTACTGACATGAGTGGATGGGAAGAATTCTATTCAGTCTGACATTCACCACATTTAGTTGGCTACTGCAGCCACGTAGGTGAATTATTGTGTTATTTTGAAAGGAAAATTCAAGGAACCTTTACTGCTAAACTTAGATAAACGAGTGTGTGCCTTGGTGGTTTGGAGATGTCCTCTAAACTTATAAAACACATCACTCCAGGGGACGTGGACCCTAAAAGCTTGATACGTGAGGTGGAAAACAGCAGTCTACTCTAATTGGTCAGGAGACACTTTTTAGTGGCCGGTCCAGTCAGCTCTTCTCCCAGGGATTTGAAGTTGCCAGGGATACGATAACGAGCCAATAGCAAGGCACAAACACGGGTGCCTTTAAAGAGCTTAATTTATGAACTTCTCCCACATTCTGCCCACCACTGTCGACGTTTCCTGCTGATGTGACACAGCTGGCAGGGCTGTGGCTCTGCTGTGGGGGAGGCAGGAGAAGGGGGGGAGAGGGGGGAGACGGGGGGGAGAGAGTAGTATTAACACCTCTCAGAACAGGCTCCCCCACTTAAAAGTGCTTGACTCTCCAGGGGCAGTGGAACCACATACAAAGGAGTACAAGGCAAACCGTCTCAGAGCAGCTTGGAGTGTGTGAGAACTGGAGGAAGGTTTCACAACGAGCGGAAGCATTAGATTTCGACATCCACCGCTATCCTTTGGTGGGAGTTCAGGGAAGGGTCAGGACTTGTTCACCCTGTTGCCTTTTGCCTCCACCTTTGAATTGACTGTTGAGTTCACAACCTTGTATCGATGCACAAAAGGCTTGCGAGGTGAGGCGGACGAAAAAGACAAGCTAGTGAAGAGGCATCATTCTTACCTTTCCTCAACCAGTTTGTCACCAAACATCCATCGAACGTAGGGAGCTGGGTAGCCTGTCACCACGCACGGCAGTAGCACACTCTCGCCCACTGATTTGGTCACAGGAAGAGGCTGCACCAGGAACTCCAGCTTTCTTTCCTCTCCGGTTTCTGGGGAGGGCAAGAGAGAGAGAGAGAGGGAGAGGGAGAGAGAGAGAGGGGGGGTGACCTTCTGCTTAACATGTTTGATCATTATTGACTTCCAAAGCCTACCCTCTTACCAGGGACATTTTCTAAGGGCACGGGGCAGGAACATAAATAGTGGCAAGCCACTGCATTGGTTGAACTGGGTTAACTCAAGGGTTTACCTATATTCTCTCAGGTAGTTGAACTTCTTACTGTGTCAGTCAGGGTATTTAAGGCCACTGCTAAAACGTAGCAGAACAAAAATGACTTCATGACATTTCCTTTTCAGGAAACCCCAAAGTAACTGATAAAAATCTCAGTCTCTTGTCCGACTCATGTGGAAGTCAATTTGATGTACATCCAACTGGACAAAACCTTGCTGCTGCTCCTATCAGTGACCAAAGCTACTTGGTGGCCTAACATTCACCAAAATGGCCGAGATCAGTTTATGTCAACATACAGCTCAGATTCGTTCTACCACACGTAGTGGAATGGAAAGACACCAGCTGGGGTCTAGCTGAAGGCCGATTTATAACCTGTAATATCTTTCCCATGCAGACAGACTCCAGCTCTTGACAACACCAGTAAATAAAGTTTGGTGAGGTGAGTGGGGGTGCAGCTCTGACACAATGGAATTCAGACGCTGTAAGCTGCCATTGAATTACAGTGTTTTTCTGATGACCCCAACATGAGTTCTTTCCTTGCTGTCACTTTCACTCTCTCTAGCATATTCTCGTAAAAATGTGCTAAAATGTTTGTAGTTTTACAAACTGCTACTGAGTATACACTGTGTACAAGCTTCTCTGGGTAGGAAGGGCAACATGGTAGATCAAGACCACTTACACAACAAAATTGCGAGAAACAAAAATACTGTGCAATTAGTCTTTGTGAACTAACTCACTGCAAAGGATAAGACAAAACATAAAAAGAACTCATAAAAACATCAATATCTAGAAAACTACTAATCTATCCTGTTTTAGAAAATGAATTGCTTGTCTCTGCCTTGGGCAGGCTGAATCAAGGAAGATGGATTATACAGATATCTTGCTCTATCCATTTAGGAAATTCTCTCTTCAGTGGTGCTTCACTCACTTCATTGATCATTTTCAGCTTTTCAGGCAATGTCTTTGTTAACCTCTTACCAAACTCAAGAAGTACTTCATCTAGAATCCCACAATTGCCAACTCCTCAAAAATGTAGGTTCTCGTTATACTCAAAATAAATATGAACTAACTCAGTGACGTTAGCCTCGAAAAAACGAATGAACTAGAGAGAAGGTACTAATAACAGCCACTATACTGAGCCATGCCATGGTATTGTTGGCCTTCCTCTACCTGGTATTGTAAGGAGCTGGGCCTCCTCGCTGGTCTTGGCTGGGCCAGCGTTCTCCACCACGCAACGGTACAGTCCAGAATCTGCCTCGGAGGCGTTGCTTATCACCAGGGCCCCACTGGGCAGCTGGACCAGCCGCGTGCCCAGGTCAAGCAGCTCGCGTTCCTTCTCCCAGCGCACGAAGGCAGCCAGGTCAGCGTTGACATTGCACGCCAGTACCTGGCTGTCGCCCGGGCGCACGCTAGCTGGCGCAGGCTGACTGGCAAAGCGGAGAATACCTGCGAGAGAAGCAGAATGATGGGGTTTATGATAGGGTTATGTTATGATATACATTCTCTTAAACGGTGGTCACCAAGGCATACTGTCCTTCACACACACACACACACACACACACACACACACACACACAGTCATAATCGCTTTTAAAGAACAAGTACTCCTTCTCTGAGGGAGGTTAATTTGCTACAGGGTGAAGACACATACATTACTAATTAAACATTCAAATCCACAGGCTGTTTGTGTTCATCTCTCCCACTTTCATCTAGGACAGTCATTTCTTCCTGCGTTAGAAGCTATTGATCTGAGACAACTTTGCAAGCAGCCATCGAGGAGCAAAACGGTAGATTCTATTCTGAAAGATGACACCAAAGCGCAAACACATGCAGGCTTGTAAATAAGGATTCTTCTTTTTAAAAGGAAGAACCACTTCACACACAATGTTTTTGCAGACTTGGTTGAATGGGATAAACGAAGACTGTGTTGCTGCGATAGGGGACCTCAACGTGTTTGTTGGCCGTTCCTGTGTGGAGTGGCAAGAGCACTGTTGAATGTGTTAGGCTGCTGTGTAACTCTGTCTGTGCGCAGGAAATGGTGTTGAAGGCTTGTTGAGTTGTGAGCTGGTCTTTTTTGCGTACAGGCAGGGGTTTTGAGACCCCCCCCCCCATGTCTGACTGCTCTGTGTGAGGGAACACAGACACCCCACACACACACACACACACACACACACACACACACACACACACTTCCAACTACTGACAAATCACACACTAACAAAGATGCAGGAGCGTATTGTGCACTCCAGCTGCACATCTGCTTGCTGTTTGCAATTGCTGAAAAATGCTCCGCCCACCTTTCCAGTTCGATGTGGTCAGATTTGGCCTCTTGGCTCCGCTTCACAATGCATCATCCCTGTGACTGAGCCATCTGATAAAGCCACATGTAAATCTACATGACTGGCCTTCAGTGTTTCCTTATCTTTCAGCCAGTTGGAATGCCCAGGTCTTAAGTACCTCATTGCGAACAACCGTAAATCACAGGGGCCAATGCATGGATGAAATTTCAAAGGAACAACCTTGAAAACAATGCGTGTAAGCTGATCCACCTCCAGATGTGGCTGGATCATGTATGGCTGAAGCGGCATGTGTGGATGCCTCAAGCAAAACAGCTGGTTGAGACAACCTGGGAGATGTTGTCAAATCGCATAGGTAGAAGAAGCACTTGGGAAGAAATGAAGTTCTGCTGACTGACCCAGAGTTTTGGCTGAGAGAGGAGAACGGTAGTGGGAACTTTTACAAGTGAAGAGGGTGAAGATGCAGAAGTTTCTGGGTCTGTCAGCACTTGGGACTGTCTGACCTGACCTAGCATCTTTGACTGTCGTTTTCCCCCCACACGTTCTTCAAGCTGACCTCATCAGATCCTACTGGCCTAAATTGACTTTGCAGTTACCTGGGAGGTCTGGGCTGGGGTTGAAGACACATTATAGATGGCCAGCACTGATCTGCTAGGCGAACACCATCAACTCCAATTAATCACAATTCACCAGTAATGTACAGGGTAGGCACTTTGTTACCCCTCTTGCCTTATGGAATGTTCTGGGTTGATACGCTCTTTTTCCCTCTCACTATCGCATTCTCCTAGGAAACGAAATAACTCCTCACCGGCCAGACTAGCCCAGAAAATTCACTGATCTTTCAACAATCTGTATAACTTGCCAGCAAGTAATAACCTGATAATCGTAGGAATCATCTGAATGAATCTGTCAATCTCTTTTCAGATTAATGGATCTGGATGTTGGCTGATACTCATGAGTAGACATGGGGTATTTGTAACCTTGGACACACACACGCAGAGGGGATCCAACTATTTTTAATTAAAAGCAGGTCCAGAATCAGGAAAAAGGGCTTTACTGCAATATCCATAAGGCTTTGGGGATCCCCTTGGATCCTGAAACATTCATATTTCTAATTGCAGAACTGTTGGCGTTCTGACTCCCTGTTGCTACAAGTACATCCCGCAAACATGAGGATTTTCTTTCAAAGGCGTTTGCTGGAGAAGTTTCCGTCTTACATACTTCCTTTGTCCGGAGCATTTCTGGAGAAAATTAGCAAAAGACAGTGGTTGTCGTTGTAACAATGAGAGTATTATACTGATGTCCCATTTAATAATGATAATATATTAGTATCTGTGTAAAGATGTCAAGGCACAGGTCAGACAGATTTGATCAAAACCCTGCGCTCTTCTCACGGCTTAGTTGGAGATGCCTTGACAACCACAGAGCTAAATGAAGCACTTGTTGTTTTACACAAACCTCAACATCTTTAGTGGACAGTCTGTGATCCATCAACAAGGACAGAGGCGGGGAGGGAGCCACTTATCAATTTTAGAATCTCTTTCACATACATCCATAACCTGTATATTCCTCAAATGCTCTGTACCATTGGCGTTATACCATCCGTACGCACACAGTATTCCACCCTCACTGCACTTCCACTGAGCGATTGTATCCAGACTTACCGGACTGTTGATCAATCGCAGAACTGCACGTAAGCTGATCTGGCTGTGGGCATCATTTCATAGAATGCGCCCAATGTGGGGAGTTAGTTATGGGAGTGTGAAGACTGGATCGATGAAGTGTTTCTTTGCAGCAGACTCGAGAGACTATTGAATAAGCGGGCTCAATGCAGAGATGATTTGAACGTATATATCCTGTGTGTGTCTGTGGGTGTGCGTTTCACATGCATCCTTACATTTACTTGGATATAAAATAAGAAATGTTGTCTTCCTTCTGCAGTGTGTTGCTTATTTCGTCTCAGGTTTCCCTTTAGGCTCCAACACGCTATAATGAATTTGATCCAAGGTGTTTGCAAATGTTACATATTGAATGTCACAACGAATACAGGAACACTCTGGAGCAGACTCCAAATGGTGACTTTAGTGTTCTGAGGAGGTTTTCAGTCAGACAGGTCTTTAAACACTGGGGACCATTTACAAAGGTGGAATGGAGGGAGTTTCTGAGTGTTTGTCAGTTCTGCTGGATGTGAGTAAACACCTCTGAGAGATTGTGTGTTTGCTGGTGTCCATAGACAGCAGGACTGAAGCTCAGAGACTGCAGACATCAAACAGCTCTGTGGAAGTTCAAGGCTTGCAGGGAAACGAAGAAATATCAGCTTCCTAAGATGCTGAGATAACCACTCGACAAATGCTTCCAGTTCCAAATTGGCAGCTGTCTAACATTTATTCCCTTTGTTATGCAAACCCAAACCCCACTGTATTACCAAATCAAAGGCGTACACAATTGTTTAGTCCCAACAGTTTTCTTGCTGCATAAATGAGAGGACTTTAAAGACTGACGTGTGACAGACGAGCTGCGAATGTGTGTGTGTGTATATATTGTTGTGTGTGCATATCTGTATCTGCATACACAAGGCCTGGAAGAAAATGACCCAGTTCACAGTGAAGTTCACGTCGGTACAGGCTTCTTGAGAGGTTGTGCATATTGCATGACTCAAACGCTGGACAATTAATTCTTTATGGGAAGTGTGTGAATGTTCTTGCCTGGCCACTATGGACACAGGCTGTGTTGAAAGCGGAGTCTGTTTAACTACCTCCATTTATTTGTCCAGTGATCTACAGGGGTCAAAGGCATAACACCAGACAGATTTCCTTGAACCGATCCTATTTCGCACTTGGGAGTGAAATCAACAAAGAGGGGAAAAGGAGGGTCCGTTTTTAGGGAGTATTTTAACAACGTCGTGGAGCAGCGCCGGATATCTGTAGTATCAGATGGAAAAGCACATCCTGCTAGTGTGAGGGCAGTCCATGTCTTGTCAGCCCCTCGTTTCCTTCTCAAGAAGAGAGGAGGAAAATGACCACATTCCTATTGGAGAACAGAACTTTGAGTGACAAAACGGAGGATATTAATTGATTACTGAGGCAGAATTGAACATACTTTTTCTTATGCTCCATGGTTCCTGTCAACCCTGACAAGATGATGAGATTAAGAAATGTGTCGTTTGGTGGCGTCGTCACAGCATATTTGTCTTCTTTGACAGGAGACATGTTTGAAGTACACTGCAACTGCAGCAATATTGTAGACAACTGCTTGCTTGCTGTTTCTTTATGTCCATGTGGTTCATTATGTCAATGGTCCCTTGATAAGGAAAATCTTTTTTTAAATCTGAAAAATATTCCAATAATTTAAAAAATAATCTAGAAAACGATCGTTTTAATGCAGGTTTGGAAGTGACCACTCTGAAAAATGAAATACTTGACTGAAGGACCTAAGAGGGTTATGAGTTTCGTGAACTCAAAAAATAACTGCCAACAGAAACTCTTTGATCTGACACATTGTACAATTTTCTGTCACTTAGTCTAAAAGAGCAGACATCAGCCCACTCTATCTGTCACACAAACAAACTCATCCATCTCTCTAGCTAGCACACAGGCAGGCACACAGGCAGGCACACAGGCAGGCACACAGGCAGGCACACAGGCAAGCACACAGGCAGGCACACAGGCAGGCGCACAGGCAGGCACACAGGCAGGCATACAGGCAGGCACACAGGCAGGCACACAGGCAGGCATACAGGCAGGCACACAGGCAGGCACACAGGCAGGCATACAGGCAGGCACACAGACAGGCACACAGACAGGCACATGGCCTTTTAGAGGTCATGCGCATAGTGTTTAGGAGGGGGCTGAAGACAGAAAATTGATGGGTGGTGCTTTGTAAGGGTGGATGCTCCAGTCAGAGGTACTTATTTGATCTATTGGACTGTAAAAATGCCTCCAGGGGTTGTTGATAGGACAGCGAAGGCTGAGCCAGGTCTCGTTGCCAATGGTAGTTGGAAGAAAATACATTGACGCTGAAACTACAACTGTAGTATCGCCGACAGAAAAACACACCCGCAGACATGCACCCACACCCAAGGAGTGTATACATCTCAGACTCAATGTAATCACCACACTACCATGCAACATCCCGACCAATTCCAATCACTCCATTTTCATTCAAACAATGTCAAAAGCACCATCAATCTCTATTTCCGCTTTCGATCAATTCGCCCAGCAAACGCTCGCATTTCTTTGGAAAGGTCTTGTCATTCCAGCGGTTCAGGGCCACGCCCCCATCCTTGTGTGCAGGAGGTTGGGAATCAATGGAGTCTCACAGTTAGCTCTGTGGAAGCCTGGGGAGAGATATTTTTAACCTGGCCACTAAACCGCTTCAGGTGCAGCCCAGATGCTGTGCAGAGGTTGAACTTATAAACATTTCGGAGGGCTGCGTTAGCAGTGGTCAAGTTACTCTTGGGCACAGCTGCTGTTTAGAATACGACCAAGGCTGTGTGTGTGTGCGCGCGCGCCCGTGTGTGTGCGTGAGCGTGTGTGCGTGAGCGTGTGTGTGTGTGAGTGAGTGAGTGAGTGAGTGAGAGAGTGAGAGAGTGAGAGAAAGAGAGGATGGAGGTGGGGAGTCATCTCCTGTTTACAAAAAAACATTAAATCTTCAGAGAAGTGTTTATGTTCACTGAGCCTGGTACGTTCTTTTATTATTTCTTTTTTTGATACTCGATGCGATGGATGTGAGTGTGTGATTCATTCACTGACTGGTTTGACTTGGCTCTTTGGTTGGTTCAGTTTAAGTGGATTTTGCATTTCAGTTGGAGGCTTGAGATGAGGATGAAAAACAAAGAAATCCAAATGAAGCCAGCCTAATGAAACCTGTCTAGCAGCGGTTTGAGTTGCATTATGATGACTGCTCAGTTGGAACAGATGTGACCATCCTGAGGCGGTAGAGAAAACTAGAGGCAGACATGTTGGCCGACTGGGAACCATGTAGGAACCATGCAGGATGTTACAGGAGGAGGATACTAAGGTGACAAGTTCTAACAGAAGGAAGGCATTGCTTTGTAGTGTCAATTAACTATTCAATGGTACTATTCTCAATTCGTAATATTTCATTGATGGTGTGAGACATAGTCTTCTGTTTTCTTTTCCTTGTGAATTATTATCCAGACTTTCATTTCTACTATGTGCAGGGAGACAGAGATAAATTTCCATTTAGATGCCTCAACAGGCTGTAACTGGGAATCCATGTTTTAGGGTTTGTCCTCCTTGGCTCTGAAGTGCTTTTGAAAACAGAATGGCTTCTGAAAAGGTTCCCTGCAAGCCCATTGTTTGTACTTGCTGTGTGAACTCAACCTGTTATCACACCAATAGAGCCATTCAGGGTGTCATCATTAACAGAAGCTCTAAGACTTCAACTTGTGTATATAAAAATTAAAAAAAACGATTAAAATGTGAAAACTGAAAACCAGCGCCATACCATGGCAGATCTTGATCCAGTTGGACTGCGTTTTGTGGCTGTGTGGAGTATCATATGCTTTTATTTTCCCTTTTGGTAGGTGTGTTTGATGTCAGTACTTGCAGGTTTGTGTGTGTGTGTGTGTGTATGTGTGTGTGTGAGGGGGGTCACATGTTTTTCCACCACCTTGGCAGCTCCTGGTTGGACACCCGCTGTGCTAACGCCTCCCTCGGATCCACCAAGGAAAAGGTCCGTTTCATTAGAGGTAATTGAGTTGTATCTGAAACAATGCTGATTGCATTACCCCCCATACACACACCCACACACACACACTTTAATCACGTTAAAGTGTCTTATTTTATCCCTTGGAACTTAGCTCATTCTTGGCCCATTTGCAGCCGACCTTCTGCAGAGGTCGTTGCCATGGGAAAGTCCCGGCTGTTGGGGGGGGGGGGTTACTCCTGCTACAAACGGTGCAGATTTATGTGCTACAACATCAGCAGAGAATCCCCATCTTGCGGTCTCATTTAGGAGGGGGAGAAAAGGAGGTGGATGAGATAAAAGGGAGGATGGAGAGAGAGCGGAGAGAGAGTGGAGAGTGGCTCACCATCACAGCTCCCCGCATCGTCGCAGCGAGGTGAGGAGGAGGAGCTGTGGTTTGTAAGAAGCACCTGCCAATCAAAAGCCTACAAATCCTGGAGCTCAGGTGGATGCTTCAAGCCAAGCAATTGCAGACCTGCGTCATCTCTGGCCTCCTATCTGGCTGCTTCATCAGTCCCCTCCACACACACACAAGCACGCCCCACCCTGCATTCCCATCCCCACCCCCCCACCCATCAGGCTCATCAGGGCATCCTGATAAAGGACAGAGAAACCCACCCTGGTCTACAGATGATGGACAGATAGATGAGACCCAGTGGGATAATACTAGCCTTTCAGATGGCCCTCTCCTCCCCCCTCCCTCCAGCTTGCTCTTTGTACTTCCCCTTCCTGTTTCACTCACCATCTACAATATGTCTTTCCCTCCACATGCCCCTCTCTCTTTCTCTCTCTGCCTTTCTTTCCTCCATCTGTCTTTCTCTCTCTGTCCTCCTCTGCCACCCCCCTTTTTCTACTCACTTGTCTATCTCGCTGTGCTAACAAACATTAGTCAGCAGGTGCTGAGTGTGTGTGTGTGTGTGTGTGTGTGTGTGTGTGTGTGTGTGCGTGCATGAGAGAGTGAGCGAAACAAAGGGAGCTAGATAGCGGCCCTGCCCCAGCCTCAACTCCCCACCCCCACTGTTGTTCTTATCAGCCATGGCGGCACATCTGCAGATCGCTATCTGGAGCTGTCGGTCTGTTTATCCTCAAGCTTTGCCAGGAAAAACTAATGGAGAATTGAGAGGCCATGTTAACATGCGAGAGCAAGGGGAGGGAAGAGAGGGGAGGGGGGGGGGGGTTGTAAGATCTCATTAACACCACACGTGTTGGACCAGTGTAGAGGAAAGGATGGTCGCACGCCAGGTAGATGGTGTTGCTTGGGGGTTTCAGCTAGCAAGCTCATGAAAACTGAGCGTGCGTCGGTGATACTTCAAGACACGCTTCTAAACTGGCCTTGACGATTCTGCTATTTGAAGAGCGGGCACACACAATCAAGGTTGCCTGCATTTAAACCAACAAGAGCATTCAGTGCACACAGAAATCCCACTTGACAATGTTTCAAAGGAGACACAACTCTTCAAACACGTGATTATTCTGTCAGTTACATAACCACGACCACGGCAGCGTATACACAGGATCTGTATGGTAACTAACAAAAGGTTATAGACGGTAAAGGAAAACGTTCTCGAATCAAAAGATTGCTAATGAAATGTCATTGACATTGAAGCCAACACTTCACACACAGCTTCCTGTGTTTGGAGGGTCTCAGACGAGCAGATGTTTCATACCAACAGTCAGAGAAGCAGATGTGGCGCCTGCTGATGATGTCACTCCCAGGGGCAGGACACATTCATCATCATTTGATACTTTCAGGGAACATGATGAGTTGGTCAATTACTGTCTGTTAAGGCCCTTTCCACACATGGGCTCCCTGGCAGTCATCAAGGGCCCCAAGGCAGACCATAATACTCTAAGTCCTATTCATGGTTAGGTAGGACACAGTCAAGGGTGCCTTGGTAGTGGTGGTCTACTACAGCATTGACATGTGAATGGATTATTATGCAGGATTTAGACTGCTAGAAACCGCAGGTTGAAATGGAAATGTGTTGGACTTTACGCATGCGGTGCGTGACGCAAAGCACCGGCGGTGATGGTTTAATGTGGGATAATGGCCGAGACGTTTCATCCATGAAGTATACTTACAGGGACATCAAGCTTTAAATCCGCTGATATGTCTGTATGTACATGATAAGCGCTGCGGGCGCTAATGACAGGAAGTGATTTAATCTGATGGCTTAGGTGTAGTCGAACTAATGTGTTTATGGTTGGATATTGGGTGCGTGTGTGGGATGTTGCTACTCCAACATGAATACATTTTTGAAGAGGACAGAAGGTGCTGTGTAAAGTGTAGAGGCTGTGTATAGGGCAGCCACAGAAGGTGCTGTGTAGAGGCTGTGTATAGGGCAGCCACAGAAGGTGCTGTGTAGAGGCTGTGTATACAACAGCCACAGAAGGTGCTGTGTAGAGGCTGTGTATACAGCAGCCACAGAACGCAACACATCAGCACAGGCAGCAGAGGCTCTTAAAGGGGAGACCAGAAATACATGTGTACATCAACAACTGAGCTCCCTCATACTCAACACCTCTGCTCTTTCCACTCCTCTATCCTCCTCCTCTGCTCAGGTGGTTGGCCACCTCTGCAGTCCGCCTGCTCCAATCAGGATGGGGCAACAGGCAGCGAGCAAAGGCAGATGGGAGGAGCTACCTCCTCGTCCGTCCATGCCTCGTCCCCGGGGCCCTCGCACGCAGAGTTCAGCGCCGCCCCAGTGAAATGAGAACTCACATGTATAGCCACAGTAGCAGCCAAAACGCCAGTGTCCTTCACGCCTCTGTCTCCTCAGAGCGCCAGACTTCCTGGTCCGCGTCCCAGTCTTCCCTCAGAACAAACCAAACGCCTTCTCTCCTCATCTTTCCTTTACATGCCATGTCTTCCACTCACACGCTCCCTATCACCCAAAATGTAATGCTGCCACACATTAAATTAGAGGGGAGTCTGTGGAGAGGGAGGGAGGATTGCTTAATTCAATACAGATAACACGGTTCTCTGTTCATGTCATAACTCTAGTTGACTTCTGTTGTCTCTCGCTCTTTCCCCGCCCTCCACACTTTTGTTAATCGTAAGTGACACGGTGATGGAGCCAGCCAAACTCTACAACACGCACTTAAGGCTGCATATCGCACAAGGTTCATCTTTCGCTTCGTGTTAACAAACCAAAACACAACTACGCAAACGTCTTACTCTCAACAGCGGAAAACTCCAGCTACTGGCGTCAATCGAAGGGGGTTTGGTGGGATCAAGTATGCGAAACAAGCTTGGATGTTATTCCCAAGCAGGGTTTTAACGGGAAAGGAGTGGAATGTATTCAGTTGGAAGGAGACGCCAGAGCTTTGAGTGGGTCTGGAGGGAGTCAGGCGGAAGCTGTTCGAGGTGTCGCCCCTGACGACTCCAAGCTGCCCTGTGTGTGGGAGTGTGAGAAATGTTACACGGGTGTGGAGTGCCCCCCACATCCCCTCCAACACACACACACACACACACACACACAAACACCACATCACAGGGCTCTCAAAATACCATGCCTATAGGGATGCAGAGCGGCAGCTTGAGAGTGTAAAAGAATATATAAAAACACACATTCAAAAGTATAGAAATCTCCAAGAAATCGAGCTCAAGCTTTCATGCATTCCCCAGTGTTCTCTGTCATGCCATAGGCTAGGCTCCCTCTGCAGAATCTACTATGAAACACCCATGTCTCTGCTGTTTCTTCAAAACCTGCCCAATGCAACACTGGTTCAATGTAACATTAAAGATCATTGGTAGAAAATATACAGTAGAATATGTTATTCAGTAAAGAGTCAAGTACAAAAGGTATAAGGAAGTTCAAAAGAAAGTCACACTTCCATGCTCCCCAAAAAAAACAGAGAGCTATGCTCAGTAAGTCAGGCGACTGTTGACATTAACACATCAGAAAAGTGAGTGTATTAAAAAAACACCTCAGAGTCGATCCCAATCTCACTCATCCGATTTCAAAAGTGCCAGTCAAATTCTGCCAAAATAATACGAAAAATACCTTTCTCTCCTCTTCCCTTCCTCTCTATGTTCATGAACTGATCGAATAATTGAACTGGGTTTGAACACATCCCTCCCCCCTGAAAAATAAATCATGCGGGGTTTCAACAGTCAGTCAGAGCTCAAGTTCTATCAGAGTTCAAATGCACTATGAAGGCCGATTTGGCTTTGAAGGACCAAAGCGAAGTTTCCATTGGCCAACCCTGACCGACGTTAGTGCACTTGTGGCTGTATCGGAGCTGAGAGGGTCACAGGGAAGAGAGACACGCTGGCCTTGGGTTTGTGTGCAACTCTCCTCCCGTTGTTATCTAGCGTGTCTTGTGCTTGGAAACGCAGGGATGGACTGTGAATCTCAATAAGGTTTGGGAAGGTAAACAAACCGCATGGGAGCGGAGTGCAGTCAGTCATCCTTTCTTATGCAGATTGACTGGAGTCCGGAAAGCGAGCGAGATGGAATGGAGAGCGAGTGCCAGCGAGGGGCAGAAAACGGTACCCCTCCCTCTCCCTTCACTGTCTGCGTTAGTATTTGCTTGATGGCATTTAAAAAGACTTTTCAGTGCAAGCTGTGACTGACAACAGGCTCCGGCTCTTCCCCTTGTTGGTTATCTCAACTTGGTAACCACCTGCAGAAAGCTTTGCCATGCTAATCTTTTGAAGAGGTGCACTAGACTAACCAGGGGGTCCTTACACTCCTCTCCCACAGCTCTCACCTCCTTCCCCCAAACACTGGCAAATCTGAACACCACTTCTCCACCAGCCCCCCCCCCCCCACACACACACACACACACATCTCCTGGAAAAAGGCCCCAGAATCCTTGACTTAACGGCTCTGCGAGCCACCGAGACATCGAGTCACGTGTCTGTGCCGGCGGCTTTGAAAAGCGGCGGATTCTTCTGTGTGATGGCAGGGCCGCTTTGGTGGCAGTCATCTGCGGAAGAGGTTTGGCGCTTCAAAGAGAGCGCGGGTGACGATGTGTTGGACAAAATGGATGAGCGACAGGAAACAGAGAACACAGCTTCTGAGCTGGAGCGGCTGTGCTGGAGCGGCTGTGCTAGAGCGTCTGAGCTGGTGTGGTACTCTGCAGGTGTGGAGGGGAGCTCACTCATTAAGCTGTCACCCCTCTACGATCATCTTAATACGGAGACAAGGAAGCAATGTTCATTGAACGCTGAATCCCAAATCCTTTTATTGAAATGGATCCAGCTCAATTCTTGAGGAAGCTAAAGATAGACAACCACAGAAGACAAAAATATAAACAGAATAGAAATGTTTGCACAGTATTTGTGGCATTTAGAACATCCCATATTTCTTATATCTAATAAATTAATCTACTATTTCTCTAAGCTGCCTAACCAAGAACTCACCCTAACAGCCCCTTCCTTCCCCTCCTGTATACCTGTAGTATGTTTTAGGAAGTGACTGATTGACATGTCAAGATGGAAGCCCAAATGCAAGGTGAAGTAGCAGCAGTGGCAAACTCCCACTGCACCTCAGTATATTAGAATCCCCTGCTTTGTCTACAGAGGAGGGGGGAGAGCTAAACACAGGAACGTCTCAGGTTTTGTAAAGGGACTTTGTACACAGACGTCTTCATTGATGTGTAGCTACACTGCCAATGCATTATGATGTGTGTGACTGTGTCGGGAGCTGGGGAGTCGTGAGAGAAGCGATGGAAGTCATTGAGTAACACAGTCCAAAAACACAGTTGGCCTACCTCTGCCCAAACAAGCCAGTCGATCTCTGGTTCATCTACTTTGTGGATAGAGGGTGTTGGCCATTGCAATAAAAACAATTGCATCTCACAAAGGCTTGTGTGGTCTGAGGTGGCGTCGCTCTATAAAGGTCTGTTTAAATTTGGGGCCATTTTGTTTCCAGGTGAACATTCTAGAAGCGAACTGCTATGATGAGGTTTCAAGTCACAAGGCAGCGTGGGCAAGGCCAGACTGATGCTATATTGGGCAGAGTGAAAACACCAGCAAACCCAGTGTGGTCACATCCCCACATTAACACTTACTGAGCAGGTGCAAGGGGGTTCCTAGGCCTCACTAACACCTGTGAGGTTTCTGTGGCAACCCTATGTAAACAAGCCCGCCTCATCCTCCCCTCTCCGCTTCCCATTACTTGCGTCGATGACAGGTGTTCGCAATACTTGCAAACAGAGCAGCAAAATGCCACTTTACAATGACAAGCCATCCACTTGGTTGTTCTGCTAAACGGGACTCTGCATCCATGCCAGACAGCCTCCCTGCGGAAATGACCGCCAGTTAACCGCGGCGGCCACAAGCACACGCATCGCCCGCGCTGAGGTGAAGGTTCAAATACGTCCACCCCCATGTTCATATACACAACCATGTTCTAACGAACAGTTTGCTCTGGCGGACACTGAAATGAACACACCAGCATGAGTCAACACCCAGGCAGAGGCTTTAAAAGGACTGTGAAGGCAGCAGGTGTCCTGAGAGCAGTGATATAGCCCTCCCTCCACCAACGTCCCTCCCCATTCATAGAATACGTTTCTAGACAGAAACCAAAGAGTCTTAACGGAATCTCCACAGACGACTCCTTACCCTCCAACACTTCCTGTTTCCTGCCAACCCCTCTCTCTCTATTTCATCCAGTCACAGTTTCCCTGCCTCCCTTCGCCTGGATATTCCCAATCTCTTGGTGACATCTGAGAATAAGGGTAGTAAAGCATCAATTTGACCCTGAGCTCACTCCAAGAGTCAGGGCTATAGGTCACCAAGACAACCCCCTCCGGCTTCTTTCTGAGACTGTCACGCTGCTACGTGTCAACAGTTGTTAATAAAGGTTTCACATTTCAAGAGGAGCTGTTGGTCAGATTGGACATGGGTCTACATAGTAACTAGCGCAAAAAAACAAAAGTTTTTGAAGGATATTGAGATCTAGCATTTGTAACTGCATTGTTGTTGAGAAGCAGTAATGGCTGGGAGGGGGGAGGGACAAGGCTTGAAGGAGCCTTAGAAACAGGTAAGGGATGACATGGTTGATTTGTTTCTTCGGAGACTGCAGTTTAAAACGTGAGCTCCCGCTCCCGTGCAGAGGGCTGTTTGTTTGCGGTGTTTGTGTTTTACGACTCGGGCGCAGTCACTGTGCAGCTGTGAAATGGGGTTGTGTAAAAAGGGCGAGGGCTGGGGGGGGGGGGGGGGGGGGGGGAATGAGGAGGAGGAGGGGGAATGAAGAAAAATGACGAGAGGTGGGAGTAGAGGATGGTAAAGTGATGTGTGGGGAGGGGGAGAGAGAGAGGCAGGGACATAGAGGGGAGAGAGAGGTAGGGAGATAGAGGAGAGAGAGAGGGCAGAAAGATAGAGGGGAGAGAGAGGTAGGGAGAGAGAGGAGAGAGATGCAGGGAGATAGAGGTAGGGAGATAGAGGAGAGAGAGCCAGGGAGAGAGAGATAGGCAGATAGAGGGGAGAGGGAGCCAGGGAGATGGAGGGGAGAAAGACAGGTATAGGGAGTGTGAAATGAAACAGTGATTGATTGAGAGGGAGGGATGCAGACAGCTCAGGGTACAGCTCAGACTGAGGAGACGGGTCATCGCTGGCATGAGAGGAGAGGGAGGGGTGGCGGTGAGTTTGAGTGTGGAGAAAAATGTCTGCATGTGTATGTGGAAAGTAACCAGCCAATCCTGCTACATCCCATAGTGTGTACTTGGAAACAGACGGGGCTTTGAGATAACAGTCATGTCTTAGCTCTGGATCATCCATTTGTCCCTGTGTGTGTACGTGTGTGTGTAGCCATACCTGTGTGTGTCCACTTTCACGCAACTCGGACACCATTTACCCACTCCCCTCACGCCTCCACCTAATGGAAACTCAAACGCCTCTATATCCCCAATCAGTTTCCACACATCCCATCCCTTGCCGGTTTCACCGGCCGTGACAAGGCCGCCAAAACAAAATGGGAAAAAAAGGAACAAAAATGCTCAACAAGCAGACGCAATCGCGACCATGACAACGCCTCCAAACACATACCTGCCTATTCAGCCAGCTTGGCAGTCAGACACTCTCTGGATGAGACCTTTCAGAGAGCAGATGAAGAGCACTAACGAGCCTCCATATACAGGAAGGAGGAAAATACAAAAGATCCAAACCAATAACGGAAGCTGAGTAGTTCACCACAACGGATAACATGTTCAAAGCCCGATGCCTGTGATGCATCTGGCACTGGAGCGCTAAACTCTGGGTAATCTGTCACACCTGATCAAATGAGGGCAAACGAAAGAACTGGCGATCTTCATGAAGATGGGAAAAAAGGCAGAGGGGCGCAGTGATGTTCCATCCTCCCCAACATGAGGTGGGTTTGAGCTCTATAACATGAGAATAACAAGATCCTGCACATCAAACAGGGGATTTCAGACTCTCCAGGCATGCACCTGTACTAGAGGGGGAGGACGCCAAGCCTTCTGAAGCTTCCAACTGAATATATCACAGGTGGGAGTGGAGCTAAATGTGACATTTGTGACACGCTCAGTCACCGATAATCTACACTGCTGCTGGTGGCAGGGGAGGGGAAGGACTTTTTTGTTTTTTGTGGAGATGTTATCAGGAAGGATTTGTGTATGAGAGAGAGAGAGAGAGAGAGAGAGACAGAGAGAGAGAGAGAGAGAGAGAGAAAGCGAGAGAGAGAGAGAGAGAGAGAGAGAGAGAGAGAGAGAGAGAAGACAAAAAAAGGACGAGCACAGCATAGGTCAGAAAACCGACAGAACAAGAGAGGCAGAGAGACAACGAACGCACACCTCTTGCCGACTCATCTGGAGACACGGTAATGAGGAAGGGATGGAGGAAGGCAAAGAATAGAGGGAAGCGGGGGTGGCGGGGGGGTCAGAGTGGGAGCAGACAGAGAGGGGCTGAGACATGATTCTCATTACGCTCTGCTCGTCCTCTGCCCTCCAGACCCCCTCCACCCCTCCTCGGTCCTCCTCGCGCTCGCCCCTTCCTCTGCTTCGCTCTCGGACACCAACTGAATACATAAGATCTGGCTCGGCCAGGGAAGCCACACCCCTGCTGTTTCTGTGCCTCTGTGTGTGTGTGTGTGTGTGTGCGTGTATGCGTGAGAGAGAGAGGGGGGGGGGGGGGAGCACACACACAGAGGTGCACACGAAACACAACACGAACGGAGGGGATGGAGAGGCACGGGAGGAAGATGGAACAGCGAGAGGAAAGAAATAAGAAAAGAGAAAGAGACAGATGGATGACAAGGGAGCGGCGAAAAGGAAGGGTGGTATCAGATGAAATGGGGAGAGTTGGAAGCAAGTGAGAGGGGAGGGGGGCTGGATGGATGGAAGCGAGGGCAACAGCACAGGCAGAGAGATAATCAAACGAGGACGCTGGAGACGATGAGAGGGGAAGCAAAAAGAACGGAGGGGAGAGGGAGGAGGATCATGGAGGTGGCAGGACGCGCAGGACAAAGAGAGAGAGGAGAGAGACAGGCTCCGTGCAGGAGCAGTGCGACGGGAAAGAGACTGGGGGGGAGGGGGAGGGTGACAGGTTATGGGGGAGGAGATAGAACGGGAGAGAGAAAGAGGTCACAGGGAAAACCTACGAGTGCAGGCACAGGAGACAGGGGGAAGGTGTGAAGGGCAGGGAGCAGAGCCTGATCACCTCCTATGGATGCATCAGGAACACGTCTCCCGGACATCAATCACTGATATTACCCGCATTCCCTCTCCCCCCCTCCCCCCTCTCCCTCCGCATGCCATCGTTACATCTCAGGGTTCACGCCCATCGCTCCCGTTTCCAGGCCAATTGCTGCGTAATGGCCTGTTCCCACTATGCCGCAATTAACCTTTTTATTGCCCACCTGCCAGCGAGCTAGAGAGGGATGGTTTCCCTGCGTCCAGGGATGTGTGACTGCATGCAGAAGCCTTCAAGGCGGTAGAGCGAGGTGGTCCACATGTGGACAGGTAATAAGACTTCCATATGGGATCCATCTGCGTGACCAGGAAGTCATTTCAGACTGTGTCCTCATACGTGCATGTGCTGGACAGTGATGTCAAGTCATAGGAAGACATCAAAACGGCAGATAAAATGAATTTGCTCTCACATCGTTTGATAGTTCACCCTGGAGGTTTTCACATACTTGGTTCCATCATTTCGTAGTGCGATTGGATCTCTTGGCTGGTTCCCGGACACATTAAACATGCATAGGGTTCAATGACACAGATTTACTTCGAGCAATTGACCTGTGAATCTTCTCGAACTCCGATTGCCGCCACACGGACAAACTTTCGAAGCCCATCACTTCCCACACCCACAGAACACACTTAACTATCGATAAACACATGATGCATGTCCACTCCCGCAAGAGGATAGATGTGTTGACACACTCTAATAATCTCACTCTCCTCTCATTTCCTTTCACACGTGTCCAGAGAAGCCTGTCCTATCCTGAGGAAGACCATATTGATTTGCCAGTGTGACCTTAGAGGTCAGTAGATTTCCCATGATAATAGTCCTGGGTCACCATGTGATGGAGTAGAGTGTTATGGGAGTGGTGGAGCTGTGTGAATCTGTACCACTTATGGCTGTATGAGAGGAGACAGCACACAACCTGAGGTCTGACGCTACCACTGTCTACAACCGCTCTATATAACCACTGTCTGCCACCGTTCTTTATAAACACTGTCTACCACCGCTCTATATAACCACTATCTACTACCACTCTATATAACCACTGTCTACCAATGTCCATATAACCACTATCTACCGCTGGTCTATATAACCACCGTGCACCACCATTCTAAATAAACACTGTCTACCGCTATTCTATATAACCCCTCTTCTGCAACAATACAGCTATGCTACAATTCTCAACCATGATTGCAGTAAACCACTGTCTTGAGGGCAAGTAAAAGATCACACTTATTCCATTTCTTTTGGAAATAAGGCCTTTTCTTGACAAAGTGAAAAAAGAAGTTGAATGTTGGCACAAGGTAAGTCTGCAGGTTCATCATAACACTGCTCAACTCCAGCTCATTTATTTCAAGTTTCCTTTCCACCAGCCGAGCTGACAACACACCGTCTCATTAGTGTTCTTCTCCTAAAGGTTATGACAAGACAACCTGTCAGGGTGACAAGGACCACGACACTGCTTCAGACGCTGCAGCATTTTCACACGCCTACGCTTTCTTTTATAGTCTCAAACAGGCCCAAAGCTAACAGGAGACCAGGTTCTCAGGTTCTTCCTACGTAACAGAACCGTGCTGAAGGAGAACATAAATCGTGTTCTTGCGCTCCTCCCTCCCAGCTGCAAATTGAATATCAAGGCTCATACCGGACTCAAAGCACCTTATAATCCTTGCACATTTCAGAATATAAGTCATGTGGCAGCTGTAAACAGAGAATCGCACTTGTCATGAAAACTACAACTCCCTGCGCAGCATTTCCTGTTTACGTCTCCCACACTTTTACCTGCTACGGAATCATTTGACCATAACTATACACAAGACAGGCGCCGGGGAAATAAATGTGAATACGTCAGACGTGAGTCTTCCCACCTGCCACGGTGAGACGGGCCGTGCGGCTGGCAATGGTTCCTAGGTTGTCGATGGTGGCCATGCACTGGTAGGTGCCCTCGTCGGGCTTGTTGTGCTTGGAGTGCACCACGGCCGAGATGAGCAGCGAGCCGTCGCTCAGCACGCGCCGCCTCTCGTCCGACGCCAGGCTCAAGAAGGTGCCGTCCTTCTTCCACTCCACCCGCGCCGGCGTGGCCGCCTCGCTGTGGGCGGAGCAGTTGAGCTGCGCCGCGGCGCCGCGGACGGCGAGCGTGTCCAGCGGCTCCACGGAGAACCAGAAGGGGCTGAAGGGTTCGGCCACACCTGGAGGACCAGCAGAAGGTGGAAAGAAAAGACATTAGGCTTGAAATACGTATAGTTCAACACTCAGAAATAGAAGATTATACAACAAGGGAAAAAAAGCAAACGGCTCGTCGCTAGTCCCTTCTGGAGATTTCCAAATCGCTTTTCATTAACAAAGCTAAGGCAAAGTAACCCCAATGGAGGGCACAGGCTGATAGACAGGGACAGACAAATATAAGAAGTCCATTTTATAACGGGAGGAGAGGGAGGTGGAGGATATGGAATATTGTCTGCAATTTCTTTTTCTTCACTTAATGGCCAAACTCCTTGCCAGGGATGGTGCCAAAGTCAAAATGAGTCCAATTGCTTTGCATTTGTCCTCATCCATAATTCAAAAACTCTGAACCCCAGAGTCATACGGTGGTATTGTTTAGATAAATAACACCAATTATCAGTTCCACAGAGATGGGTGAGCAAAATAATTGAGGGAGTCTGCAGCTATTTTAATAATGTAACAAAAAGAGGAGTAAAAGAAGTGTCTGAATGTTAAATGTAGTTTAATGTATGCTCACTCTGTTCCAAGGATGTGTCGAGTCTCCCGAGAGTGTGAGCACAAAAGAGCAGGAGAGAACTAATGCAGGAGAGAGAATGAGATCAAGAGATAAGGACTATGGCCTTCTACTATTTAACTTCTAGAAGGTAATTTCACTCTCAAGGGACCACATCCCTGAGGGAGATGCACAAGGGGAAGAAACGCTATTCAAAGTACCTACACAACCACATTCCAACCCAGTATGGCAAACACAGAAACAGCCATGCCACTCGTGTTACCATCAGTCCACATTCGCTACCTTTTGAACTGTGTTACACTGTCTGCGGTTGCCATTGACTGACATTCTTTTGGAACTATTCTCCTGCTAAACTTTGCAGAGCAGCGTGAGGTTGGATCACGGTCATGAGGTGATTGGGTCTTGGATCTGTCCTCAGGTCGACAGTCAGAGAAGTCAGCCTGGTCCCTTAGGAGCACCCTTAATCCTACCAGGTCTCAGAACTGGCAGGCTACTCTTGTTGTTGGCTGCCATTCTGCTAAATCCTCTCTCCCTCTTTATTGCTGTGCTTGGAATACGATAATGAGGTACTGGCAAACTTTGGGGATGAGCAGAGATTAAATGAGGTAAGCTGCGAGAAAGGAAAGATTTCGATCGAAGGGTGAACACAGGGTGTTGTTCACCTGAGGTCATAAAAGAGTATAACTTGGGATGCACTTTTCTGATCCAAAGTGTTAGGCTTTCGATGCCAACCTTTCTTTGTGTCCAAAACTCAATGGGGCTTGACATTTTTTGGTTGTAACTTTGAAACCAGAGTGAGTGAGTACTGCTTGTGCAGTAGCAAAGGTTGGAAGTCAAATCACTACATCTGAAGACCCACAGTTGCCATTTTGAGCAGAACGGTGACACACCCACAGCCTAGGTGTTTCACCAGCAGAGAGTGTGTGTGTGTGACAGATGGAGAGAGACCTGCACAGAGTTCCTTTGAGGGGAGTTGGGCCATGGGCATCATCGCATGCTTAATCATCTCTGTCTTTAGCTGCTGTTGGAAGGATGTGAGCCGCCCCCAGCCCAAACCCTCGTACCCGGAGCCAAAAGGGCCCTTTTTTATTGGTTCTCCAGCAGACCAAGAAGGCTGGGAGGCTCAAAGGCCCTCAAGCATTTCTCTGCACTAAAATGGCCATCATCGGGTCCTTTCCAAAAGAGATAAGGGCTGGAGGGGAGGGGTTTTGAGCCTAAATGGCCGCCTTTGCAGAGTCTAACAGCAGGACCTGAGGGAGACAGGTCAGCTGTGCCCAGTCTGTCTTCCCGGCACAGACGCACAACATCCCCAGTCAGCAGAGTGGCCACCGGAAGCAGTGGGGATGTTGCCCGATGGTCCCCACCCCCCCCTCCTCTCCTCCCCCCGATCCCCCTCTTTCTCAGCCTGAAACACTCATCTCAAGTCATTCATCTCCAAGCCAAAGCCATGCTGCTTCCACTGGGCATGATGTGGGGAAGAGGAGGACAGGAGGGATGACTGCTGCCACTCGACAAACACAGCGGCAGCATGGCCAGCCACGCCAAGCGCTCCTTCTGCCAGAGCAGGAACACTGCGGTGCACTGCCATATGACACCAATGAGCATTGGCTTCATCTCAACACTGACTATGAAGAGCTGTGGGTCATTTTAAAGTGATGGTAAAGATGAGTGGAATGTTTGGAGCATCTGCTCCTATTTGTGAAATAACTATTTAAAAATGGCCTCGCCTATGAGCCAGTGGTGCAGATGTAACAGGAGGACAGGCAACATTTTGGATGCCAGAACCACTTTTCTACCCCGTTCTAAATGTTGACACCTCTCCTGAGACTGAACTGTTCTATATTCAGCTGGGGCATCAAGGTAAAGATAAGTAAAGCCATTCTTTGTTGGAATTCTTTTGGGTCCCAACAACAAAGTCAAAACAAAGAAAGTATCTCTGTATAACTCCAGACTGGAGCTGTAAGCATTTTTTCCTACGCTCTCCAGATCCTGTTTACAATGAAACCAACAGATTTTTTACTTGATCATTAAAGGTTAATGAGCCCAAATGTTGGAGGAAGAAAATTAGAAACAAGCTTGCAAACGCAAATACAGCAGATAAAACAAACTCAGTTCTTCACCACTATGAATAACTTAGCTGTTGCTTCTTTAGTGCTTTCAATCGAAGCATTCTAAGATGATTTATGTTAAAATGAGAAGTTTCTTCAAAGAACAGTCACAGCATGACTAGGATGTAAGATAGGCTAGAGCAAAGAGAGGGGCCCAGTCAGGCAGAGTAGACTACTGTTTGTGTCTGGTCAATAAATAAAAGTTTGATGTAAATGCATGCATGTTGATTTGAAGGAACCAGTGACACATTGAGATTTGTGTATAAGAGACATATGCTTTCAGGGACAAACATTTTGTGCGAGTGTGTGTTGGGAGCAACTTTAAATAGTACTACAGTATCAAAGGTTTTTGAAACACGATTTGGTAAAAGATTCCATTAAATTCAGATTCAAAATATGTAGGCTATACAAGCAAAACATACTGACAAGCTCCAAATGGAGTAACCCTTTTTACTGAAGGTTACTACTGAAGGCTGTTCAGAATCAATTTTTTCAGTCAGATTAATTCAGTGGGTGAGATTCTCACACAAGCTCATGGCCTTTTGTAGAGTGTGAATATCCATCTGTACTTTCCTCAACGGATAAAGGAAGCTGACCCCCTGGTGTTGCTCCACTGAGTCCAGGGCAGTCTGACCTTCACAAGAACAGCCTCAGCAACAACATTCCCCACAGTGGGGCCAGTGGAACGTAGATGTAAAATATGCCTGACATGGGTAAAAGAGAGACATTCACAGACAATCTTCTTCGACAATAAACAGGCGCTTCTTGTCTGCATCTTTCCATCGCAGCATCTTCCTCTGTCTCTGTCCCTCTGTGTAGAGTGTCAGTGTCTTTTGCAGTTAGGCTAGTATGTCTTCTCACTCTCAATCTTTCATGTCTGGCCACCAACATTCTGTTAGCCTCTCTCTCTCTCCCCTTTCCCTCCTCCCTCTCCCTCTCTCCCCCTCACTGCCCACCCTTTCCAGTCATCTCCATCCCACTTGTTTCCAAGACCATCTGTCATCAGGAAACACGTCGGAGATATAACAGTGTTCTGGAGAGAAAACGTAAGGTGGGGGAAGGGTTGGCCTCAAGAATATTATATTGTCATATCATTAGATATATTGGGTAGCTAGCTGGCTTCATATATATATATTAAGTAGAAAACTGTATCAAGAGAACAAAAAACAATCACTAACAAGGAATACATTTTCTGTGGTGTATTTCCATGCTCTTGGCAGTTGAAGAGGCTTGCATTGAAAGAAAAGAGTAGATCTACTGTAAAATACACTGTACATGTCTACTGTAGGAATGCCAGTATTGGCAGATTGAAAGGCCTATTAAGAACAATACGTGTTCTGCTATGATGGCCAGAATACGTGAGCTTGAGGTGAAGGCATAAGGGCAAACTATTCATTACGACACAGTGAACTTCAAAATCTGCCAAGGTTTATTGCATCCCATACGAAGGACAAATAACTGCAACTATAGGGGAGAAGAAAGGTATGAGTAGTGTCATCACAATATGAGGTGTCATTTCATTGTTCACAAGCATCTGCCTCTGCTTGTGCCTTCAGAAAATGACATCTTCCCAGGGTTGGAAATATTTACCCTTGGTGGAAAGATCAACATAGGAAATACTGACATGAAAGGATCTCCTAAGATGTCTTAGGGGGTAACTGCAAGGACAAGCCATGAGGGGGATATCATTAAAGTCTGAACTTAAGTATATAACTTGATTGGCTAGTGGTGTAATATCTGAGTTGCCTATCAAATTTATTTCTTAGCTAGTTTGTAAATTCAAATAGCATTTCAATGAAAAACAAAACACTTGGACTTTGAGTCGTTCAACAACTTATTGCACTGAAACAAGGTTTATTCAGAATCAAAAACCAAAGTTGCTTGATAAATCAATCTGATCGTGATCTCAATAATCCAAACTGAGTGACGGAGACCTGAAGTTGGTGTCCCTACCAAGTTCTTCTTTTTGTTCAATTCACTAATTATTAACTTGTTCTCTGGTGCCAGCGTATCCGCTTGAGTTGTTGCCCTGTCTGATGCTAGCTGGTGGGCTTGGAGGATTCAGATACGGCTGGTAACCCATTGGTTGTGAAATACCTTTCTCTAAATGTTATGATAGCTCTTGAGGAGGTGTGGGCATTGGGTGGCCAAGGCATAAAAGGTTGTACAAAATGATTGGTATGCACAGCCATGGTGGCTTTAACAGGGTTGGCAAAGGTTCAACTGGCAGATTAGGGAAGGAAAGGATCCAATATTCAGAGCTCCGTCATCATGTCTACTAGCTGCTAAGCCAAAACCTGTGGACTTCCACACAAAAACAGGACCGAGGTTGGCTACAGCTACATAGGTTGACATAAAAAGCCACTGGGGAGAGATGGCTGTTCTACACGGCTACATTTGCAAGACAGCTCTAAAAGCAGCAGGGATGTCAAAGTGAAGCTCCCTGCAGCTAAATGGACACCCCCAGTGGATACAGTAGGTGACCCTCAATATCACATTGGACCTCTGTAATTTAATCAGGAAAGCAGTAGGGGGATAATGAAACAAAGTGCTCCATTTACGGACATGACAACATATAACACAGGGAAAACAAACAACATGGATAGCACACACGTCTGTGTGTCTAGCTGGGGGCAAAGGAGCACTATATGATGGACAAGAAAGCACATAACCATTAGTCCATGGACCAAGTGTTGCCCTCAAGCTATAAGGAGGAGCCCACCAAAGAGCTACTAAATGAAATGATGGTGACAGAAACGTATTGGATGACTGGGGCCACAGAAGGAGAGAAGATGGAAGAGGGTTAGCATGTACGTGCTCATGTGAGCATGTCGATAGGAAGGGAGAGGAAAAGCAAGAATGTATGGGGAAACTAGGTAACGAGAGACTTGTGGGAGGGAGGGAGGGAGGGAGGGAGGGAGGGGTATGTGAAGATTGCATGTTATTGAGGGAGAGAGTAAGACTAAGGTGTCAGACAGAATGAAAGAGAGACTAGAAAAAGAGAGAGACATGAAGAGAATGAGAGAAGAGACAGGGGGAGAGAGAGAGAGCAGCCTCTGATGTCGGCAGGATTAGAGTGCATCTCTGTCTCTACCTGATAGCAAATCCCTGGTGCATCCTAGTAATTTCAAGCCGGCGAGCCCCTACTCCTCGGACATGAACACATCTCCCCTCAACTGGACAAGGTAATTAACCAGTCTGATGGAGGCTCACGGTACTACTCTCTCTCAGTCATCAAATGAAGCCTGCTTGGCTGTGCTGAAGGACTGGCCCATTGTACCAACAGCACACCCTAACTAAGTGAGAGGCAGACCAGAAGGCACAGGGGAGTAGGAGAGTGGAGATTTCCTATTGTGCAGTAATCTCACTTGTCTTGAAGGTAAAAAAAGATGGCCTGCAATTAAGATTGGTTGTAAGATGGGCTTTGACCTATAACCAACATAAGCTCTTAACTTCGCCTCAACCTTTTCCATTGTCAATGAAAACATGACGCGCCCAACACTATACTATGGCTGCATGCGCAATTAGGAGCAATTTCATGGTAAGAAAAGGCCTTTAAAAGGTGAAGTCTGAAATTGAAGCTGTCAGACATGGTAACAAAGCACAGCGTAACTACCGCACATGACAACAATAGAGACAGCCACTGACACAATTGAAGTAAAAACCCAGACAAATGCTTAGAATTAGCATATGGTCCCAAAAACACACAAGACAGTCTGTGGAAACACATTCTTATTCCTCAAGTGCAGTGCTGTGTCATCCACAAATCTGGCAGAGGATGAAACAGAGTCAGACACAACCCTCAGACAGCAAGTAATTTGAACCAAGGTGGCCTAGCATGATAAAACAAACTGGATTAATAAATAAGGGGGTTGCTCCAGAGGCTATGGGGGGGCACAGTAGGGGAGCAGTCATTGCAGGTGGGCTGGGATTGGACGGCTGCAGTTCAAGTGTCTGACGGGTAGTGAGGATAATGCTGGCTGTCTATAATTTATGAATATAGGAATAGTAGGTGATGAAAGATCAGGAAAAAGGTGAATGTGGACGTGGGACAAACGAAACATTCTAATTACATAGTTCTGAAGAACAGCATGGAACTCTGATTTATTTAACCTCACTGTAGATGCTGTGATTATTATTACTCACAGTTCCAGAACATACCGGCTAAGCATGTGAATTAGCATGCCAGACCAGAAAGTGATCCACATGCTGGGCAAATTGAGCAGAGATCCAATAGTTGGAGTCATCAGAACTACAATAGATGAGATTGTGAACTGGGAAAGGAAGGAACATTTATCTTGGTTTACCTCCTTCGGCGCAAAGAAGAATTATGAGATTGTAATGAGATATCCAATGGAGTTCTTTCATAAAATACAATACAATATAGCAGTCTCTCAGCTCTGCCCTTTCACAATTATATACAGAGAGAGAGTGAGAGAGAGAAAATAAAAAATCAATAGGATCCAATACGCCTTACAAAGCCTGCCATCCAGCAATTCATCAGCATTGGATTTGAAAGAATGCATTTCTATTCTCATCATTAACATTGTAAATTTCAGTGGTTCCGAGGTAACTTCATACTTGTATTGGGAAAACAAATGTAAAGGGTGTGAACCAAGCAAAAACCTAGAACTTTTGGAACCATCGTCTGATCTGGATAGAGCTTCTTTTTTCTGGTTCCACTGTGCAGCCTGTGCAGTTTTGGTCGAGGGTTTTGAGAACATGAATATGGAAATGAGTAGAGTCTTGAAAGAGACATATGCTCAACCCCATAAATCTCAAGTTGCCAATGAACTTTGAGTTTGTAAAAGTGGTTCAATTGAAATACATTGAATTTAAAGAGCAGGTGCCAAACCCCTGGGATAAAACGCTCAGGCACTTCACCCAAGGGGCTGTACACCATGACTCGACAGTTCTCATCAAACCAGAAAAGAAGACGCCTTTCAGCCTCCTTCTGCCTTAGAAGTTAATTTAAACCAGAACGCGAAAACGACATTTTCTGGAGTCATGTTTGTCTCTGTGCTGGTCCTCAAGTGGCGGTGTTTGAGGCTTCTGAGGCAGCAGCTAGCATGGGAGTCTTCCTCTGATAGAGGAGCAGATTTGAAGGAAACCATTTAACACTGGAGCACAAGACAGATCAAAGGCTTGCAAGAGCTGGGAGTCGAGGGTGGGAGACTCGATTACCAATTTACTTGAAACCGGACCCTCACTTGCTCGTTTCTCTCATCCCTGAAAAAAGACAGTAAAAATAACTTGGACCAAAAACACACATGGTGGTAATAGAAGCATGAAGTGGAATGGGATGCTAAAATAAGGCTATACAGTAATAAAGTCTAAGTGTGGTTGGAAAGGTTAAGCACTTGCATCAGGTGCACAGTTAAACAACTAGCCTGGCAACCAGACAAATCTGCAAGCTCATGTTTTATTTACTGTGGCAGACGAGTCTGGCCACCCTCCCATTCAGACAGATTTCCACCCAGCCTCGATAGTGTCGGGCCAATCACAACTGTTTACGTAATATGGTGCAGCTTAGATTTAGTGATCGTACAGGGGAGCACTGTTTAGCATTAGCAAATTGTTCTGACAAGGCCGGGATATCGAATATCATAAGGGTGGCATATGAGCATGGGGGAGGCCTCCATACTAAGACAAACGTGTTCTGTTTGGAGTTAGGAACTTGTCTAGTCAGCGTTACCATGGCACTGCAACCTATTATTTTATCATCTGTTTTGCAAGCAAAGCAATTATCTATTTGTTTGGGGCGAAAAGGTCAAGAATGTCATTTCATCTCAAAGTGAAGCCTTTGCTTCACCTCCTCCTTTACTTAAACGTTTACTCTTCAGAGACCCCTGATGAAGGATACCCCCATTTTCTCCACCCGAGAAACTATTAAACACAGTGCTTCGTTTGCAAACCATTCCAAAAGGTCTTTAGAATGTGGGGACTTGATATGGTGCCCTTTTCCTGTCAGGATGTGTAGAAGCGTCAAGGTTGAGTGTGTGCGGAAAAGTCAGGCCAGGCTGAAGAGATAAGGCTGCATGAATCGCTGCAGAGCGCAGCATCATTAGTGAGAGCTATTTGCACTGATGCTATCTCTCAACTCCCTTCTTTCTCTCAGGTTCCAGAGGCCAAGAGCAGAGCCTCTGTTCCAGTGGGATGCCTGGGAATGTTCTGTTCACCCAGTCCAGCATATTCCCCAAACTACACATATGTAATACCTACACACTCAATCTCCCAAGTCCCTCATCAACGCCCCCTTCCTCCACCTCCATTAGCCCATTTTTGTACCATTGTTCTGCGCTGAGAAGCCTACCTTACTCCCCCAACCTCCACCATGTTGATGTGCTGGTGAGAATTTCAGAGCAACTACATAAAAGAGGGAAAGAAGGCGACTGGCGAGGATGTGTGTGTGTGTGTGTGTGTGTGTGTGTTATACATTTACTAACAATACTACAACATGCTGCAACACCGGGTCACCAGTAACTCAAAGTAATTTGTCACAAATGGTATTGGTGTTTTTTGTGTTCTTTTTAATCGTTTTTAATGTTTACTTCAACAGGAAGTGTATTATTAGCATCCGGTAGCTTATTGGTTTCAATCTGTGGTTTAAAAGATAGCGAGCAGTAGTGGCCTTAGTCGACTCTAGTATCGATCACATTGCAAAAGGATCAGGACAGCTGTCCATGTGTCAATGGTGGGAGAATTGGTTTGTTGTGCCTTTGGACTGTAGACTTCATTGAAATCAAGCGTACCCACAGCCACGGTAAGTATGTGTTTGCTTGCAGATATGTGTGCACACCTCTAAAAACAGCTCTTGGCACTACAAAAGAAAACTGTCGCATTTGTCTAAACAGAATTACAAAAACATCTTTATCTATCAAAGGGGAAGATAATACACTAAAGGCTAGAACTATCTCCTAGCTGCCAGAAATGCAATGAGCATAGTTCAATTGTGTACGTGTTCATCCATAGACTGTAGTAGCCGTACGGTGTGAAAGGAGAATCCAGCCATCCTACTCTCCTTGTGTATCTCTCCGCTACCATCTCCCTGGTGCTCGCACAACAAAAACACAGGAAGTAGAACAGGGCGGCACTTAACAGAGACGCGTTCTCTGGCAGATTGGATCAGAGAGGACAGCAATCCTGCCTTATCTGCCTCTAGAGGTGTGTAAACAGACAACCGCTGGATATGACCCGCAGTGTGTGTGCGTATGAGTATGTGTGCGCACGTGTGTGTGTGTGAGCGTGTCTGTCCATCTGTGTTTGTATATCTGTGTGTCTGCACAGGTCTTTGCCTGAGTGTTTACAGAGATGTTAACGTAAGCTAGATGTCTGCTGATTCATCTCCCCATCCTGCTGCCACTAGTAACATGTCCTTCCAGTCTCTAGCACGCAGCCGTTTCATCACCATTAGCTCAACATTCATCTCACAGTGCAGAGGTCCTGGGCAGCTTAGAAAACTTGCATCAACTGTACATCAATAAGCAATGAGAGGGTTATGTATTTAATATGCAATGTATAGCCTGTGTGCAATAGAAGTCATGCATAATTTATCCGAGTGCTAGTGGATGGAGCCTTTGTTTTGCTGAGCCAATGATGTTCAGCCACGCTCTTGGAATCTATAGCCCATCTAGAGCTTTATTGAATTCTATGTATAGTTTCACCTGTGATGCATTATCGTTTGTGCTGAACACACTGTGTATACTCTGTTTTGTAAGAAATAAGGGGGACTGGACTTGAGGACCAAGAGTTAGAGAACCTACCTCATTGGAAGTTTACCAATGTACTAATTATCCCTGCAGATAAGCCTAACAAATTTGCTTAACAAATGAGAGGTCCTTATAATGATGAGTCTTGTATGCTGGTGTGCATGGGCTAGTGTGTGTGTGTGTGTGTGTGTGTGTGTGTGTGTGTGTGTGTCTGCATAACTGTTCCTGGGCAAGTGAGTAACTAAGTGGCTGAGTGGCACCAGCTGATGAGCGGTAATGATTTGTGTGCAGTGCAGCCCCCTCCCTTGAGAACCGTGGCTCCCTCAGCCCCCCCACCTCACCCCACCCCCCACCCAGCCCAGCTGAGAGCTGCAACCAGAAGGGCATGCTGGCCCTGAACCCACCTAATCCTCCACACAAGCCTATTTATACGCCTCGTGTGTGTGTTTTCATGGGGGCTGCAGCAGCACTCCCATGAATGTATAAATACACAAGTAGCCCAGCGTCTGTGTGTGGACGTGTGTGTGCGCGCGAGTGAGTGAGAGAGTAAGTGAGAGAAAGAGAGATATTGGGCCTATTTCATGCGGTGGCATCTGACAGAGGTTAAACAGAGAACACCTCTATGGGGACGCACTTGTTTCAGTCATGCAGATTAGCCATTAACAAGAATACTGGCACAAAACACAAAAGCGCCATAGCGAAGGGTGACCGTGATAACTATGTAGCGCTGCTAAATTTGGGATGGATCTCCATTGATGTTGAATGACAGAGACATTAGCACGACACTACTCAATTTATCTCCCTGCACCAGTCTCTCCATCTACATCAAACAACTCGTCCGACCAGCTGATTACCACAGAACATGGAGCACGCGAGAATTCAAAAACACTAGTTACTGTTTTAGTTTGTGTATATAACGGTTCCTTGGCCAGAGTTCCTTCCAGAGAGCTCTGCTGTCCTCTCCATTACATCAGAGTGTCCGGTTAATTATTCATGGCTGCGTTGCGAGCTCCTAGTTAGCCTAATATGGAAGGTTGGGCCTTAAGGTAGCTAGCTGTATGTTTATTTCTGGGAATTGTGAGCAAGTGTTGATATATACCGTCGGAACTCAATGGTTATGGCATTTTCATACCACACCATTACATTACTGCTCATAAAGCATGTGTATGGCAGTCATGGTAACACGCAGTCGGGGACATCAATATCCACTCTTGCCTGATTATTAAAACTGTGTGCATGTGTCCAGCTGTGGTGCACTGATGTGTCAAGCACTTTTCTCTAAAAGTAGAGCGTGATAATCATCATCAAGCCTTAATGGTTCCAACTTCAGCTTGGCTAGTGGTCTGTATGGAGGGTGAAGACTGTGTGTGGAGGCTGGGCTAGTGGTCTGTATGGAGGGTGAGGACTATGTGGGGAGACTGGGCTAGTGGTCTGTATGGAGGGTGAGGACTGTGTGGGGAGGCTGGGCTAGTGGTCTGTATGGAGGGTGAGGACTGTGTGGGGGGGCTGGGCTAGTGGTCTGTATGGAGGGTGAGGACTGTGTGGGGGGACTGGGCTAGTGGTCTGTATGGAGGGTGAGGACTGTGTGGGAAGGCTGGGCTAGTGGTCTGTATGGAGGTTGAGGACTGTGTGGGGGGGCTGGGCAAGTGGTCTGTATGGAGGGTGAGGACTGTGTGGGGGGGCCGGGCTAGTGGTCTGCATGGAGGGTGAGGACTGTGTGGGGAGGCTGGGCTAGTGGTCTGTATGGAGGGTGAGGACTGTGGGGGGGGGCGGGCTAGTGGTCTGCATGGAGGGTGAGGACTGTGTGGGGAGGCTGGGCTAGTGGTCTGTATGAAAGGTGAGCAGCAGTGGACTTAGCCTCGGCTGAGCTTCAGGCTCTGCTGGAGTTTCTGCTCAGGTCCGATAGCACTCAAGAAAAACCTCTTTAACCAAACTTTTCTATACCGCCAGGAAACAGAAGTCCATTAACTCATTGGAACAGAATCAGGCGTATTGGAGAGACGTTTTGAGGAAAGTTGGGGGGGGGGGAACAGACCTTACCTAAAATGCCTTTCGTGTACAATGGCATCAATGAAAGCCCGTTCATTATGGAGACGTCTCAGCAATATATTCCATTGAGGTTGAACAAAAGCTATGTTTGGTGAGAGGCGGGTGGGCAGAGAGGTAGACAGGACACCAGGAGTGAGTGAATGCCACAGCACAGGGGAACGAGATTAAAATGGCTTCATTTGACTCTTGACAAGGCTCCGGGTAGACTCCAGCTCTGTCTTGGATAGAACTGAGTGGTGGTGGTGGTGGTGGTGGTGGGGGGTGGGGGGTGGGCACCAAGGTGCACCTTTGTTTGAGTCTTCAGTCTCTGGCACGCAACTGAGAAGTCCAACTATGACAGAGCAATTTGGCAGTGGTGGGTATTTTTTCTTCTTATGCATTTGGTTTCCTGTCATGAGCACAGACAGCACAAAGGGGTAATAGCAGACCCAGCTCTGACGAGGATTATGGTAATGGCTGCCTGAGCAGTACAAAGCGACGCCCACATTGGTCGCTGTCGACACACGCACGCACGCGCACGCACACACACACAATGGACACATGTGAATTCCGTACATGAACACAGAAGGACCCTCACACGCACACGTACACTTGGAAGTGTTAAAAATATTCAAACCGGTAAACAAATCCAATCACTGTCTCTCAAACGCACACAGACCCAGACACACACACACACACACACACACACACACCGGGAGACATGACGTTTGTTTTAAATGTCCTTAATCTTCCATCTCCCTCAGTGCACTTTACATTTCCATCATCAGACCCGTTTTTGCATGCTCTGGATCTGCAATAATTTGCTTTGACGCCTGCAATCTATTTTTGGTGCCAGCTGCTGCAGAGCCTCTGACTGTGCACTGTCACACGCTGCACATAAAAGGCCAGAATGAGCAATGACGCCATCTATTAGCTTTGAGGTCATGGGGTTTCGCCATGACAAGACGAGGCCAGGTTCCCACCCTCTCTCTCTCTCTCTCTCTCTCTCTCTCTCACTCCACCCTCTCGCCCCTCCAAGGGTTTGGGCAGCAGCAGTGTTGAAAGGTGGGGGGCGATAATTGGTCTTGGCTCTTTGATGTGCAGTCAACTCCGTAATCCCCCTTAATCATATTAACGGGACCCTTCCTGGCCATCAAACAACGGGCCAAGATATAGGCAATATGCCCTGAGCTGTGACAAGCCTCACTGTCACGTACTACAGACACGAGTAAAGCACTTGGGGGAGGAGGAATATTTGAACCTCATCCGGGTGTCTTGTGAGATGAATTTTTGAGGCTTAGCAGCATTCATTCAATGTCAATATGTAATCAAACTCGAAACGTTTTGGAAAATGAAGTATAGTGTATCAAGAGACTTGTTACTCTGAGCACTCACCCTCAGGTGACAGGCTAGGTGGTGGCCTGGCAGTCTTTAAGCCACTTAACTGTCATTTATACAGGTAGATCATGATGGAGGACAGCTGGTAATGGAACAAGAGGTCTGGGGATATCAGACCATCCTAAAGCATGCACCCCTCTCCCTTGGGGGGGGGGTTAGCCAGACATCCTTCACCTGGGGAGGGGGGTCACCCCAGACAAAAAAGTCCAACAACAAATACAAATACTTCTCACCCACATATGCATTCACTCAAATTACTCCACGCTGATGTTCACATGAACAAACATTTCAAAATGACTTTGCCCCCGCCCATAAAAACTGGATCTGACAGTCGGCTACATTACCAGGGCCAATTAGATTTCATCATATCATGCGGGGGGAGACAAATTACTCCTAAATAATAATATGCACTAATCATTCCTGTGTATTGAGGCCCCTCCTGGGATCTTGGAAATGTACAATGCTGGTAGTTTCATCTGGGCAAACGCTCTGCGGAACACGAGGAGCGCTTAAAAACAGTAACAATTGTAGTCAAAGTTAATTACAAAAACGCTGATTATCATGGACTGGCATATTATTCAGATGACAGAAAGGCAGCAGAAAAAGCCCTATTAGCAACACCTAGCTCTAACCCAACACTGTGTGTATAAAGAATAAAGAATACTGGTGAGCATGCCAAACAGTGGTCCTCTTGTTGTAGTCCTCTCTAGCCCCCCCTGCTCCCCCACCACCACCACCAACACTTTCAAAACCTCAGAAGAGAAGACCAGCACACTGCGACAGGATCACACAAAGCCATCATAGAACTATTGGTTTCCCCCACCTCTTCCCTTGAACACATGGCGAACACATACCTTTGCTTTTCTCTTAAGCGCACACTCTCAAGCGCACCATCTGTAAAACTGAGCAACTCATTTTCTAGATGGGTTTTTTTCTTCTTCTGGAAGGACTTTCCATCAAGGGTCATTTACAGTGGAGGTTAGGGTCATCAAGCCTGTGCCATTGCTGCTCCGTTACAGAGCGGACAGCCTGAGTAATAAGCCCAACAAGAGAAGCACACACTGATGCTGGACCAGGAGCACAAACATCTGAAACAAAAGGTCTGTGTGTGTGTCTGTGTGTGTGTGTCTGTGTGTGTGTGTCTGCACGTACAGAAAACCACCTATACATACACACACACACATACACACACACACAAGTCCACTAATGAACTCCTCCCTCAGCTTTCCTCCTCTCTTGTTAGGACCCAGGGAAGAAGCAGTAAACAGAGTCCCAGTCAGGGGATCAAGCCTTGTCCTGCTGTGAGAGGGGTGTGTGTGTGTGTGTGTGTGTGTGTGTGTGTGTGTGTGTGTGTGTGTGTGTGTGTGTGTGTGTGTGTGTGTGAGCGTCACAAAAAAGTGAATGACTTCATGCTATATTAAAACATTGTAAGATTTAAAAACAAAATACACACAATGGAAAATATAGATCAGTAAAGTCTGAATAAAACCACTGATCAGTTGTAGCAGTTTTGGCAGTTAGCACCATAGTAACTGGTGTGCTTGGAGGATCTTTTATAATGCCCTGCTCCAGTGCAACAAACAAATTGATGAATTGTTAGTTGATAGACGTAATCAATCAAACCATTAACGTGATTCATCTACCTTTAATTTATGTTTGGTTTTTGTGTAAGTAGGTGTGTGTGTGTGTGTGCGCACACGTGCGCGAAGCATGCGTAGTACTGTATTTGTATGCAAGGAAGGGGGAGGATCAGGCATTGTTGTAGGAATCAAATAACGAGCGTTACCATGGCGACCCTCTGGCAATGACAGCCTCTTCAGAGTAACCAGAGAGCTAGGACCCCAAGGGACACCCCTCCCCCCTCCATCCCTGCCCCTCTCACCCCACCCCACCCCACCCCTCCCCCTCCCACTACCCCGGCCACCCCTTCCCCCTTTAACTCCTAGCCCTCTGCCCACGACACAGTTGTAATGGGGAGGGCTGGGGGGGGGTCTTCTTTAGGGGGGGGGTGAGGGCTAAACCAAAGCATCAGCTATGTCCCCTCGATCTTCTTACCTACACAGTTCCAGTTTTATCATAAAAATGTTGAGCACAACGACCCCAAACAAAGCCTGTACCCTGCTGACTGACATGCAGGGAGGGGAGCTGCACCAGGCTTCTTTGAGTGCTAAATAACTACCCTGTGCACGCACATACACACACACACACCCCAGCCCCTCCCTCCTTCCTCCTAACACAGGTGGGTATTGTCTGCGGCATGCACGCTCCTGGCAGCTGGCCAGGTCCAGTCACTGGGTAGTCCTACAACAGTTCCAACACACAGCTCCAACTGCACACACGCACAACACTGCTCTAAAAATGGCTCTTTAACTATTTACTCACCCTTTTACTAAAATAACATAAAACATTAATCAAATGAAGCTGGCAAATAGGCTTGTGCAGTTTCCGATTATTTTGGAGGAAAGCCATAGATAAGCATAATACATCCGTTTCTTTGGTAAAATGACAGAAAAAAAAGATACTCGCTCATCAGACAAAACGATTGAAGCTGGGTTTGCACAGCACGTCCTAGCGTTCCCCCCTATGTCCTGTGTGACCCACAAGATGGTGTTTTCATGATAAACCCGTTCATGGAAGCCACAAGGCTGTATTCAAACACCCTCCGAAGTGAGAGCAAGGGGAGGTACGTAAGAGATCTCCCACCCCCCCCCCCCCCCCCCAAATAGAGACTAAGCGAAAACCCCTCTTGACCACAGCTTCCAGAATATTACAGCCTATCTGGGCTGGGGGGGATGTATTAAAAAAAAAAAGTGAAAAAAAAAAAAAAAAGGCAACAATCTTGGTCCTGGAATCCCAAAGGTTAGAACTCCCTGAAAAGGTGCCTCGCGGCGGCCTAACAGAAGAGATAGGACAGATGAAAGGGTCCGCAGAAACAAAGAGAAAGGTGGAAACATCCCATTGATTAATCACCAAGTCATTAGACATTCATTACCCTGGAGATCTAGTGCCATGTAACAAAGGCCTATGTGAGGAGGGAGGTTATTGATAGCCGTACATCGATTAGCTGTCAGATTCAAAATGTAAAAAGGCGGGCGGGCTGTAAATCCTTATCAATCAACGCAGCTCAGGGTCAGTGTGTAATATGTAGTGCGGCACACCGTAGACATGATGATGAGGCGGCAGGGGAGCAGGGCGCCTCAAAGCCCCGTCAAGGTTTCTCTAAAGGGGGGTTTTTTGTTCCAACTGTTGATTTGTTTTCTGCTGTTCTTCTTTCAGGAAGGAGACTGAGGGCTAAGAAGAGATGGAAAAACACTTTTTTTTCTACTTTTGCCTTCCAAAGGGGAAGAAAAAGGAACTCTGGAGGGCATTTAAGGAGGGGGTTTTCCCCTTTGGTTTAATTACAGGCCTCTTGTTAGACAGATCTTTCTCCAAGAACTAGAAATTGGAGGGAGATGGTTTGAATAGGAAGCTGAGCCATTCTTTCTCCTTCGCTTTTTTCTTTTCTTTACTTCCCCTCAAACACGCAGCGTGCAGACACACGCTGGAAGACAGTTGGACCGGAATCCAAACTCAAAACGACGATATCTTGTGAATTCGCTGACAATGACCTGAATAGACAAATGCATCTTGTTTACACGACACAAAACACACACACACACACACACACAAAACACACACACACACACCGTGATTGCATGTTGCCTCTGTAGCTCCTATGGGTAAGCCACTGAGCTCAAAATGAGACTTTGCTACTTTCCTGGATGACTTCACACACAAACACACTTGCACACACATGCAATACTACTGTGGACCACAGCGGAAATCATGTTCAGCAATAATACCACCAAAATGAGAGTTCTCATATTGGCAGCAAAAAAGAGACATGATTACAGAAAACCAAGTGAGGCTTCAGAATGATCTGCAACCTCTTCTTTTAGCGTCTCAGGCTGCACCATGCAATCACAAAACACACAGTCTGACATGACACAGATCATGACAAATCTCCCCACTCGACGGCAGGGCTCCTATGGGATCTCTCTCTACTTTTTCTTCTGCTTTAAAAAAAAAAAAAAAAAAAAAAAGATGGAGGGAAATCTAAACAAGGCCAGGCCCACCAAGTGCAGAGCGTTTGTAAACAGATGGGGCCTGGAGCCAGCAAACGTCTTTATCTCTGTCACTAGACTCGCTTTAGCCTGTCTACTTGTTCAGAGACCATGACGACAGGTCCCAGTTGGTTGCACAAAGGTTGTGGGAAGGTTGTACGAATGTCGTGGCACATGCGCGCATCGATACACGCTTGGAATGAACCTGCTACCACTCTGGCTCTTGGGGCATGGCTCTCTGTCTCGGTAGGGTTAACACAGATAGTGAGGATGTAGTGTGATAGTATGTGGTGGAGGATGCATGGATATAGTGGCAAACTGCTGAGGGACCCACTGGTGCCTTGGGTCAAACTGCTGCTCCTACTTTTACTGCTGCTGCTTATACTCCTGCTGCTGCTTTTACTCCTGCTGCTGCTCCTGCTTTTACTACTGCTGCTACTACTACTGCTGCTGCTCCTGCTACTGCTGCTGCTCCTGCTGTTACTGCTGCTCCTGCGTGCTGAAGAGCAAATCTGACAGCTTCTCTTTCTTCGTGGATGGTGATGGCTCATCGATCAGATTTGGACTCGTTTCCCCACAGGATCAGTATTCAATCCAAGCATTGTTCTAAAGGTTAGTCCAAAACTCTCAGACAACACTGACGCACCCATGTGCTGTTGCCACATCCAGAGGAGGACTGTCAGACACAAACCTCCTATTTCAATACTGTGATGATCATTTAAAAAGCTACTCAAATTTGTTTGAATACAGAAAGTGTTCCACATAACACTCAAACTCTTCTTCTTCCTTCTTCATTACTTCCTAACCTCATTCCAAACACTTTGCTAGCCCGTTGAGCTGTCTATTTGCAAGAAAGAAGAAACATCTTGGTCCCAAACCCTCTCCTGCCCTGGCCTCTTTCAGCTTCGACACAGTTACACACACTAGGCTAGTCTGACACGACATCAACCGTGGAAAGAGCACCAGGTGTCATAAACTGTAGTAGCACATCCCTGCCCCACCCCCCTACCCGCCTCCCGGGAGCTGTTCCTGCCCCCAAAGGGACAACTGGTGCGAAATCCGATTTTGGCATGACACCTCTGATACGCAGTGTTGCGCCGCCCGCCCCCCCCCATGAAATCTGTTTGTCTGCCGGCTTTGTGGTAAGTCTATGCACCCCTTCTCCTCACCCTCTCCCTCCTTCTGTGGGCTTGGCGTCTGGTGTTCCCCATATGCACACTCATTTGCATCTCATTAGGCAGTTGTGTGTATGCGCGTGTGCGCCCATGTCCGTATGCATGCAGACACCCACCTCGGTAGCTATTTGCATGTGATCTGGTGTGTTCGTCTCTGTGGGGTCGATGTGGGAAGCTGCAGTGGATCCAGCTATGTGGCCCCTTGTGCGTGTGCCTGAATGCTTGTACCAATGATACTAATGGCGAGGATCTGATTGCAGCAAGCAGGAAATGCCTCAGCAGGGAATAATCAGAGGCGATGATGAAGGACGGCGCTCCACGGCGCTCCAGACAAGCGCTCAGACGAAAACGCATGTTCTACATGGGTGTGTGTGCATCTTGGCTCATTGCTCTGACAGCTACCTCCATTTCTTTTGCGGGGGGGGCCCAACCTGTTCCCTGTCAGCATGACTCACTCAGACAGATGAACATACAGACACTCACAAGCACAATCGCTAATACATACCAGTAAACATGTGAACACACCACTGACCCGGGTGCCGTGAGCAGAATCAGAATGGAAAATACTGCTTTTTCACCCCCGAACAAACAGGGTTTCATGCATGGAAATTCACACAAGGTTGACTTTGTGCAGGCATGTATACAACTCCAATTAAGGGTGTCTGTATTGAGTCATAGAAATTGGACACGGGCCAGATGAATAGGGGTAGGGGAAGGAGACAAAGGAATCAGCACCTTGGTAGGTGCGTGCCTGTGTGCTTGAATGGCCTTTACCCAGGAAGGGGCTCAAACACGGCCCTCGTTCAGCCCCTGTCAGGACCAAATAAGAACCATGTTGGCATGGGCACGCTACACTGCTGGGACACCCCACACAATGGCTGCAGCAGCCTGGTGAGGGCTGCTAATCCCCCCCCAGAAGACAGGCCCTGGCTTCCGCAGGCCCCCCGCCTTCTGGGGAGGGTAGAGGGGGATGGCAGTGTTGTTCCGTATACAACCTGACAACAGCGGCGAATGACCGTGACGGGAGTCGGCGCAAGAGGAAACGCGTTTGTTTGTGGTCATTGTGTGGACGCTCAAAGAAGGGATCTGGAGAGAGGAAAGGGGGAAAGAGGGGACAGGAGGAAGTCTAAATAATCTAACCCAAAATAAACGAGTGAAGAGAAGAGGAGAAGTAGACCATATCCTAGTGGGCACTTGGGGATGTGGGTTGGGGAGGGGTGCAGGGGGGTGGATTCCTGTGTTCGCAAAGCTCCTTGGTAAAGCTAGCTGTGATCTGACAGGGAGCGGGGGACAGGCAGCCAGACAGCTCCTGGAGAGCCCTAGTCGATACATGAGGAGATACCGCAGACAGAAGTGGCTTTGAGCCTGGGGGAAGGACGGCTGGAATGGAGGATTCACTTGGGATTGGAGGAGGGTTAGCAAGACCCCCCCCCCTCCTGATAGGCATTTCATTTCCTGCACCGTTTCTCCCACTGTCTGCACCATTCAACCCTAAACCCTCTCTCTCCTCCCCCCAACCTCCTGGTGAGCATACAAGGTAGACACAGCGTTGTTTGTGGGTGGAGGGGCAGAGGGGAATCACAGGTTCTTGTACAAGGTTCCTTTGTCTCCATGCAGCTTTCTGGCTGGCAGGCAGGCAGGCCAGCCGGCCGCTGGTCTGAGGGAGCTCCCTGGAGAGAAGCCCAGACTCATGAGTGGTCACGTCTGCTGGGAGCGCCGATCGCTCTACGTGAGGGTCAAGGGTCCGGCAACAGTTCTGCTGGTGATAATGACAATGATGACCAAAAGCCTAATTGTTTCATAACACCATAGGGAGTTGGTGGTGGTGGTGGTGGTGGTGGTGGTGGTGGTGGTAAAAGGGAATGCATTGTTTGACTAGTGTGACAGAAGGAAGGGCAATCAATATGAGCTGAGTGTTGTGAATGCTGAGTCTTAAGGCCTTCTACTGGTAGCCTGCTCCAATGTTGACAGGTGCTTACCCGTACACACCCACTTTACCCGATTCAATAACCAGCCATCATGTCTCATTCACTAGCATGGACACTAATCACACATAAATAGATGGTGTATCATTAGATATATATTTCATGGTCTCTACAGCAACCCATTTACATTAACATTTCCTAGGTCACTGGTTGCACATTGAAAATGAAACAGTCTTACAGGAAATGGAAGGGGCTACAGTTGTCAGGAAGAAAAGAGGCCATTTTCTCCAATAGGATGAACACCTCTGGGGTGCCTCTTAGTAGGAAAAACCCAGAGCGCTTGACGGCTCAGATAGCGGGTGGAAAAAAACGAAACCAAGACCACTTAACCAACACGAAATACATGAAGAGACATGCTGGATAAAGTACATAAAGGCGTTTCAAAGTTACTACCAATTTACTTCATACTTGACATTTGTGAACTTGCAAAGGCTTAAATGAAAGAACAGAATCGATAAGGCATGTTTTGGTTACCGTACCTTTACTTAAAGCTGAGTATTTTAAAGGCTACAGGCTAATCGCGCTAATACAATAAAGCCAGATTTGCAGTGTCGCATTACATTGCCTCGATTGTGCCCCGATACAATCCGTTCAGGCCATATTACCTCGTCAGGGTTTAGAACAATCCTGTTTGAGGATTAAGACAGGCGGGTTTGTGGAACCGTGTTAATCTAGCCTACAGGAGCCAGCACAAGAGCGTCTGTGCAAGGGAAGATGAGACAGGGAACAGAGAGGAACCATGCCATCTCTATGAACTCATTTCCACTGCTTTTATGGCCGAGGCAAAACTGCAGAGCTAATGCTGACATCAATTTGGAGGAAGCCAGTCAGAAAGGCAGCCAACCAGCCAGGCGCACTGTCACTGCATCTGGGGAAGATGGCAGAATATGCTTTGGTCTTTTTTTCCCTCCGAAATGGCAGTTAAGTTTCTCTTGATGACGGAGGTTCATTCTGTTGCTCCCTCCTTATTCAGGGTACTTGAATTAGCTGCTCCAAGATCTATAAAATTGTCTAAGTGAAAAGGTTACTTTTTGAAAGGTTCTTTTTCGGCGAGTGAGTGAGTTAAGGAACGACACAAAGAACAAGTTGACTTCTGAGGCCAAAAGGGCACTGCATGCTACTGGTCTATAAAGGGATGGGGGAGCCAACTTGCTGAGTTTCCCGTTTCCCTTTAATAGTAACAGGGTCACCTCAATAGCATCCTATATTTATCTACCTTCCAGGAGGGGAACATTATATTACTACACAGTGTTGAAAGTTAATTTTGTTAGGTGTTAAACTGATCCTTCGATGACCACTCGTCTTGTTTTTCCACAGGAGGGACACTGGTCGTCACAGGCTGTGATGTCTCACACCCCCCTCTTCCACCAAAGCAGTTTGAGGGCCAGTTTCTGAGCAGGTGCCCAATATTGAACGGTCACAGACATAAATTTGCAATCAAAACACATGACCGACTCCTAATCGTCACCATCATTGATAGTGGTAGTTTTAGCTGTGGATCCATAAAAAAGACTCAGTGGAAAAGCATTTCAGAAGCATGAAAGCCTTTGCCTGCCTCTTCTTAAGTTAGGGGTAGAAAGGACCCACGGTTAGGGTGTGAAGAGTTTGAAAGCGAAGAGCTAACATAAAAGGGCTAAAGCAACATCAGTAGACAGCAGTCTTCAGATGAGCACCTTCAAATCATCTGCAAGAATTGAACCCTTCAGGTACCGATCATACAACCCTGCATCACTAAGCCAAAGGGAAAAACATCATTCATCCGTCTATATATTGGCCCACCATTTTCTTACAACGGTACTCCTGATTAAAGGGGTTGGTAAGGATGTCACATGGATATGTGTGTGTGCGTGTGTGTGTGTGTGTGTGTGTGTGTGCGCGCTATAGATATCAATATTGTTTGCACCTGTTTTATATGGTGCTCTACGTGCATCATGTTATTGTAAAGACCACCTGTACTGGTGAATTCTGCTTCCAATAGCAAAATTGAGACAAATTATGTTTTGATCCAGCATGACATTCTCAAGCGATTGTATTTTCATATCATCATCTCTTTTCATGGAAAATCAATGCCCTGAAAAAGAAAACAATAATCCTGCAATGATAATGACAACAATAAGCCAACTAATTTAATTGTGTTTACTACCTTATTAGTGATTTGTTGTAGTGTGGGCTGGGGCTGGGGTAGGGGCTGCACACAGGACTACATCATGGACTCTACATGTCTAGTTGCTTAGCAGTGCCCAAAAGAATTAAGCTGTGCGCGCACACCAAGCGCACACATTTTTTTTAAAGGCCAGTACCAAAAGCATACCAAAGCCAGAACACTTATGACACCTAATGATATCGCCAACACCTTTAGAAGAAATCCTCTTCTGTGTTCACTCTGGGTAATAATGTTTGCAGACCTCGCCTCCCTCGCTTCCCTCTCTCGCTCGCCCAACTGTCATCTCAGCCACACATGCTGACTGAGATGATTGGCATTAATAACCCAGACCGCCATCATCAATAAATCATAAAGGAGGCCGTTTGAAACCGGGGGCTTTTAGGGCCAATGATGGCCATCAGGAATCACCTACTGTTTGAGTAAAGAGTCTAAGAGTGGGGCGTGAGGGTGCAGTCTCTGATCTCAGACCGGGCCCACTGGGACCTGGGCCCTTCAGAGGAGCCTCAACTGACCGCCGCTCCCTTCCACACACACACACACACACACACACACACACACACACACACACACACATATATATATATATATATATATATACTCTCTGATATCTTAAACAGGGGGGGTCTGAACAGGGGGAATGAATTATTTATTGCACGCCCCTTTGCTGCATGTCAGCAGCTTCGCAGGATGAAATGATATTTATGGGGCCCCTTGGGCAAGGGTGGGGAGGACAGAGGGAGAGAGGGGGAATGAAAGACCTGGAAGACAGTGGGGAAGATCCCGCTAATGACAGGGGCTTGGAGGTGGCCGGTGAAGGTGGGGGGGCGAGGAGATCCCCCACTACACTGAGCAGACAGCACAAGGTGAGTGGTGAGTGGTGCCAAGTCAGCTCTGCAGCAGGCACCGGGGTGTAGGGAGAAGTATGGGCAGCAGGGTGTAAGGAGAAGGAAGGGCACCGGGGTGTAGGGAGAAGGAAGGGCAGCGGGGAGGGGGGGGGGCTGTGGGGTCAGACAACATGGTTTCCTCTTAATATGCAGGTTCTCCTCCCGTCCCCCTCACTCCGTCGGAGCAGGATGGACAGTACACACACAGGGACGACCCCAGACATTCTACTTGGCAGCGGACAATTCAGTGCATGTTTTTTCCTGGTAGTGCAAGCCTTCTCAAAAGCAAAGTGATCCAAAAGCATCACATTTAGAGACAGGCCCTGAAGGCCTAAATTCTCACTGCTGCCTCCAAAGTTGAACTCCTTCGGCAATGCGGTGAAGCGCATATTCTTTTCCACCATAGTCTATCATTACGACCGCTTTTTCTCCCCTCATTTTATTTCCAAATCAGACAGGATATGGCTCCAAAAGAGTCTGGTTTCTTCAAGAGGGCTAGATTTCACAAAGACGAAAAATCACTGTGGTGAGAGAGGGAGCTAAAGAGAGAGAGAGTTGGAGAAATAATAAGAGCGCGAGTGAGCAGGAACCTAATCTAACGGGGCCGGTTGGGGGAAATAGTCATTCTCTCAACGGGAAACGAGCTAGCGTGTCTTGCCACACAGTGTTCCAGTTCACTTTCAGTTTGGCTGCACCGTAGCGGAGAGGGAGGGGATATGGGATGGAGGGAAAGCCAGTTGTGTATTCATGCATTCCTTTTTTCTGTCTCTCACCTTGACAAGCATTTTTTTTGTAGCCTTACTCCTTCTCTCACCTTGCTTTTCTTCTGTCCCTCTCTCAGTCTGTCTCAGTTCATCGAACCCACCTTGTCTCACACTCCATCTCCAGTCCTCTCTTGCTTTCAGTCACACTTTTTGCTCCTTTTCTCTTTGCTTCACTCTCCCACGCACATTCTTTCTTGGACCCTACCTTTTGTTTTTCCATCCATCCATCCCCCCCTCAGACACCGCCTCTCTTCATATGCGTTTCTCTACCTCCATCTTCCTCTCCCTTCGTGCTCAGTCCTGCCTCTCAGCCTCTATGCCCCCTCCCCCCCTCCCCCACTCCCTCCCCTGCAGTGCATCTCCAACTAGACAGAGCGTGGAGGCCAGCAGACCAGGCAAGGGAGAGGGGGGGTGGGTGAAAGTTCACATGATCATTACATGGTGGGATTTACCGGCGTCATTAGAATGCAAATAGATGTCAGAGGAAGGATTGCGCCGGCACGCTTGTCTGCGTACGTGTGCGCGCACGCATGTGCGACAGAGAGAGAAGGAGAGAGACAGGCGTGCGCATGTGTGTCCATCTGGCTCTACATAGAAACAGAGCAGGGCTTTGTGCGACGTAGGTGTGCTGAGACCCGCTTTCGGCTATGTATTCTGTCTGCTTCTGCTAGGCGTTATGCCAGTGGTGTGTGTGTGGCAGGGATTCCTTTAATTACTAAATGAATTGAGGCTTGACGTTGTCTGGTGCTGATAAGAGTCTGCATGTCGCAACATGCCACCCAGCGAACACCTGGGCTAGCCTGACCAGGAGGATCCACATCATCCCCCAACCTCTTCCTTCTTTGATGGAGGGATGTCTGAAAAGTGGAGGAGGGGGAAGAGAGACGGTAGGGAGGTAGACAAGCAGAGAGAGACACATGGAGGGAAGGAGAGAGACAGACCAGGGGAGAAGAGAGAGAGACAGACAGACAGACAGACAGACAGACAGACAGATCAGCATGCAAAAGAGGAAGAGAGAGAGACACCGACGAAGGGAGGAGAGACAGATGAGGTCTTCGGCATGTGAGAAACGAGAAATAGATAAACGCAGGAAGAAAGACAGGAGGAGTTTGCATCAGACAAGTATCATCCGAGGACATAACAGCCTGGGTGAGCCTATAAGGGAGGACGTTCCATGGACACACATTGAGGAAAAGGATGAACTCTTAGGAAAAGACTACATTGACCTTGCGTTGCTATCTGACATCTACCCTGTTTCTATTGAGAAAGATTTGTTTGCATTCTGTTCTGCCACCCTGTGACTTATGTTAAATTCTGTGTTATTGTTAAGCACAGCTCTGCCATCTTGTTATGTCGTCATGCTACACAGACACGTGAAAAACATGAAACTAGTTTGGCTCTAAAGTACATAAACCTATGCTGAAGGTGTGCGCTGGTTCAAGAGGGCTTAGGTTGCTGGGGACACACGTACAGAAACACCTGTCACAGTACTATGCTTGAGGCTTATGAGACAGGGCTGATGATTTGTGTGCGTGTGTGTGTGTGTGTGCGCGCGCGCATGCGTGCGTGCTCACCTCAGTCTGCTGGAACAGAGGAGGGAAGGGTGGATGGTAGCGTGTGTGCGTATGTAAAGACAGAGAGAGAGGAAAGGTTGGAGTGCTGCATTGTGACTAAGTGACTACCATTTATAACTTAGGTGATTTGTGTGATGCACAATGATGATTTGCGTGTATCCAAACTTCATCCATATATCATATACCATGAATACAGGCTATTGGCTGAAAACGCTTCGCCATATATCCCATTCAGATCCATCAAATGAGCACGGAAATGGCAATTTACACTTGGCACAGAGCCAATTACACAGAGCTACCTTATCTAAATGGTGACAGACCCAATTATCCATGAGGAGAGAGAAAGGTTCGAAGCTGAACCAAACCTATCCGTGCCTCTTTTGTTGAGAGGAGCCATTTCTCCCTGCATCTCTTAAGCCCAAAGTCCATTTTCCCTCAGCTCTTATTGGAAGCCAGTGGAATAGTCACTAATTACTGGAGAATAGGCAGTTAATGGCCGTCTGCGGCGGCCTTGCTATCTCTCTCCCTCCCGCTCGCCCTGTGCGAGGGTGTCTCCATGGCGACCTGTCGCTGAGTGGCCAGTAGGCAGTAGGTGAGGCGTAATGATTCAGGGGTGAGCCTGCCCTCGCTGCTCCCTGTGCCACTTGACTAAGCATAGTGCTTATTAATGGACAGTTCCTCAATGCTCCCTGAATCAACGACACGTTCTTACCAGAGGGGCGGGGACTGGGCGTGGAAAAGGACAGGAGATTTACAAAAGGTGGATATCATTGGCACGAGGGAACACAAGTATTTTCATAAAGGTAAAAAAAACAACAACAAAAATGCATCTGTACCTTCGCCTTTCTAATTGGGTAATGGCTACTTTGTGATGGCTACCTTGTTCAGAAGTTGACATTTTTTTCAAAAGCCGTCATTCATGCCAACAGCAACATGTATGTGAGGATCTGTGCTTGAAATAGATGTGAAACGTGAACTCCCAGTGACAGTTTGCCAAAGGGGATTTTGAACCGAAAAACGAAGGTGAGGAGAGAACCGTGCCTGTTTTACCATGTCACACTCTAGACCAAATTACTGAAAGTTTCCCATTTCTTAAGTCTAAAAACAAATAAGGCATGCGAGCTTTCAGCTGCTACTTGAATGGAAAAACCCAAACCAGCAGATTAGTTTGGTATCCCATGACGATGTCATGAGCATATGGTGCAAAACTGAGCCAATAAGAATGCAAATAAAACCATCTGAACTTCTGAAGAGAGTGGGGAACATGAGGCATGTCTGCTGCCTGAGATCTGCACATAGAGTTTAGGAGACCTTTGAGAACATGTACTCTATGAAGAGAGGCATCATTTCACCCTGAGGCAGGTAGAGAAAGCAAGGTAAAAGATATGCTATTGATATATTCTGCTAAGGTTTTGAGCACAGTGTTGAACTACACTAAGCATGAACAAGCAAATGTGTGCTCAAGTTTTACAGTTTAACAGAAAGAGTTTGTATTCGCAAGCTCAAATATCATCCTGAACTTGCTCTGGGAAGAGAGGCTGGTGACAACAGAGGATAGTAAGTGACTTGTTCCTGCACGGTGCATCGTCCTCTAAAAGGCTTTTGTTGTTTAAGGTCAAACGACTGCTGCGGATCAGCAGACATATAAAGAAGTCAGAGCCACTCCAGTGTACAGTGTAACATCGCTAACTCGTAGATTGGTCTTTTAATGTTTGTGAGCTGTAATCAAACAAGTGTCCTCTGGTTAGCTGCGAGAAAAGGGGGGTCGGGGGGAGGGGAACAGCCAAGCGTCTCCGTATATTATGGCCAGATAAATTATTCGTGTTCTATTTACACACCTCCTCAATGTCAAACAGCAGCTACCCTCCCATCTCCGGCTCAATGGTCTTTTCTCCATATTAATGAGAGCCAGGGATCAATAGGATGACAGGAAGACGGATCGCCCCAGGGAGGCGCAGGAGAGAGGACTGGAGGGCAGACAGGGGGAGGCGGCTCTCCAGAGGGAAAGCTAACAAATACCCATAGATGCAACAACTAAGCGCTGACGTTGCCGTGGTCACATTCAGACGTACACACGTTAGGGTGTCTCTCATTGGCCAGGCATTCGGTTTGCAGCTGAAACACATGCAGCCCAATCTGGATTAGCAGCCCATCTGTAGGCTTTAGTTAGGCTAAAGGTCAGATCATATTTCATTTGCAAATGAGAAGGCTTTTTGCTGGCTGTGAATAGGGACTTGCCAGTTCCGTTGGAGCGATGGTGGTGTGTCTGCGCTCTCTGGATGCTACCCATTAGTGCTCCATCTTGGAGCACCAGAAGTAGTTCACCCTAATAATGCCTAAGTAAGCCAGCATGGCCCTGTCCCTGTCCTGTCTTTCCAATTTGAAGACAGTTCAGGCAGAGGTCATTTACATACATTTTTATCATTATAGATCCCATCTCACTAGAGAGCGACAACCTATCTTTTAGTTGCATTAGTGTTGTGTTGAACAAAATGGCTTAAAACTGCATTGAGAAGTATCTAATCATGAATAAATTCACTGCACAGACAATTAACCCAATATACCCACCGGCCTTTGCTAGAGTATGTGGTTGTTGGTAACATGGTCTGTATCATGGACCAGTTCACTTGCTTTTTTAGAAAACTTCCCCACTTGGTTGGTTGCTTTGTGTGACAGTTGGGTTAGTCAGGTTCTGTTTCTTCTGTGAATTCAGTTTAACTAAACATCTCAAGACTGCTGCCCTTCTGATAAAACCAAGGATAAGATGACGTGTTTCTGACAGGTAGTGAACTATCAGGACCAGGTGGTCACTACAGGGAGAGCAGAGTCTGGAGCCTACACGTCAAAGGCCAGCTCCTCCTGCTAAACCATGTGAGGAGCCCCTCGTCTTCACTGCTGACCTCCAAGCTATCTTAAGATATAGCCCATCTGCTTATTTCAGCTTTACTGTGATAGGGACAGTGGAGAGACTGGGAATGTTGAGAGGGAGGACAAGCAGTAAATGGTCCATGCCGGAATCAAAACTGTGCTCCTGAGTTAAGGCCGTCACCTACATGGTACATGCTCTACCCAGCGGCAAGGGATGTTTACATGAAAAAAGGAAACCAACATCTTGGTTAGTTTGGTCATCTAATCAGTGTTTAAGGTCTACTAGGACAGTCAGCATATCCAAAGAAACTTCGGTGAATAATATAAAGTCTAAATGGAAAAGTGACAAACCATTCATGTCAAATATCATCCATAAGACAGAACGTGTACGCTAATTCAAGTGAATCCACAGGCAGGTGGCAAGTGGGTGGATATGCAGCAGTGTGCTAGAGAGCCACAGGCTATGGTCTGTGTGATGAGGTATGCACACCTGCCATGTCTGCTAGCTGGCGGCCTCACAGCTGAAATACGGGGGGATGGGCAGGTGCATGGGGAGGGAGGAGAGGGGACCACAGGAAGGGCTGGGGGAGGGGGAGCCCAGAGAGGGAGCAATGGAGAGGGAGGGAGCTGCATTTATTATTGATGGCAGCGCTCTGTATGGGAGAAAGAGATCTAATGTGGCCTTGAAGGTTGTAGCATGTGCGTAATTGCCATAGTGGGACTGGCTCACTTTGCAGTTCCCCTCATCCCTGCAGCCCCCCCCCCCTTCTCTCACTACATCTGTTCTTCATGGTCCACCTTCCTATTGTGTAGGACACGTGTTTGAGGCAGGTGTACCCTCAGTTGAGAGTTGCATCAAACTGGTAACTCATCTTAAACCAGTGTGGGGATCTAACTTGCAACTGTGAATCCAATGAGAGACCAGTGATCTGTGACTAGCAATAGCATGTGGAAATAAGGTCTGCATTAGAGTGAAGATGCTTTCAATGCTACGCAGATTTTAAGATATCAAGAACAGGCCTTTGGCTTTGTGGCTGTTGACGCGGAAGAGGAAGGATAACAGTGCCACCTTGGAGAATCAAATACAATTACACAAACTGCAGGGTTTGGGGGGCTCCTTGCAAAGAGAATGATGAAATGACTTCAAACACATTGTCAGTGAATGGAAGGCAGGGTGTGACTGGCCATAACAGATGACAAGAATAGAAGGAGAAGGGGGGGAGGGAGGGGGGGATCGGGGGAAGAGGTACGGGTGAGGTTTTTATTGATTGTGCTGACTGTGTTGTGAGGTACAGCAGGGGGGTGAGTCTGGAGGGAAGAGGTGTCTGAAGAATGGAGGCAGGGTTTGGCTTCAGGCAGGACTTAAGGCCGCGTGTCCTCTGGGGAAACACCAACGAGCCTCAAATGAGCCGCACATTGGTCACGCCGAATATTCCATACAAGCTCACTACCAGCTACTGAACCCCTGCTCGCTCCCATCCCATCCCCCTTCAAATAAACACAGGCCCTCACAACAATTCATTCAGGGCTGATTGAAATTCAAAATAGGAGCCCAGCCGCCACAGGGAGAGACAGGGCCAGGCGCTGGGGGGGAGCGACATTGTGGCTCACAGGGGCCCTATAAAACACAGATGCTAAATCACTTAACTACTCCAAAATGAGTTGCCAGGGATGATGGGATGTAGTGGAATCTGCAACGGCGCACAGTGTGATACGTCTGTGGAACATCGCCTGCATTTAGCCATAGGGCTGGCTACAACGGAACAAAGAAAATAAGGCCAATTTACTTCCTGCAAATTCTGTTCCCTACAACCTAAACAAACTCATGACATCATCTCTATGGTCACATTCCTATCTGTGACAGCTTCTGCAGAGATGGGGGGGGGGGGACCCCTGTCTGGAGGAGCCATTGCATTAGAGTAACTTCACCTCGAGTACATTTGATATCAGATTTGGATTCAAGATCCAGTCTGAAGGACTCCGCCGCATCTGAAGGCTTCTAAATCTGATTATTGGATGCAGGCCTGAGGTCCCAGTGACTAGCAGTAACCTGTGTTCAGCTCATTTCCTCGTGCGGACATGAGGGGGTTGGGACTCCAAGCGTCAGCGTTTCATCTGGCTTGGTTTTCTTCTCCACATGCTGTTTAATCTCAGGTAGAGCAGACAGTCAGGGTAATAAAGCAGATGACAATACTGAAGAGCCAGACTGGATTCCTGGATTTAATCTGTAAAAATCGTCAATGCTAATCTTCTTACCGCAAACTTAATCTTGAGAACAGGGAGAATATCAATTACACTTTGTCTACACGAGTACAATGAGACTTCTAATCTTTTACTTTGAGGATTCAACTTGATTAAGAATTTAGATCCTCTATTTGATAGCATTTGGTTATATCTAGCAATGTTTAGTTAACACCACAGAAAGTTTAACACCATGTTAAAGACAAACCTTCCAATCGTCTTGCTTCTAAAATGCAAAGCAGAACTGTTGCTTATACCAGTTCAAGGTTCTAAAACAAGTTTGATGGAGCATTAGAGATGAGAAAGTATGCACTGCAGTGCACTGCAAGGACAGAACAACTTTCCTCACTCAAGCCCTGAAGGTGATATTTAAGGTAACAGCATTGAATATGAGTCAGACACACACCAAGTACAAAAATGAGGTTGCCGCCAGGTGTGGTTAGCAAATAGTAAACAGTATGGTACTGAGGAATGCAGCCTGTTCTGCATGGTTAACACCTGCACACAAAAGACATTTCTTTTGTTCCAGTAAGATATCATGGATATCAGGAAACATTAGTTTGGGGACCTTTGGTTTGTAGAAAGTATTCTAGTGTGGTGTCACGTTAGCCTAGTATAAAATTTTTGAAAAAGCATTCATTCATTCATGAATTCTTGAATGAATGAATGAATGAATAGAATAGAATAATCATAAAAATAAATAAAAGAGACCCTGAATTTCTTTGTCTCCCTCAAAAGCATGTGGCATTCAAGTGTAGAATGTAGCAAACCCGACTCAGTCCACAAAAACACAATGAGCGTACTAACTTCCCTCTGTTCCTCCAGTTCATTTCCTGTCTTTATTATGACTGGAGCTAAGCTCATTGACGGTGGCTAAAGAGGGGCAGCTCGCCCTCTGTTTACTCAGCGAGGAGAGACGTGAGGCTCAGGCTTCCTAATGGCTTCCTGCATTTCACACGATTGTTTCCCCTCAGGAAATCTTATCAACAGAGGCCACTGCTGTACTGACCAAAATGGGCCAAAACCGGGGCACTAATTAATGTACCACTAATGTATCACTACACAGACATTCGGAACTTTTTAAAGAAGTGCTGCCTTAACCACGGTCTAAGGGCTGTTTAGGTGTAGCTCGTGAATTTGTGAAGCTCTTTGTGACAAACGACACACCGTATATGAAAGCAGCAAATGTACCTCATTTTGGTAAGAGCACAGTGAAACTTGAGTCAAGTTTTTTTGGTTTTTAAACACAAAAAAACCTAACTGACAATTACGCCAAGATGAGCACGCACACTTTCGTTACGGGATGACATTCACAACAGGAGTACACTCCCTGTCAACAAGCAGGGTAAGGCATGTGCGGAACTAGCAAAACAGCACATTAAACTCACAATCCCAGCCAGGCTAGCATGTGAGGAATGTTCCTCCTCAGAACAGAACACTCCTCCACTGGCTGCAGGGATGAGCTGCAAGCGCCTGTCCCCCTCTTCCCTTTCAAGTCGGTGTTTTCTGAGAGGGCTGAAGACTGAGGCGGACCTTGCTACAAGCACTGCCAATGGCTGAGCTGGTACCAGGCCAGGCAATTCCTTTCTCGTTAGAAATTAATTACTGACTTAGCCAGCAAGGGGGCTCCTGTAACGGTCGCTAGGCATCGGCCCACGGGGAGCACTTGAACCCCTGACCCCCCTCTCCACCCCCACCCCCACCTCCTGCGGTTGTTTCAGACCGATGGGGGTGCGTGACATCGCCCTCCAGTCCAGGAACACTGCCCGGCCAGCCTGGGAATGCAATCTTACTGGAGGGGGGGGGGGGGCTATATTGGGAAGAAAAGGGAAAGGGGGAAGAGGGGAGGGGGAGTAGAACAGATCCCAATGATTTAGAGCCTGAATGGGTTCGGAGGTTAGAGAGCATCATCATTAAGTCTTAAGTCACTCTGGTAGTGTAGCGTCCTGCTAGCTAACACAATAGTGACCCGGATTAGTGAGGGGAAATGAGAGTGAAAAAGAGGAGAGATTACAAACACACTGTGGCTTCTATTACACAGGACCACATGTTCCCACATTGATGGGTACCTATTGAATACAGGCAAGTTGAACTATGAGGTCAGAATGAAGTTTGATCAAATCAACTGGAAAAAGAACAAAAACAAAGAAATTAACTTGGTTACAGACAGTAAAACTTATTTCTAAGAAACGTATAAAGCAACTCAGACATTCAAGGAACATGTAAGCTGTTAGTGTATGAGAGTGAGAATGTATGTGTGCGCATGTGTCTGAGCGATTGTATGTGTGTGCATTCTAAGATAATGAGAGAATGTGCAAGAATGTGCAAGAAAGAGTGTGAGTATTTTAAGAGCATTTGTTCAGCCAGTTTCCCAAGAGCTTGAATGACATGCTTATGCACTCAGGACTAATTTAGACCACTCTAGGTAAATGGAGTATGAAAGCAGCCCTAAAGCAGAAAATCTATTTAGTTTCCCTCCGATCCACAACCCACCCACAGTACCTGAAGAAGTCCTCGCCATCACACACAAGTCAGAATAGGATGCACTGGCTCAGGAAAATGCCCATGCAGGAACAGGAAATGTGACATTGAAATATCTCTATCATGCTCTGCCCCATCGATGATGACAAGCTGTCATCCACTGCAGGTATAAACATTAGTCAGACAAACCAGCTAATCATGGGTGTCTACTTTATGAAACTGTATAAAGAATTCTTCAACAAATAAAAGGATGACCATTTTTATTCTCCACTTCATTTATGTGGTGCATTAATATCTTAACATGGCAGACTCTGCCTCAGGAGCCGGTGTGAAGGTAATTACTGTGTTTGTGTTTTGAGTGTTTGAGTGAGTTTTGAGCCTGTCTGTGTCATTAATGTTCTTCCTCTGGCCTTCTTGATAGGAAGCCTCGTTAGGGTTGCTCAGTAACAGCTGGCCCCCCTCCCACCCCTTCTGCTCCTCTCGCCCCCCTCACGCCCCTTCTGCTCCTCTCGCCCCCTTCCCGCCTCCTCTGCTCCTCTCGTCCCGCCTCCTCTGCTCCTCTCACCCCCCTCCCGACCCCCTGCTCCCTTCGGCCCCCCCGCCCCCCTCACGCCCACTCTGCTCCTCTCGCCCCCCTCCCACCACCTCTGCACCGCTCGCCCCCCTCCCAATGTTGGAATGCTGCCCTCTCCTCAATCCCCCCTCTCTCCAACACTGGAGTTTGTCACTAAATTGACTGTCCTGGGGAGAGGTGGGGGGGTATTTGGTGCTTAAAGGCTAGGAGACTTGTACAACTGGCATCCCTTAGTGAAGCATAAACTTGTGATGGTGGCACAGAAAGTGACTCATCTCATGGCCTTCAATCACCATCTCTTGTCTGTCTCTCTCTCTCTCTCTCTCCCTCATGCTTTGGAGAGAAAGGTCATATCTTGCCCAACGCTCCACTGACTTTCCATACAGTTGCATCACCATGAAAGAATGATGCCTAGTTGTACTACAGTACAGGGTAGGTGGAAGGTTAAGTTCTGATATAGGACCAGTAGGAAATATAGCATTGCACTGCGACTGCCATACTCACGAAGAGACACAAGAGAGAGCTCATCATGTTGGAGACAGTAGTATTCAGTGAGATAGCACACCATTCATGACCACGGTGTCACCTTTGATCACAAACTCTTAATGTGACAAAATACCACTCGGATTTGAAACATGAAACGTGAAGAGCTGGACTAGAATCGCTGTCATTTATCCTAATCTGAAGTAAATCTCAAACGAACAGAATTTGTTTTTCACAGCAAATTGCAGCCCAGCTTTCCAAGTCTTGATATATTCCGTTTGAGTTTTATTAACACTGCACAGAATAAACAGTGCAAATCAGAGTGGTTAACTTTTGTATATGCTTCTCACATAAGCTTCTGGAACTCAACAAGAAAAGTCACCTTGACTAAAGTATACATATTTTACAGTGCCTTGACCTTGCTTTCCATGTGCTCTATTCTTGGGAAATCTAGGTTTCTGATTTAAGATTACCTTAAGAAGAAAACTCCTGGTGGCTGCCATTTCAATCCCAAAGAGGACTCATCTGTTATTCAAAGCTAACAAAGCCTGTTAAGACTTGTTCCCTAAAGCTATGGTTTTCTAATACAGGAATACAGAGACAAGATTAATTCCTCACGACCAGATGGACAATTTATCAGGACTGCAATTGGATCAAATATAACTACAGCATTCACACTGCCAGTGACCTTTCAGAACCTCAATAAGCACATTCACATTTCTGAGCTCGTTTTCTACAGCAAAGCTATGCAGTTGACCATTGTTCATTCTTGTAAGTCCCAAAGAGCCAAGTGGAAAAGGGAATACAATATGGCCGTGGGGTGCGGTGAGGGGCACGTCTCTTTAGTTCTGAGGGCCCTGAAAGTCAAAAGAGTTTGTCAATTCCATTACATAATGGCAGCATATGAAAGAGGCTTAGGTCGTAATTTTTCAGCCGCCTCTCTTGACTTCCACTAGCTTTGGCAGGCCCAATGTGGAGGAGAAACAGCCTCTACCAACATGGTAAAAAGCTAATGCTGCTAATGGAGCAACCACAGCCAAAAGAGACACTCTAGCAGACACAAAAGAACCTCTATACTACACACATGCACTCTTCGAAGACTCATTTCAAGCGGCAGATTTCCACACAGAAACACACGTAACTGCAGACGACCAAGGATGAGTCGAGGTGTTGCCATGGTAGTGATAATAATCTAAACAAAACATAAAAACTTTTTTAAAACACGGAGGTTGAGAGGATACCGGATGCCGATTTAAAAGAGTAGCTTACAATGAGATGCCAAATAAGAGTTGTGGGATCAGACGTAACCAGCTCTGACAGCCTCTCATAAAAAGCCCACAGCCACCCATATCACTAGTACAAAGGAGAAGAATGACTTTGCTTACCTGCATATCAACCCTAAATGGGTCTTGCTTTATATTGTCTGCAAAACAATGCATAGACTTTAAGATGAAGACTTAAAAAAAAGAAGAGAAAAAAAAAAGATTACAATTACTACCTTTTCGCATCACACAAACAATCTTCTACCAGAAACCATGGCAACATCAAAGAGAATGATCCCAGGCCAGCTCCCCCAAACTCACAGCAACTAATTTACTATTTTAAAGACCCTATTATTAAACATCAAGGGAGCGCCAGCACAGGTAACCTCTTCAGAATCAAAGCACACCATGTACGTCAAAAGTTGAGTTCACTTTGGGCATGTGCAGAAGACAGAAAGGCCCACTCTCCACTCCTCAAGTATTCTAGTTAAACTGAGTTTTCATATCTGTGGCTCAAAAACTCTTTCCGGCACACACTTATAGAAATCAAAGCTCTTTAAATGGGGTTTGAAAGCAACTTGCATAAACCACACATCTAACAATCTCTCTCATTTGTCATTCGCAGCTGCCTGCAAATCTATAATTTTGTCCCTGCCTAAAAGAGGCTCATCCTATAAAAAGGTATAATCAAAGTGATGCAATTAAAGCCTGCCTTTCGCTAAATTTTGTTGTGTGCGATGTTAGATGACACTTCTAGCTTTGCTGGCTTTACCAGAAAAATCTGCCGAAAGCCAAATGAAAATGTCAAAACAACATAATGTCTTGGCCTACCCTCTGCTAGACCAGGTAAACAAACTCATTTGGAGAAACAGCAAAGATGGGAAAACTCTGAACCTTGTTGATAAAACAAACAGCTGTTCATCTGAAGGCAGACAGAACACAAATGTCCACACATCCCTTCATATCTGAAGCTGCCAAAAGCCACAGGCCAAGCACAAGATGACGGCAGGCGGGTAGCTTGAGCAGCCCTAACAATCCTCTCTCTGTGACTGACAGACCCACACCCCTTCAGCCTATGAAGTGCTCCTTTGACTGATCGTGTGTGCGAGTGTGTGTGCGCACGCCCGTGTGCGTCTGCGGGTGTGTGTGTGTGTGTGTGTGTGTGTAAAGGCACAGTCATGCACACATGTTAAGTCAGCACCACTGTGCACGGCAAGTGTATAAAGACAAGTGAAGATGAAGAGGAAGATGTGGGGGGAAACAATACCAGTTCATTTGGTCTGAGATCTAGGTCACTGTTGGGCTGCCCTTTATTGTTCGGACACAGAGGGCTAGCAAACCCATCAAAAGAATTCTGACAAACTAGGTCAGGGTTAACTTGGTTCTAATTACGCTGGCAAAACTGATGCACGGCCAAGCCCAAAATCAGAGGGAAAAGGCAAGTATTATTGATTCTAGTTTCATGTGAAGGATCTATGATGATCTCACTTCCTCAAAATCCACACTAACTCCTTAGCATTCAAGATGATTCTCCAAACCCTGGATGACATCCAGAAAGCCAGCAGCAGAAAATTCATGAGCGGCGGGTGGAGAACTCCAGCAGGTATGGCGGAATCTGATTTAGGTTATTAATCATGGTTTCCAGGAGAATATTAGTCTTTTTATTTATGGCAAAAAGCACACAGCCGGTGATGAGATTTAAAGTCTTAAAATGTATTAAAAGGCCTCTAGAGAAGCACTTAATGAGAATGGAAAAGTAGAATTTGAGGTAATTGCAAACTAAGTAATGGAATATTATATGGGGTGATAGTGTTGCCTTGTTAATCCTTATATTTCCTAAAATATTTCTCTCTAAAGGGGTAACCAATGAAAGAATGAACCCATTTCGCAAGATAACACCACATTTTAAACAAAGCTGTAGAGTGTGTGGAATCAAGACATCCCAAAGGAGGACATCCCATACTGTGTCATCTTAAGAGAATAGGTCTGCTTTGAAACATCAAGGTTAAAATTCCAACAAGGAGCAAGGTTTCTGAGAAACCAGCACGATAACCTTTTCCTTCTTGTGGAGTATGACCATAAATGGGTTCCCAGTAGTACGTAGGGCCCAGCTCTCTCGTTAGGCCCAACTTCAGTGAGGAGCACAGCTTGCATGTGTCATAATCCTCTGCAGCTGCCACCATTGGCAAGAGACTCCACGGCAGGAGCTCGGGCAGAACCGAAAAAAGTTTGAGGAAAATTTGAGGCAAAAGTCCTTGCAGTCCTGCTAAGCTTGCAGAAATAGGGTTTTGGAATGTACACAAGGCTCATTCCATCAAATAATTTGGCTTCAGTGCCAGGCAAGGGATAAGGAAAGAAAAATATTATCTCTTCATCTGCAGTTCATATTTTAGATTGATGTACACATCCACCATTTTTTTGAGTTGGCCATTAAGGAAAAGAGTGCATTGCTTCTGAGTACATTGCTTTTGATAAGTGGATGAGAAAGCGTGGATTCTGCCTTTGTACGATGAAGGACATGCTAACATTTTCTCTTCAAGAAACCATCCATCACGAAAGCGGCTGTAGCCTTGCATGATACCTGCTGCAGAACATGACATGCTCCTGAAGGGCTCCTTGTTCCAATGGTGTATCCATGTTATTTAGCATGGCAGTTACACATGCTATTCTCAGAACGGCATAAGGGAACTGAAGGGTTCCAATATTTACATGGTTTTGGTTCATCGATCGACCATTCTTGTTTGTTTCATTGCAAAACCCAATGTCTGCAAAAGCCAGCCCCTGCCATGATTTAGTCTAGTCCAATAACCCATGAAAGATCCACAATCACAAGTGGCTGGAGGAACGTATGAGGTAGCCTTTTGCACTTGTAGATCTTAAATAAATACAAATGTAACAATACTTTCAGAGGCAGTTTGTTCGCCACGCGAACGTGATGACTCAAATCGGTGAAATGAAAATGGTTTTGAAGCGTCTAATGATTTTAGACGCTATCCTAAAGCAATACGAAGTGTTTTTTTTATCATTATGTGAAAAAACGCTCATTGGGAGACTAACATACCATGAAGCAAGTGAATTGTATGAAAGCTTACATTTAGTTACATTCCAACAACATCTGACATACATCAGGGAAAACAAATGAACTTGCAGCAGCAGCAATAGCTCAGAATTTGAAGAGTCTTTTGAAGGACTTTGAAAGCTAACCAGAATCTGAGGAGGAGGAGGCGAACAAGTTGGCACTGGTGGGCGGTGGTGTGGAGGACGGAGAGCAATGCAGTGGTGATGTTTGTCTGTGCGCTGAGCCACACCACTGGAGGATGAGACCTCACAGCTCAGAACGAGCGGCTCTTTTATCTCAGCAGGGGTGAATGGAAGCCATGTCGATGATCTGGTCCAGGCTTTGGAGAATGCTGGCTTCTCTCCACTAGCAACAGCCCTCTTTCTCCATCCCTCTATTTCCTGTTGAGTGGCTAGCCAGCTTTTTTAGGCTGTCACTATTCAAAAAGCTGACAGATTCGTTCAGTCAGGGGACACAGGGGACATTCAAAACACTTCTACAGCAGGATTGAAACACTGTTGTCATCTTCTAGTTGAGGATCAATGAAGCCAGCATACTTTTCTTCCAAGCCAGAAGGCTAACACAAAGAATTAAAGATTGATCACGGAAGCTGAAGGCATAAGATGGTGGTTTTAATACCTTATTTCCACAGAATGGCTTTCTACAGTAGACTAGTGAGAAGCTCTCAATGCAGGGATAAATATTTCAAAGTAAAACATTAATGAACCATTTGTACAAATGTGTTCAATGTTTATTTTGGTGCATCTAAATATCTCTATGCATTAGTACAGAGAGCCAAAAACATGGGTTAGAAACAATCAAATGAACTCTCCGAAATTAATCGATTCCTACAACATACATGGCTGTCTGTTGTGCAATTCAATCTGAGACGAATACACCCAATGAAGTCCCAATTTAGTTTGCAGGCCTAATTTGCAAATAAGGCAATTAGCAAAACAGGCTGATTATTAATGTTTTGGTAAAAAAAACAAATTTAATTAACTATTGACTTGAAAGAAGAAAATAGTTTGTGGCAAAACATTACCTTTGTAAAACAGCACTGATATAATTAAAATGATTACCTGCCATTCATCCAGGAGATATTGATCTTATCATGCCAATTACTAAATAAAAACTTCTGCCGTAAATATCGTAAATTATAACTAATGGCTGTTGCCATTTAACACACTGAAGACAAGTCTTGGTGATACTGAGCAACCCATTTGGAATGCTAACATGGCAATTAGAAACAAAGGTAAAGCTGTCGGATGTTTTCACAATCGGTCTCACCTGCTGAACTTTCCAGTCCTGTATGTTGCTGAGGACTAGACACTGTGCAGCAGCACCTTAACCTTCCCCACCCCTGACCAGAGGAGATCACCAGTTTCTCCTAATGATGGTGGTTTCATTAGCAAAGCAGATGAATCAAACACTTGGCAAAGTGCACAATTATCCCACTCTCAGTGGAAAGAGGTCATTAGGACTTTATGAGCAATTGGAGCCCATAAATAAGAGATCAGTAAACAGCTTGATACATCGGCAACACGGCAGGTGATGGGAGTTCCCCGGGAGATCTCTGCTAGCTTTATGTAAAAACAATGGGGCTTTGGGGGCCTTGGAGGAAACTACCCCACCATTTTAAGGGTTGATTCATTGGTGTCTGAAAACACATTCAAACTCTTCATTCTAAAATGCCACAGAAGGTTGTAATCCATATCAGCCTAGAATGATGCTTAAATCACCACTGTCAGACATCGATAACTTAATCCTCTCCCTGAAAGAATCTCACAATACCAGTACATAGGAGGTCCAAGTAGTTTCCTTACTTGAAATACGTTAGGAGGGGGGGGTGCAAAAAAGAAAATGATTGTTGTTTACAAGTTGGGCTTTGCTGCAGCCACGGTGGTCTTTGAGTGGGTGAATCTGTCAGATGGGGTTTGTAGAAGCTGAGAGAACTTGCCAAATGTTTACACGTCAGTAAGTTATTTGCATTGCCCACAGGGACACTAAAGGCATACAATTCCCTGCTATGGGGATTAAACAGATAAAAATAAATCTAAATTAATGCTAATAAACCTCTGACAAGAAAATAGAAACAAAGTTACCAAGTTAAACTTAACACAGGAAAGACTCCCTGCAATTAGTAAATACATGAAAAGGTATTAGATGATGAACTGTCCAATGTAAGACTTTTCCTTTAGTTTGTTATTAAGAAAAAAGTGCTTATCGCTGATGGCAGAAGAAACCAAGTAAAATCATAATGACTGAAATTTAAGCAAATGGTTTGCTTCTCCAACTTTGATGAAAACAGGTTCTATCCGTTTGTTATTGCAAAGTCTCAAGACCTTAGAGCAATGTGTTTCAAATAAACAGATATTCTCAGTGAGTGGGGACCCCACAATTAGTAATTTGAGACTCTCTCCTGCATGTAGGTCCCAGTCCAATTCTCTGGAATCAATCAGAGCTCCCAAAGGAACTCCCCGCTCCCCTTAATCTCCTGGTTTTATTACTTTCCAGACAGAGTCGGGCCGTTCCACCCTACCCCCATCTCTCTCTTTTGTACTGAACTCCAGCAAAGCCTAGGAGGGGCTTTTTTCACTGGCCTTCCCTTCCACCACTGCAGAGTGCTTTTCATGCAGGAGAAGCTCTTTCATCACCTTCCGCACGCAAGACAGCCCAAAAGCTAGATGAGGCCCCTCAGTCCATCTTTTCAACATCTTAACAACAAGCTTGAAAAGCATTACTGGCATTTCTGCTTTTCACAACATTGTTTATTGTTGGAAATGAGATGCAGTTGCACAACCACAGCATATTCCTTCCCAAGCAAAAGGCTGTTGGCAGGGGACATGCTCATAGTAGATCTTTGTTGAAAGGCAATGAATGGTGTGAATTCGTGATGATCAGCAGCTGATAAAGGCATGTGCTTTATTCTCAGCTTGCAAATGGACTCAGTCTCCTCACCTCAGCGCCTACAAAGATTCAAGTCTAGGTTGTATTACGAAGGAAAGTACCGCCACCTCAGTTGACTATTGCATTAACAAAGAGCAGACTGCTACCATATCTAGGTGGTATTTCAACTTGGTTTCATAAGACTCACACAAAAGTTATCTTCAGCACAATTAGCTAGATGCAGTAGCAAATTCATTGCACAGGCCTCCTGATTATCCATCAGCTAAGCATGTATTGACACCCAGGTAATGATATGTCTTGGGGACTGATGATGCTAGTGCCTTGCTTGACAGTAAGCTCAAGTGAGTGTCATTAGGTTTGTGGTTTTCTAGATCAAAGTTCTTGCCATCCGTTGCCATTTCAAGGCAGTAACGGAAACCTGAGAAAAAACCTGTGTTAAGTCAATAAATTATATTCCAGTTTGCATACAGATAGAGTATCCTTTGTGCTCAATGCACGAGTAGGTTTTAACCAGGGGTGTGGGAAATCTTTCCAAATCCATGCTGCAAAACAGCATTTAAGACGTTTCTTAGCACCCCAAGGCCAATTTGGAGAATAATACTGCATTTACAAATCACAGTACAAAATTGATTCTGATGGACAGCAAACTGCTATTCGGGCTCCTAGCTTTACCTGCAAAATACCAACATGGCAAACCAATTACGATAAGATTAGTTTGTAATGTGCAAGGTAGCCATGTCAATGTTATACTTGAATAGTGCAAAAGTCTCGGTCCTTTGTCGAAAAGGTTGCCGGATAAGCTTCTTATTGCCCGAGACCTATGCGCTACAAGTCGATGCTTCATGTATGTTACTAGAAGACTACATTCCTGGGCTTTGCAATGTCTCGTTCCTTTGTCGAGCGTGATACACTGTAACTCCCATTGTAAAAACGTGTTAACAGTTATACCATAGTGTTGCCTACAGGTAGCGAATCTATAGCTTACCTTTGTCGGCATGTCTTGTGTATGTAGTCGCAGGGTAGAAGAAGGTGAGACATAGGAGAGAGAGGAGCGACCGTGCTCCCCGCTCGGCCATCACTTTTCAAAAACAAATGTTTGCAGGCTTCAAGAAACCCGAAGAAAATCCGTGTTTTATATCCTCGGCCACCTCCTTCGATAGACTCACACTCCCAGAGACAAACGTAGAAGTTTAATGCTTCCTTAAGAAATGAGTAAAAAACATCCGGAACCAGCTACTTTTGAAACTGGCCGGATGAAACATGTAGCTGGCTCGTGAGCTCGAATTATGGAGAGACCGCAGGTTAGAATGTTTTCTCAACTTGGTGGAGAAGATTGAAGGAAAACTAAAGTCACACCATTGCCCCAGAGACACAGACCTCGAAAATGTTAGGAAACGACGATTAGCCTACGCAATGCTTGAAGATATTCCAATTAAAATCAAATGCGTCCGACTCTATTACAAGGACAGTTGAAAAGATATATCAAGGTCCGATTGAAAGAGGAATCAACACCACTGCCAGCTCCTGCCTGCGAACGGAACGTAATAGCAGCGTGGAAGGGCTGGAATTCTGGGTCCCCGGAAAACAGGGTGTGGAGTTCCACGGAACTCTGGATTGTGGCTGCTTGTTCAGGTGAAACCTAAAATATGGTGTCGGATTTTCAGAAGATTTCAAAAGAACATCCAAAAGCACTTGTAACTCACTCGAAAAGATCTGCAAACCATTTCGTTTGAACTCTTACAGAATAATGAACTACATAAAATTGTACTTACCGTAGACTATGTTTAAAGTGTCTATGGTATACATTGCCATATGTTTACATTGGTAGCACTAATCCCATATATGTTGTAAAACATTTCAAGCATCCAAGAATATTAAAAACGTAGTGTACACCTACGCGTACAATATTTGTATCGTTTACATTTGACCAGTTTCTGTTTGTTTATTTAGTACTACTGTGTGCATTCTGAATAACATGAAAAAGTAAAAATATATATCCAAAAGGTTTTAATGTGAAACTCCTGTAGGTAATCACTTGTCAGTTACCATATTTGGGTAATTTTAGATCATTTCTATTGACTATTAACAGTTAGATCGTTATTTTCGTGTTGCTGTCACATAGTTAGCTCAAGGTATGAAGATGGTTATGCATCTTATGAAAAATTAAGTTGTTCTGATGCATCAGATAATAATTTAGTCTTTGTCTCATTTTATCTGATTCAAGCAATAGAAAGATCACTTTTAATCCTGACAGACATCCCTATTCACATATTTACTCACCCATGTATTGAATCCATAAAAAACTGTTCCCGTAGAAATATGAAATGGCACCCCCAACTGGTTTTGTGGTCTCATAACATGTGAACCAACCCCACATACATGACAAAGCATTATTTCCATTCATTCCTTTTAACGCATAGCTCAATTCAAGTCCCACATATACCAACATATACAATTCCTAATAAACATGTGTTTTGTGTATTGAGTAGCCATCCAAAAAGCACTCGATTAAAAATGTGAATAGTTCAAATTAGTTTAGTCTCATCCAGCTGGATTGAAAAAGGTTGGCTTTTGAAGAAAAAATGTAACAGTGACTGCGGTATTAACCCAGAGCTCCACATTCATTTCAAGCAAGGCTTCTCCTGCCCGGTGAACCATATAGTAGAATAGAAGGGTTCTTCAGCCAAAATCAGTGTGCAGAGCTAGAGATGACAGACAGTTCATCACCTTCAATATGCAGTCTATATCCATGACCAAAACCTGACTGCAGACTTGAAATGATAAGGAGGCTGATCTGAGAAGGTTTTCTGAATATTCCTTGATAGTAAATGGCATCACCTGCTCTACTGTCATTATGGTATCTTATAATTAGTTGGATTTATTATAGTCACATGTCAATCTACCTGAAGGATTTGAGGATTTCTTCATTTGTGAGTTAGTAAAATATGAACATTTGTACATTTCTCTTGAACCTTTTTAGGCCATTTTGTTGTATGTTACAAATCTGTTTCATAAATATGCAATTGTAAAGGATGTATTTCAAGGACATGTTACTCCTTGTAGTCTACAACCTTGGAATCATATTTCCCCTGGATTAATAAAAGGTTGTGCTTAATCCCACAACTCTCTCACACGTGAAGTGGTCTTCATATAGGGCATTATGCGTAATGTATACAGAATATCATCTCAAATAAATTTCACTTCTGATAGATATAGAGCTGTGAGATTAGTGACTGCTCTATGACTGCTTTTCTGTATCGTCTCTTTGGCCGATGATTAAGGATACTATTTTTAAACCGTTTAATCTTTTCATCCCCTTAAGGTGAAATAACCTTAACAGAACAGTAAATGTGTGCCATTAAAGAAAGCATAATCACTTCCCATTTATGAAAGTGCCTTTAGAGTGGGTTTCATCATTCTGCTGTCCATCTTAAGCTAATGTGGAGGGCATATGCTACATCATTTGAACAAAGGCTGGCGTGACTGAGTTATCAACTGAAAGCAGTATTTCAGAATTATGAACTGCTCATCTGGATGGCTTTGATATCAAATAGAAATAAATATCAAATAGAAAAAACTATAATAGCCTAAAACAATATAATGGCAACTAGAAATAAAACAAAGGTATGAAACTGCATCATATTTTTCGTATTTGGGGCTAGTACAATACATACAATATATTTATATATATATATATACATAACATATATGACATATATATACATATGACATATATATATAGCATGCGGACAGGATGTTAAACAGACGACAAAATCACAAAAGCCAAAATGGTCCATTTCCTTATTTATTTATTTTAACGAACCTGGGCCAGGGCTAAAACCTCGATGAAGCCATTCAGATTTGGTCTGGATTACATTTGTTAGCCCTGGAATTAAAGGGATCCCAGTGTAAATTGGATCTTATTGTTCCAAAACAGATTAAGCAGGCTATCAGCATGGCATTATGAATCAGATGTCCATTGGTTCATGTTAAGCAGCCGGTGACTTTCAGCATCTGTCAAGGAGACGGACTGACACATTATAAATAATTTACTTAGTTCATTGGTCAAGGATACTGGAAGTTGATTCTTGTTATTGCTGATATTGTTCAAAAATCTGAACTATTGGCAATGATGATCAGAGGTTGTAATGACAGATAGTTCAATTTGACTGAACTGAACCTGTGCTACCAATTTTTATGATTAAGCTGCCATTCAATGATATATAACTGAATGGAAGCAGTCCTAGCAGTTCAGGTTTGTGTGTGAATTAGTTAACTGAAGTGTGCATGTGCATATGTGCAACAGAAATAGAAAGAGAGAGAGAGGTTGAGAGAAAAAGAAACACAGAAAGTATGTACGCACTCTCAAAACATTTGTAGTTGTCTCAACCTTGAACCTCTCGGACAAACAGCTGCTGTGTGGCTCCTAGCCCACAGCCCTGGGTAAAGATGGCAGGGTATCGCCTCACAGAGCAATCTCACCTACCAGTGCACAGTACATACTTACTTCAGCAAGAAGCACCGTACTCCGAGACACCCCACCACCATACATGTGCTTACTCTGGCATATTTTCAGACCTGGCACACCTGAATCTAACATGTCAGCAGTTTCTGTCTTATACTCTCTTTTTTCTCTTTCTCTCTATCTCTTTCTCTCTTTCTCTCTCTCTTAACTCTTTCACAGGCAATTATTATTCTAATTACCTAATCTTTGACACTCACTGGTTAATTATCAAATGCTGTGCTGCAGGAAGAACACAGGATACAGTCTGTGCCACTGCACTGCTTGACCTCTGGACCCACAGTGGGGGTTCTCAGACAAGTGGAATGAAAGACCTACAGTATCGCAGCACAAATTGAAGTAATTTTCTATTTTGAACTTTCACTGTACAAGTAATGAATTGGAGTCAAGTTAATTCACTGAGGATGACCAAACACTCTGCCTAGTGCTATCACTGTTACAGCTGTTTATCAATTGTTTAGATCAATCAGAACGTTTCTGATTTTGTCAGTCCAGGGACTACCAAATCTCCTTGTAGAATTATGCTCTGTGTGTCTAGTGTTAATATGAAAAAAACTCAATGACTTAATGTCAACATTCTTTGTGATATCTTGGTTTGCAAAAAGTCTGTAAGGGTTTTGTAAGTAGCTGTCTGCTACTTACAAAAGTATACCCAGTATACTTCCAGTGAAGTTTAAGAAACAAAATACTCTACTGGTGTACAACACAACACAGCACAGAATATGGCATCAATCTGATACACCCGATGTGTCTATATCCATTTTGATCTAATTCGACCAATGTCAATCTAACCACCTTACTGAACAAGCAAAGTCCATTTCAAATTAAGTGATTTTGTCCATTCAGAAAAGAGTAACTATACTCCTAAGACTACAACTGTGACAGTACTGGTAAGTTAAAAGGCAGGTTAACAGAGGCGAGAGTCATTCAGATAACATGAGATTTCATGGGATTCCTGTTGGAATTCATCCATGAAATATCACTGAGGTTCTCATTGTGAATGGAAACCCAGGAAACATAAAAAATACATTTGGATTTGAATGGGTCTCTCATTGTAACAAACCAGAACATTATTGGAATTCTATTCAATTATTGGAATGAAATTTCCATTGTGAATTAGAAAAAGGTCTATATACTGTAGGACTACACAAAATGTGGATTTGAAAGTGGTTTCTAATGTGCTTTTGTACGCTTCTTGTGCCTTCTATTTTGGCCTCTTGGGTAGCATGTGCCAATTAAATTATCAGACATCATTCAATGGTAAACTGAGATTTTAAGACAGGTTGAAACAGTTATCCTACTCTGTTATCTACTACCTACTCTGTTATCTACTACCTACCCTGTTATCTACACCGTTATGTGGCAAGCAAAAGTTGTGAAGTTGAATTGGTTTAGTATCACAGAAAGCCATGAAATTGCACGACAAATCCAAGACTTGCATCATTTGGTTTTCTAACAGTTTCTGCTTACTGTGGCTCATTTTGACAGACACCGTAGAGTGTTTTGCAATGTTTAAAACAGACATAAAATGGAAACTGTTCATTAAAAATCTGCATTATTCTGGAGCAGTATTTAGAGGTATTGCATGGATATTTTGTAGAATTTTAGTGAGTTTAGTTTCTGGATGTTCTGTAAGGAAGATAAGTAGCAGGTGAAAGGTTTTCTTTCACCTGCTCCAAGGCTTCAGATGCACAAATCTCAAAGAATCCAATGTGACAGGGCTGGATGCCAAATGTCAATAAAATGATACTGAAATAAATACATTGAATACAGTTGAACAAGGTATTTTACCAGGAGAGAGAGTATTAAATCTAAGGGTCAGGGTCATTAGCTAAAATTGTTCACTCTTTACACTTCAAAGATTGTGGTTACGTATAATCTTCAATATACTTGAAGGTAGATAAGGCATGTAGAAGAAAAATTTGATCTGGAAAAGGCGTAATTTGTCAAAAATGACACCTTAAAGGGTTTGAGTGCAGATGATAACGCAGTCTTGAGAGCGCAGAGCCCGGTTTGCCCACCCCTCATTCGAGCTGTCTTGCCAAAAGGAAGACTCACTTACCATCCCAGCAGGAAGCTGGCGGTTGAAGATGCAAGGCCAACAAACCAAGCAACGTAAACACAGGCTTCAAAATGAATACTCAGAGCTCTGTGCATTGCTCAGCTCTGATCCTCTTTGAATTAGCCACTGAAATATGTGTTTACGAAGACCAGCTGTGCAGCCACTGGAATTTATTTCTGTAACAAGCAAATATTAAGAGATTTTCAGGCTGCCGCTGTTGAAACAACCATATCTGGCGGGTAAGAAATGCAGAGCAGAAAAGCTAGTTAGCCAGATCACAGAAAAGACCCTGTGAAGTTTCACGACACAAAAACATGAACTGGCGTTATTATCAAAACACCCTTTTGAGATTGGAAATGTGTGAACAACCTTCAAATTTTAAACAAAAATATTGACACATTTGCTATGCTTCCTTACTCCAGAGGCGGTTTTACCAAGTTGTGCTGAATAAAAGGGCTTTCTAGGTTTGTAACAAGAACCACTGACTTTGAGTCACTTAAAAGACAGGTCTGGCAAACACATGAGTTTCTGCCTAACAACCCAAGATGTACGACCCCCTCCTCAAACCAGATCCGGCTCTTGTGGTTAAGGGTTTTCTTCCTGCCAGAGGAGGTCGACCAATGTTGTTAGAATCACTGTGACCACTTTAAGGGACTCTCTCAATCAACAGTGACTACATTTGCTTAAAGAGGCTTATGAGGGACAGCCAAAGAATACAAAATGGGGATTAAATAATGCCTCTACTTACCTCCGGCGTGCAGAACAAAAGAAAACAAAGTGTTTGAAAGTCCGAATCACAATTTAACCCTGAAAATACAACATGGGTTTCTATTGAATTTTTATAAGGACTAGTCCATTTTGCTACCATGTTTGTCTCCCTTATTCCGCATTTTAAAGCTAAGCGGTTTTTCCTGGCCAGATGTATGGACTGTAATGTTTTCTCCGTGATGGATGATCATTCTTGTTTTACAGGGGAGTGGGATGTGTGGGGTTTCTGTGCAATGAAATGAGTTACATCCACAAAGCAGAGCTGCCCAGACTGACAATGAAATGGAGGCTGCCATATTGCAATAATGGTAGAAAGAGGGAGAGGGAGAGGGAGAGGAAAAATACAGCGAGCTCCAACAGGGAAACAAAGTACCAGCAATCTGCTCAGGCAGAACAGACTGAAACGATTACAGTTGGGAGAATATTCCTCTTTTCTTCTGTGCTATCCACATCTGGCTAAATGTGCATGAATGCTGAAGTGGGAGTAAAATAAAATAACCCCTTTGGATTATATGACTGCCAAATTCTCATTTTTGTTTAGTATCTAGCTATGTCCATGTGTATACCAGGTCTAAGTAATGTGCTTTGAAGAGTTCAGATGAGTCAGTACTGTACATCAGACTCATAGTAAAACCTTGACGTCTTTTTACAGATCATTATTTTAACTAGTGTCTGAAGTAAAGATGGACATTAGGATTCCGCACTTATCCTCAAATGTATCATTTTATGGACATTTCTGATAACTGAAAAAGCTGGGAGGGTTTTTCCATTATGTAGACAGTCTATAACCCCGTGGCAGTGACAACAACTTGCAAGCTTTCCTGAGGTCCTTGGATTTAAGTACAGCCAATCAATAAGTTCCACAAAGTAATTTCAGGCTAGCACAATAACACAAGTACATCTCGAAAACCACTAATCTGGTTTTCCAGATGAATGGAATTGTTTTCACAGGGTCTCACAAAATCTTGCATTGAACCAGACTTGCATGCCACATGAAAGCGACATGTCAGGCAGGAATAATTAAAGAAATGTATGTATTAATCCCCTGTCGTCCATTACAATGCATCTACTCTGGCATGTCCCCCACTTCCCCCTTCAACTGTTGTTTATTCCAGCGCTGTAATTAGGATGCGTCTGCACAAGAAGCCGATTTGTCCACGCTGACGTTATATCTCGTTATGTCTTGAACACACTCCTTGGAGAATACAGTCTGCATGCAGGGTTGGTGATGGGGTGCCGCTGTTGTCACGACTGAAATATCCTTCTCGTTTGGTTCTTATTAAGAAAATCTAATGTTCTACACACAATGAAGTCAAAAGGCTTTCCCATTTATGGATTGAAAAGTTGGGGAGGTTTCACAAACACCTTGCATTAGCTGTGTGATTGTCTCAGTGTCATGGAAATGTCTGTAGTCATGCACAACTAAGGTAGAATAAGGCACAGTCTATTGATTTAACATGAGTTCTTCTTCCACATAACCCAATTAAGAGGCACCGAGTAGTAGTATAGATATGGGTAAAGACAGTCTTTGTATTCTCAGAGTGTCTCAGAGCAGCACTAATTCAAGATTGGGGCTGTGCATTTACAAACATTTTGTATTAATAAGACCATATGGATTCTGGAACAATAATCTTGCATTGAGAAGCTTTGTCAATTTACACCCACAAGCCACTGACCTGCCTTTTTTAGGTTTTCTTGCAGGATTATTGAAGAAGAATCATAATGATCCCACTTCATACTAGGGCAGGACCGCTTTGTCTACTGTCAGTTGCAGGAGGAGGGAGCGAGATACACATCACCCACTGTCCTTGCTTAAGAAGTAGCGTATCCCTGAATCCCCCTGTTCAAAGTACGTCTCTGCATGGCTCCTTGTTAACAAGGTAGCGCCTCCAAATCTGCTCCTCCAACACCTCGGCGCATGGGTCATTACCACAGCGATCACTGCCGACGCCCAATCAGACCGCACAGTCAAGCATACCGTACCCCACTAGCTAAGCATCGTGGGACAGATTATTCAGTGACTAGCGATAGGCAGACCAACAATGAATACCAATTGGGAATCATGAAGGGAAGACAGGGTGGAGGGTGTTGTGGTGTAGGCGGCAGGACTGTGGCACTACACCACACATGATTATCACATGGGCTGTGAATGAATGGATTTGGTGTGATACTACACAGCATTCAAATCCATGTGTGATTATGCAATTAAAGTGTTTTCTAGCAGCAGCTGCATAAATCAGCAGGTTTGTGTTGTGCTGTGGTGTGGGGTACTGTGGCTTCCACGACTCCAGGAAAAGCAACAGTGATAGTACTGATGATGATTCACTGATTCAGACATAAAGGCTCACACCCACATAAAAGGTTGACACACACACAACACACACATACACACATGCAGTATTTTATATGTGGCATGGCACATGGTATTTTATTACACAAAATTAAGGATCTATGCTTAAGGTTACCATGGTATTATAGTGGACACTAGTGGGCTTTTGGGGCATGTCAATTGTTCCTGTCTTGAATAAACAAACACTATCTGTGCATTTGGACAGTACATGTACGTAGAATGGACAACATCAATGTGGTCAGTTCAACCAGTTCAATGTGGCATTTGTTCTAGAGATCCAGGTTTTAACATGACTTATTATATGTTTTTTTTTCTTCCATTTTGTCTCTCTGCTGTGTTGAAAAGTGCTGGAGCAGAATTCCAATTTGTTTCATGTCCAATAAGTTGTAGTGTTAGGGTATAATTACTCACCTCTCTGTGTTGTAAGATAATCTTGACTAAATACATCCATGTGACTCAGAAATGACAGCAGAGGCAATAAAGAGAAGTGCTATCAAAACATCATGCATGTTTAAGATTCATTATCGCTTATTCATACCATGCATATTTTTCATTATTCAGGTCCCACTGAGAGTTCCAAACATGAGTCACCATAAAAGAGACGATAGAAATTCAGTTTAGACTTTAATGGGAACCATAAAGAGAATATTTCAACATGCTATGGTGGGGGCTTGACAATGGGAGAGACTCTTCCAAAATGTATGATGTTGAATATATAAACATGGATATTACACAGAGTCCTATTATAACTGCTGTATATCTTGAAGACAAAAGTACCATGGATGCAACATAAGGAGGTGAGGAGTTACTGTAAAATACATCAATGCCCTATACAGAAGTACATTGTTTAGAGAGAAAAACAAAATAAAAGAAATAATAAATGAAAGAAAGTATATCTGATGTGTACTTTTTACCACTTTCTGGAGTGAATCTTGATATTTCAATGCATAATACAAAGAAGAAACTTGATATTCATACCAACTATATACATTTAAAAAACTCTTAAGTATAGTATAAAATGTTTGAACTTAGTCGAAATAGCCGTAAAAGTCCAGTATTGAGTCAGAAAGGTAATTTTTCAGATTCGATAGATGGTCTGAATCTGGGCGACATATGGAAGACCCTCTTGTAAAGCGCTGCAGGTTCTCCTGAACAGGTGGAACAGCCGTTCGCAAAGGGGGACTACTTCAATAATCGGATAAGACCCAACTGGCCACATCGCACCATGTAGCCGGCTTTCCTGGTCTTGCCAGGGAAATGCCATGCGGCATTGCCAAGGCAAACAGCCATGGCACCAACAACCATGCCAGGGATAGGCAGGAGGGACCGGACCTATGGAGGCACATCCATGGGCGTCTGTTCCTTTCAGCCCGAGACGATTGTCTGAGATACAAATGCAAAACGTGTAGCATTAAAAACAGCACAATGGTTAACATTCATGAGAAGGCCTATCCAGACACCGTTTCCTCACAGTGGAAACTGGTCAAATAATGATGCAAGTGTGCTACAAATTTTACACTGTCTGTTCATGGTAGGTGTGATGTTTTCATACAGATCATCTACTTACACATAGTCCTAAACAGTAATCCCATTTAATCCTTTTTGAATTTGTGCCATAAGTGCAAAATAGCATTGTATTTCCATGTATCTGACAATGATTTGTCTTTCAACAAATCTACTCACACTGTGAGGAGGATTATTCTACAGATACAGAGCACCCCAAGGCTTTCGGTTGACATCATGCACATAATAACTCAGTCATCATATCAAATCTTATTAGCATTACACATCCCTCTTTCATACAATATGAGTTAAAATATAAGAGAGAAAACTATAGGTGAGTACCTGTCATCTATTCCGCAACCACATAAACAATTCATTGCACAAAATATCATATTTCATCAGGTGGTGACTATATTTGACCGTATATTAATATATAGGGTGGTACGTGTTATTTTGTTTGTTTGTTTGTTTGTTTGTGAAAACAGTAGGATAAGAGTAGGAGAGAACAAAGGTCATACAATAAGCAAATTAAGGCAATAAAAAATGTAGCTCTGCCACATATTAATTAGGTTTGACATTGTCTGTGCCATCAATCAAATTCCTGAACCATTTGCTAATGAAAAATCAGTTGCTTATGCTGTGTTGATCCCAATCACTTATCCAATAGGGTGGCAAATCATGTTATTTAAGGCAGATGTATCCTCACTGATGCAATCATATGCTAATTAGCATTTGACGATAATTTGTTTCTCAGTTAGGGTTTGTGGTGACAGACACAATTTATGACTATCAGACGGTGTATAGGAAAGGTTTTGTCGCAGAAACATCCAGATGAGAGGTTTAGCCATCAAAAAATGCTAAATTCAAAATCTCTAGAACTGAACAGTTTCATCCTGTTACATCCATTTGAAAAACTGTCAGCAAAATGATTTGACTCTATAAAGATCTAAAAGTAAAAAACTGTGTTGAAAAATGGCCCAAAGGGCCCCGGTTAAGTGTAGAGCAGTCAGTCTTTTATTCCATTAAAAACAAATGATTAGTCATATACTGAATATTCACATAATGTATAGTACAATCCTATACAATATCTTATATCCGGAGCCATTTATACTTACATCAGAATGTCTTCTCAGTAAATTAGTTTATGTCAAATGAGCTGCATGATCAGACAGTTAACTACATTAAACAAGTAATTGTGCAAATAATGTAATTAGCACATTCTGACTAGCATGCACACACCAGAGTGTAGCGAAGACTATACTTGGTGTTTGCTAAAAGGTCACACACTTTTACGCTCATGTTTGCTTAGTAGTCTAGTTGCACTCGTAGACACAACTACTACAAAACAACCACCATTCGCAGTCATGCACATGAAGTGCAGATAAATATAAAGGTAACGTCATATCAACAATAACTGGCAAACTCATCGGGAAAGAGAGGGGGAGGAGAGAAACCTCTCTCTACTCTGTTCCGTGCCATCCTTATTAATGAAATCCTTTCAAATGGGTCTTGTGGTTCTATTTTCTTGAGTGTGATTTATTCTGTCCGTGAAGCTCTTGCAAAGCTGAGAGGAGGTTGAGATGAGAACCATTATAGGAAGGTCTGTGTGGATTCAGAAGCCCAGTTATCCTGAATGATTGCAGGGAACAGCCACAGATGAAATCACCATAATGTGTTATTCATCAACCCTAAGGACCCTACCCATGGACACACTCATGCGCACATCAATGAAGATGCACAGTCACCAACACGCATGCATCAGGGTATGGCCATTCCTATATACAGGACTATACATATGCACATGTAACATACAGTGTGAAACTGTGATGACTCATTACTTAGACATGCACACAATTGTGTTCTCGCATTTGACATCAAGAATACTTAGACAGACGATGCCTACAAAGAGCTCGAATTTAAAAGTCAAATTATAAATTGACATTCCACTGTAACTAAGCTGTCTGTAAATAACCATAACTTGCTAAACAACCATAATAGCAGTCAGTATAGACCATCAAAATCCTACCAATGAAATAACTAACTTGAAAAAACTATGAATATTGTACAAGTGCTCCAACATACCAGCATAACTAACTAAAATGCAAACACACTGGCTGTTTCAGTAATCCCCAGAATAAAAAGTAATGCTTTGCTGAGCCCCAGCATCAAGAAGCTCAAGAAGTACTGCTGTAGGCCGTCATCCACTAACAGAAAATGCCAGCCCACTTCAGTGTAGTGAAGCTGTTACTGAGAGAGATTGGGAGTAGAGCTTAGATTGGTCATTGGTGTTGTTCATCTTGTCGACAGAACATTTCTCTCCCAGATAGGGCTTTGCAACAATACACTGGAGACAGTCATGATGAATTGGGCTGTGAGGGACCTGTGTAATTTCCTGTTAATGCATACAGGTAAACCAATACACAGCCTGGACCAGCCATCACCATGTGTCTGTAATAATGACATGGTGGATGTTGGTGCATGTTTACGGTGTGACTGAATACTGATGACAAACTACAGAACGTCCAGGAGAAGCTCTTGTGTGACGAACAAGGTGGAATGGTAGGCCTACATAGTGACATTCATAATTGAGACAGTGACACAATTTTTGTTGTTTTGGCACAGTACTCCCACTCTGTCATTGTCCAAATATACACCAGACAGTATTGGTTCACAAGTCTCTCTTGTTTTTGGAATTGCACATGAAATTATGAATTTGGTGATGAATTTGAATAGTGGCAAAACCGTTTCAAGTTATTCTATTGATGTCCACTTTTCTATTATGAAAGAAAGAAATCTTTTTACATAGACGCATAAGCTGTTACCTACTGAGTATTTTGACCCTGTTGCTCAAACAGATGTGCAGCTGGCTAACATGCAGTTGTTTTGCCGAACATGAGATTCCAGATTCTGAACACTTCAAGAGGTTGTCAACAGTAGCCATGGCAATGCACGTTGACTGTTAAACTACATTGTCACATCATTGACTTTCAACTGAAAATGTGCACTTGGACTCACTCAAATGTGACAGTGGCTGACATGGACAATCATGATAATAATATTTGTTTGAACGAAAGAACAACTGACTAGACACAACAGCTGAGGTCTAAGAAGGTCTATAAACAACCATTGGAATAAACAGCACAACACATAAATAGAGGAATTCCAAACAGAAAAAGCATATGGGAACACTTGCAACATTATAAACAGTGCCCTAGCCCTGGCGGAGGATAGTGCCAGCTGTTTTTCTGAGTTGGTTTAGCTTTCGACGTCCAATTTCCTTCAAAGCAAGCCAGTTCTGGGCTATGTAGCCATCTGGAGCTAGGTGCAGCACCAGCACAATAAATCGAGCCAGACCACATCTCTGCGACCTTGTGCAGTGAACTCAAAACAATACACTGCATTTATAGGAAAACCAGAAGTTTTTTTCTCGCTTTCGAGGAGATTCTTGCGGGCTGTCACGAGAAGTGACTGTGGAGCTTTCGAAATCTGAGCTGTGCGACCGGGCGAGTGGGGCCTGTCTCTTTGCGTCCCGTCAACCATCTGGGTGTAACTCAAGCGGGGGCGCAGAGCCAAATTCAAACAAACGCTCCGCTGGTTGGGCTTGGGGGCTTGGGAGGGGTGACTGATGAGGTGCTATGCAGTGGCCTTGACCCTACTCAGCCTTCAGCTTCCAACAATAACACACAGTCGTACGAACATGTCCAGTCTGCTGGAGAACATTGCCGCCTATGGAACTATCTGCATTACACAACATGTCACTTTTCATAAGAGCCCTGTGTATTGTGTGTCCAAGAATGTGTGTGTGTGTGTATGTGTGTGTGTGTGTGTGTGAGAGAGAGAGAGAGAGAGAGAGAGAGAGAGAGAGAGAGAGAGAGAGAGAGAGAGTCTGTGTGTATGTGTAGTTTGCTCCAGAGCCAGGCTGGTTGTATGGGAGCTATGGGTCTTGTAATGAAACACAGGACCAGTAAAAGTGACATTTGACAGCACCACAGTAACCTGATAGATTGGACTCTGGATCCTGATGATGAGGAAGGCTGCGGCTGTAGACTAATGAACACAAGTGTTTGTAGGAGGCATGTTAGGACATAAAACAAGCTCATACCTCCTCTCCCAAGTGGTTTTTCAATGGCTTCAGTAAAGTCCTAGGCAGAGATTGCTTTTACTTTGCTTAAAATGAAAAAGGAGACATCAGTGATGATCAGCTAAGGGGGAAAAGAAAAGAACCAGAGTATGTACTTAGTGGTGTCTGGGCTTTTTTCCCAGCCCTCCAATGCTGCTGACCCACAATCCCTTGGACACCTCTGTTTACTATGACCTCAATGACAGCTCCTCCACACCTGGGTGTAGTTACCCGGCATGCCAGACTACAAGCCAACCTTAAATTTGGATACCAAATACTTCCAAAGATGGGTTTCTGAGATTTGGAGAATAGTTTTATAGTGGTTGAAGAAAGAGAGTCCTGTCCTTGTTCCAGTCTATAGCACTTCATGCTTTTGGGATTAGCGCGGCCATCTTGTTCATGGCCATCAGCCTGGGGCTACTGCTGATCCGCTAATCTCCACGTCAGATGGATTACCTGGCACCCTGAATCAATGATTAGATTGACACATTCACATCATAGAGTTCCCCTGAGCTTTGCAGCGGCTGCACTAAACTGATAAAAGGGCTTTACAGTGAGTGCATTAAGGAATGCATCTCTCTCTTCTTTACGCTCTCTCTCTGTCTCTCTGTCTCTCTTTCTGTCTCTGTCTCTCTCTCTCTCTCTCTCTCTCTCTCTCTGTACTCTTTCTCTCTTCCATTTTGTAAAGTCACGAATGCCATGGGGCTTCTTTGTGTAAGTAGCCTGTCTTCTAATTTGGATAATCCAGTTGAAGTTTTTAGATTTTTGAGAGTGGAACTTCAATTGAGATAACTCTCTTAAGTTGTCATTAACTGCATGGTGTGATTCAATTTATAGTCTTACTTTGACACTTTACAGTCCTTTCCTAGTGTTTTCTGAGCCTTTTTACATCTTTAGTTACGTTCTTTTCTAAAGTTTATCTGTGTAGTTAGAATGACAGTAGCCGGTGTCACTGCAAGATGTTGGCGAGATCCTTCAACTATTCTCACACAGACGTGAATTAGTGATTCCCCTTCATGAACAATGTTATAGAAACAAAAAACAATATAATGGAAACCCTGGAGGAATAGTTTTCTCTGTTGTACGTTTTATTCAAGTTCTTGACAGACGTGAAGTGGACTAAGGTTACAGCCACACTGCATACCTTGCTGGTCATAGCCATCCATTCTCTCAGTGTGTCTGACAGCTAACAGGTGTCTGCTTCAAAGAGATTCATGAATTGGAAAGGGCTTCATCGCTTAACACTTCTAGGATAAGGCATCCCAGCATCATCTTTTCCTGTGTGAATCGTGCTGTGAACACAATGTTACATTGACCTCCCTCTGAGAAACAGTTATCACCGTCATCACTCACCAACTAATTATTTCAGCCAAACATCCAGAAAGTTTAATGTCTACTTTTTCTAGCCCTGACATTTATTTTGAAGTAATTCTTCTGTGTGGAAATGTCACTGTTGTTCAATCACCACAGTAGGGAGCATTTTGAAGTTCTGAGAACCGTGGTCTTTTTTCAGTCATTTCATTGCATCTCAGTGAAGACAGCATTGAGAGATTTGAGATGTGCCAATGGATTCATAATAGAAGTTATGGCTGTATGTGAATACTTGTAAAAATAACAAAGCTATATGAAATGTTTATTTTTTTAAATGCAAGAAGCACAAGCGTGTTGAAAGTAAGAGTTCTGGTGTCAGTATGCGCCATGACAAATTGGTCATAATCAACAGGGTGACATTGACGCATCAATAAGTGAATATCCTGTCTCCCTCTCACACTCATTCCTTCTCCCTTACATCTCTTTCTTCCCAGGCTGTGTGCATAAGATGATGTTTAGACCATTATTTTTAGAGACATCACCGGTTTACTCAGAGTTTAATGAAACATGCCAGAAACGGTGGACTATAATAGGTGAGAGTGACGGAGAGGGAGAGTTGATGGTAGAACAAAAAATAAACAATAAAAAATAAGTTGGAAGGTAAGGAAGGTTTAGCAACTAAGATGAGTAAACAGTGGGGATCGTAAACAAATAAAAAGGTGTGTGTGTCTAGGGGGGAGGGGCCTTGAGCCTCACAGCCATCACCTCCCTCCGTCATAGTTGCTGTGCACTACACCAAATACCCTATTACCCATCATCCACTCTGGCTGATGGATGGCTTATCAGTGTCCCTGTATGGATGAAAGCAAGATGGCAGTTAAACTAAGAAAGTATAGTTGGGCAGAATCATAGACTCAGTATAAAAGCCAACGATTAATTTATGCATCACATGTATTCAGCTGTCTTTGTCAAGTTCCTAACTTGGACGCAAACAACCCAGGACAAAGAACTAATCAAGGACATCAAACAAAAAGAAATCATTTCTCTAGGACTTTTAACATGGGCATTAATGTAATTTAATAACCATGGAAACTTGAGAACCATAGGATACATTTGATAGATGAACAGGTTCTTTTAAAATGACACAGCAGTAAAGGTTGCCAGGTTTGTTTGCAAGATGTATGACAGGATTATTGGGGTTGTGTTTGCTGTGAACTCTGCAAAGGAAGCAATAGATTACTTTGCAACCAAAACCATTCTGATTCTGTGGTTGATAGAATTAGGTCATTTAGAAATGATCAAATCATGGCCTGCTGTTAAATTGGTTTGTAAATATTCCCCAATTACCTAGTCATGGGGATCTCTGAACAGGCACGAGATTTTCTAAACCCACATTTAATCACAATTTGTTTACAAACCCAAATCAGGAAAATGTGGGGACTGTATGAAAAAGACAAATAAAAAGTAGTGACTTCTAAATTTACTTTGACTTGATTTCATTGCAGACAATACAACAGCACATTATTTAATGTGTTCCTCATGACTTTTATAGTGTTTAAAAAAATCCTATTTTGGTTCTTGCAACACATTTAAAAAAAGTTGGAACAGTAAAGCATTTAACACTTTGTAATCTTGCCATTCCTTTTCACAACACTTAAAAGATGTTTAGGGACTGAAGACACCAAATGATGAAGTGTTTCAGTTGTAATTTTGTCCCATTCTTACTGCAAACAAGTCTTAAGGTGGGCAACAATACAGGGTCTTCATTGTCTCATTTCGCACTTCGAAATGCACCATTCATTCTCTATTGGAGACAGGTCAGGACTGCAGGCAGGCCAGTCAAGTACCTGTATCCTCTTCCTCCGCAGCCAGTACTTTGATGTGTGCAGAATGTTGTTTTGCATTACCTTGTTGAAATATGCATGGACATCCCTTGAAAAGATGTCTTCTTGAAGGCAGCATATTGTGCTCCAAAATCTCTATGTACTTTTCAGCATTAATGGTGCCATCACAAAAGTGCACGTTACCTTTGCCAAGGGCACTGACACAACCCCATACCATGACAGACCCTGGTTTTTGGACTTGTTGCTGGTAACTGTCTAGATTATCATTTTCTTTGGTGTGAAGCACACAGTCTTATTTCTCCCCAAAAATACCATAAATACGGATTCATCTGACCACAGTACATATTTCCACTGTGTGATGGTCCATTCCAGATGCCTCTGAGCCCAGAGAAGTCGACAGCACTTCTGGACACTTAGCATAGGGCTTCTTTTTGGTACAGTACAGTTTTAACTGGCATTTGTGGATGTAACTACATATTGTGGTACTTAAAGGTTTGGCAAAGTAGTCCTGGGCCCATGTGGTGATATCGCTTATAGATGAATGACGATTCTTGATGCAGTGCCGCCTGAGGGATCAGAGATCACGGTTGTTCAGCTGAGGCTTGCACCCTTGTCCTTTACGCACTGAAATTCCTCCACAGTCCTTAAATCTTTTAATTATGTTATGCACTGTTAAAGGTGAATTAAGCAAATGTCTTCCTACCTTTCTTTGAGGAACATAGCTTTTAAACATTTCAATAATTTTCTCACACATTTGTTGGCTAACTGGCAGTCCTCTGCCCATCTTTGCTCCTAAAGGACTAGACCTTTCTTGGATGCTGCTTTTGTACCAAATCATAATTACAATCACTTGTGACATTAACTGTTTCAAATCACATCATTATTTAACCAATGTACCTGATTACTAGCCTTAAATTGCTGCTGTCCCAATCTTTTAGGGATGTGTTGAAGGTCTGAATGACAGGAAAGGATATATTTAACAAATTAAATTAAATTGACCAGACAAAACATGAAATATTTGGTGTTCACATCGTCTGCAATTAAATACATGTCAAAGTAAACTTAGAAATCACTACTTTCTTTTTAATTTGTGTTTTCCATACTGTCCCAACTTCTTCTGATTTGGGGTTGTAAAAGGACCCTAACTGAGAAAACGTGGTGTCGTTGACAAATCATTCTCTGACTGAAAGCAGTTACCCTTTCAATAACTCTATGGGTTAACATGATGATTTTTTTTCCATCAATCTGTTCCTCTCCCTATGCACACTATTTGCCCAGCTAGATATGGTTGAGATGCACAGGCTTATCTGCAGGAAGAAATAGGTGTGGTGGGGCTCTGTCCTGTGTGGAGCTTCAGCGCCTGGAGTTTAATACCTGTGGACAGAGATTTGGTGTTGAGAACACTACTGTGCTGGCTTACAGTCACTGCCAGTCCTTCATCATGGCTAACTGCCCATCTGGGCAGTCCAGCAAAGGTCTTAGAAGTAGCACATCGGCTGTCATTGTACAGTAAGCATATGACAAATTGCTTTACTGTTGTAATGGTAAGCTGAATCCAGCCTTGAAGTAGATAGCTTGAGCAAAAATACCTCAAAACTAAAAAGTAGATTTGAAAGTTGTTGTGGTGTAACCTTGAGCCCCATTGAAGTCAGATAACATAGTATTTGCAGGCATACCTTGATTTATAGAAAATAATGTCACATTAGCAAAATAAACACTTCTACTTTCCACATAAGAAAATCAGTTATCAGTTAAATGTTTATTCTGGAGATATGAAAGGATCTAGACATAATGACATCTACTATAGAAAATGACAGTGACCTGACTTTTGACCCTTGACTTAAACAGTGACTGGTATTGGAAACCTTTACAAACAAGCGAGTCACAGAAGGTGAGGCTCACTGTTTTGTTTCAGAAAATCACTAAAAACCAATCAAGGGGCTTAGGTATGGTCGTGAAACTTCTATCCTTCTTTATCTCTTGTTTTTCCCTCAGAGCGTATTGCCCTTGATGGAATGTGTGCTCTTGGTTCTCATAGTAGCAACTTTAAACGTTTAAGGTTTTCTCTCCATCAAGGCATGGCTCTGTCCTACATTATGGACTCTTCTTATGCGGGAGTCGAAACAGAGTAATCTCTCCTTGATTGTACTTTGGACTAATTGGCATTAATTAGTATGGGTATCAATATACACACCCAAAGCTTTACAGTTTTGTAATTTTGTTTAATTGAGTCTGAATGGAAGGAATCATTCCCTGTTGAGAACATAATTTCATTTTTAAGAATTCTCACAGTTGAAATACGCCTTTCAGCAAATATCCAGTGCACATTTTCATAAATAACTCATTATTTTGTCACACATCTGCCAAATTAGACTGTGAGACTAAAGAGATGACCATAATATGGGGTTGAGCGTGTCAAGGACAAACTTAACCAACATCTCTAGAGGATATTATACAGCAGTGTGTGGCATTTTGAAGGAGGTTTGGTACATTTTAAGTCACTGAATGCTAAAATTAAAATGTTACGCTGAGATGAACCAATGTTAATAAATATCAAAGCCATATATTAAAATCCTGAAGGGTTCATAATTTGGTGGTTTCAAATCAGAAGATAAACAAAGGATAAAACTCCTGATTGAATCATGTTCTTGGATTAGTTGTCTTGTTTAGTTTTGTAATCGTATATTATTACCGACTATCCTTAGAAGAGGCAATTCAACAAAACTCCTAGCCCACACTTGTGTAGTCAATCATGGCAGCATGAGGTTACAATGTGCAGTACATGGATTGCATGGTCTTAAACATTGTGTATTTATTATAACAGAAATACATACATAACAGGTAGTCATTACATTTCAAGAGGCAATCTAAAATGGAGAAAAGAAATGTGTCTGTATCAAGAACATATGTGTACATATCCTACACACCCCCAGTACGACGAATGGGTGCATGTGGCTTTGGCCTTAGCACCATGTGTGTTGTGGCAGACATGTTGTGTAACAGGTGTGTGGGTGAGAGAGGGGGAGAGGACTACATCTGTCCCCGCAGATACAGGTCATGTCCTCTTTCTTCCATCTGTCTTCTACATGTCCTCTTGAGACTTTCAGGTGGCGCAGGAGGTGTGTTTGGTAAGGAGGGTGCAAATGGTCCCCAGCAGTATACTACACTGCTATAGTAACATCGCAGTTCATGTTAGTTGAATTTCAAGTATGGCCCATTGTTGTGTGTTTGGGTGACACACAAACATTGTCTATCATACAGAAATTGACAGGTTTTGTGTGTGTGAGAGGGAAAGAGTCTGTGTGCAACAGACAGTGACACTTTGTGCAACAGACAGAACACTTTGGCCAGACAGAACTCCCCCATGTAGCCATGGGTCAGGACCTTTCCCTCAAGCTTCCAGCATCTCACAATCCCTTTCCCCAGCCCAGTGTGCCACCAGTACCCACAGGCACACAGGGATGGTGGACACACACTGTCATTGCCATGTGTTCATTGAACAAATAACTGTCACACAGCTCACCATCCTGCTTTGGCCAGACATTGAACAGCAGTTCCTAATGGTCATTACGTATAGGTAAGGAAAGAAGGAACATTTCATGTGTTTGCTAGGGCTCGATTGGTTTTGGAAGTTGAATTAAAGAGAAAAGCAGCTGATGTCTTGCCCATTTAAATGATTTTTTATTGAGCAATTCCTACACTTGGGGCTTAATATCAAATATTATAGCGTGAATTTAAAGTGATTCGTAACTCCGCCAGTCTTAAGTTTATGAATAAAAACGTACATATAATTGGACAAAAATGTTAAATCTCACAAAAAAATGTTAAGCAAAATTATATATACCCAAATGTGCAAGAATCAATCTAAAGTAGTGGATCTTTAATTAAATTGCAGTTTCTACAGACTTTTGATTGACACCTGAAACATACAGTAGCATTTCAAGTCGTTTAAATCTAGGTGATTGAACAGAGAGGACAATTGGCCAGTGCAGACCAAGCCCACTAGGGTGCAACATAGGGAGACAAGAAATCAGCTCAGATTTCCTCTGAATGAAGATTGGCTCCAGTATATGGGATCCAGGGAAAAGTGATGTGCAGGAAAAAATGAAACTCATAAATATTGATACCATAATGCAGCTAAAGTTACGAGCATTCTATTAAAGAATCTTCTTTGGTAATAGGTGAAGATGATTCAACATTCCACCTACCATTCCCTTTCACAGCTAGGGCAAGGGGTTTATGTCCTTCACATGCTGGTGATGTGAAGACAGTAGCTCACACAGTTACGCTCAACACCAGCACAGTGTTTATAAGCTTTTCCTAGTCACTTATAATAGGCACTTTTGAACGAACATGCAATGTAAAAATGGAAATACTGCATATTGCTTAAAATTGATCACATGATTTCTAAGGGTAGTTAAGGAACCTAAAAGTGAACTATTAATTTATGGACTATAATTGTACAGATAATAAAAGTGACAAACCCCTGTTGAGGTCAATGTTACAGAACCATAGCCATGTCTTCAAATACACATGTGGGGGGACCTTAGGACGTGGCAAATCGTTATTAGACTTGCTGGTGTGTGTGAAGTGCACCAGCTAGCATTGAAAGAACCAGTTCATTACTGGCCCACTGGGCAAGCTGCATTTTGATGGATTTCCCCAGGACTCTCCACACCCTGCTGGGTAATTGCTGTTAGTCTAAGTGCACTACCAGAACCCAACCCATTTCCTTCTGGAGCTTTCTCCTTCCGAGAGTGTGTGTGTATTTAAATTTGTGTACGCGTGTCAGAGAAATGGAGTGAGTTTGTGAGAGAAAGCCAAAGAAACTATACATGATGATGTATGAAACCCAAATAACAAGTCATCTGTTTAAATCAAGCTTGAAGCCCATCACCCAATACATTTAGATGAGCCAATAAAGGACCATGGCTGCTTCATAGGTCACTCTCCTGTTTTATTGCTACTCAGACAAAAAAGTGGCTAGCATACTCAACAGCCCTCTGTTACTGGAGAGAACGCAAAAGAGAGAGCGTGAGTGTATTCGAGCGATTGGGATCAAGAAAGAGCGAGGCAGAAAGGATTTCACCATGTCTTAAAATGTGAGTGATAGAAACTAAATGAATAAGGAAAATGGAGAGAGAAGGGAGCAACAGAATTAGGAGAACTGAGAGAGAGAGAAATGGGATGTGAAATAGATTTGCCAGGAAGCGCTGATCAGGGCTCAGACGAGGCCTGCATTAGAGTAGATGAGAGTCTCTATCGCTGTCTCCATCTGCACTGCTCATCGTAGCCTGAGGCTTCTGCATGGTGGAGGAGAGAGGAACACTATGGAGTCTGGCATTGCATACATGGTGCATAGCCTCCATTGAAAAGAACTAAACTCCATTGTGAGTTCACTCACACAGGGCTATTCATAGATGTTCCAAAGTTTTCAAAGTTTATTCAGTGTCAAGGTGAAAAATGTGTAAAAATACAACATGTCAATACTATTTAAAGTTATGAAATATTGTGAAATTGCCAAAAAATGACTTTGCATTTGGATAACATTCACTTTATAACAATGTTATAAATGGATGTTTCTTTCTAAAATATGAATGTGACATATTGTACATCTTAAGATATTCTAGTACATTTCTTAGTGCAATCTGTATGAAGCTTCTAAAATGGTTCCAAGTTAAACAATGACTTGATTGTCACTTGGAAAGAAAATAGGCATTCAGTGAGAAAGAGGACTGATTTTATTTCACCCATTGATTTCTACCACAGGAAAAAACAACAAAATAAATACAGAACCAATTAATGACGTAGAAATGGCCTTAGAGAAAAAAGATGAATCCCAATCATGTGTGTCCAAAAGAATGGATTCTGTGAAGAACTATAATGCCATGTTTGGCCATCCAACTTGTCCTAGCAATGCAATTCCTAGGCCAGAAATTGACTCAGGAAGTAATTGAGTTTCCAGGTTGATGTAGCCAGGCATTTAAAACAATGTAAAGACAGTTATGGCACTTTAAGCAATTAAAGTGTAATCCAGCCCTGATTTATGACCTATGGCCAAGAAGAGACAAACACACGCTTCATTATTTGTCATTTCTCTGGTTTAACTTGTTGCAGGACTTTCAATTATTACACTGTCACACTTAAACCGAAATTCACAATGCAAGCACCTGCACAGATATGTCCAAAGAAAATCAGTCCCTCAAAAACAATAAGGACAAATAAACAGCTTGCACACAAACTACCATATTGTTTTAGCATCTCTAGCTGGAGACAAGCCTGCAGATGCTATCCCCTGAAGCCCCATTGCTACTGTGCTCTTCACAAACCCACCCTGCCACTCTAAGGAGGCATGATGTCAGCTGTGAGTGAAATATAAAATATGACTTAAAAGTGAGGGCAGGCTAACCTCCCAGTGTAGGAGGACGCTGTGGCCTTGGGGGTGGAGTTGACAGTGTAATGAAGGGCTGGAGTGTGTTTGCAAATAAAGTACAAATTGCAATCCACAAAAATGCATTTGCAAGCCATTGTTGGTCTTTTAAAAAGGTGGTCATTGTTTTTGTTAGATGGACCCCATGTTATTTCAGTGTTTGTTTGACTAGTGCAATATTGAATGATTGTTGTAGGTAAGATACAAAATGAAATGCCATATATTGTTCCATTTCAACGTATGTTTAAAATAATGATTATAGAGTTGCTGTGTGTAATTAATGTAATATAGGGACTTTAATTCACAATTTACTCAAACATTCAGTTACTATTGGAACAGCTTGATTTGTTAACCCTTGTATGTAACTACTATGTGATTTTGTGATCATGTTAAAGAATGATCTATAAACAGAGTATTGAGACTATATGGTCACAATACATTATTTAAAGTTGAACTCACGTCTTCCCTCAAGGAGCATTGGTTGGTTTAAAAGGTATGAGGGGAAAGTTATTTCAAAGCCTTTCTTTATTGAACGCCAGCTAGCCTAGATCGACATGGTTGACATACAAATTACCTCTGCTCTCCATGTCTACCTATGTTCAGTCTGTTGTTAGGCATATATTTAGAACAAACAGTGAATGGAAGCAGCAGGAAAAAAAGATTCCTTGCCTTTTTAGTCGAGGCTCCCGCAGAGGTGGCTTACAGTAGCTTTGTATTGACTGGAGAGAGAGAGAACGGAAAGATAGAAAGAGCAAGGGGCCTTTTGTTTTTAGTATCATATCCTCAATATTGATTTGGAGGAGACTGCTAATGTTTGCTCTACACGTTCATCGGATGACTCTGAAAAATTCACAGCTTGAAATGCAACCACAACAGGTATCCAGACAAGGAGATACGTGGATATCTTACGTTTCTTGCTCTCTTGCCAAACATAATCGCACTTTCTCAAAGTACATGTAAGTGAAAAAAGTTTGGTTTTGTAAGCTTGCCACATGCAGATATGCATGAATGCATACTAATGCAAAACCACAGCTTTCGAGATCTGAAAGCATCAGATAAATGTCCATTTTAAAGTCTGACACTACTGGGCATAGACATCATTTCATCAGGAACATCCAAAACTGTAGCAGTAGCACACAGCTGCATGTTGCTTACGAAGATGGCGACTGTCATATCCAAGGCCTTGACACTACACTTCATACTTTGAGTTCAAATAAAGTGGCACTTTGCAGTTTAAAAACAACCCACTGAGCCTTTAATCATGGTCCCCAGTCTCTGCAAGGTTTTGCAACATCTTTATAATCTACATATTGATTCAATGTTTTTCCCATTTAAACTGCCTGAAAGGCTAATCCCCAGTCATAAGAAGCAGAATCCATTGGGCCCATCCGAAAAAAAACCCAATTTAAGCAGAATTGGGAACTTCAAGCTAAGGTGACATTGACGGCGCAATGGGAGAGTGAATCACTTGATTGGATTTCATTAGGTACACAACACGACAGTTGTCAGATCATTTGATCTTTTTGATTTTTTGTCATGTGACCACTCTACTAACTTTTACCGATGGTTACATTGCAACTATTTAAGTGCAAAGACAGTCTCATTATGTCTCGTTAATTCTTTACGTAGGCTATCCACATACGGACACACAGCACACAAAAGTAAAAAAAGTAGAATTTAGTTGAAAACTGTAGGTTTTCTAATGAATCAGTGTTTCTTCCTAGAGATGCAGGCGATGTAAACTTGACTATTATTAGTGAATGTGTGTCGCTCGCAGCCAGCAGACATGGAGATGAGCTGCGGTAAGAGCAGAGGGGGAGAACACACAGATAAGGAACTCTGTGGAGCAGCTAGCAGGGGGTCTTTGAGTAGACTTGATATATATTTTTTATGATCGACATTGCTGTGAGTAAACAACATCTAAAAACAACTACCAAAACAGCAACCGTTCTTTAATCAAGTAGCTTGATTAAGATGCAAAGCCTCGCTTCTCGGTTTTGCCTGAGAAAAAACTGGCGATAAAAAAGGAAAATACATTATATGCGCCATTAAGCTACCTAAATTACATGTTTAAACACCAGCCAAGATTTTACAACATTATATAATTAGGCATTATTAGTGCCATGGTGAAATATGGGATAAAGCCAGTGGGGCTAGACAGATTAATTATGTGAAACTCCACCTCAAAGACGGTGTGGATGTGAGGTTTACCTCGGTATTCAACTGCACTGCTCTAATCCATTGACTGCCTTCTTGCCGCAAACACCAGTTTGTGTTTAGCCCACTTTCTTCATATTAGAACAACTGGAGCAGCAGACTACTGAAGGTACAGGCAGTGGCTTTACGTTACGTTGTCTAATTATAACCATCTGTCCAATGATTAAAAGTACCTGAACTTCCTTTCATGTTTCAAACATATTCAATGGCATTTCACCGTGTTTCCAGAGCTCTTAAAAGGTTAGCAATGTGTTGGTCTAAGCAGGGGGCTTTTAAAAGCATGGTAACAAAGACGGTCACCTAGGGCGCCACTTGCAGGCTGATTGTGCACAAAAACATGTATTTGAGGCAAGTCCACCGTTGCTGCCTGCCACACCACTTCAAAATCGTCCAGTCTGACATCCATTTCTATTAACACTAGGTGTACAAGGCACAGATGTACCTCAACTCATGTTTTATGCTGTAAAACTTGAAATAAGAAATGTGTGAGTGTGTTGGCCCATTGTAAATGACCTAACAAATTCTTGAGATGGGATAGTCGAGAGAACACCCATTTAAATGTTATATTACCATTACCATACCGTATCTAGCTTGTAAAGAACAAGACAAACCAAGACCGTAAACCCTATCTTGATTAAAGCACCCCCATCCATTTTACTGACTAGCTCCTCATGGTTCTTTACAGTCTGCCTGATAACCGTTGGCTCAGCCAGGAAGTAGTGCTCTATGGGGACACTCTCTTATTGCATTTCTAGTTCCTGATGGCAGAACACAATGTATCTTTTGATAGAATGCAAAGCAAATCAATCCACCCAATATTCGTCCTGTCAGGGACGTTACACTGTGCTTATTTCAAACAAGGAGAATGCACACTATTAGTGACTTGGTTGTCTATATTCTTGTTCTGTTTTTATGTGGAAGGATGACAGTAATATAATTAAATGAGCTATTTACTTTTTGAGACTTTAATCATTTCAAACTGGGGTCTCCAAACATCTAAAAAGCTTTTCCAATCTAGTTTAGTGACTTCTCCAATCTTTTCCCAAATATTACATTCCTGATGCACAAGATGAGTCACTTCCATAGATGGCATGATATAAATATATATATTTGAATATGTTTGAATATGCTTAACTGTGATCAAAATTGGTTTGGAAACATTCGCATATTTTGTCATTCACGCTTACAGTAAATGAAAGCATAATGCCAAAATAATACTCCAAAAGGTGATTTTGTACAAGGTCGTCCATCTCATTAAAGAGAACCCATGAGGTCTGCTGAGGCTTCTGGCTCTGCCCGAGCACCAAGCCACACACTGAAAAGGGCTCTTGCCCGTGACTTCATTTGGGTGAGGTGTAGTTAATAAAAAAAAGCACTCAGCCTGGACCCTAGGAACAAATGCTGGGCCATATGTGGCATGAATCCATTCATGTTAGAACAAGGCAGCAATCTCCATAATCAGTCATTATATGAACATAATTAATAACAAGAACTCTGATCATAATAACTCTGATTTGGTGACAAAAAATATTTTCAACCACTATTTAGGAAGACTGCAGTTATTCAGTGACATTTTTATTCACTTGGAATTAGAGTCACTAACTCCTATTTATAGAATTACAGATATCTAAGCATTCATATGGATTGAAATTAAAGCTGGGAGATTTAGGGAGCTTGGGGGGAGGGGGGGTTGTCAAGTGAAGGAGCTGGAAAGCAAAGTGCCCCACAGCTCAAGAAATATAGGCGAAAGGGGAAAACTGAATCTTTTTTATGATTTCGCCCAAAACTTCAAGCAGTAACCATCTTATGTTCTCAAAATCCTTCTATTCTCAGCATGTACAGAACATAGCACAAGAGCAGCAGTACAAGAGCAGGAGCACAAGAACAGCAGTACAGGAGCAGCAGTACAAGGGACACCAGTACAAGAGCAGCAGTACAAGGGCAGCAGTACAAGACCAGGAGTACAAGGGCACCAGTACAAGAGCAGCAGTACAAGACCAGGAGTACAAGGGCACCAGTACAAGAGCAGCAGTACAAGGGCAGCAGTACAAGACCAGGAGTACAAGGGCACCAGTACAAGGGCAGCAGTACAAGACCAGGAGTACAAGGGCACCAGTACAAGAGCAGCAGTACAAGGGACACCAGTACAAGAGCAGCAGTACAAGGGACACCAGTACAAGAGCAGCAGTACAAGGGCACCCTCCCTTTTGGGTTCTGTACTCTTTTGAGGGGGACTTTGGATGGAGGTGCCTGCTACTGCAGTTTTATAAGCTATTATACATTGTTTAAAACTGGAAGGTCTGTTTATATGAGCCTTAATTAGAAATTGTTTAAACAGAAGGCACTTACAGAAAATCAGTACATTTTCAATTAAGAGATTAAATCCCTACTAATATGCAAATTGTTCATTATTCAGTTAGTCTCTCAAAGGGACCTATTCTACTGTGTGTTTTAAAATACTTAATAGAAATTACATTATTCAGTAATTATTCATCAACGTGGAGTATTTTGGACAATTTATGTAAAACACTATCGGCCTCTTTTTCATTCCATTAAATGAATCTGAATGTCAAAGTCAATATGTCTGATATTTATTGTTGTCTGTGGATCACAGATTGAATAAGGTTGAACTGAGACCTTTGGTTTTTGCCCAGACAGCATCCCGTTAGAAAGCAGATTTACATGGCAGTTTTAATACAACACTGCACCATAGTGGCCCATTTCAGCAAAGCACGTGCAGAAGCAAAGAATGCCGTTAAGGCAAAGAAGAAATGACAGACAACTTATTGCGACTATAAATTAATTAAGACGTAAATCATCTTAATACTTTATTTTTCTACATAAATACATATCTACATGAAAATGCCAATACTTCAAAGCAAGACGAAAACAGTACTATTCACATCAAACATTGAGAAGCTGCCAGTAGAAGGATCATCTTACATGTCTTAATCTTATTCATGATTGTCAAGTTAAGATTTTGCAAGAAGAAATGATTCACCGGAGTCAAGTGATGAGTGACAACCTACTTTCGCTACACTCAGCCAAGAAAAGAGGAAAAGTAATTCTTCATACTGTAGTTGACAGCGTGGTGATGGATATCTTCAAACAGATGGAAAACGTCTCAAAGGGTTTTGTGAAACCTCTTTGAGCTGCCAGGGTTTGGTTGGCAACGTACTCTTCCCTTTTGTAAATATATAAGACAGAGAAACTAGCCTCACCAGTCCCGACTTCAGTACCAACATGTGCCTAAAGACGTCTGACTAACTTCACATGATAAAATCTCTATGTTTTGTATGCCTCTTCAGTAACATTCGGTAGCTATTGAGCTGTCACAGTGCAACGCTGTGGTGTCAGAGGAAGGCTGGCTATCTTGGCTAGTTCACTTCTGCCTTAGACTTACTCTTGCTAGTTTTGGATTTGGGGGGAGGTTCGTCCTCCTCGGCATCGGGGGAGCCGGGGGTGTTGCTGGGGGGGCTGAGGGCCGCCTCCACATCAGGCTCCGGCTCCAGGGGCAGGGATGGGGGCTTAGGGGGGGTTCCTGTACAAGCCAACGATTACAATCAGAAGCCTTGATTGGAATTTGATGTTGACAACTTTTACTTGCTACTGATTCAATGTACAGGTTTTTATATAACAGTTAGTTCATTCACACATTGACAGTAAGCGGAAAGTAAATTGAGTGACCCCTCAATAGGAAGCACTGGTTAAGGTTCTTTAATGTTTGTGAAGGATGGTTCCACTATGAGCCCAGTAGTACTCTACCTGTTGGAAGCTGTATGCTCCTGTTGAAGCTAGCAGCAGAGGACATGGCCTGGCCCAGAGCCTGGTTGGTACCAAGGGGCTGCTGGGTGCTGGGTGCTTTGGAGGAGGAGCCAGAGGTCTTCTTAGACTTGGAATCCTTGGCAGGATTGGTCCACACCACGCTCTCACCCACCTGCAGGGCAGTCGCCATCTTCTGTGCCATGTCCATGAGCTTGGAAGGAATACAGAATAGAGTTGTTGGATGTTTGAAAGCAGAAGATGGTTTCCTCCATCAGGATCAAACCCATGACCTGGCATTTAGAACTGAATTAAGTATTATACAACATGTGACTGGGCTTTACTTCCTTTACCAGGTAAATTGACTGGGAATTTATTTTCTCTTCCCAGCAACAACGGTCATAGCATAGCATATAGTAGTATCTTAAAGACTGTAACTGTGAGTAAAGCTACCTCTGGATCGAAATCAGTATTGCAGTCTTTCAGTAGGTTGACCTTTCTCTCCATTTCCTGGTACTGTTCCAGGGCTGCCTTCTTGTCACCATGATTGTAGAGCAGGATGGCAAAGTTCAGATTGACCAACGGATTAGACCTGAGTAGGAGAGGATGGGAAGGACACTGGTTACAGCAGACAATCACTCAATAATTGACATTAAATGAATAATTGAACCCTTTTGGGTGATATTGACAGGGACAGCGAGAAGATCAAACTGAATGGGGAAGTTCAACAGGGGGAAAACTCACTCGTCTAGAGCTACTGCTTGCTCGTAGGACCGCATGGCGTTCTCCACATCATCCAGATTGGTCAGAGCCACTAGAGAATTACATCAAAGAGATTGTACATATCAGTGCACTGCCAACTTCAATCAATACAAGTAACTGTCTAATCGTAAGCCTTTATAAGTATGATCGGTTGAGAAACTTATTATGAAATATGTTTTGGAAACAAAACTATGTGTACTTAAAAAGCTTTGGGTTTATGTTTTTTTTACCCAGCCTTCACAAATCCCCATCTCACTAAACCCTAATCTAAAACAATGGTTCTGACAGGTGTACCAGCCAGCAGCATGTAGAGCTCTCCCAGGCGTGGGTGCAGGTTTGTGGCGGCACTGAGGAAATGAAATGCAGAGGCGTACTGCTGCATGGTCAGGTGCACCAGGCCCAGGTTGTAAAGAACCTTCCAGTCGAACGGAGACAAGTAGTGGGCTCTCTTCAGACAGCTGATGGCCTGGACAATCATGGTGGGAAATAAAATCTTGGTTTACTTTGGAAATGATTGTTAATTTGCTGTAATGGCTTGCAGCATTGCACGCACAATCAATATAATAGCCTAAAAGTAGGAAAGATTGCCCATTCGTGACAACGTATCCATCTTTGAGTTTAATCAAAGCAGAACTGTGAAGATGCAGTATTAGATATAGAGCTGATTATTTCATGAACACTACTTACTGCAACATATTTCTTCTTGCCGAAGAAGCACATGCCAATGTTGTTCCAGAGGGGAGGGCTTTCAGGCACAGAGTAGGCTGCCACACGGTACTTGTTCATGGCCACGTCAAAATCCCCATGGGTCTGCATCATACTACCAGCAGCTAAGATGGCCTTGGAAAAACACATATATACATACAGGGATGAACCATGACCAGAAAAAGCATCAACAGCACTGTGTTCTGGTACCGTTTAGCCAGTGCTGCCAACATACCGTGTAGTTGTTCGGGTCATAGGTGAGAGCATTTCCGAGATGCTCAAATGCTCTCTGGTATTTTCCAAGCTGTAAAATAATAAAATGCTCAATAAAGGAGTTCCAAAGTATGAAATTGGAAATGTCAGTTTTAGTCATGAACAAACTCCATGTTTATGACTACCTTACAAAATGTTGTTCTATTGGGAAATGTTACTTTAAATGTATTCATACTGCAGTGCTGAAAGTGACTTACTTGCAGATACAACAGTCCAAGAGTTGTCAGCAAGTCAGTATTTTCAGGACAGTATCTAGGAAATGAAAGAAGCACACATTTCAGATGAAACGTCACTGTCCACTGGAGAGAATTCAGCAGAATGCCATTAGTGTAGAGCAATTGTACAAATTTGGATAATCTCAATATTTAATGGTCTCGAATCTGCACAATTGCTAAGTGTTAATAGTGACTGGAGGGGACGATTTAGCTGACAGAGAGAAAGAGAGAGAATGAATGAAAGAGAATTGTCTACATGTTCTCGGTGGTTTGTCTCATTAAAATGAACCCTTGCACTGAAACACTTGATTAATTCAGTTTGTCTCAACATGAGGTGGCAATAACGAGCACAAAGACAGTTTTTGTACTCCGATAAAGTCAAACAATAACTTTTATGTTGTTTTGAAACAAGATCATGGGTGACATGCTCAAATATAGCCTGGGGAGAAAATACTGAAAATAGCTGACCTGGAATTAAGTAAAGGAGTATTAGAATAGTGTGGAGACAGGATATCTCCTGTCACAATATGAAATAGCTTTTGATGTATTTTTGTACATTGTCCAAACCTGTACTTACTCCACTGCATTCTTGTACACCTCGATGGCCTTGTCGGTGTCACCAGCAAGTAGATGGACCTTTCCCAATGTCATGAAGGTCTTGTCATGTTTGTTTAATTGCAACGCCAAGTTCAACCTCTCTTCTGCCTGGTACCCAAGATGAATCAGCTCATTATACATCTGCAGATAACTGAGTTCTAGTCTCGACGAGAGGTCCTTTCTTTAAGCATGCTCACAAACTTTAAGCTGATAATCCTCATGACTTCAATAGGCAGTAGTGCTGCTAATCAACCACCACGTCATACTTACGCTTTTGAAGTCTTTAATGAAGGAATAGCAAACCCCCAGATTGTGGTTGACCTCCTGTGTTAAAACAACATAGTAAATAAACCAGGTAGCCTGACCCACAGAAAATACACTCAGTATTCCATTGATCTTACCCAGTCCTTGTCATTTAAGCGTCCAGCTTCATGATAAACCTCGATTGCTGCCTTGTGTTTACCCAGCAGAAACCTGGAGACAGAAAAGACCAACAAAATATGATCTAAAGGAATAAATGATTATTCAAGACAAAATAAGGTCCAACCATATTTTGTATTAACTAAAAGGAAGAGAACTTGGGATTGCTGATGGGCTTCATACCATCTATTGGGAAAATAATCATTGTCATCATGTTGTAGTTTGCTGTCTTAGTGTGATCCAAGCATAGAGGATGTGTGTGTGTTTGAGGGGTGAGGAGGCTCACAGTGATCTGGCTACTTGTTTCAGGTTGTCAGGACTGGTGGGATTGAGAATGGAGCAGCTCTGAAACAGCTCTAGAGACTGCTGGATCTGGCCCTCTAGGCGTAGGATTAGTGCTTTAGGAAAAAGTATAATACAAATTCAATAAAAAATAGGATTTACTCATAGATACACACTGTAACTTGTAGCATGTGATATTGGGAGATAGAACTTGGAGTAGTGGTTTAAACTCTTAGCTTTAATTGAAACTACTGTACGTTGTTTTGTAAAGGTTACTGAGAATTCTACATGGATGGTCTGTGTCTTACCTTGAACATATATGGCATATTCACACATGCCATGGGTCTCCTGGAGCTGGTCTTTAATGATCGCCTTTGGGAATCACACATATTACAACATTGTCATCCTAGCATGGGTCTGAAACTATTTCATATCATTTGTCAGAACCAGGTTTTGGAATCCATGTTTACCATCTCAAATAAAATGAAAAGGTCATAGACTCTTTCCTTACTTCAACCCCTTAAATTATGCGTCTACATAAATACCAGAAACGGCTGATGAAAAGACAAAGACAAATGCCATGGTATTTTTAATGACCGATAATAGATGTTTGAAACTGGTGATTACTTCCCCACCCTCACCATGACAGGCAACCTCATTAGACGCCGCGGAGATAGACCTGGCCTTAAGACTAAAGAGGAGGGACCAATTCCTTCCAAGTATCGATAATTCCCTCACTGTCTGTCTGGTAGGGCCGAAGAGTTCGTTTGACATGAAACCCATCCAGAAGGTGCCAATGGAATACCCCAGGGAGCGAGCCCTCAGCAGAGCGAGCCCTCAGCAGAGCGAGCCCTCAGCAGAGCGAGCCCTCAGCAGAGCGAGCCCTCAGCAGAGCGAGCCCTCAGCAGAGCCTGCAGGTGAGCTCTTACCTTGCAGGTCTCATAGTCCTTTCTAATGTAGTGCAGGTGGATGAGCCAGTTCCTCCTCTCTAGAATCGGAAGCTCTGGAGCTGAGGAGACAGAGAATGAAGAGGAATGTATTTTTTGCAGACCTAAAAGAGAGCTAAAGTAAAGGTTCATTCACATATGTCAATATAACCTACAGTGGAATTGTCACACAAAAATATTTGAGAACAGAATAATTCAATTGAATGTAAGCATGCTATGATAATGCTGTGATTTGACATCAGCCTCTGAAACTGTAATACCCGTCTCTGTATGGGTAGCTGATGCACATTTAACCTTTTGTGGACAAACAGGCTACTGAGATGGAAAATCTACGATCATTCCTTCAATTTTATTATAATGTCACATGTTAGCTACTGTCACAGCACTGTAACAAATTGAGACAAGCAGCATCTCTTTTGGAGACTGCACAAGGTTAAGATCTGATCCAAGTTGCCCAGGTAACCCTTCTATTAGAGGCTCAGTTCTCATGGCAGCACCATAAGGGCTTTTGATATGCTAAAGACAGAAGAGGCAACAGAGTACAATGGTTGCATTCATAAGGTCAGGAAACCTCAAGAATCACACTCAACACAACCCTTTTTCTAGTCCTTCTTCTGGGAGAACACAGTATTGCATTCAAGCACATGTTCAAAATAGTGACTCTGAGTTCAGTAACCAGTGTTATATTGGTTCTACCTGTGGGAGAGAAATTGAATACTGCGCCTATATGAAACAAAACTAAAACTACAGTCGAGTCAATTGCTAAATTTTAGGATGTTAGCCGATGAACTGCTTTAGACAGTAATAACTATGATACAGTAAAGCTCTGTTCTGATCTCCAAGGCCTAAGTCTGGGATCCAGTGTCTCGCTGCAAAAGCTAGAAAAGGATGCTGATCCTCTCCAACCCCAACACCGAATAGGAAAAGGGCTTCGATTTTCTCCTATTTGGCACATCAGAATTGCAATGTCCCTTTTTGTCGACTTAATCCGCTTTCCTCCTGCTGAGACAGCAATAATATTCTTGTCTCTAGGTTTCAGCTGGGCCCTGTGGCACTTAAAGTCCTCATTTACAAAGCTGGGAAGCTTTGGAGAGGAGATGAGGATTCATGTGTGACAAGTCTTCCAATAACAATAAAGGGGAGATGGCAACAAGTAAGTGGCAACCCAGCATGAAACCTCCCAAAATATAGCTTTGTAGAAGGTTCTATCCCCAACATGTTGGATGTCTCTCTTTGTGTGCCACCTAGCTCAAGCAACGGTGGAATTGGCCATTCTGTTCACAGTAAGATCATCTGGCGCAGAAGATACATTTAGAACAGAACAATTAAGAAACGGCTGATGAAATGAAAAGGCATGGTGCAAATCCACAATTTGCCACCTCATGGAAAAATATGTAGAAAGGGACTGTAGAAGGTAACATTTGAAATTAAGTGCTTTCCTCATAGTTTACAACATTTTTTGTTTCAAGTGGCCCTAAGGGAGACAAAATAATGAAATGAATTTTCAGTTGGACATGGGTCAATAGCAAAATCACAAAACTTTCCCAGTACTATTTTACTTTGTACTCTCGCATACTGGCAACACATAAGATGTAGAGATGTATTCGCTGATAAGCAATATTATACTCTTGTATAATTCTTCATGTTGAATTAAGCAACATGATTACTTCGTCCAGGAAAAGGTCGATGGTGCCCTCTGGTGGACAGTCTATAGTTTGAAACAGAAGTATTTTGAAACGATGGGATGCTAGTACGAAACACTATATAAACAGAAGTATGGGGCCACAATACGCCTACATGAGCTTTTATGACATCCCACAACTATCCATAAGATCCATTTTATTGTCTGTGATTTTAAACAAGAATCTCATACAGGTGTGACGGTCAGGTGTTCCAATACTTTAGCCCATACTGATTAGCGGATTTAGTGCAATGATCAATTGTGGATTTTTTTTGTTGGTAGAAATGTAAAACTTACTTCTATGACCATTTATATGGCTAATTAGAGATGCAAGGGCAAAGATTATGTGGCTAAAAGATGTGATGAGCCCTATGTTTCAGGTCACTTACCTTTCGGGGCCCTTCGCTTTTTGGGTTCAGTGGCCACTGGGAGCTGGACAAAAAAAAAGTATTGCAGTGGAACAGGGACATGTATAGGCGACCTGGTACAAACCATTCAGGTGGCATGACAATGAACTTCTTAAACTTCAGATCCATTCAGGTGGCAGGACAAAGAACTTCTTAAACTTCAGATTAATTATCTATGTGCATGATAAACGCTTGTCAATGGCTGGTAGGAAGCATATAAGGTTGCTTTCTGGACAGTCAATGTTACTAGATTTAGTCCTAGCAGCACACTTAGGACATTCTTGTCAATACATTGTGCAATTAGTCTACTTCACCCTCCCAGTCACGCAAAGGATGTGCTGTTGCACTGTTCACAATATGGAAGGTTTCTTAGAAGATTAGCTAGTGTAGCTCAAGTTAGCTCTCTACTCTAATCTGCGTAGAGCTCGGCTAGCTAGCTAAATAAGATAGCAACAAATAGTAAACCTTCGACCCAGCTAGTATGTTTCACTGGTTACTTGCAGGTACTAACGTTAGTGAGCCAGAAACATAGTTTCTGCAAACAACTACTGTTTTAACCCCAGTAGGTTACGAATCGACGTCTTTTTGGACAAAGGTGAGATAGCATACTATCCAGTTAGTACAGTACAGTAGTTATGTATTAGTAGGTAAGGGATTACTGTTGGTAAAGTTGCTAGCTAGCTAATGTTACAGTATGATAGCATACTGTAGTAACTACAGCTAGCTAGAAATGTAGTAAACCAGCAGCAAATGTTGCGAGAAAATAGTTTGCTTGTTGACAATTACTCTACTTTCCCCCGACAATAGGTTTATTACAGTTATACTAGCCAGCAAGCGTATTCTACTCACAAGACAGTCCATCCACTTTTGTCACTCACCAAGGATGTGTTCTCTTCAGCCATCTTGACAGCAAATGCGAAGGATAAACAGGATGTTGCTATGGAAACACCACGCCGTACGCGCAACCCTTTTTAATAATATCTGGTGAAACAAGCAGTGACATGGCAGTGATAGCCTTCATTTTGATTTACTGATATAGTCAGACTATAGGTTTTTTCCCCAAACCTCTGCTCTCTGGGCCTGGGGTTTCTCAAAGTACGATTTGATGGACCAGGTGTTGGATAGGCCTTGGTGAAACGAGAGCACGTTTACACAGTGACTGACCAGAAGGAAATAGTCTGCTTGTAAGATCACCCCGTACATTGTCGGCACATATGATACCGATTGAATGTAAAATTGAATACATAAAATACATACACAAACAACGCTCATTAGCAGCAGCTCTAGTGTCATTGTTTGGATCACCGACTTCAGGTAGTCAATTGAATGCAATCAAAAACGATTTAAGGCTCCAATAGTATCTTTTTGATCAATTGTGTAACTTTTCGTAGTCCAAGTCGGGCGTCTACAACTCACTGCTTTAGGTCAATGAAATGAGTCTATTAGTAGACTACAGTTTCAAGCACGACGTTTCATTCTTCGCTCAAAGTGCAAATATAGCTCAAAACAGGACATAACCTAATTGGTAGACTAGGCCTACCAAAGGTGCAAGTCGTCACATTGAAACTAGGCTATGAAAGCGCTAGGGAGAGCAACGTGGCCATCCTTTACTTAGATCCAGATGAACCTGTCACATAGGCAGAAAAACGTGACAAACAAGAAATGGTCAACTACCTGCGACAATGGAAACAACTCTGCAAAGTATAGGTGGAGCTAGAATGGTACTTCCTTATTCACTGCTTATTCACCTCTCATGTGGATGCAGTCGACGGTCAAGGATTCACTATTTCGAAGGTACTCATCATTTCTTACGGGTTAATTTACTCACTTATTGATAGGATTAGATAGCTATTAGTTGTAAATAAACTAAATGAACTGATACAATTTACAGACAGTGCTATAATATGCACCTTACAGGTTGACGATAGACAACTTTTCATCACTATGTCACATTTTTATGTTTTTTTTCGAGGATTATTATTGGGTCATGCTATTTATTTTTAAAATAATAATAAAAATGTTTAAAGATCTGCGATTAGCCCACATTTATGTAGTTGTGTCTTCGTCCCGGAAGTTGTCATATAGAGGATGGCGCTTGGTTGTGCGTACGCGATAAGTCTAAGGCAATGTTGTTACGTTGTTACGTAGGCTAATGTTACAGTTTTCATGACTTATAATTGATTTCTTTCTCTCAACAATGAACAGGGTTCTACTGAAACGGTCGAAAATTCTCAGAATGGCACTCTCTGACTCAAATACGGCGGAAGGCACAGAAGAGACATTTTTATTTAGGGCTTTAAAAATTGCCGCTGTGGTAGCACTCTATTGGTTCGTTTCAATTACTATGGTTTTTCTTAATAATTATCTTCTAGACAGTCACGAATTGGATGCACCTTTGTTTGTAACATTTTATCAGTGCTTTGTCACAGTGGGGCTCTGTTGGGTCATGCAGTTATTTTCCAAATTGTGTCCTGGATTGATCGACTTCCCCACGGTAAAATTTGACTTGAAGATTTCCAGGGAGGTTCTACCATTGTCTGTTGTCTTTATTGCAATGATAACATTTAACAACCTGTGCCTCAAATACGTCGGAGTAGCATTTTACACTGTTGGACGTTCTCTGTCTACTGTGTTCAATGTACTTCTGTCCTACGTTATCTTGAAGCAGACCACGTCTTTTAAAGCCATTCTGTGCTGTGGAATCATTCTAGGTAAGCCAACATTTTTATTTATTTATTGAAAGCGATATCCCAGCCCATGCAATATAATTCTTGAGTGAAATACGTTTATTCGGTCTAAGGAGACTCAATGTGTCTGTAGCCTAGGGTTAGAGTTTCACTCAGCCTTTGCTCATCCTAATAGCCTGCAACAAATATAATTATTCCTAACTTATCCTTTATATTTGACCATCAAGAGGTTGACTCAAATCTGTCTCCTGTGGTTTTGTTCTATTTCTTTAGGTGGTTTCTGGCTTGGTGTGGACCAAGAAGGTGCAGCAGGTTCTCTCTCATGGTTGGGTGTCTTTTTTGGAGTTTTAGCCAGTGCCAGTGTCTCACTTAATGCCATATACACCAAGAAGGTGATGTCTGCTGTGGATGGGAACATCTGGAAGTTGTCTTACTACAACAATATCAATGCTTGCATCCTCTTTCTTCCGCTAATCGTCATATTTGGAGAGTTTCAACGAATTACAAGCTTCAGCGGCCTTGGAGACCTAAAGTTCTGGGGCATGATGACAGTTGGGGGGGTGTTTGGGTTTGCTATTGGCTATGTCACTGGTCTACAGATCAAGTTCACAAGCCCACTCACACACAATGTGTCGGGGACCGCCAAAGCCTGTGTACAGACAGTCCTAGCAGTGGTCTATAACTCATCCACGAAGAGTATGTTGTGGTGGACTAGTAATATGATGGTTCTTGGAGGTTCCTCTGCTTACACGTGGGTCAAAAGCATGGAAATGAAGAAGGTTGAAGTTCCTTTGGACTCAGCCAAAGAGAAGCTGTTGGAGGGGGAAAAACGTGATCCTGATGTGTAGTTGCAGGACAGAACTTCTGGGACTATAATGACAAAATAACGTATTGAAGAGTGGTACGGTTTTTTGGGATGTTTCTTTTTAATATAATCACAATATCCAAGTGCTTTTATTTCTTAGATAAATTCCTGCACACAAATCGGAATTTCGGCAAGCCATAGTGTTCCATTATTTTGACACGTGTATGTCTTTCTTTGGTTAAATCTAATGCATGTATGGCTTGGGACCAAGATTTATTTTGATTAGTGTGGTCTGGGGATTCTATTGTCATAAAAGTATTTAGGGGATTCAAATTGTAGACAGTTTTATCAAAGCATTCACTATCAATGTGAGAACATGAGGTAAAATAGAAAAAAAATAGATTTTTGTTAGACTGTGGAACATAATTTATTTTGAATCCTTGTTGAAAGGAACAATGGTCTGGAATGTCAACAAAAAATATGAATATACATTACTTTGGTTCCAACCATAATTGCTTTAATTTCAATCATTTTGTAAAATGTTACTGGAATGTAAGGCCTACTACATTGTGTAAAATACACTGGGGAAATTACATATGGTATGTATTTCAAGATTTTGTAACCTTTAATTATCATTCAAATTATCTTATCAAACTGCTCATGTACCAGTTGTATAGCTTAGAAGACTATCTCCTATATCTGGATTTTATACTCAAATGCAATGTAGTGCAAGCAGATGACAATTGAAAGTTGCATTTGTGAGAGAAACAAAATTACATTCTTCAAGATAACTTCTGAATAAGTGCCTTTTCTTTTTGCACTCTGCTTTAAAAATGTTTTTTTGTTTTTACAATTCCAAACCTTGACAAGAACATTAATTGAAAAATGTTCTTTCTTACTAGTATACACACAGCACCTTCTGACAAAGAAAAATATATGTTTTGAAGACGTTTGCACAAGAAGGTATACCATTGAGTTAATTAACAGTCATGTTTGGCTAAATGTGTTTTGCATTCATTGTCTTGCTCAATTGCGACCCATCAGCATCACACAACTCCTGGTATTATCTTCAAAGTTGTCATTATCCCAGACTAACACAAAGGTCCTTTGACTTCAACGGGTTTGCATGAGAATTTAGTTCCTTTTGTTTAGTTTATTCCCTACTGTTTTTGAGTAATTAAGAGATGAAATCCTAGCTGCAAAATGTATAAAAGGTTTTGTGAAGTGTATTTTTCTTTGTCTTTAAAGGTTACTATGTGTAGATGGGCAATACATATCTAACATTCCATTTTTATTGAGGCTATAAAGTATTTTTTTAGTGTGTAGATTTTCTATAGGCACTGTATGTGTGATGTGGTTTTGAAATAGGTGTACAAAGAACATGAAGGACATGACAGCATATATAGCGATATAGAAAGAGGGGCAGGGCAAGCAAATGTTGGTATATTTTAGTTGTAAGACATGTTTTATCTTTTGAACTCATTATTTTTAGATTTAATGTGAGTTTCTCCCGAATGTTAGAATGGAGCCAATTAGGACCATACAATTATCTTTTAACAAAACCAACATCAAACATACCTCAAGTAGTACATACATCACAAAATAAATGTAAATGTTCATCTAAAGCTCCAAAGGGTTTCCAGTTATTTTGCTTAGGATGAATTCCAAAAGAATTTAAAAAACGTATGCTTATGTTAAAATGAAAATATCAATGTAACAACCTTTTTATTTATGTATTGTGTAAATTCTACACAGTGAAATAAATTACATATTTTTCTAAGGATATCTTATGTTGCACAACATTACTGTAGATCCTGCTAAATGATTAGACACTGGTAGTCATTTTCTGACTGGTGTTCTTAAAATGCTGTATATTTTACACTAATCAACAACTCAACTTTCTGTGAATATTTCAATAATAAACTTTGCTAATTTGAAAGTTTGTGTTTCAATAATGAATGTCAAGTATTTTATGAGGGTATTAAAAGGAGACTCAATGAGCAGCAGGCTTATTTTAGTTTAATGCTCTTCTTTTTGTTGCTAAAACCTTGAGTACTATTGGGTTTGGGTAATCAGTACAATTAAGGTTCAGAAAATTGTAGAGGCTAAATATGGCTCAAGTCATAGTCCTAATGGTGGTCTATAATCCTGTAGGTTATCCACTATTTAGGTTCCCGGAGATGAGTCGAAATATTAAGAGTTATGTGAACTGTACTGATGGTAAATGTAAATGGGTAATGCACATTATTCTGCAATATTTTGCATGCAAAAAGCTTAATGGGATAAAATATTTTTTGATTCATGGTGTTACTGTGTTTGAGTCCAAATCAGAAGCACATTTTTTCCACTGTTAGGGCACCCTGTATTATGTTTAATCTACCATAAAGGCAGCCATTAGGGCACTTTTGCAAGCATCGGCATCATCTGCCCTGCGCACATACACACATATTTATTACATTAAAGTATAGACATTAAATTATGTGTAGAATAATGTTGTTTAGAACATGTTAAAATGATGGCATTCCTATTCATGAGACAAATCCATCCATCCAACCAGTCTCTTCCTATTTGTTCCAAGCATGAGACGTATTTTACCATAGGCCTATTTACAGATGGGTTTTGCTGCCCCTGAATTTAAAGCTAAGCCTACTTTAAATCAAACGCTAGATGTCGCACTACAGGTTGTTTAGCCTACCAGTCATTTTGACTTAATTAAGCCTATTTCAAGATCTGTCCTAATCGGTTCATTAGAACGACTCTGACCAGAAATGTGTTAAACGTTGCATAACCAAACCATCTGGGATACACATTCTCCAAGTCAATTGGCAAATTAGCTTTATTTTAGCTCTTTAAAGACAACCAAAGTTAGGTTTAGATTTCCCTTTTTACACATTGGTCTTCTACGAAATACTATAAAATATGTTTTTATAATATGCTGAGTAAATAAGAAGGTTCCTCATGCATCTACAAAATCACCAAAGCTGAACACATAACCAACTCCAGAGAACAATAATGAATATGTACCACTAGCAGCACCTGCAATGACGTGACCATGCGATGTAAGTAGTATGAAACTGATTACATTTGGTTTCACGTGTATACTAATAAATTCCGTTCACTTTAATGTTGGATTAGATAATGTTTTTTATAACGATTTTGCCTAAATGTTTGTTGACCTATTTTTTAACCTTATTAACAAATACACTGTATAACATTATACTAACCACTGTTTCCGCTAAACCACAACACATTCCCCCTAGAACAAGTCACTACCATCTATTTTTACGAATAGCTAGGAAACTCAGGGCAACTCTCAAACACACCAGAGAAACGTGACAGGGTGGAGACTACACGTGCTAAACGACCAATCGAAATCAAGGATAGGCCCTGACTTATTTTAATACTCCTGCACATGCCGCTTCGCGGCCAATGAGAAAGGAGAACGATGGGCGTGAATAAGGTCTGGTGTCGTTGAGTGTGCCACACAGACGTACTCTGTGGAGGAATACGGTCAGAGAGATAATCTCAGCAAAATATGGGAATAGTTTGGACATAATTAATTCCGTTTGCTGTGATCTTTCATCGACAAATTTGAATCATGGTGGTGAATTCTGTCCATTGGTTTCGTAGAGGATTGAGACTAAAGGATAATCCATCTTTACAAGAGGCATTGGAAGGTGCTGACACGGTTCGTTGTGTTTATATTCTGGACCCTTGGTTTGCTGGTTCCGCAAATGTTGGACTCAATAGGTGGAGGTAAGTGTTTAACAAACTAATACGCAAAAATACCCTGGCACGATCCGTCACTGTTAGTTTACTGTTCACTTTTTGTTTCTAACCCCTAATCAATGCTAGGCGCTATTTGACGTAGCTATCATAGCCGCTAGGATAGACAGCGAGCTAGTCGTACTTGCTAATTATTTTCCTCTCACGTCGGCCAAAACTATTTACTGATTGGTTAACAAACTATCAGTATGATGATGTTACTTAGCTTGTCGTATTCAGTTAGCTTTGTGTGTTTCTCGTTCTTTATACTCTCAATGTTTGTAATGTCTACTAGCTGCCATCATTGCTAGAATATAGTTAGTCTAGCTAAGTAGGCTAACAACAAATAGAGGGTTAAAAATACTTGTAAGGAGGGTGCCAGACAAATCTGGCAAATTATGGCATCCCCACTATTTAGCTAGATAACTCATATGCTAATATGAACCAACTGTCCCTAAATTAGTACTTCCATTGAACAACTTATGATGAATTTCTCACTGTCTTTGTCCGTTCAGATTTTTATTGGAGTCTTTGGAGGACTTGGATGCAAGCCTTAGGAAACTGAATTCAAGATTGTTCGTGGTCCGAGGACAACCAACAGATGTCTTTCCACGTCTTTTCAAGGTTAGCATTTCCTCACTATGGGAAGAGACCATCTCATTCTGTTACTCATCGTCTGAGGCAGAGGTTTCAACTTGTCTTTGAGATCCCAAAATTATATGATCCCAATATGTTTTATTAAACACGAACCAAATATCGGCATTTGTGATTGATACATTTAAAATGAGCTGTTTTTTGAAACGTGGAACAGTAGGGTTTTTTTTTTGCTTTTAAGCTAAACTGTTACCCCTCTTGAAGACATGATTTGCTAAGTGCGTTTCAATAGTTGTAGTACAAGTAGCGTGATAGGGAAATTGAAAGACACATTGAAGAACTACAAAAAGAGCTGGCTCTTTCTTAACTTTTGTCCCTAAACCTCAGTCAGTCTGTGTTGATTTGTGTTGGGCAAATGTATGGAAATGTTCAACCATTCAATGTACATTCATTGACTGACGCCTCTCTCACACACACTATTCTCCCTTCGCTACATTCCATTTCCTAATGCAGAAGTGGAATGTCACCCGGCTAACCTTCGAGTATGACTCGGAGCCCTATGGCAAGGAGAGAGATGCCACGATCCTCAAGATGGCACAAGACTTTGGTGTGGAGACGCGCGTTAGGAACTCCCACACACTTTACAACCTGGCCAGGTAAGACTTCAACCTCAGTACTTGCTGGCCTTCTTTCAGCACAGTCATGTTCCATCTGGATGTTTCACTGAATTAATAGTATGCCCTTCTTCCCCTCCCTTTGGTACATGTGATGGGGAGATGTGGGGTCAAGTCTGCACAATCAGTAGCTAGCAGTGGCTTCTGAATTCAAAATACTCTTTTTTTCACTAGAACTAATTCACATCTCCTTCCAAGTCTATCCTTTTTGGATAGAGATATCCAAGATAGGATAGACTTGAGCAACCTTAAGCAGGCATGTTAGGTTGTTATCCATGCTAGAAAGGCCAGTATGTTTTTTGTGAAGTGAGTCAAACCTAGTTTAATCTATCTTCTGCTGCTCCACAAGTTCAGAGAACACAGGTAGATGCATTCACAACTATGTCTTATGGTTAGGGCTCTCCATGCGTTTGTGGTCAGTTTAAAAGAGGTCTAAACTCTAGTTTTTTTTGTTTTTTTTAATCATTCGGAAGAAACCTTCTGACTGGCAATTGTGTGAAAAATGCTTTTTTTAATGAACTATGCGCATCAGTCTTTATCTACTGTAGGACACAAATTAGTCTTCTAAAAACAACTGCGAGAACCACAACGGCATTATATTAAAGTTAGGCTAGGTATGGTGTAGCTAAGATATATTGATTTAACCAAGACGGGATACTCTTTTGAATAGGGCTTGGTTACCTATCATTTGCTTTTGTAATCATTGCTTTGTGTTTTCCACGGTGAGACTTAATAGTTTGAACGAAGGGTCTTAAAAATATATGGAAAAAAAACCATGAACAGAATGACTGCTCTTCACTGTAATGCTGCTGGATGTTAACCAGGCTCTTTGTCATGGTCTCATCTCTCTTACTGCTGCTCCTCAGTGGGAAATGACTTAGCCAGACAGAAAGCCAGTAGAAACAAGGAGGTCAGAGGCCAGACAGACACATCGATTCTATGACGACTGTGAGGTGTCATGGACATGAGGGGGGGAACAGGTATGAGGGATTAGTGTCTGTTGTCTGTTTTATCTCTGTCAGCTAAGACCAAATATTGGATGAAGAAGTTCAAAAGAAATTGTGTGTTGTATGAACCATAGGTATTGTTGAGGCATTGCGTAATTTCAGCTCAGGAACAGGCAAAACTAGCAGAGATGAGCAAATATCTGGGGGGGAGTGTGTCTTGTTGGGGACAGTGTGTGTGTGCGCGCGGGCAGGCGTGCATGGTTCAGTAGGATTAGGCTTTGTCCTTGCCCATCCATTCTACAGCTGTACTTAATGTCTCCTGTGTTGGTGATAAATATTGACCATTGATATATGACAATAATAGCTCAGTGCTAGTGCTTTACACGCAGAGAAGGAGCCCTGCAGCTCCTACACACATACTGCCACATGAGTAGGACAGCAGCAGCCTCTCTCCTTATGACAGCTAGTCTGACCTAGTAGATCCTCATGCAAAACAATCTCAACTCTTCAATTGAACCGAACCAATAGTTCTGTCACCTTTTTAATACAGACAGATTCTCTTGAGAGGGGGAATTGGAAAGTGTCAGAAATCCACGTGCAGCAGTTAGTCAGTTATGTAAATGCAAGTAAATCAGTCTGCGTTTTCACACTGTGGGATGAGTGACTGAGCTTGGGAGAGGACAGAGTAGGTTTAGATAACAGGAATTACTGAAGGCGCATGACCTGCGTCGAATACTTACCCTTCTTTCTAGTTTCTTCTCTGTAACACATTCTGAACTTGTGTTCCCACACACACACACACACACGCACCCTGTGTACTTATGCATTCGTTTACGTACCGTATCTCGTGCTATTGCTCACCAGAAATAAATCCTGCTGCCCCCTACTGGTTGTGCAGCACAGCAGCACTGTCACACAGCAGAACATGTGCTTAGCTGAGCTCCGCAGCAGAGTACCACGGTGGCCAGCATGTGCCTGGCTGTTAGAGGAGGCGGGCCTTCCTACAGCCCCAGCTCAGAGGAAACACTCTGTATCCCTCTATCAAAAGCCTCTACCACGTTTCTCGCATTGTTTTCTTTGCCTTTTCTATTTTTCCCTCACGTCATTTTGGACAGTGGGTTTCATTTATTTATTTATTTATACATACATACTTGATCAGCGTGTCATATCTGATGTCCCGTGTGCTGGAAAGTAGTTACACAAGTCTGGAGAGACTGCCTTGCCCATTTGATCTCATGTTTCTTACACTGCCTCCCTTTTTGCAAATGTTTAGACAACTGTGTGCAGATACTGGCAAATCAGAATTAGCGTGGGCTTAATGATACAGGATCAAGTCATTTTTCCACAAACACATTTATAAAAGCTAGAAATTATAGCCATTTATTTGGAAAAACACAAAGCTGAACGCCCAGTAAACAGTTCATAAGGATATGTATCTGCCAGTCTGCACATGTTCTTAAATTCATAAAAACCATGATCAGAATAGTGTTGATATTCCACTGCAAGGATTTTCCTGATCTTTGCTAGGTTTAATATACCCTCGTATATGGACATTTATTTGAATATACCCCACTCATTAACTAAGTTAATATCTTACAAACAGTCTGTTGTACAGTAATATCTTACAAACAGTCTTTGTTGTACATCAAATGTTCTATTTACTCCTGACACAGTATGGTCGTTGTACAACTGTGAACACCTTGTTGGATGGAACCCTCACGCCTAACATTTCTTTTCTTCGTGTGGTTTTCAGAGCCTTTTGGCTAACAACAAGGGCTCTGACATGTAGCCTCTTAAAAGCACTGGAGGTGTAAAATGCCTAGAATGCTTATGAAATTGTGTGTGATGTTCTAGGTTTCAGTAGAGAACTCAAGTTATTACTGTTGTGATTCATTTGTCAGTTGACAGTCTATTAAGATATTCACTGACTTCTGAGCGGGTGTGTGTGATTAAAGAGCGATTTGAAATACTACGCCTCCAGATAATTGCTGGTATCTCCTGGCATTACTATTGTTTTAACTCTATGGAGACTCTATTGGCAACGAAATCCACTGTCCAGCGAGCCGCACTTGAGATCCTTCCTGTTACTTAATACGTTTCCTCCCTTTTCCCTTGAACAGGATCATTGAGATGAACAACAACATGCCTCCCCTCACCTTTAAACGCTTTCAAGCCATCGTCCAACGTCTCGAGCTCCCAAAGAAGCCGCTTCCCACTGTCACCCAGCAACAAATGGACAGCTGCCCCACAGACATCTCAGCCAATCACGACGAGTGCTACGGAGTCCCCTCCCTCGAAGAACTAGGTATGTGGATTGTGATTTGTGTGGGTGGGGGGGGTTTATACGTTTGAGCCCTGATGTCTCGTAATATGTGTGAATAAAGATAACCACGAATCGCTGATGTATAACTGAATTGAGCAGGTTTCAAGACACACTCTCTGGGTCCTGCAACATGGCGAGGTGGTGAAACAGAGGCTTTATTGAGACTAAACAATCAAATGAACAAAAAGGTGAGTCACCTGTGTCTGCCTCTTTTTCCGACAGACTCTCCCTGTCTCCTGCAAGTACACTTACAAGTTAGCAATTATGCTTGATAGTACCAACAGATATGGGTACATACATTCGGCTTGTAGTCATGGTTACATCTGTATTCAATGTGTTCATTCTTACTGATCCTGCGTTTGTTTACAGGGCTTTATTGCAAATTTTCAGCGTCCTACAATGGGAGCTAGTTCTCTCATGGCCAGCCCCACAGGGCTTAGTCCCTACCTCCGCTTTGGCTGCCTGTCCTGTCGAGTGCTCTACTACAAGCTCCGAGAGCTTTACATGAAGGTGAGACCTGTGCTCCTTGTCAGTTCTCTTTTACAACCAGGCTTAGTTATTCCAGAACTCTACACATTTCAATCGGGAGAGACCTGCAACAGTGAGTTTATTTACAGATGTAAATGTATTACAGTTGTTTGGGCTTAGACCACGAGGGAATTATAGAACAAAGGGCTCCTGCCCTGCATAGAATAAGAATCCCCCACGGAGTCCAGGTGGTGGTGGCAGCAGGCAAAGATGTTCTAGTCAGTTGAAACAAAGACCAGACACCTGGCGGCAGCGTGGAGGCAGAGAGTCGCACACTTAATAGCATGGACAAGCTAAACAAGGGGAGAATCGTGTTTAAAAAGGCACAAGATCATAGTGATAGGCTGACGCGATCAGGAGGATTGACAGTGTTATTTGATAGACATCAGCACTAAACAATGCGGAACCCAGATGACACCCGATAGAAAGCAAAGCACTCCTAGCAGTGGAGCGAAAGAGATAAAATGATATGATGTGTCCGAGTGCAGGGATCGGTCGTGCCTGATTGAACTTGCGCATATCTGCAATTTGTAGCATTTGGAATTTATGCAGTTCACATGAAGGTAGCTTAGTAGGTATATGTTTTGTGCCTGATTTCATTAAAAAACAGGGATCACTTCATCCAAATTGTCTTAAAATCTTCCTTTTAGGCACGGAAGAACTGCACACCCCCACTCTCACTATATGCCCAACTTATGTGGCGCGAGTTTTTCTATACGGCCTCCACCAACAACCCCACCTTCGATCGCATGGAGGGGAACCCCATCTGCGTGCAGATCCCCTGGGACAGGAACCCTGAGGCGCTGGCCAAGTGGGCCGAAGGCCAGACGGGCTTCCCCTGGATCGATGCCATTATGACCCAGCTGAGGCAGGAGGGCTGGATCCACCACCTGGCCCGGCACGCTGTGGCCTGCTTCCTGACGCGTGGAGACCTATGGCTGAGCTGGGAGAGTGGCATGAAGGTAGCCTCCAGGATATCCCATCCTCCCATTCCCTTAAACTCTACTTTAACTTGTGATGATGAGCTTGAGCGACAGTGGAGCACTTGTATGAATCACACCTTTCTAATGAATGTTGAAATCCTTCCGTGCAGGTATTTGAAGAGTTGCTCCTGGATGCAGACTGGAGTATCAACGCTGGCAGCTGGATGTGGCTCTCCTGCAGCTCCTTCTTCCAGCAGTTCTTCCACTGCTACTGTCCTGTGGGCTTTGGTAGACGGACGGACCCCAGTGGAGATTACATCAGGTGCCTGACCTCATTCATTCCACCTGTAGTGTAGGATTAGGGGGCAGACAATGCTTAGAGACAATTTTGCCCTTACCAGTGTCAGAGCACCATTGAAACACCCCAGTCATGTTCAAACCCTCCCTATGCTTTTGCAACATTTTACCCTTCAGCAGTTGTACTCAAATATGTTTAGCAGATTCTGTGGCCCTAGCTCTGGTTGACACCAGGCATGGAGCCAGATGTTATCAACATTAGGGGCTTAACCCAAACCTAGAACATAGTCTGTGTTTGATGTGATGCTACATAAAGACTTCGGTAATGAATGCAGGTCAAATCCTTTGGCATTAATTGAGTGGTAAATAGTTTTGAGTCTTAATGTAAAATAAAGATCACATTGGACTCTTTTTTTTTTTATTTGTCTAAAATGACAAACCAAATGTGAGGTATTTGGAGGACATTCAGGGCTTAGGCCCTGCTCAGCCCATGGTTTACTGTGACATAATGCTTTGTTATACACAGAGCAGCAAGACTTTAGACTTCAACCTTTGTCATCTGGATTGCAGCATGCACACATTTTAGTTTGCATACATTGGTATTCATGTAATGCTCCTGTATGCTTGGGTGTTTAATACGAATGTCTGGGCCTACCCAAGTGTTTTAACAGGTGGCTTTGCTTTTGTTTATTCAGACGCTACATCCCCAAACTAAGAGACTATCCCAACCGCTACATCCATGAGCCGTGGAGGGCCCCGGAGGCAGTACAAAAGGCGGCCAACTGCATTGTGGGAGTGGACTACCCCAAGCCTATGCTGAACCACGCCCAGTGTATCCGGCTCAACATCGAGAGGATGAAACAAGTGTACCGCCAGATCTCCAGCTACAAAGGCCTGAGTGAGTGCTGTGCCCATGGTGCCCCTGCTGCCCCTGCATCTCCCCCTTACTGCTAGCTGGAGGTCGCACATCAGCCAGCGTATCACCTTAGCAGACAGGAACAAATGGATTCATTTTGGTTTGAGGAATGCACACACACTTGCTTTTTGTCTATCATTTTCTTCTCATTTGTCTCTTACAAAATTACACGTTGACATTGAAGGCCACAGTAGCAACTTTTTCCTTCTTGCAGGGTACCTATAGCCATCATTGCCAAAGAATAGTACAAGTCAACTAGTTGTGATAATTATTTTACGTAGCAGGGAAAAAAGTAGCTGAAAACCCTGTGACTGCAGACAAGTCAAGATTAATGGCAGTATTAGCTTGGACTCACAGGTCATGTCACACATCATATTGTGCTCCACAGCCTCAAACTCAAATTGCAATCCTTTTACGACTGCTAGGTAACCAAATGACAGGATGCAAAGTACCTAATCTCACTCAAGCCTGCCCTGTAACTATCACATTCATCCATGTTACTTTGGCATGACTTGACCTTGATCTTGCAATGTCAAGATGCTTTTGATGATTTAGAAGGGACATGCAGGTATTATGTTTTTGTGAAGTTAAGAGAGGACCCTGTAATGAGCAAGTAGATGATGGCATGTAATGAAACATGATGGTGTAATGACATGACACTGTTTTCATGTCCAGCCCATCCTGTAAACTGTCACCAGATGTACTTTGGCTTCACCTTGATTGTCTGTCTTTGATTAGTCTTCATGTCTCCAAATGAGACGAGAAACGGATCCTTTCCAATCAAACACATACTTACACAAAGTGGCTATGTTTCTTTCTCTCAGGCTTGCTTGGATCCATTTCAACAATCCAGGAAGAGGCAGAGTCAACAATGACTGAAAGCTCACAGACTCACAGTAGCATGAGCGGTAAATCACAATTTTTGTTTATCTATTCGTTTTTGTCATTTGGAGGATCCGCCTAACCATTAAAAAAAAAAGATAGCCTCATATATGACATCAGCAGCAATGAACTTGCATCTCATTCAGTAAGTTTGAGAACAAAACAAGAATAACGAAAGAGGGGTGACTAAGTTCAGACCTAGCACTCTGGAAGGATGTTTGAAAACAGCCCATTTGCATTCCGACTGTCAAAATCCTGAACCCAAGACTTGTCTTTTCAGACTTCCACATGCCCTCCTGCTCAGGATGTCCAGGTGAGTCTGCAGTGACGACTGGAAGAGCATCCCTGCCGCGGAAGAGGAGTCATCCAACAGAACTGGAACAAGAGTCCACGAGTTGCAGCCCGTTCAAAGTCCAATGCTTGGTCGACACCAGTCTCAACACGACAAATGTTGCGCAACAATAACTGGTAAGACAACAACAATTCTCACCTTGTCTCACCTTGTGTTTAAGAATTCCAGATTTTATTTGATACATTTTTGAGCAAACAAAACCAGACAAATCTGCCTGCTATTGAGTTCCATACTACCCCTCTTCAGGACACTTTCTTTTGTATCATTTTCAAAATGTGCGTCACACCAAAACATTTGGTAGAACGTTCAAAATCTTTCCGTCCACTGTCGTCCAAATTTATAATGACTTAACGTCATTGCACTAGCATGAATTAATTTTCCTGAGGAAAGTTTCCGACACATACTTGGATGTTTTTTGAAGTAAGAGATGTTCCAAAGTTGTTACCTCAAATATCATTCATTACATTACCAACCAATGAGCAGGCACAGCCGTAGATGCCCTTACCACTACTGTTATCATGCTTATCAACATGTCTGCAATGCAGACACAATAGTGTAGCAATGTTTATGTCAATGATAGTATTTCTTCAGATAGTGAGTGATCTGACCCTATCGTGTAGGACTTTTGAGGGTTGTATAGTGGCTAAAGGCTGCAATCTAGTGGTCGTTGTGAAATTGACACATCAGAGTAGTGCTTGAACTTGGCAGAAGTCTTTATACCTTGAACATTGACTTAAATATATCCCGTTACTTATTGGGTTTCTTGATGTTCAGTATAACTTGTGCCCCAGTCCAGCCCAGATAGGTAGTAGAGGCCTCTTTCTATGCAAAGGAAGTCTGCCTCAGGGCTGCCTTCTTGATAGTGTGTGGCAAGGAGAAGCTGTGGCCATGGCACTGTTACTTACTGTTCATCTCTACATCGTAGTTGTCAAAGTATATTCTCTATACAAAGTGCATCAGTGCCACTGTGTATATATTCATGATATGTATTTGTGTGTTTTTCAGACTGTTGGAGACCCGTGACTCTCAGCTGGATGGCCAACTGGGTGGAAGAGCCTCTCTCACCATCTATCATTCTTGTTTGTAATCAACTGCGTAACTTACAACTAATAACAACAATGGTGGCAAATAACATGAATGAATGAATGAATAATTCCTTCATAATGAAACTCTAGGTCAAGCTGTTGAATTCTGTTTGTATTGTTGACGTGTGGCATTTTATATTCTTTGACTTACCGCACCAATACTATAAGGGTAATTGTCATAGCGTGTTACCTGCGGTAATAGGACTATAGAATGATTTTTTTTTTTTTCAGATTCTTTTTCATGCAGATCTAGTCTGGAGTTAAGTTATCTGTGTTTTTATTTTCTAATTAAGAGTTTTTAAACTGAGTCTCCAAAGTCAACTTTTTGTTTTGTGTGTCAACTCTCAAACAGGGTGATTTGTTTGCTTCAAGCTTTTGTATGCACAATAACAAACGTCATTGTTTGTATCATCAGATCTCTGATGTTATCATTCGGGCCTAGATTGCCCAAAAGCACCGTTTTGTCTCTGACACACAAAGAATAGGTGTGTCGTAACAGAGGGGGGTTCAGGTTGCAAACAGCCATGGTTTCAGTTGGGTAAAACGGTACTACATGTAACCACACAGCACTTTCTGCTTTTAGTGTCCCATCACATGTCGTCTATCAACCAGTTTCAACATTTTAGGAAAATCGTCTAAGCAATGAAACCAGATTCCGTAGTACTCACATTGGCAATAAATCAGAATTGACTGGATTCATGAAGCAATTTGAAAGAGAATATTTTCCCCCTATCAACTAATATCATCTTAATCATTTTTGAAATTGTCTTTTTTTTACCAGCATGGTTAAACAAAATAAACAAGTGGAAAAATGGGCAGCCTTACTGCCAGTACTTGCATATTTTGGGCTGTGCCAAACATGTGAACTTCACCATTCTTTAGCTATAAATAAACAGTTATGTGTATAGTACGTCATGTATCCATACAGCTTTACCTGTTTGATCTGAACCCCCCCCACCACTACCACCACCTCCACCACCTCCATTGCAGTTGGTTTTTCATAGATATGTAGACTAAGTAATTCCAAAATAACACTGTAAGACCTACGACACATTCCAGTCAGACCTTTGCATGCCCTATCCTAAGTGTGCTACACTTAACTCTTTCAGGGGACTTCCCATACCATTGTATAGGTAATAAAGGACTCCTTGCAGGACTTAGCAAATTTCAAGTCAAAGTGTAAGATATGGTTAAAGGCAGAATGTCTTTACTTGTAATTAGCTGAAGCATGTATGGATTTAAATCTGTTTTATTGTATTCTTATATCAAAGTATCAATGGGTTTAAACGAAAAAGACTGCTTTCGTAAAACGGGCACTTAGAAGTCTTTGAGTGAATAAGTTGGATCTTGTCCCTCTACTGAAAGTCAGAGTTTCCAATAGAACAGTAGCGGTTATGAATCGTACTAGACTAAAATCCCACACCGAAGCATGTGTTTATTGCCATTATGTTAGATCAGTAAGAAAATTCTAATGTTGTCATCATCTTCCCATTGTTGAAACAGGTTTCTCAGTTTGTCTCGTCTTCCACCCTAAGTACATGAAAGTCAAACAAACGTGACAGTCAGAGTGGACAGATGCAGTAACTACACACAGCAAGCTTAAGAGTTTAGCAGGTGTGCCTACCTGAAGAAGGATGTCTCTGAAACTGGCTCTGTAGTGACCAGCTCCTTCGCTTTTGTCCAAGCTGTCTCAAATAAGGCTAATCAACATAGGCCTGGCCTGACTAAACTAGCATAGGGGTCTGTGTAGATGCATGTTCAATTTACCGTCACTTTAGAAAGTTTGCAAGTGTATTTTATTTTATTTATTCATGACATAAAAGCCTTATTTCTTTTTATTCCGTTGGAGTGGCAGCTTTTGGATTAATGTGTTTGCATTGTCAAACATAAAGAGGGAAACCTAGGTGTAGTATTTAATTTTAATTAAAAATACATTAAACATGCATCCAATTAAAAATGTTTTGCTCAGTGCATTGGCATGGCTGAAGTAAAGCACTCTATTTAGGCTGTCAGCAATACATTTGGAGACCATTTATTGCTATTTTTTTTTTTGTTTGTGGAAGAAACTTCTAGTTCTGAACTCATCACCAAGCTTCTATTCACAAACACAAAAGTCTAAACCAGGAGGCAATTCTGTATTCCATTACTATGTCTCACGTCATTTCTCCATCTTGCATCCTCTAGGTTGTTTGTATAACTGTACCAGGAAGGGATACAAATGCGCATCATTTTTATAGGCTTTGTTAACTTCCTCATGAAGGAATCAGGCTTGAAAACCTTTTTTTGTGATTTTGATCAGGATTTGAAAAAGTCCATTAGCAATGAATTTATGTACCTCTTTATTGCAGGAAATGTCATAACTAACAAGCCTCTAGACTTGGTAAAAAGCATATTGAGGCGGGTCCATTCAAGGGCAGAATTGGTTTTTACTGCAGAACAGAAGTTCACATGCTCAAGTACCGATATAACATCTTCCAGTTTTCATTGTGTTTCACTAAATAATTGTCTACTTTAACCCCTGTTATGATGGCTATTAATTTTATATTGTTATTTTTGTTAAAAGGAATGCAATCTAAACCATTATTTCTGTTTGTTACTAAATTTTTAAAAGTGTATTATATTATTTTCCTAATTAAATGCTGCTTCATATACGTAGCCATGTTGTGAATCCTGTCTCTATGGATGTGGTAGTTTAATAGGAATATAACCACACACATGACAAACGTATCCATGGGTCTCCTGCTGTATTTCAGAGCTACACAGACCCCAGCAGAATATCTTTTTACTGACCCACATATTGTACTCAAGGAGAGCGATTCAATAGAAAGGAATTTCAATAGTTTTAGTCATGCTTTATTTCAACACAACGTATGCATAATGCAGGGAATATATCTATCATTAAAAAAAATTGACACTTTCATACCAAGTACACTGCAGAAATGCGTCCTTGAACTTCCACCTCTATAATGTAAGCCAATAAACCCCCTTATAATTGTGACATCATTCAGAGATTGTGATAGGGATGGAGAACTGACCAAACATGCTCAGACCAAACATGCTCAGAAAAGATGATACCTTAACATGATACGTACTGGTATTCCCTGTTGTGTTTGGCTTTCTGCTTGTCCCAGACTTTGCTCTGCTCAAGATTCAGTGGTTGTATGAGAGACACAATAGCACCCCATGTCAGCTGCGCAGGGATCATTTTCACATTTCTTTTTACACACATTTCACACATCATCAACATATACTCATAGAATGTCTGTCTGTCTATGTTCTCAGACAACAACTGTACATATATTATTACAGAAAAAGACTAGTTAACTTACATCAGGAAGTACATCCTAATAGCTTAATTCAGCTTGCCTTTTTCTGTGTGGAAAAACCTGAAGCTTAGGGTGGCAGTTTTTCAGCTTTTGTACTTCCCCTTAACATATTGGCGTGAATTACAATCATCATGCTTCATCCCTTTCAAAAGTGTCACCAATAGCATCTAATTTCCTTCAAATTTGAATCACCTGTACAGTTAACCGCCTGTATTATTATTCATAATAACAATGTGTTCATACATGAACAATTTTGATTTGTTTCTGATTGAACATTAACCATCATATGGTAGTTTCATATGAAACTATTCAGTTGTTTTCACACCTTAACCTAAGCAAAGAGTGACACACATCCGTGCGGTCTAAATAATTCTGAGAGCTGAATGTGTTTATAAAACAGACAGGCTCGAACCCTTTCAGAGAAGATATTTCAAAACTCCTGCATAGTACTCCAACTTACAGCTTACTGGCTGCCATTCATTCTACAGTCCACCAGATAGAGCCATTTTACCACTGGCACAACCATGCTTCAGTTAATGTTTAGTCGAGGCCCTGGTTTTCTCTGCTGTAGTGTTCTACCTGTCTTCATAGCTGCGTCCCGGTCCTGGCCTGGTCTCTCCATCTCTCCTGGGTCCCTTCACCTCCTGAGACTTCACCTCCTGGGACTCCAATCACCCAGCTGTTGTCCATGTGCCATTTCCCTGCACTGTGAACACGTTTGCTCCTTTAGTTAGTCCTTGACATTCGTTTTCAACTGTGTCTTGTTATCAAGTTAAGTCTTTGTTGTCCTTGATTCCTCCTGCTTGTCTCCTTGTTCTTGGGTCCATCCGTATGGTCAATGTCACAACATGAATGAACTAAGGCAGAACTCTAAATGACATTGTTAAAATGCAAATCATATGGTTCTATGTAAATAAAACACTCTTATAACATCTTTGCATGATTTGCAAGTGAATTGAATTCATGTTTTGGCTGCATCCAAGTGGAATAGCTTGTAGCTAATTGGTTTAAAACCACTGGAAATTCATTCATTTATTTTCTACTGTCGATCCCTAAGAAGGCTTGAAGTGCCGATTGTTACCGTTTAGGGTCATGGGTGACTGGACCCATTAAGTTCGGGCCATAGGCAGGGCCTGGACTGGGGCCAGCAAGACACAGGGCCCATTGGAAATTGAATTTTTCTAATGGTGTCCAATTTTTTCTAATTGGTATTGTCCTACCTGTAAAGCACCTGCCTTCAGTTTTTTGAATTTCACAGTAGCCCTCTGGCCCTGGCGTGTGACTATTTAATTTATTTTTATTGTCATTGTACATTGTACAACAAAATTGGGATGCCATCCTGTAAGGTGCGTAAAATACATACACTGTTTGTGTTGCACATATATACACAGTTTGTGTGTGTGTGTATTTAATTTATTTTGTGTATTTATTTAACTTAGTTTTGATGGGTCTTGATCATCCTTATTCATCAGAAGCTACCTCCTACCACCTTTCATGCATGATAGCCCCCAGCTGAATGTGGCAGTGGCAGCATATTAAGTGTTAAAGCCCAGCACATGTTTGATCTGGCCCACATTGAAGTGGTGCTGAATTTTTCAGTTCCTGGCCATGTATAAATACCTTGTTTTATTCGTGAATCAGATGCCAACGTTGATGGAATCTGAATTAGCAGTATAGTGTGAATTGTACAAAAAAAGACATGATACAAATTGGAATGATCTCCTGCATTTTCGAATATTCGTCATCCAATCTCCACAGCACTTTACTTCGACAAACTGCAGAATGAAATCTCAATGCACATGTCAGTCGATAAGCTGGTCTTAGGTTCTGCCAGGTCGCCTGGTGAATTCACTTAAGGGCACTTAGAAGGTGCCAAGCTGCCAATTGTCCCCACAAGACAGACATTTGGCCTCAAACATGATTCATGTTATTCTTAATTGAACACGTTTCCACCATTTTGCTCAGTTCAAAAAGGTTGACCCATAAGAACTTGATTTCAGTAGTTCTAAAACACTTCTTTGCATGTCTTTAACCCCACAGGCCAACACTACTGACTCCCAGTTCCCAAATCCTTAATGACTGCAGTTGTTGACATTCGCACTCATCGAATTCAAGTACACGGACATTGACACAGGAAGATCCCTGCCACAATTGCTGACAACATATCAGCCTCTCTGTCGTCTGGCAACACCTTCGTTCCTGTTTGAACTTTTGACCAATCAGAGGATACAGCTGATTTATTTAATGAGTTTTAGAGGTGAAAGGTCAGGCGTGTCAAGGAGGTCCATTTTAAGGACTAGATATATGAAAGATTAAGTAGTCCTGCAGATTTATAACTGTTGCTTATATCACATTCATTTAATTGTCTCAATTAACAACTAGTTTAAGTATATATATTCTTAAAATAGATACACAATATAGTTTGCATTGTATGCAACCATGCCTTTGGTTATTGGTAGATAAAAAACATTTTTGGAAGATTATTTCAGGGTATTTGTTGTGAGACCAACAGAAATTGAGTAATTTTGTTAAAATGGCCAAGCGTACAATAAATGTTTGTTTTTTAGATTTATATTCTGCATAGTTGCAACATCTTATTATGAACTGAACCAAATCAATGCATTGTGAAATATTTTGTTGAGCCTGGGAATATTAAAAAATGCATAGTAACCATAATGATTTGTTCATCTACACATGTGTTTGGTATATGCAAAGTGTGTTTCTATAGAAGTGTTAACGTGTTATACGTTTGTGCACACATGCGTGATCATGCAAGTGTGCTGGTATGTATGCGTGAGGTTGTCTGTCCAACTGCTGTCAGTCATGGAGGATTTAGCATCCTTATCCCCTACTACTCAGACACAGACACCCTCTGCATTCTCCCTCACTCCTATTTTGGACTCACCTTTGAGCCAACACAATTACATAAAGCATGCTGATCAACCTAACCTTCACAACAACGCTGTCTGCTGAGGAAGGATGCTAGAGTCATACACCCTCTACACCCTACGAATTCATATGTGATTTCTTCATTTATAAATAACACTGGGACTAAAACTAAAATAATACGTTTGAGAAACATGTTATTAGCCTGAGAAACTATAGTGTATGTTATTCAAATAGTAAAATATCGGAAGGTCTTTTATTAAACTCACCATATGTAGTAATTGTTAACAGGTAGTAACATTGAAATAATATAATAGCAACAGGGAAATACTTTATCTTAGAATAACCCTTTCCCCTAAAGAGACAAAGCTCTCACCTCCAGTCCCCCCCACCGGAGGTGTGTCTGTACAGTGTGTGTCTGTGTGTGTCTGTGAGCTGCAGAGGGGGAGGTGTAGGGATCTATCACAGTAGAGAAGGAAGACCAGGACCTGAAGCCACTAAATAAACTTGCCTCCAGAATTAATAACATTTCATTCTAGTGGGATATACATTTCCCTTAATTTAACAGAGGCGGTACTCTCTTTATGCAGTAGCTGATAAATCCTATAAGACAAGATAAGACAATAAACTTTCCACAGGTAAGCTCTACTCAATTTTTATAAATTAAACACTTTATTATGATAGATAATGTAAGGCAAATATGCATAGACATGTATACTACAAACATATTTAGAACTGAATGTTTATTGTAGGTATGTTAGATTTGTGTAGGACATGTCAAGTGATAGAAATTCAGCCTGTGTCCAGATTTAGCCAATGTCTTATAGGATAACGATAATAGTTGGGAATGCAGTGATAATGTCATGCTCATTATGGTTAAAGCATGTGACCTGTGTCATTGGGACAAAGGTCGTTTCTTTTTGCTGAAGTAATTATTGTTTTACTCAACAAATGACTTTGTCTGCATGCATAATGAGACAATGGATGATATCTGCAAAGAAAGGGAGCAGCTTGTACATTCAGAGGCTGCAAGTGCTGAAAAGATAAACATGCATTTATTAATCATTCGTTATCATAATGCACCTGAAAACGGTGACCTAAAGGAACATTTTGAATTTTAGTAATGAAAATGGGCGAGTTTGCTTTACCTCATTTATCAGCAGTCCATGCGACTGACTGCAGTGAAATTCAGTTGTTTTCATAAAAGCTTTATACAGTCTACATAAACAGAAATATTCTCCTTCACAAAGCATGCACAGGAAACACCTGTTCAATGCAATGAGCCAATTATCCCCTAAATTGTCAATTGACAAATAATAGGCTTATGAAATAAAAAGCTTTTCTAAGCATTCCATTTTCAGATGCAAGCTTTCCATTTCCAGATGCAATCATCTTTTATAAATGGACAGTTGCTGTGGTGATGGAAAAACAAACAAACATGCTTGCACAATTTCTGTAGTACTGTATATTGTGGCCTTTAAGTGATGTCTTGTTAAACCCCAACACATGAAAATGCTGATATTGGGTTGCCACCATTGCTTCCTCCTCTTACCCTATTTGATATTTCAATAAGTTTGATCTTGAATCCTGCAACACACACATGCAAACCGACATGCAAACCCTTCATAAATGATGTAATAGCCAATTAGCATTACAATGCATGATGTTAACACATTAGATTACTTCTCATAAACAGAAATAACGTGACAGATGTTCATTTGATTGGCAAACTGTGATGTTGTTCAACAATTTATTAAATGTTCTTCATACGTTGCATGAGCTCACAAAATTAATTTAGTGATTTTCTCTATGATATTAGGTTTGTTTGTGTCTGTGTGTAACTTAGAAAAATCATGTCCATTCATTTGGTGTAAAGTACATTACAGTATATTCAGAACTAATGGACAACCATTAACATTTCTACATTTTCCTGTTATAGACAATGTGTAAGATGTGTCCATTGGTCTACATGCAATACCTAAATACTGAAAGGTTTTCCAATAGAAGGATGTTGCCACCACAATGCTTCATTCCTCAAATGGTGCATAGTTTCATCCATACAAAATTTAATGTAAGTTGTTAACAAAAATGCCTCAGGCACTTCTCTGTTTACTCATTGAAATAAACCCCTTCCATATCAGATACTTGGTTTTCATTGGCCCAGCGTTTTTCATGTCAGAAAGAAAACTGCTTTATTGGAAGAGGGAGCCAGACCCATTTAAAAATTAATCATAAAATAGCTAATTGATTCCCAGGTCGTATCAGTTCATTATTTGGTTCCATTTTCGCTTGTAGTGTACTGTTCACTTGCTGTCTCCTACAAAGTGAATCCCCTTGTCATGCAACTATGTCTCTTGTGTTAAGTGAAAGGGCTTGCGTATACCTGAGATGTATATTCTATTGCTCTGAATTAGAGTTACTATATGACAATGGTCTTGACAATAGATGCACTGACATGTATGTAACTGTTTGCTGTCTTAAATTTGTTGCAATATCTTTAAAGGAAAATGAGAATATGTGGTAATCCACACAGCAGAAACTATTTTGAACCCTCAAACAAATCATATTATTCCAACATTTTCATAGGATGAAGTTACACTCAGTTGTACAGTGAAAATGTCTCCATATGTATGCAACGGTGTGTGTTGGATTAGGAAAGCTCAGGACAGATTAGTTAATTATAGACACCTGTTGTCTAAGCATGCCGTGTGTGGTCAGGTGGCACAGCACAATGAGTACTCGAGGTTGGAGAACAGGCGGAGTCAAGCCAGGGGCACGAGCTGGAGCAGATGACCCACCATGTGCCTTAAGCATCATCTCACTTTCCCTGATTCAGGATTTGCACAGCTCAAAGATGGTTAACTTTGTACACCTGGAGCTGAGGGCAGAGATCAGCTCGCTAGCTCCATAATAGCCTTTTCTAGGAATCTTTTCGTTCATTTGTGTTATGATGAATTGTCTTCTTGAACAAAGTATTATATGTCATGTGCAGGTAATTGGAATATTTGAAAAGGTAGGAAGTTGACCAAATACATGTTCACCTTATGTTGTAATTGTCCTATTGGAAATGTTACATTTGATCAATAACATTTTTGGGAAAACAGCGTTGATCTACCAGTTTTGATAGAATTCCAGTTGAGTTTAATCTATATTTGAGCACAAAGTTCATTCGACACAAAGGATACACAAAGGATGGCAACACCAATGCACATGCTATGAGGACCGCATGTCCTTAGTACGCTCACGTAAAGAGCTGTCTCCTACCACGTGTTCAAGTTCAGTCAGTTTCCCTTCTGCAGTCCTCAGAGTAATTGTGTGACTGCAGCAGAGAGTATAGTTATTATAGGGTGTATGTGTACCATAGACGTTTCAAAATTATGAAGTGAAACATTTCTTTCAGTTTGAAGCCAGGGTGATTTAGTGGTGAATGACATTTCTGAGTGAGCACATATGTCTTAGCATGAAAATGGTTGAGTTTGTTGTGCAGACTCATGGTCAAGCCAGACAAATGGATCAAATGCAAGTTATTCTGTTTGTTTAACCTTGTAGTCTTGTTCCCATAGTTTTAGGATCTACAGCCATGAGTCTTTAACTGATCATACGTTAGAGTAAACAGTTAGGTGTCTGCTTTTTGTAGAGATTAGAATGAAGGGGAGATGGGGGGTGGGGGGTGGCAACAAGGATTTTCACTTTCTGCGTACTACAAAGCTAAGCTCAATAACTCCGCCCTTCTTCTCTGGGAGCCACCAGTCCACCCAGCCTGTTAGTCAGTTCAACCTTACGTTTGCTGTTGAATGCTTGCTTTTGTGACTACGGATACCAGTCACCTGCTTTCACGATCTCCACTTGTTCTTTGTGTACAACTGGACACTGAGAAGGTTCCACCTGGTCGTGGTTCAGCCAAGCTCCTGTATTTTCTTCTCATCTCCGCAGCCCCTTAAACGGGGGATAAATCACTTTTTTGTGGATTTGGACTTGATCACCAGATGGATAAGTCGTGATTCCTCTGATTATTCTGTAACTTTATACCAACCAACTCCTAATTCAGCAACAGACTCAACTTCAGGTAACAGGAAGATGTTTGCTGATATGTGGCCGATATGTTATGTTGTTGTTTAGTCTTCTGGATGCTTGGAAAACATGTAACTTTCTATGAATCTTCATTTGTGTTTGATACATGATCTTATGACAGCTGTTAATAGCTGCAGGAATTTTTTTATGGTAGGATGACCTCATGCAGATCAAGGCTTTATTAAGTGGTATGATATATTTTTGAACTGAAGTATATATATACCTGGCAGTGACTGTTCTTTGCATCCCTGTATAAAAAGACAAATGCACCAGCACAGGTAACTTGTATGAGACTTCTGATCATTGTTGTTTGACCTTCTGATGGACACTTGGAGGTCGTCCTTTTTTGCAAAAGTTTGACACTCAGTATACTTCCAGTCTTTTTTTCTTTGGCCTGCATGCATCATTCGGGCCAAGTGCTTTTTGGGAGCTGTGCTGATAATCGCATTAAGTGTTCCTAAATTATTTAACTGTCACAACCGTTTTTTACTCGAACACAATCGTATATTTTTTGTATCTGTTAGTGCTCACATGTTTATTTATTTTCTGTTGGTATTGTCAACATGCCTAATATGTATGGCATGCAGCATGCAGTGTTAGTATACTACATTTCATTTAGCTGTGTTTTCATTTGTGCAATGGCTTCCACTTAAGTCAAGTCTTAATTGTAAAGTTCCACAAAATTTGAGCGAGCAATCAAGAACACTGACCAAAAAGCCTCGAAGCAAATTGTAATCCTCTGTTCATGGCTCTGTAATCATGGCTTGGCAGGTGATTGGTGACACCTGAACATTTCCTGGCAGACCCCTGTGTGGTTATGCAACTCAATCAGTGGTGTGCTTGACAAGCTAATTTTATCTTCTTTAATAAGCTTACGTCTCATTTGAACAGAAGCACAAGGTATCAGACTGGTTTCTGATTGACTTGGTGAGGCTCAACTGCTCCCAACCTCACTACTTGAAAAGCCTCCATCCTCACATGTCTTAAGTTAAAGCAAGTTTGCATTGAAAAATGTTATGCCATTTGGGCAGATATAAGTCAAAGATGATTAAACATAGGATGTACCTTCTCAAGTCTCTTTTACAATTCCAATCTCTTTCAAATCAGAGCCACGAGAACATGAAAAACAGTCATCTTGATTTTGCAGGCCCAGACTTGTCACATGATGTTTGATACAATTCCAACATACATGAATCACACATTTGTGTCCAAAAGGCAGGGAGATGTTCAGTTACCTAACATCACAAGGTTACACTTGGTAGAGGATTTAAAGAGCAATGGGGTGGAAGGTTAAGTCAGAGCTTTTAAGCCAGACCACAACAAAGCCAAGAGACTTGCTGTGCTGACGTGATCAGGCTGTCCGATGAAAGGATGAGGAGAAATGTGAGATGAGGGGATGACCTGAAAGTGAGGTCTGCGATCTCATAGGAACAAGATTACTGAGAAGCTCCCTCACTGGAGAATTGCTGTGTCCTCAGACCAGCTCAGGAGGTGATCCTCCAGGATAAGCTTAAGTCTCTAACTGTCCACAGACATTCGGTGCACACATAAACACTTGCGTTTTTGAGTGATTAAATATTACCTGTACGCACGTGCACAAACAAATGTGTTTCGGTACATATGGTGGAGTGCAAATTAAGTGACAATGTTGAAGTGGGAATGTTCACAACCTAACTCATTTTCCAATTTATTTTGAACATCGACAGACTTGATATGATGTGATAAAATATTGGCGGCGCTATTTTTGGCAGGTCAGCCTTTTAAGCAATTATTTAATTGATTACCTTCTGTCCAAGCACCATCATTGTGTAACAGGGAAACCTTCATCTCTGTAAACCTCGAATCAGTACATTCCATTTTTCCATCAAGTAGTGCTTGCCTTGTATTTACTTGCTTCTCCTTATTTCAAAAGAATGTGTCAATTTACATTATGCCTCTATTTCCAAATTGCAGTAGTATTTATCATGCCTTTCGTGAATGTTTTCTATTCACGAAAATGAATGAGCTCATACATTTTTTTGCCAGCAGTTATCCTGCAAGCCCTATGTTTGAGGTGTGACAACAGTGAGGCTATAAAAATGACTGAATTACGAAATTCATCAAAACTCTCTTTCTGTTCCTTTCAGTGCCAACACAATGCAGAAGCAAGTGGAGGTAAGAATGCATGAAAGCCATTTGGAACCCATGGTGGCTCCTCCTGAACCTATGTGTGGGGGAATATGCGATAAAATTATGAAGAACATGGTTCTTACACTCACCATCCTTGGTAAGTTCTCATTTAATTGAATGTGAAAAGCATTGTATAAATAGATCATTTAAATATTATGGACTGTACACATTTTAAATAGTTAAAAAGGGTTTTGTGCTGTATCAGTTTTTGCTGCAATAGCTGGGTTTTGGCTGTTTACAAAACAATCAAAACCAATTCTGGCAGTTAATCAACCAAATGTTACACTCATGTTCAGTAATTAATCACAAGCAAAGTGATGGTTTTTATTAGCTTTTAGGCCATTCAAGACCAGGACCAGAACATGGCTTACACATTTATTACTCTGCTACCAACTCCTGCTCTCATTTTTCCCAATATAGTCAATTGAGACAACTAAATTAACTACACAGTCCAATACAATAACTGTCAGTTTGATTAAATAAAAAAATGTTTTATAAACCCTAGTTTATTGCTATGGTAATCGAGACTGATTGTTCTTATTATTATGTAACTGTGTTACTTTGTGGGGAAATAATGTTCTGTAGCTAGATGGTTGGTGGATACAAGTTCCTTTGTTTGACGTTTGTGGTCCTCTATGTTTTTCAGGCGTGTGCCTAGGCTCCATAGCAGGAATGCTGCTGCGGTATGTTTCACCGCTTCCCCCGGATGTCATTATGGTTATTGCATTCCCAGGAGACATCCTGATGAGAATGCTCAAGATGCTCATCTTACCGCTAGTTGTTTCTAGCCTGGTTACAGGTGGGTGAAGTTGAAAGACGATTGAATGAGTGTTGTCATGGAATCATCTGGCAACAGATGTATTGAGCGTTTCTGGTCTCATGGCATTTTCTTACCCTTAATAAGTTACTGTTGTACATACTTGGATTCTTTATACACCATACATTCTAACAAATCAGTGTATTTACTGATTATTTGGTCAATAAAACTAAACTCTTTTACAGGACTGGCTGGTCTTGATGCCAAGTCCAGTGGTCGTTTGGGCACGAGGGCGATGGTGTACTACATGTCCACAACAGTCATCGCTGCTGTCCTGGGAGTCATCTTAGTGCTGGTCATTCACCCAGGGAACCCCAAACTAAAGGCTAACCTTGGTCAGGGAAAGAAGAACGATGACGTTTCCAGCTTGGATGCCTTCTTTGATCTAATCCGCAATCTATTCCCAGAAAATCTTGTGCAAGCTTGCTTCCAGCAGGTAAGAAGCATCCATGATTGTTTGACAACTTCACGCACACATAAACCATGGTATATATTATTTATTTACTATCTGTTTCTAACCTTAGATCCAGACGGTCAGCACGAAAACCCCAGTGCCCACCAACAGGACCAAGGCACCACCACAGTTCACCGTCAAGAAGTCCCTTCAGTTCAAGAGTGGTATGAATGTCCTAGGTTGGTACCATTACATTTCATAATTCAGTAATGTGTAAGAATATCTTACAGTACAAGGATATTTTTACTGTAAATGAACTGTCAGAGAAGGCCAATGTGAAGTCAATTAAACTTGGCAAAACTTCTATGTTATTCTTTTTATTATTTCCAGACATGCAAATACAACCTCGGTGGTACTTGTATAAGATGCCACCAGAAATGATTACTTTTGACACAGGGACTTAAGACAGTTTCATAATTGATTCTTATCTGGAATTGTAGGTCTTATTGGATTTTTCATCGCTTTTGGAATTAGCATGGGAAGAATGGGAGAGAAGGCCAAACTCATGTTGGAATTCTTCAATGTTCTCAACGAGATTGTTATGAGGCTTGTTGGCATGATCATGTGGTAGGTCCTCAAACTGTATAGGCAACTTGAAATTACCTAAAGATGAAATCCCCACCTCAATTAAATCGATTGCCTATTTTCCTACTAACCCATGTTTGTATTCTGTCTTCTTTCTCACTTTTTTGACCCTACTGCTTACCCAACTGGATCTATTCATCTACATAACATTACAAACACCCTGCCCTCTCTGTCCTAAAACGTAATCCCAACCCTACTCAATCCCATGCCCTAACTCCAGGTACTCACCAGTTGGTATCGCATGTCTCATCTGTGGGAAGATCATCTCGATTAATGACCTGGAAGTGGTTGCTAGACAACTGGGGATGTATATGGTCACAGTTGTTGTGGGCCTCCTCATTCACGGTGGCATATTTTTGCCTTTGATATATTTTGTCATTGTTCGGCAAAATCCCTTCACCTTCTTCATGGGCATCTTCCAGGCTTGGGTCACTGCGCTTGGAACTGCATCCAGGTACAAGAGTCATCCTTGCAAATGTTATTGAAAAGCCAAAGTGTGTTAGTCCAGAACTATTATGATAGGATGACTAGTATTGCAATACATAGGCAGAGAATAAGGAAGTAAAAAATTAAATGTGTCAGAATTTATTGTTTTAATTATGCGTATCATTCTCTGTATCCAAAAGTGCTAGTTCTGAAATATGTTCTGACTCAAACTCGAAGTTGAAGCGAAATTACTTTCAGATTAGATGCAACTCAAAATTCAAAGTTTGCTCTGTCAACATTTACATGTGAAGGTAATTGGTTTATTCTAATTAGTTTTTTAATCAGTTTAGTCTGTTAATTTGACTTCCAACTCTCTTTATTGCACTGTATTCAAGATGTTATTAGTAGTCATATCGATGATGTTGTCATGTTTATTTCATTTTGTATTATTTCATTTTGTGTTCGACTGGTGTAAGATTCTTGAATAATTGTTAATATAGTTTGACATCTCTTCATTTGCATGTGTTTTTTCTTAGCGCTGGCACCCTCCCTGTCACATTCCGATGCCTGGAGGAGAACTTGGGCATTGACAAGAGAGTGACACGATTTGTGCTCCCTGTGGGTGCCACCATCAACATGGATGGCACTGCGCTATACGAGGCTGTGGCAGCCATCTTCATTGCCCAAATGAATGGGATCAATCTAGACTGGGGACAAATTATTACTGTCAGGTATGTGTCCAACATGCTACTTAATTTTGAAATGTGTTATGTGTATTGTCATTAAACCGGTCTGAATTCACATGCCCAAAAATATAGACTGTTTGACAAAAAAAAACCTTTCTCAAAGTAGCAATGTGACCATGCTTCTTCTAGCATTACGTCTTGCTTTAAATTTTTCAACCCTCCTATCTACAGACCTTTTAAACGACCTAGTACTAAGTGGAATAAATTATGTTCTGTTATCCCAACTGTAGTTTAACTGCCACTCTGGCCAGTGTGGGAGCTGCCAGTATCCCCAGTGCCGGACTGGTAACAATGCTTCTGATCCTAACTGCTGTTGGGCTACCCACCCAAGATATTAGTTTATTGGTAGCTGTCGACTGGCTGCTGTGAGTACAATACCTAGTGTACACATGCAAACAGAGAGACACATATAAAACTACACCATTGCGTAAATTAAGTATTTAAAACTGAAAGACTGACCTGATGGCTCTTGTTTCTCTCTGTCTTTCTCTTCTCTCCCTAAACATTCAGGGATCGGTTCCGCACCTCTGTCAATGTAGTCGGGGACTCATATGGCGCAGGAATTGTGTACTACCTCTCCAAAGATGAGCTTGACTTGTTTGATGCCCAGCAGGCCCGAGCAGATGAATTTGAAATGTCAAAGACACAGTCCTTCTATGAAAACAACACCAACCAGTGTGTTTATGCTACAAACCACAACTCCGTCCTGCTAGACGACTGCAAGGTACATTTTACCTTTACGGATATAGAGACGTGCATGTAGAAAAATCCCCCTTGTTTCCAGTCTGTGTTGTGTTGTGTTGTGTTGTTGTTAAATGAAAAAATAAATATTTATAAGGATATTTTGGAGCAAACAATGTTAAAGGTGAAACAGCTGGATAAATATGTTTACATTTATTCCTCATTCACCTGTAATGAAAAAGCAGTTCTTACCAAGTCATTTTCCTGAAATAGGTTATTTATTTCCAAATCTTTTCAATATTTTGGTGTGAAGACCATAATACCATCACCACATAATATCTCATTTTTATTTAAAAACTTTCTTATGAGAGTACTTTTCTTTACGTTTTTAGATATTGTATCCTTATGGAGTTTGCCTAAGGTGTATCTAAGCAACCACTTTTGTCTTGTATCAAGCATTGCTATGTGTTATGCTGTGATATGTCTTCAATGGTCAAAAGAAAATGGGTGTGACGTTTTTCTTAATTGGACATGTATTTGTGGCAGCCCAATCAAAATAATTAAATACAAATTATGGGCAATTTAAAAAATTTTTTTTATAGCTTTACGGGTGTTCACGAAGACTGCTATTTCATTATATTTTATCCAAAATAACCAAAAATGCCTACTAAATCCTTCAATAGTCATTTGTGGCAGCCATCTTTAACATGTTGCACCACAATAAAACATGAATGCTCTTATTTTCAGAGCATTTATTCCTTATAAAAATCCATGTTCTTTGCCTGTATGTGACAACTGTTGTTGTCAGATATATAGTGGTAATCAGTTGCTTTCTGGTGTGCTTTACATTTTTTCATATTTTTTGATCAGTTATTTTGTATTTTGTTGGGCAGAGAATCCATAACATACATGGCCAACATAGAAAACAAAAATCATTATTGTTTTGAAAATCTCCTGTCTGCAATTAATTGCATTGAAATCAAAATCAAAGACAATTACAGTGTCTCCTGACAGTATACAGAGAGTATTCACATCTTTTTGTTTTGACTTTGTTTAACTCCATGGCCAGAAAGTATTGACTCATTGGTTTCTCTGCTCCCAACCCCTGACAGTTTATACAGTATATGACTGTGCCTTGGTCCCAAAGTTAGATGTCCCTGGTAATTGCTTTCAGGTAACCATGGGCAGAAATGGCAACGCTGCAGATTTCTCTCTTGTTGAGGAGGAACCATGGAAACGCGAGTAAAGTAGATCAAGATCCTGCTCCGCCTTACCCTGAGTTCCACAAGCTTTTCTCTCTGCCGACAAAACAAACATGATAAATCAAAAGACAGAGTGATAAGTGAACTAGTACACAGCTCAGCAATCCGTACAAATGGTCCGACATTCTGTTTTCAGTTGTCTGACCAGAGAACCTACTGTACCATAACACGTTATGGTTGATACTTTTGTCCCAACTGATTTATAAGTAATATCCATATCTATTATAGAAACAGTGCTTACCAGGCACTATGCTGTGAGAAAGATCCCTTCAGATGGCTGTATTGTGAGCCTTATTCAATGCTGCATGCTCTCTGATATACACAGATTAGTGATATTTTCTGCTGTTGTTTTTTTTCTTTTAAAGGATCTGTTTTGATTTGGTTGCAGAAAATACAGTATGTGCTCATGAGATAGGTTGCTAAGTTTCTACTGTACAAGGACTTAAGTATACTGTACTAATCATTTCTACTCTGTCAGGTAAAAATTGATAATTTATTTTTTATTCCAAGTTACGTGGAGCCACAGCATCTTCAATCAGCTGATCAAATGTTTCCATAATTATTCATTATTAATTGGTTATCAGCTTAATTCATCCATGCTTCCAGAGTGGCTTTGACAACTTCAAAACTTGCTGCCTTTTAATAGCACTAAGTCTGAAATAACTTTGAAAGCCTTGGTAATGCATACACTGGGAATTCCCAAGAAAGAAAAGAACATAGGAAATATTTTACAACCTTAATAGTTTCATGAGTGCACTGCCCTTCAGTACATTTGAGCATTAGCAGCAAACAGGTTCTGAAATTGAGAAAAATCAGTTGTGTTAGTGAAGGGGAGCAGACAAATAAACTAAATGGAGCCCCTAGTGACAGATTGAGAGAAATGCAGGTTAATAGGAAACAAACGCTTCAATACCTTTGACTGTTTTGACTTTAAGGATTAAACTCTGGTGTCGGTACACATGCACAAGCCACTAGCTCTAGAGCTTACCTCTAGACTTAACCTCTCTCAAGAGGGGAGGAGTTCTTCTCTAAATGCGGCAGCATATTTATAGGCAGCGGTCAAAGCAGGAAGGGGTATTAGCAGAAACGTGTAGAGGCAGGTACAATTGTTGGGCTCAGTCCTATACAATAGCACAAATACACCAACCATGTGTATTTATTGATTTTTTTTGTCTGTATATATGTCTGTTCATCTCTAAGTGTGTATATGAATTTGTTTGTGGATATTTGTGCGTGAGAGAGCAAGACCGAGACAGAGGGATCGAAGAGAGAGTAAATGGACTGACATACAAAATGTGAGAGACAGAGGAATACAAAGGGTTCAAGCTTGTTACCCTCTGCAGTTCATTGCACTCTATCCATGCTGTGTTTTCTTTCAAATTGTTTATTTGTTTGCTAAATGAACAACCTTGCCTTGAAGATATCAACTGCAAACCGCAGTTGACGTGATGATTATGACAATGTTGATTTACAATAACATTATCCATATTGTTAGAAATGTAGTTCTGAGCAAGAGAATGTCCAGTATCAACTCCAGAAAAATACTTATGGCACAATCTGTGAGGAAGGCTGGGCCATCCTTGTTGAAAAGGTTGTGAAGTATTCCCGCAAGCTACTTTATATGCAGTGTCGACATGCTAAATGTAAAGACACTGGGAGTCTTTTAGGATTAATCCGCCACTGGCATGTGTGTACAGCAGTGCACCATACATTCACTTGGGTCTGGACCAATAAGATTGTACAACAAGAAAATGACTTTGCAGTGAGTGCTGGGGTGGGTCATTACAGACTGAAATCAACACAAGTAGTCTGTTAACATCACTGAGAGAGACCAAAAAATTTAGTAATTTTGCACCATCTTATAATTCCACAATTAAAGTGCCTCCTTGCACTTTGTATACATATTTTAGACCAAGTACATATGAAATGTATAGAATTTTGGCAGTTTCTGTCACTTTTTGCTATCATAACCTATGCTCAGGTTTTTGATTAAGATACTGTACAATATGAACAACATATAACAAATTTAGAGTGATGTTGCTGGTCTTTTTATTTTGGATAGTGGTCGACTAGTTTAATATAGATTTACATTTCATATATTCATTTCCCATCGTTTTGTCTTTTTTCAGAAAGATAGATAATGTTTCTACCAAAATTTATCAGCAGTGTTGTTGACAGGCATACTGAAAAGAGAACCGTTTTTCACATCTACTGTGAACGGGATGGTGTTATTTGATCATTGTTAACTTTTGTTAGAGGATAAAGTCAAATTAACTTGTGTAATTTTCTCAGAGCTAAAGCAAGACAAGGCGCTTGGAAAAGTACCAGCAACGATGTCTAAGTTTTTAAAGCTGAATCTTAGAATGCAAAGCATCCATTTAAGTTAATGGTAAATCTTGACATGTATCTTTAAAATCTTTCGTAGATATCAGGTGTTATTGCAGAACATTTATTTTTCATTACATCTGTCTTAGTTTGGCTTTTTCCTCTTTTCATTTTTCTATGAATACATATTTCAAAATGTAAATTTAGATAATCCTACTTGTCTATTTTGTATCTGTTTTTGATTCAATGCACATATTGGTCCAAAATTGTATAAAATGGTTGTCCTCACTGTTGTCTGACCTCTTCAATTGTATTTTTGCTCTAGTTATTTAATGTTTGACTGTGTGAATGTTGATGGGAATGAAAGCAAAACCAAAAATTATATTTATTTTATTAAGACAAATGGACATGTATTTTACTACTTCTTGTATACATGTAACTATCAAAGCAATAAATATTTATTGGTGAGATTAATGTGTCTTTTTTCCCCAGGGTGTTTTGTAAAATGGGACACATATTTAAAACATAATTTGCATTGTTTTAAGACTGGATAAACTATGACAGCTTTTGCAAATATCACAAAGTAAATCTTAACACTTGTTTGGAGATTTTTGTGGAAAAATGGTTCACAGTTCATCAAGTGAACAACAAACTACAATAGCCTAAAATCTACCAATTACATTATATTTGATCATTCTGGAGGACACCCTAATTAAAATCTTGAAGTTCAATATTGTTTTCTTTAAGTATTTTAAATGGAAAGAATGTGGTTTTAAAACTGAGATGAGATTAAACTATATTGAACAAGTACAAGTACAGTACAATAAAAGGCATGGTAAACACATGCCATTGTAGAAACGCCAATACCTCATTCTTTCTGTGTAGGTTTACTCATCTGCACAGAAATCTTCCATTGGCTTGTTTCTGGACAGGAATTCATCTTGTGCCCCCTGCTGGTCTACTAGCGTCTATTTTCTGGTCATTGTTCAGATATCTCAGATATCAGATCAGATATCAGACTCTGTCCTTCAGGATTAAATGTAGGTATATGTTGAGTTAGGCCTGTGACCTAAAGGAGACTGTGAAAAGCCAAATTACACACAATTATTAGAAAATAAACGAACACACCGAAAGAGAAGACTTTGTAGAAACAACTTTTCGTTCTATTGAATTTACAAGGCTATATGCAACTGTTCATAACAAAACAAGATCTGTAGATTACCTTGAGAAAGAAGGGGTTTTTCTTCGAAGATACATTTCTGTTGAGTTTATAAAATTAGGCAAATTATTAGGACGCTTTGAACTCAACAAGACGAAGGCCATAGGTCCTTGGGCCAACCAATAGGGCAAACATACCTGATGAGGCAGTGGGCCTACAGGCCGGAACATTAAAATCTCTCTAGATAGATTAAGAGCACTACAGGTTCAGGTTTTTGGCTAAACCATCCCTGCTAATTCAGAAGTATAAATGCTGCTATCACGATCCAATCCGGTAGATGGCACTGCCATAAATGTTTCAACAGATACATGAGTAGCTCTGTCGCACAAATATGACGATTCATTCACTTTAGACGCTTGTAAGCTCTTGTTGAGTTGTTGAGTGCAATGTGCATGCAATTGTAGTCCAAGGTAAGAATGAACAATGTCCACACAATATAGAAAATGCAAAAGTAAAAGTTAGTTTCTTGGTAGAAACACTTGTCATATGTGTAATTGTAATAGCTTTGCTGCCAGCGAAAACAGGCTAAATTTAGGCAGAACCCACAACGGAAATGTCTTCGTTATGTGACACAAGCAATGGAGAGGGTCAAACTGATCCATACCAGGTAAGGGCCTCGGGGTTCAAACGCATATCAAGATGTAGTAGTAACTTGTTTATCAGCATCCATTAGTCTAAAAATATGGGTGTATATGTTAGAACATACTTTGTTCATGTTTCAGGATAAAGAACATCCACGCACGCTCATCCCAGAACTGTGTCGGCTCTTCTATCAGCTGGGCTGGGTGACGGGGACAGGTGGAGGGATAAGTTTACGCCATGGGTAGGCTTAAGTATTATCGAGTCACTACAATTGACTAACAATTTAATTTTTACGGGTATTATTTTATTTATGACTAAAGCTGTCACTACTTTCAGAGACCAGATTTACATTGCTCCCTCAGGGGTCCAGAAGGAGAGAATACAGGTGGGAGCTTTATGCAAGAGTTCATAGATAGAATTCAATTTTTAACTCTTTATTTATCTTCAGTTTATGCATCTGTGTCAATGTGACTCTGCAGCCAGAAGACATGTTTGTTTGTGATGTGGCAGAAAAAGACATCAGTTCACCCCCTGCATGGAAAAAGCTGAGAAAGAGCCAGTGCACCCCTCTGTTTATGAACGCCTACACAATGAGAGGTGAGACCATCACCTGCAGGGACCAAATACACAACTTGAGGTCTATACAATCATTTCACTGTAGCAATTATGTAATAGTCCAGAGGAATGGAGGCATACTACTTATGCCATACATTAAAATAATTTGAAGGACATAGCATTCAAAGTGGTGTGATATATGTTACTTAACTTGAGGATACTGTATTCTTCATCGAAGCAAAGATCATGTGAATTATGCAAAAATGTGTCAAAACCTTTTACTGTCAAATGTTGAAACTGTATGTGCTCCTGTACTGTGTTCTTGTGCTCAGCGGCCCAGGCTGTCATACACACCCACTCAAAGGCTGCAGTCATGGTAACATTGTTGTATCCTGGCAAGGAATTCCGGATAACTCATCAGGAAATGATCAAGGGAATTCGTAAAGGCAACTCTGGCGCCAATTACAGGTGGGCATCTGCATGCTGCTGTTAAATGAGGTAATATCACCAGAGGGAGTGTGCACTTGAAATCAGCCCGGCTGCAATTCGGTAGTACTGTAGATACAAGGCAGCAGGCCCGGTGCTGACGATAATCAAAGTGTTGCTGATATCAATAACCCACAACTGTGTGTAATACTGTTCGTACACAGTTCTAATAGCACCATTTATTGTTATTCTTGTTTACCCAGCTATTTAGACAACAGATTGGTTTGATTATTTAATCATTTATTTGGCTCACATAAAATAGTTTTGCAACTCCGCTGGGCTGCTGCAAAACAACACAAACTTTTCTTTCACTAAAGCAGATTGTTTACTACTTAGTATAGATGAAAAAGCGTCAGTAATGTAATGGGGAGACATTTATGTAAAAGGTGTCCATGTTTTCCAGAGTATTGGAACATATTCATCATCAGGGGATACCTAACATTGATCAACAACAAGAGTTAGAATTAGTATGAATTCAATGTTTATTTCCTGTGTATTGACAGGTACAATGATACACTGGTGGTGCCAATCATTGAGAACACCCCAGAGGAGCAAGACCTGAAGGAGCGTATGGCACGAGCCATGGAAGAATATCCTGAAGCTTGTGCAGTCCTGGTCCGTCGACATGGCGTCTATGTGTGGGGAGAAACCTGGGAGAAAGCCAAGACAATGTGAGAATTATTGGCCTTACATCAATGATCCTTTGTATAGTACTGTACACATATGTTTCCTTTTAAAGAATTTGTATAGGTAGTTATTTATGAATATACTGGGATTGAACTGACTGATTTGTACATCTGTGTGTGTTCCAGGTGTGAATGCTACGATTATCTTTTTGACATCGCTGTCCAAATGAAACAGTGTGGACTCGACCCTTCTGCGGTCCCCTCAGAAGAGAATGGCATTGTTTGACGGTAGACATAACTGGTGCATGATAAACGTGTGGGGGAAAATGTATTTCAATCTAATAGGTTGGAGGCTGTAGGCTTTAATAGATATTTGTAAAGCAAGGAAGATTCATAGTTGTCAGGTTGGGAAGTTTGGTTTTATATGAACTGCTGGTCAACTGCAGCACGTTCTCATGCTAGTTGTGTCAGTATGTTGGTGGGTTTCTTTGGTCCAACTGTTATTGGCAAGATCTTTGTTTCAGATGAAAGCTTGTAGGTTCTTTACTTCCAGCCCAGAACTAAGACACTTTGAAAAATGATCTGAGGTTGCTGACCCACAACTACAGGTATATATGACACACAAGCATTCATATTTACTCATCTAATATCATCACCCCCAGCGAAAGTACGACTTAAGTCACACAAAGCACCTGATATATATGTAAATATATAGGCATGTATAATAACATGATGCTCCTCTGTTTTTAAAATAATACAAAGCTTATTATCCAAACTGTTTGCAATTCCTCGTCAGACTCAGATAATTTGTAATTATGCAGTGAATCAGATGATAAGCAATGTAGAAAATGTGCATTTGCTAAGCTTTATAAATCACCAGAGACATGTGACAGTCTAAGAGCTTTTTAACAGTGAGTTATGCCCCAGTATTGTGGCATTCATGTCTCATGGGAAACAGAACACTCAATGCTAAGCCATATTTTTTGTGTTGATTATTATGTAAATGTTTGGTTTTTAAGTTTAATAAAATCCTTGTGACACACTCAATGGCAGTATCGACACTTTAAACATCTTCACAACTCTTACACACAACACATACTTTGTTGATCTGTTAGTAATGTTAAGGTTAAATTTAGTACCTGCAGTCAGGCAAATAAGATGTTTGAACTGACACAAATACATTTGTAACAATGTAAAAACATACAATGTAAACACCATCATTTATTTTTGTGATAACAATGTTATTTTCATAGAATAATTTAAACTCTTAAAATAAACTGTTTCACGCAACTCACTCTTAGCTTAGCAACATATCCTCAAGGTCTTAACGGTTTCATGAAACCTAATATATACCACTCTCCCTCAAATATCTTTCAGTAGTATATTCACAGATTAACAGTCAATAAATGTCCACAGTCTTGACGTTACGCATTCAACATGAAAACAAAACAGTTATGTAGATATGGGATGTTTCCATAACTAGTCCAGTGTAATCCATTGTTTTTGGAAACGCATGTATGCCCTTAACAGCAGTAAAGGTCATTTAAACGAACAGATTCTAAAAGCACTTGGGGAGTATATTTTGGGCCCAAAGTGGATTTTCCTCCCTAGGTTAAAAAGAAAATGACTGCTCTATCAGCTGTAGACATGCAATTATTCAACCACTCATTCAGCTGGTGGCTGGTTTCCCTTGGAACAATTTGAACTGGGTATTTAGTGGCTAGCAAGATACGTTATCTATAGTGAGTTAACTATGAATATAAACTGCATATGATTTTGTTAATGGTTGTGAAAATAGCGTTTTATCTGACCTGACAATGTGACCAGAACAATGGAGTCTGTCGGGCTTGTAGCACTTTCTACAAACACTTTTATAATTTAGTCTTCTGGACAACTTCTGTTTAATGGTCATTCATTAGAGTTCATGGGTTCGACATACGAAATAGCTTGCAGCATAAGTGAAATGTATAATACTAAATGTTTACTGTGGAAAACGGTGTGTTCACAGAACTATGAGGCTCAAATGACCTGAACAGATGGCTCAAATGACTGCTTAAAATGTGTGTTTTACTTGGCTAGTTAGGATTTGATTAGCACAACTTTCATAGTAGTATTAAAGTGCATGACTTCTTACCTAGTTGCTATTAAGAGTCACATTAGTTCAATGGCCTGACACAACATGATAGATAACCATATACCACTGTAAGACCTCTTAGGCCTCTGGTTCATCTCAAAGAATTTTGCCTTTTTTGTTGGCTTAACACTGCATCCAGGGTTGCACTTACATTCTGATTATAACGGGTGAAAAAAATCATTGGATCAGACCAGTGTTATATTGGGCTCTTATTAATTCATTTGATGCTTATGGTCATCATTCTTATCCATTAAGGAAAGCCTGGTACATCTGAGAGTTTAGGCTGCACTGAAAGGGAATTGCAAAACAAATAATTATTTTCAGTGCTATTTGATTCAGAAACCTTTATTAAGATACTTTCCCTGTACTTAGCAATTAAATAACCAAATAATATTTTCTCCATCATAATATAAGTTGCAATGTCTATAATTTCATTTTTCATGCCAGTATTATTTCTGTATCTTCATTACTGAATGTTTCTGTCCCGAAATCACACCATTGCCCTACTTTCCCCAGCAATAAACTGCCATGACAAACCACCCACTTCTTGCTACCCCACAGTGTCTAGCCACGTGTTGTGTCAAGGCCACAGCATCTTTTAACATGCCTGCCAAGTACAAATTACAAGCACGCCACAGGGACAGAACTATAGCTAGCAGGGCATGACTGGTGAACAGCTCAAATGATCAGAAACACTAGTCTCTGGACAGAAAAGACATGCAGGAGCAGGATGATAAATGAAAGAGGTGCATCATTTTAGAGAATGAGAGACCAACATACTGGATAAAGCAGTTTCAAAATCACACTTCAGCATGTATTCAGTTGAGCCAAACCACAAATGCCAGTGTAGTTCATGGTTTGCACATTATGGTGGACCAAGCCACTAATTCCTTTACATGAAGCCATTTTCATGTACTGAATTTCAAGACATCAAACATGTCATTGCACAACCACAAAAGGCACATTTTTGAAAGGCTTATAGAACCAAAGGTTGATACATCTTTTGGCTTCAAAACATTTTGGCAACCAAGATAATAATTCAGACATAGTGCCAGAAGACAGGTCTCACTAACCTTGAAAAATCCATGACAAGTGTGCATTCATCATCTATCCAGTTCTTCAGCCTGGCTTATAAGACAAGCCTTTGGCTGACTTTTAAACCCACCTGAAATGGGGAAACTAGACCCCGATTTCAGGCTTACGTTCAAGACAGCATAGACCTATCATAGAGGACGGAGAGCCACTCTACCACTCAAGACTAGTGTACAGTAGACTGGTTCAACATGGTAGTGATTGTATCCTGGTTTTTCCAGTCTCAATAGACCACTGAACACTTTTCAAAGAAAAAAAATGGAATGCCATCTTTAAAGAGCTTTGATGCTTTGTATAATTAATAATAGGCCTATGGTGCCCTTGAGTTCTAAAAAGTTTGGCTTGTGATTCTAAAATTGAAAATATTATGTTTGGACTTTTTATACATATTTGTTTTTTGTCTGTACTTAAGAGATAAAAGTGTACCATGTAGCATTATGAGTCAAAGTGTACATTGATGCTTGGACATAGCTAGATTCAGATTGTTGCTTAGTTTGAGGTTTTTTTTAAAGCTTTTTTTTTCTTTTTTTTACTCTAGCTAAGTCTTGTTGATTTTATTTGTGCTGATCCTCATATTGATTGACCAGCCTGTGGAGCAGCAGACAGAGGCGTGTGGGCGTTTTATGATCTCTCCTCATCCTCTTTCCATCCAGCAAAGTGCTTAAAGACAATCAATCTTAACTCCTCTCCTCAGGAGATGGTGTCGGTCATGAGGATGATATTGATCTGTGTGGAGAGGTCTTTGAATGATCTTTAGTCAGTCCCCAAACTTCAAATTGTTGGCAGAGGAAAATGCTAATTTGAAAGCTGATGCATACTAACCACTGAAGGCAATGTAGTTGGTAGAATCATATTTACAATGTGTACAGTAACCCACATAGGTCACGTTTTGCGCAAGTATAGATGCATGGTGACAAATGCACAGATGTGTCAAAACGGACTGAGACCTTTTATAGTTTGGGTCGTTATGGGAAATTCACAGGAAACATTGACGTCAAACGTGTTTTCCCATTTCTATACTCTCTACGCTCATTGTTTTAGCTTTAGGCATTATTTGACATCCTCCTCTGTTATATGTACTTGACATCAAAAGAACATTTAAGACATGAGCTATTCTGCAAAATTGTGGAATATAAGCACATATAATAGTATAATCCAATTGGTATTGTATTTTATCTTCCAAGGCTCATTACCATGCTTTGCAGAAATCTGGGCTTGTACAGGAGGTCACATGACCACCGCTCAGTACAGTTTTTGGAGGTCATTCAAATTCAATGAGGACCCAGAGTAATTAATCAAAATAATGTATTCAGGAAAAACAAGGCAGTCTGAGTTAAATATTGGTGAAAGGTAAGGTATTTGACTCTAAGCCAATGTATCCATAATGTTGTGGTAGGAGGCATCTGAACTGTATTTTATATTGTTTGGCTGACTCTTCCAGTAATATACTTTATCTCTACAATGTCCTGTTACCCAAAAGCAATACCATCAAATTACAGTCACCCATTAGTTCTTCAAGAACATAGTTTTTACAGTAAATGCATTTTATGCAGTACCATAGCATTCCAAACATGTTTCCTCATAGTCTTTTGTAGTGTTAAATGAAAACAATTCTTCATGTTGGAGTGAAGACATGGGTTCATAATTGGTATGACTTGACATATTTCATGGACATGTGCGATTATAGAAAACGCAATCTAGAGACAGACACTTTTCATTTTCAGTTTTTTTCTCCCCCTCTTCTTACTGTCATACAGACTTTTCTAACAACAAAAACATTTGAGAACATCCCTCTCATGAAACCTTGATGCCCAAGAGGCCCTCCTCCTGCATCACCTTGAAAATGTTTAATAAGATCCCATCTCTCTGCTCCTGTAAAGACATTTAGGCCAGACGTGAGTGAAATACTCTTGCGTTAAAGTACCAGAAACGAGTCATGTTGAAAGTGTCAGACTGATGCTCTGCTGGGGTTTAGGTGTGAGGAATAAATCTAACTTACCCTTTACTCTCTGCATTGGCCTCATCTTCTGCATATTCGTCTTTGGGGGCGGCCATTTTAAATATTAAGCAAGCCAGAGAGAACAAGTGCTGTGGGACGCCAGTGATTTTAATAATTGAAGAACAGCCTTGGTAGCTTTGGAAAATCCTTCTCATTTTCCCTTCCCAATCCTCAAGTTTTTTTTTCCTTTTTGGCGTGAACATGCCTTATACATGCCAACATAGCTGATCCAAAGTTCCCAATTGGCTGATAAAAGAAAAGATGAAGATCAAGAAAGATGGGAATTAAAACGTGAATATTATGAGGCCAAGCATCCATTCAGTTTGACAATGCAAAGGCTGTGGGCATAACCAACAGATGAAAACATGTCATTTTCCCTTTGTGAGTTGTTAACACTTAAGTCATCCTCCCAATGTGTAATTTGTCTGACAAGCATTTAATTCCCAGGGTGTTTAACAATATGATAGGACATCTACGTAATTGTCTTGACATCAATCAATTGTTATGACATCATGTAATGATACATTCTGCAGTAAAACACAGAACTCACTAAAATGCACAACATCTCTGAGTAGACTAGAGGTATAGAATTGTTCAACACGAGAAAAAAACCTTAGACTGACTTAACACATGCTGAGGTTGATGTTGGCAAATATTTTATCGGATGTATGTATGTACGCATGTACGCATGTACGTATGTATGTTGACAAACCATGTAGGTCCTTATTTGAAATTCCACAGAAGGTTGTTAGATGGGTTTGAGTAGAGAATAGAAACCGAGAATATGTTTTTCAACAGTCCTTATGAAATTTGTACTTAACATGTGTCAGAAGACTGCAATGATCGGTAATAGTGTTTTGGATACGACTGAATGACAAGTTCTTTTTAGAGAACCATTTAAGTGGGTGTGTCAGACTGTATATGGATGTCTTATGCTAACCATTATCTGAAGTTCTCAGTTGGAACAAAATGGCATACACCTCCCCACCCCCATCCCACCCTCCCTTTGTGAACCCCAACGATATTTTTAGATATATTTTCTGCTGGCAAACTCTGACATCTCTCAAAATTAAAATTCATATTTCATCAAAGCCTGCATAAAATGCTGATTATTGAAGATACATCAGAATGCATCCCTAGTGTCGGAAGATGAAAGTGTTCTAATCTTTCATAGTTATGTAACCATTACGCCATTAATATTACTTTCCTCATAATGTGCAGCATCGGAAAACAGCTGCTGTGTTTGTACCTTTACATGGATGGGGATTCCAGACTTCACATGTAGGCCTAGTGATTGAACTTGTTGTCAATTATCAACTGCAAGACACAAAACATCATGAGACATATGATGTATTAAGTATAAACCACCACCTGTCCAATATATTCAAAGACTACCTATATTACAGCTAAAACATGTTGTTAGTGGTCGAGAGTGGTTACACACTTGGCTTGGTGTAGAGGCATTACAGAAATGAATTTATTTGGTATTTGGATCCACTTAACTTATCATAACACAAACTCCATCCATTTTTTTCCACTTATCCGGGGCCGGGTCGCGGGGGTAGCAGTCTGAACAGGGAGGCCCAGACTTCCTTCTCCATGCACACCTCCTCCAGCTCCTCCAAGGGGATCCCAAGGCGAACCCATGCAAGCCGAGAGCCATAGTGCCTCCAGAGTGTCCTGGGTCTCCCCTGGGGCCACCTCCTGGTGGGACATGCCTGGAACACCTCCCAATGGAAGCGTCCAGGAGGCATCCGAAACAGGTGCCCGAACCACCTCAGTTGGCTCCAGAACCAGTGAAAAAGGGCAGCCCTGGCATAACACAATCTTAGCCAATGAAAAAGACAAGGAAACACAAACTAGCCAATTGCAAAAGTTAGAATGACTAGATGTCTGTTAATGAACAAGCTTCCATTAACGCTGCAATTCCAATGCTGCCACAGGCATACAATGTTCGGGGGAAGTCTATTTGCCCAAAATTAATTGATTATAGGTTGTATAGACTAATACATGGGAATGTGCAGTAGGAGGGAAGAAGATTTGGGCTGCACTATCTGTCCAGCTGGATCCTGTTCATGAGAGGTACAGAGAAAGCATCATCAGTAGGAAACAACACATTCCTGGGTCATAGAACAGGGAGACAAATGGGGGTTTTGTTTAGAAGGAGAAACCCATAGAACAGGAGCCAGAGAAGAGGGCTGGTTCTTGCAGTACAAGGAGTGTATTGGGGTTTGTGGAGAAAAGGTGATAGGGAGTTTATACACATGACACATAATGGAAAAGGGAACAAACTAAGGAAAGATAATGGAGCAATATAGGAGGGAGGGGTTTTCCTGATATTGATCATATAATGTGTTTTTTAGGAGTCTGGAGGTTTTTGAGTCTTCCTGTACAAACTGCTGCACTGCTGAATAAACCAATCAAGTCATCTATCAAGATCTTCTGTCTCTGACTGTAGTTTTCATCCTGAAGTTATATATCCTACAAAAGCAACCTAGATTCCATGTTGAGGAGAGCAAATGTTGCCATAGACATGATTCTGCACACAAACCTGCCTACCTGCAGGTGGCAACCATGGCCCACCTCATTAAGAAGACACACACGCACAAACTCTACTCGTCCATCCATCCTTTCAGCCTAGCTTTGTGTGTTTATGTTATTCTGATAATTCACTGATAATTCAGGGAGCTATACATGCATTGATTTCCGGTAGTTGGACAGAAGGGGGGTTGAAAGTTCTAGTGCAGTGCAGTCTGTGTTCCACAGAAGCGCAAGTGTTTAGGCTTTCTAGATCAGTGCGCCGCGGCCATTCAATTTAATGAATTCCATGTGCTCTCTATTCAAGTCATGGACTGCACCAAGTGTCTGCGCGACTGTGCTTCATTGACGTGTTAGGAAGGAACAGATTATGAATGTGTTGCCTGTTGCCACTGAACGACGATCTCACACGTTTTCCTGACAATGCAGAATTCATTATCACTATTGTAGGTGCCTTTATGTTTAACACACCGGACTGCGGCGCAAAGAAATGCACATTTTGGTGGCTTTTTTGTTGCAAAGTGGATAGGTTCTTTCCTCCTGCGATTGGTTTCCCTCTTAGATGATTTCACTGTGAACCAAGTAGATGGAGATATGTTGAGGTGCATGAAGAGACAACTGGATGAATCTAAAGCAAAATCTAGGAATTCTTGAAATGGTGAAGAGGACTCTGGTGACATGGATTCCATCCCAAATACATTTCCGTGGTTGTAAAGGGGTGGGCGTTATTTGGACACGATAACCGACATCTATCATATTTTAATGGCTTACGTTTTCCCTGTGCGATCCTTACTTTAACAGCAAGTACCTTATCTGCAGTAGCGATCATAAAGTAATATAGGCTATGCTTATATGGCATTTGTCGCCTGTTTCTTTCGTTGATTATTGAAGAAGCCAAACGACAAAATATAAACATATTGAAAGCTCCTTCACGCATTCCTTGGGTACAATATGACCATGTTACACTGGGAAACTATCAAGTGAAGACCTGTGTAGAACACTACGTTCTGTTTGCGAAGAAATGGCATTGGAAGAAATGTGAAAGAAAAAAGCCTTTTGGCGAGATCTCCGCGAAACTGCAGGATTTTCCCCCTTTGGAATACCAAGTCATAGGCTACCGACACCCCATGTTTTTTAATACCCGAGCCACGGAAATTGTGGTCACGTCGATATTCCACCCAACTCTTTTCATTCAATTTTCATTTTTCGACTGCATTATATTTCAAGAGCTATCCAACGCACATGAACGTTCTACACGCTCTAAACCATTGCATGGGTGAGATTTGTGGCTCTCTTTTCCAGCATGTCTCAACAACAGGCACCGGGCCCCTAGATATTTTTTCTCTTATTATCTCAATCATAATCTTTCGAGAAAATGCGTAAGTATTTATTTGTTTGTGTTTACTTTCTATTATATCAAAGCAAGGCACTGTCATACATTCCGTAATCATATATTGATTCATGGTATAAAGTGGAATGATACACAAGACTAGTTTGTTTCATTGCTTACAGCGTGTTAGCGCTGCGTTTTTGTTAGACATCCACAATTTTCGCAACATTTTCACGAAAATTGTTTAGGTGCAGTCGTTTTTGGGTGTGCAAGGTATGTGTGTGTGTTTGTGTTTGAGTAAGTGAGTACGAGAGAAACAGACACACACAGTGAGAGAAAATTAGCGAAAGATGAGATAACGAGAAAGAGAGAGACAGGAATGTAAGCTGGTGTACATGTAATGAAAAGGGGAATAGTTCTCGCGCTGCTGCGACACACTGCGATTTGGTATTTTTGTTTCTTCTAAACTGTATGTAGCCCCTGAAGCGATTAGGTCCTTAATGTCTGAATACGTCATGTGGTCATTCTTATTCAACTCAGCTGTGCTTTCTGATGCTGCTTAGTAATGACACGTTTGCAGTAAAGAGGCCAACGTCTTGCTATTTCATTAACGTGGCAGATTTAAATGTAGCCTACTTACCTGGGAGTTGTGGCTACTGTAGGTGAGATTTCAAAACTAGCCCATATTCTGTCAAACGGTATGCCAGTGCTACCTAAACCTTGCACATTTCCATGATGCTTAATTTACTTTCACCTATATACATTTACATTTCAAACCTAACATTTCTCAGATCAAATATTATGGATGCAACTTGACCGAAACCAAAATCAGCGAATTGATGCACAGGTTATATAATTTAGTGGTGATTCAGATTAGTGGGTGGTTGCTGCTGTTGCAATACCGCAACCCGCTTGGCTTGGGTGGGTAAAAATAAGTTTTACTGAACAATATCCATTGGAATTTATGCCGTTCCTTTGAGTTATTGGACTTTACCAGCTATGGGTTGTCCAATATTATAGATCATGTGAACAAGTAACATCACCGCACACAGCAGCCATACAGCTCAACTAAAACGTGGTCCTTCATGATCAGTCAAATGAAAAGAGGTGCCAAGCCCGTTGACATATAGATGAAGCACATGCAGTGATTGAACATTTAACTGCAGATCAAGAGGTCGTAGGTTCAAATATGCAACTATATATAACTTTGTTTTAAAGCGTCTGATTAACATTAGTATATAGTAAGTCCATTTTCAGCACCTCCTTGGATAGACAGCTCCTTTAATTCTAATGGCCAACCCATCTCAAAGCTGACGTGTTACCTGTACAGTGTCCTTTCTTGAATCTCACTGTACATTTGAAAGAATACGATTTGTACCTAAATATTAATATTAGCCAAATGTAGAACATTGTAGTTCTACGTAGAATTATTTTATCTGATTTAGAAAACCTTCTGAAGTCTTAGTAACCTATTGTACTCTCATAGAACTCTTAATTGTTTGTATGGCATCTTTTAAAGGGGCAAGTGTAAGGAGACATTATTCAACACATTCCTTGTTTCGGGAGTAAACTGTGTTTACTGATAATTGTTTGTATGAGCTCTCAGTACTTTCAGTGTCCATCTTCTTTTTTTCCACTGTAAACATCTCTCTTTCCAGGTTGACATGGTGAAGAGTTTCAAATTCAAATGCTATAGTTGACGTGCTCTCTCAATGCAAGTTTGGTAAACCTCATCAATATCATTCATTATAAACTTTTGGGTTTGCCATTATTGATTTTCCTCTTACCTGCTGTTTTCTGGTTACAATCTTGGGGGGTCACTGACTGAAATGACCAACTCTGAAATGGTAAACATCACTTTAACTATGAAGAGGATATTTATAATGATTAAGACGTCTGTCCAATTGAACTTGCTTATGTGGTTAAATGTTTCCTTGAACACATTTAATTTTGGGAAAGTTACCTAATCAGTTAAATCTATTGCGTTTAGATAGAAAATGTATTTACATTTAATGTTATGTTTGTGATGTTAGGGAAATAACTATGTTTTAATATGTATTCCTTTAAATATTATGGTTGATGGTGCTGTTCATCATCAGTCCTTTTGAACTTAGGGCTGAAACTGTCCTATATATTACTACCGTTTGTTGGGGTAACATTATGAACTAGCTCCGGCAACTGTCTCTCTCCCTTAGTTCATGGGTTTTGTTTAACAGTAGGGTGTTCTCCAAGTTCATAGAGACCCAGACATAGATTAAGCCTAGTCAAATTTGTATTTAGATTTCTGTCATTGTCTATGTTGACCCTCATGTAGCCTTTACTTACAGCACCTGACTCCCATTGTTGATTGGTGGTGTGCTGTAACGTCTTGCTCCACTTCAACACAACATATGTTTGTGTCTAAATCTGGGGTCTACTGCATGAATGGGACTGCTTCACATTGTACCTCCAATTTCCAACCTGTCAGTAGCTGTTTTTATGCCTTTTAGAGGTTCTACCTACAGTAAGTCAAACATCCCTTAACATTGATCTCTATCCACTCTCCCCCCTTGGTGATGGAGTCACCAAAGCAGAGCTAATGACTGAGTCACAGCAGGTAGAGAATAGCGAAGCATTGTATCATGCACCAGATGTACATTACATACCACCCACCCATGTGTCCTGTTGGCACCTAGCAGCTTCCCTAATCACACTCCTACACATGACAGAATTCAGCTGTGCTCCAGAAAAAAATCCCCAAAAAGATGTAGGCTAGCTTGTTGCAAATATAAGCACACCAAACAGCTTAGACACAAACCCTACAGTATAGGTACATTTATGTCATTGTTATAAAACAGGTTTGTTTCTCAAAATGAATGTAAAAATTCCATGTTATGATAGATGGTTTGCGATGCGGAGAAGAGTTCTGTCTCTTATTTCACTCTCTTTTTCCGTCTTACTTGTTAGGTGGCTCGATTAGGTTTAATCTCTTTAGCATAATCTTCTATTACTGAACTGAGCCAGTTATCTTCTCTGTAATTTGGATTGAGGTGTTATGTGAGATTGATCAGAAATCCTTTAACATTCTGCTTCATGGTCAGTCTTTGCTAGATATTCTCTGTGTTTTGATGGAATTAGTAATGAGTAAAGAGTAGCGTAACTAAAAAGGAAATCTTAGTAAAATATGGTTCTCATAACAAAATAAAGCTTTTCACATCCATTTCTTTTGTGTCTGGAATTCAATAACACGGAAAGCTTTGTAGAGGAATTATTGTCGGCCTAGCTATATATTGCAGTAATAGTAATGTTATGACACTTTATTTGTTGTTTCGTGGGCATAGTCTCACTTATTCACAAATATCTTGTTTTTGAGATTCATGCAAAAGTGCATAGACTTGTTTGAAGTGTCAGACAGTTTTAGGAACCAAATAGAGAGACGCAGAGACCCATGCTAAAATGACACAACATTTTGGTTCTGTACTGACATTGAATTTGGATTAGAAACAATGACTATAAGGTTGAAGCTCAACTATCAACTTTAATTGGAGGGTATTTATATCCATAAACTGTGGGCTAAATAAGAACCTTCTGCCTTACTGTATATAACTATACATTTACAGGTGATACATCTATGCAGGAATTTGAAGTGCTTTTAAAGGCTTCATCAAGTTTCATAAGTTAAATGCCACATAAGAGTACATGTATTAGAAAACACGTTAACAGCATTTGTGATCATTTGTGATCTCTACTCAAGAGAAAAGCTTGCCTCATAATTGGAAAGCTTTCAATTGTTGACTATGAGGAGTCCAAGTCTCTTCCATATCATATTCATGAGCCAAATGGTGCATGCTGTAATATTCATGAGAATATTAGAAGTCTGAAACACAAGAGAGACCCTATCTCAAACGGACCAGGAGACATAAACATCTCTTTGTTTCTGTTTTTCTTCCCCCAATGCCACTAGACAGAAATGCACATTTTGTTCCTTGTATTATTGATCCTGTTCCTATGTCCCCAACGGAGAAAGCCATTGTGTTTCTCAGCATAGACTGTTTATCAAATAAAGAAAGTGAGGTAGAGTGGAGAGTGGCTTAGTGATGCCTCGGTAATCTGTTGGCTTTGACTCTAGGCTGAAGAACTGAAGTGTGTCCAATCAAACAGAGCCATGTTTTAAAAGGCCCGGTGGTCTTCTGGATGAGTCTGTCTTTATGACCCAAGATCAAGGAGACAGTTTCCACATGATAGCGCTTCTGTGCTCTGGCAGTGCATGATCAGGGTATGTCACAGTGAATGGCTCTATGTGGTACTGGACTTGTGCTGAGTGACGATGGTGGCATTTGTGTGCAGGTCAAAAGAGAAAAAGGGAATCTACTTTTTCGTTGTTTTAATGTAAGTGGCCTGCAGTGCCACCTATACTGACCTATACTCTGGTATAGGTGGGTGGAGCAGTATTTGTATATGTGACTGTAAGGGGGGATTTCTTCAAATGGCCGCATTCTCAAGCCTGAGGCCTAATTTTGAAAATCAAGCACAAAATAAATTTTCAAGGCTTGATAACAAAGTGTATCACAAACCCCTCGTATTGGCTATGAATTTAGAACCACTCAATCCAAATCAAACTCAATCTCAATTATTATCATTATTTTCCTCAATAATTTTTATTGACGCTGCTCAACTGTACAACAAAATCCAGAACCTCTCAGTGAGACACACATAGGTGGAAACATACATACAACGTATAAAACCAAAACTAAATGTATCTACCTTTTTGGACACATGCAATCATTCTGACGTCATGTTTGACAATGGAATATGATACAATGGAACAATTGAACATGATAAAAGATGCAGTAGCACCTTTGTATCTCCAACAGCTTTAAACAAATGACAGTTTACATGCCTGAACTCAGTCAGCCAGTGTGGGATGCCAGACTGGTTATATCGGGTTTGCATCTCTGCAGAAACAAACAACAACATTAGCAATAGATCAGAGAGCATAGCAGTAATTCAAGCGTGTATCATGGGCTCCTGAAAATCAAGTGGTCTAAGAACCATGGAGAACCACATGGGCCCTTGGCTGAGAGCTTGTTGCGCGTTTGGCATTTGTTGTTGGAGCCGGACGCTGACCGTTCCAGCCACCAGCATGTTAGTGTGTCTCAGCTCATTAGAGGATTGGTTGTGTAATGCCATCTGTATTCCAAGGATGAGCACCAACATTTGTGCCTGAACGTAGATTGAGGCTCTCTCTCTCTCTCCTATTTCCCACCCTTCTCTCTTCTTCTTTTTTGAGAATATTAAACCACACACAGCACAGTGATCGTTTTTTAGTCTTAAGAGACAGCAAATCAAGTGATGAATCTCATAATTCTCCAATCAAATCATTGTCTTAATCTTCTTGTCTATAAAGTTAGTGTTATATTGACATTTTGTCTGGCAGTGTTTCGAGTCAGATCAATATGGAAATATGTAGAGTATGCAATAATAATTAGAAATGTGAAACCTTGAACTCTTTACGAAACATAACTTTTTTCAAAACCTTGTGTAAAAAATCAGTTATGGCCTATAATAGCTCTTTCCATTTTGGAATGAGCCCTGTTTTTAATTACTATACATGGTGAATTAGCTGATGAATAATGAATGGAGTTCCTCACGCTAAGTGCAGTGACTGCTAATGCACACTACCTCTCTGCCTTGCTCCTTTTCTCTCTCACCATGTGTCTCTTAATCTGTGCATTTTGACTTTCTCTATCAGCCTCCCATCAACCTTATTTTCTCTTTGACTAACTTAATTAGGTGAAACTTGGAGAACTATATACTTATGTGAGACATAGTACATGAGCCAAGAACCATTTTGGATGAAGTCCAGTCAGTTTTGAGAACCTATGGTTCTTCTCAGAAATATATAGAAATTTCATTGTTACAGTTATACAGTATTGTTACGGGTGACTAGCACAAGGAATCAAACACTTACCTAAAGTATAAGAATTAATTCAATGGTTTTTGTAAACTGTTAATAAACTTAGCATTTCTACTGTCATAAACTGGAATAAAAAATGGCGTAAAATACATATACATACATATATGAACTATATATATATATATATATATATATATATATATAGTCGATTATAATATGGGTATAGTCGATTATAATATGGGTAACAAAGATGAAAAAAATGAATGTATGGGTTAAAAAGGGTCTAAGAATTTATGCACTTCCTGCAAACAGTATACATAGATTAAGATTAATACAGGACACCCTTTTTATCACACAAATGTATTCATGTGAATATGTGAATGTGAATATCTTTAATAAATATCCTTCATTGCAAAATATTCAAATATAGTTGTGAATTAAATATCTGTGCTAAAAAGCAAACTGGCCTTTGCCCCAGATGATTGATACATTAAATACATTGTAAATGTTTTTAGAGACATAAAAACAAATGCAAAACATCAAGACAACTCTTATTAAATTAAAACTTTTATTGTCATCCATAAATAAGAGATTCTACTGGGATTCAATCCCTCTGAATGAATATAGTCTTAGAAGATCCAGTGTCCCTGTAAGCCTATGAGGCACAGCGGTAGCAATCTCAAGCCAAACTAAATTCTAAAATCCCACAATACATAACATCTGTTCTCATTATCCAACATATCCCATATCCACTTAATGCTCATTCACATCAACGCAGAAAATATTCTTCTCCCTTTTCCTCTTCCTTCCTCTACACACAGAAATTGCGCTAACCCATAGCCACACAGCTGTGACAGAATAGAAGACAGCGGAGTGAATAATCCTATTTAGAAAAGGTGCATTTGACAAGGAGTTAGCTGCCAGCCGATATACTGGAATTAATGTGCTGTTCTGTATAACATTGTGTAGTAGCTGCTTTGCAAACATGCTACACATTCTAGGAACATGCTTCTCAGGCCCAGAGATGTGGGATTCTTGTGGTGTGGATGTTGTATAAAAACAGTTTGATAGCATAATTTGGTTATTGTATTAGTATGTAACCGTTTGCAATTTATTTGCATGAGGGATTATAACGTTCCAGAAAAGATAAGTGAGGGAGAACATAATGTTCTTCATTCAACTTGTCAGCTTGGTTTTAAAATAAGAACACTGAATGTTCTTCAGAATGTTCATCCACCTCTAAGTCATTATGTGGATTAAATAGCCTCCCACCTTTGGTTCTAGGTAGATCTAGGTGGACTTCCTCAGCGCCTGTTATTTCATTGAAGTAGAGCAGTATAACACAAGCTAGTGACCAGAATACTAACACTGCTCTTGAATTCAGCCCCACTAGCAGTGACTCTGCCACCCATGGCACGGTGTCTAATCCTTCCATAGAGACCAGACAGCCTTGGCAGAGCACATCTGAACACAGAGATCCCTGCAGATTATTTCGCCCTGCAATTATCATAATGGAGTCAGCATAAGGTAAAACGTGAGCAGAAATGTTATTATTGCCAGGAGAGTGTGCATTTATTGCACGGAAGGGATGCAAGACAGAAAGGGCATAGCCAAATATTCAGCATTGCATTGGCCACAACTACACACATGTACATGTTGATGCTTTCAACTTCAAATCTCATACTTTAAATACATCTGAATTGAAACTTTCTCTCAATGAGCGCTGAATACTGTCCTGACAGAATGCATTGGACTGATCAGTACATACATTTGACAGTGAGGCCAACCATAATTGACGCCATAAGTCAGTCTCCACAATACAGCAAAATCCCCTACAAAGGTTAATGTCTGGAAGCATTAGCACTGTATGAGTTTGTGTAATTACCTTTTACAAACCCAAACCTCTGAGCTACTACTGCTGAAAGTAAAAATGGCTCAAGATGAAAAGAGGATATAACACAGCAGCTGGCAAAGTCACCTTTTCCGTACCTATAGCACTCTATCTACTATTTATTAGGAAAAATGTGTTGTTGTAGTTCGTCCTCACAATCCACTATTTGACCATAATTATAGATGCCAGTTTAATTGCTCTCGTTTTTCACTAAGTATAATCTACTCACAGTCTAGAGAAAATTAACATGGTTATTCAAAAAATTGTGATAGTTTTAATGATAATGTGCAATGCCATCTGGAATACTGGTCCAGACAGAATGAATTGACTCATAACCTTCTTGTGAACTCTGGATGGTCAGAGAGAGAGAGAGAGATTTTCCTACAGGCTTTGGACTTTGGACAATAAAGAGAGGCAACAAACGAGCTCACTAGAATGCCATGAAATGTTTTTAAATATCTTACAGTGTTTTAAACGCTCTTGTGTAGTTTTACATTTCATCCTGATTATGCAGAGAAGCCAACCAAATAGTTGATGTAATCGATAAACCAATATGGAAATGTGTTTTCCATTTTCAGTAAGTATGTTTATTGAATGTGTAAATTAAGTTTAGATATGAGACATGATTTTGTTATCTATAAGGACAAGGAAATAAAACAGGTAAAGGTCACTTTGTGCATTGCAATCTGGGAAAGTAACTGCTGTAGCTGGCTCCAAGGCACATGCTCTCATGCTCTGATCTAGTTCCTCTTCACCCTTCGAACTTCCCCTTTCCTGCTCACAGCATGTCAATTTTCTCTGCCAATTTAGCAATGATGTTTGGCCCCAAGTTCTCCCAACATGAAGTCTGGGGTCCTGGCCTCCTCAGGCCTGTGCTAACCTAACTCAGTATCCTCTGGAGCAAATCAGAGACAAAACCTTGCCATTCTTTTCTTCTGGTATGTTATGACGTACATATTAAATACTTCTGTTGTGTAATATTTTGTGATTGACTAGCCAATAACAGGCCACCACTCGTGCTTAGGCTCTGAAGACCATAATTATGTGGAGTGAATTGGAATGACGTGCTTCACTCCACCACTTTCCAATCCCCACCTACTTACTGTTCCAATTACATTCCACACATCCATCCCTAAGTCCACTCAAAATAACTCATTAATTCCATGATTGTGGAATGAACTGAATAACCTAATTGATTTGGAGCAAAACTGTGGCAGTAGACAAGGAAAAGGAAGTATGTAAAGATAAGGGTTAGGACATTCTTTGGTGAAAATCCTGTCCCATTCTGATCAAAGCAGAAATGCATGGACGAAAAAGCCTTATGTAGTTCATGTAGGTACCTGAAAGAGTAGACATTTAATGTTAGCCTGACCCAGCCCACCCCTCTTTCTAGGGATTTGGTCATATTGGCAGAGCTTTCATTTTTGCCTGACCTGCTGTCATTTCTCCTCTTCTCTCCTTCCTGTGACCTCAGCGAATCAGCTCCTCTCCGAGTGCACCTACCCCCTGTTGCCATCTCCCCTTTCCCCTTTCTTTGACCCTTTGCACCAGGACACCTTCAGATACAGCCCTCCCCTCTTCCCCTTGTACTGCAACCACAGCATGGAGATCATTTCTTTGTTTGCACTGTCGTACTTCTGAGGTTACGACATATACATAGAGTTTCTATTAAGATACTGAGTAAAGATCAATCTTGCACATAATTTATCCAATAATAAAGTCTTCATTCTCTTAGAGCCATCACCTTGAACTCATACTGCATGTTGGCAGAATCTGTAGCAATCTATAATTTGAATGATATAATGCTATAATCCTCAAAAGAATGACTAGCTAATTATAAAAAATGGAAGAAAATATGCATGGGTACTTTTGTCACCGATCATGTTATTCTTCTAGCTGGTAAATGCAGAGTGGTTGTAATTTGGGCATGACAAAAACGAGCTTCCTGCTAGGTGGTGGCCTGATTCCGTCTGACGCCCCAGCAGAAGCTTCTCTCTGTGGGTTTCTCACACCATTACTGGAGTGGTGACCCGGCTGGTGCTAAAAACCACGTTGACTGGGGCCTATTTAGATTCATCTCCTCTGATTAAATCAGCCACTCTGTCCCACTGGAGAAGTCATTTCCACATCGCTTCACAATTTTCACAGTTTAGAAAACACCTGTCATAACAGAGTTGCTTCATCGCCTCTGGGTTTGCTGAAAGAGACGATTACAGATATGACTTGTTACAGAAGCAGAGGAGAGATGAAGAGAACACTTAGAGGCTCAGAAAGAGTGTTCACGTTTCACAAGATTTTACGCTACACTACAATGGTTTGCTTCTTGCTGACTGCTTGCAAGGGTATGCTGACATGACACAGCTTGATCCGAAACTTGCCCACTTCAACCAATCATGTAACTCCCTGTACTCGCTATTAGTTTTTCACAATATCTTCTTCTCAGTCAAGGACTTATTAGCAATATTCTATACCACAATTGTATATATAAATGTGAATGGGATTGTTTACCCAGAAGCATGCAGTATGTCAAATACTTAAGTTTAAGCATGCAAACAGTAAAGAATAGGATTTGACCAATCACTTTTGCCTTACACTTTGTTTTATTTGACAGTACATTCCAATAGCATTTTAATTACTACTGCCATGTCAGATGTTCATAGTCAGTTTACTTACAACAATAAGATATATTGTGAAACCTTTAGCAATTAAAGTTGTGTCCATGGTGAGGTCTCCCTGAACTCTACTGTGTCTTTACAGTTATGAAACTGGTAAAGCTAGGTCAACCTGATGGCATTTTTTTATGAATATGTATCAAGCAAGTCACATAAACTTCAGACATTTCATAATAAAAGCTGTAATTCATAGAGCTTTTTTTACATGTGGAAAAATGCGTACAATGTTAGACCAGATCTTTTTTATATACTTTCTTTTTGCCTGAAGCAGCATATAGGTCATCCACTATGTCATCCACTGTACTTAAACTATCCTATCATCCATGTCCGCTCAAAGGTTTATTGATCTTTCAATGTAATTCCATGTATGGCAATCCAGGAACTGGTCCAACTTTGAAAAGACATGTTTTGATGACTTGCCAAGGGAGTTCAGTCATACTGACAATTGCAAAGAAACATGCACATTCAAAAAATATTGAGGAGACTTTGAACTTGAAGTTCATATTCATAATCATATTACCATGATATTCACAGTAGCTCTTTACATATATCAAGGGAAATATTTTGAGAGGGCGTACTGTTCATGTCAAGATGATTGATTTAGCTACACAACATTTTATTTTTAAAATCTGTACATGACAATTACACTTGATCATAATTGTTGATATTAACACTGCAATTTGGAATACTTGAACTTCATTGCACTAATAATATATTTGTCAAATGTTAACAATGAACAATAGGTCTCCTGTAACTGTCAAAGAGATGTGGCGAGACTGACATAAGGAAAGATATCTTCTTTGTTTGTTTTTGGCCCCTTCTTGAAATCTAGGGCAGTGCTGGGTCATGGAACTCGCTGAAGGATCACTGGGGATTTAAAAAGACATCTACAGAACCACAAACCACAAATGATACAGTTATTATTATAGATGTTTCATGTACGTCTGATTTACATGTAGCATTTTCAGAATTGTTATATATATGGACTTTGTCCTTCAAGAGCATCGAGTGATATCTGTCACTTGTCTAAAATGATTCTCTATCCTCTTTTTCAGCGGGAACCAGCAGCCATTGAATTATGAATGCCGAACATGATGATCTCTTCCCTCCAGCGCCTGACAATGAGAGGTCCTAGGCTTAAGGGGGCCCTGTCCAACCCCTTCTTTGTGCTACTCTTGACCCTCCAAATCCTGGTGGTAGCTGGGCTAGTCCGTGCCCAGACATGCCCGTCTGTCTGTTCTTGCAGCAACCAGTTCAGCAAGGTAATCTGCACACGCCGGAGCTTGCGTGATGTTCCCGACGGCATCTCCACCAACACGCGTTACCTGAACCTTCAGGACAACCTCATTCAAGTCATTAAGGTGGACAGCTTCAAGCACCTGCGCCATCTAGAGATCCTGCAGCTAAGCAAGAACCATATACGCAACATAGAGATTGGTGCCTTTAATGGGTTGGCCAGTCTCAACACTCTGGAACTCTTTGACAACCGGCTCACTACTATCCCCAACGGAGCATTTGAGTACTTGTCAAAGCTAAAGGAGCTTTGGCTACGGAATAATCCCATTGAAAGCATCCCGTCTTATGCCTTCAACCGCGTACCGTCGTTGCGAAGGTTGGACCTGGGAGAGCTTAAGCGATTGTCTTACATCTCAGATGGAGCTTTCAAAGACCTGAGCAACTTGCGCTACTTGAACCTTGGCATGTGTAACCTTAAAGAGATCCCTAACATCTTACCTTTGGTGCGCCTTGAAGAGTTGGAAATGTCAGGAAACCAGCTCACAGTCATTCAGCCGAGCTCCTTTACCGGTTTAGGAAGCCTTCAGAAGTTGTGGATGATGCATTCCCAGATCCAAATAATTGAGCGAAACTCTTTCGACGACCTCCAGTCTTTAGTAGAGCTCAACCTGGCACACAACAACCTCACCTTGCTTCCACATGACCTCTTCACCCCACTGCATCGTCTAGAGCGTGTCCATCTTCACCACAATCCTTGGAATTGCAACTGTGACATCTTGTGGCTCAGCTGGTGGCTAAAAGAGACAGTCCCTGCTAACACCAGTTGCTGTGCCCGATGCCATACCCCGACCAGCTACAAGGGCCGCTATATCGGAGAGCTGGAGCACAGCTACTTCCAGTGCGATGTCCCAGTAATCCTGGAGCCACCTGCTGACCTCAATGTGACAGAAGGTATGGGAGCAGAGCTCAAGTGTCGGACAAGCTCGTTGACATCCATCAGCTGGTTAACACCCAACGGCTCATTGGTGACACATGGAGCATATAAGGTGCGCCTGGCAGTCCTAAATGATGGGACCTTGAACTTTACCAGTGTGACCATGCAAGACACTGGGACTTATACCTGCATGGTTAGCAACACAGCAGGAAACATCTCTGCCTCTGCAATGCTAAATGTGACTTCCATAGAAAACAGTGGGGTCACTTATTTTACCACAGTCACAGTGGAGACTACTGAGTCACCTGCAGATGAGAGCCAGACACAGGCACTTCCACCTTATGGCTGGGTGTCATCTTCGACCACCAGGGGGCCCCTGGTTTCAACAAGGACCACAGAACTGACATACACTATCCCTGTTCTGGACCTGGATGGAGAGGGTGCCCTCAACGGCCTTGATGAGGTAATGAAGACTACAAAGATCATCATTGGTTGCTTTGTAGCTATTACACTCATGGCTGCAGTTTTACTGGTCATTTTCTACAAGATGAGGAAGCAACATCATCAGCAGGATCCTGATGGCCCTGCCTCCTCCATGGAGGTTATCACTGTGGAGGAAGAGTTGGCAGGTGTTGCCGCCATGGAATCTCACTTATCTCTGCCCCCATTGGATCACTACAACCACTACAACACTTACAAGAGTGCTTACCACCATCCCCCCATGATGAGCTCCTTGCACAGCTCAGCCACACAAGAACCTTTGCTTATTCAAGCCAGCTCAAAAGACAACGTGCAAGAGACCCAAATTTGATTTGGCATTATTCAACTAAAATTCTGTATTTCACATCGGATACAAGGAGTACGAGGGCCAAATGAGGAGGAATAACTTAACATACTGTTAAGATCTGAAATGTGTCGATAACTGAAAATAGAGGATGTGCTGTTTCAAAAAGTGTCTTTACAAAACAAAGATTATTTATTAAAAGTATGTCTACTGGCTAAAGGAAGAAAATTAAATGTGTATTAGCATTATAGCCCCTCTTCTTATTTTTTCTGTCTTAATTACTTTAAGAGAAAGAATGGTTTACTGCTAGCAAATAAAAAATATAAAAAATCAACCATACCCAGCCAATCCAAAATGAATACAATAGCCAAATATAACGACCTATATCACATTTAATTATTTCATTCCAGTTGAATACATAATACTGTCCCCCTGAGAGCAATACTTCATGTGCACATCCCAGGTTGTTCACTCAATGAATTATATTTTTCTTGGTGTCCTATGTTTGCATAGATACTGTGGACCTATACACATAATAGAAAAGATGCCCCGGATGGATTCTTTCATATAATATCATACTCCATCTGTCACTCAAAGAAGATGAGATACATTTGTTCTTGTTCTGGGCTGTTAATGAAATGAGCAATGAGGCCAGCACGCCTGGGGAGCGAGGCAGCCAAATTACTGAACTTGCATTTCCCTAGTGGCTCTTAAACAACAACTATACATCTTTCACTTTAATTAAGATGAAGGTCTCTCACACCCTCTCGCTTCCCTTTCTCCTCCCTTTCCATTGCTCACTTCTGCTTCACAACATTCCCTCTCCTTATCCTCCCTCCTTCCACTTTGCTTCATCTGTTCTCTCCCTTTACCCTCTTACCCAACCCTAGCTCACAACTCCTTCACTGTTTCTCTTAGGCACATTTCCGTCAACCATGCCACATCTCGTTTGTCTCTATCCTTCGGCATGTGCTGATCCACAGAATATGTCAGTGGAAAATAAAGGGGAGCATGAGGCCCCACTCAGTGGCACCCCATTAGCACTGTAATGATCTATGTCCAAGCAGTGTCGCAGTACGTTGGTATCACCCTGAGGTCATGCAAGCACAGGCGCTGATAGTCCATCTGTTAACACAGATAAGGAAGCAAATGAACTAGCCAAGTAATTCTGGGTGACCCTCGTAGCTAACACGAAGGCTAACACACTTACTCAACAGCTACCTACTGTAAATAGCTAGTTTAACAGTATCAGGAGTCCATTGCTAGGCTTTCAGGATGTTGGAGAAGTGATGTTAAAACAGTGTGAGGCTTTCCCTTCATCGACATGTCAACATCACATGTAATGGAAGGGAGAGGCCTTTGATCAAAAAACCCTAGCCTATTTGCCCGAACCGTCTTTGTCGGTAAAAAAAAAAAAGAACCTGCACATCTTTGATGTAAAATCATGTGTCATCCTCCATCAAAACACTCTCTCCTCCTTTTCTATTTACTCAGCTTTGCTTTTCGATTTTTCTTTCGAAAGTAAGATATGAGGTCATAATGAAGAGGACAGGAGGTAGAGCAAAGAGGATCTACAAATGGATATATTGTGGATTTGAAGAACGAACAGTGAAAAATAGAAAAGGCATAAGGAGGTAGAATAGCTGTCAGACAGTCACCATGGAAACACTGACCTTACGTAGAGCTCAGAAAGTAAATATCCCTTTCACTTTGGTCTCGGTGCATCAGCACACACACAATTTAAATCTCATGTTATTTTACAAATCAAGTAGATTCGTAAAGATGTTATTATTCTACACAACGATTAAGATGATAATGATTCTGTGTATCAGCAGTAAAATGTGAGCCATTCTTTCACTTGTAGATTACTTTTTTAATACTCTTATTTCATTTATGCTCTTGGTGGCTGAATGATAACAGTTTGCAAAATGTTGGCTTTAATGTGTAAGGCTGTTTTATTCCCCTCTTTTTTTTACTTGGTCAGATAAAGTAGAATTGCCGACCAAGTTGGTTTGAGATGGAGCCTCATGGAATGTATGTATACCTCTATTTGAGAAGTAAACGATTACAGTATATTCCAGCAAGAATACATGGTAGAAGAAGGTGAATGACTATAATGTAAAAAGTAGTTAAAGGATTTTTATATTTTACTATAATGAGTTTGATTTGAATCAGCAACCCGATTATGAAATTACTCTGTTTAGTTAAACTGTTAATGTAAGGGGGTGAAAATTGGTATGTGTTTCCTTCTCTTATTTTTGGAGAGAATTACTGTATCCTCAAATGTTACATTTATACAAGACGTATTTTCAAAAATAACATGCAAAAAACTTTATGATCATAATTTTACATGGGCTTACAAGTTGAAATGCAAAGAAGGCTCACAGGACAATACTCAGATTTCTCTATCAATGACCTTTCCCAAGGATGGTGTACATTTATTCATACCAGAGATTGTAGTTCATACAGAAATACAAATAAAACATTGCATTTTTTCCAGGATGTGCTGTACATAAACGTCTATGATATGTTTTCAGGAACAGTGGTTTCTTCCTCCCTCCTTCTTGTATGCTCTCACATGTGCAAACACACCCAATCACATCCACCATTTTTTTTACTTCTAAGGTATATTAGTGTTTGTGTTGAAACTGGCAGAGAAATATAACAACCATTTATTTGAAGAAATTAGGTTATCTCCAAAGACATTCAGCTTGTTTTATGGCACAGAAGGATGCAATTCGCATGAATAAAACGAGGAAGTGCGCTTTTAGCTGTGTCGCTAAATGGAGACGACAAACGTCTTCTTTGCTCTTTTCCTATTGGTTGGGTTGGTATTGAATGGAAGGGTAAGTACCACTTGATTTTTAATATAATGCACTGTAGAACATGCTATTGCACCAGTTGGATTTAAGAGAGAAATGTATGCACCTGCATGGTACCAGACAAAAATTAATTTAATGTATGAACTATATTTCTAATCATACGTACAGTCTCCTAGCTTTTTCCAATTCCAGGCTTCATAGATACAATGATTGTCTAGAATACTAGATCAGTGTTTAATTAATTTATAGGAATCTGAGGTTTCGGATTAAATAAAAAATACTAATCAAGAAGACATCAGCAGATATCTGGAACAGTAGACTTGATCCGATAAGTTGATCCTTCAGGCCCCACGTGCTGTAAATGATAGAGTATTGTAGAGTTGGGTGCAAAGTATCTCATAGTAGGGTGTGGCCAGTAAACATGTATGGATGTATAAAGGTGCTGCAATATATGTTCATCATAGTTGCCTCAACGTTAGTGGAGTTCACATCCTTGCTTCAGTACTGTTTCTTTAACCAACAAATCCAAACTAGTACTATGTGTAAAGGAGTTTTTGTAGATATTTTTCCACAAAGTTCTTTGGCATTCATTATTGTTGCAGGGTTTTTAGAACAAAATGGTCTCCCTTTCCTATTTGGACCTCATTTCTTTGATCTACATTGTTATGTATAAAATGTGGCAGCCTAAAGTACACCATTTCTCAATTTCCATATTGCTATTACCAAACCCTTCTTTTCAGATCCGCAAGGAACGGCTAAATAAGGACCAAATATGTGTCGAGTAAAGAGGAATTCATTTGGAATTAGGCCCAAAAGAGAGGAAGGTTTGCAACTATGCTTTTCCTTTAGAACTTGTGTAAGCACTTTGCTTGTGTTAGGATCCTGGAAGGAAGCCAGACTTTAACAAATAACCTCAATCACCTTTTGAAAGGATTACATACATTGACATCTTGACATTTGTAAACACAAATTAGATTTTACTTTTTGGTCGTGTGTGCCAGCTACCTGGCACACGACTATGGCTTTAAAGGGTCCACTCAATGCAGTATGTTAGCTGTGATATTTATCTTTAACAACAAATACTTCTATAATTAGCCTCAAAGGGACAGAACACAATGAAATAGCACAAAGCTTTTCTTCTTTATGAACGCCTAGCATTAGACATTTAACATCTTTATCAACAACCCAAAACATGGCCATATCAGGCTTTTTGAGTCTCTGATGGATATTACATTTCGTTTAAGTGTATCTGTAGAATTTGAAACATTTTGGTAACCTTGAATGGGTATTTTAGATACATTTTGCCAGTTGATCATTTGGTCTTATGTTCCCTCATTTCAGAGGTAATGTAATATGGCTGTTGTGTTTAAGGTTTTCGAAAACATAATTGGGTTTCATCTACCTTGACTCTTTAAAAACAAGAAGACAAAATATGTGCTCTTGTTAAAACAAATACATTGATAAGTAATTTGCTAATTAAAAACGTTGGCTGGACCATGCAAATAATGCATTTACTGTTGCATGAATCCTGAATATCATGTGATTTCTGACATTGGCAGTGGAGTATGGCCTAAATATAAAATGTGAGAAAGAGGTATTTTTTTAACATTGATCATGTAATTATAGTGAGGGCAAATGCCCATGTGACTGACCTCCAGATATTTTGATATCTTGCCACAGAGACAGAGTTGATTTTCAGCACATCATGATGAGTTATGAGTGGGGAGAAGCTAATGCCCTGAGCTTCAGTCCATCGCCTCCTGTGGTCCCTGACACTGGTACAGGGTAATTTATTGGACCCTTACAATATGTGTGTGTGGGTGTGTGTTTGTGTGTTCCTTGGTGATGGATAGACCTGGGACCATGACAAATCACTGGAAGTGCATCAGTTAATTAATTTGGCCTCTGCCGCTCAACTGTCATGAGAGGGCAAAGAACTCAGTGTGTGTAATCCCCTGGCTCAGAAGGAATATCTACACTGTAAAATGGTGGATGGTTGACACCTCTTTATATGTCTAAAAAAGAAGATGCCATAGGGAAAAAAATAGATGGTTATGAACTCATTAGGCACCAATGAGTCCCCAATTGTGTTGTTATTTTCATTTTGTATTTGCTCTACACTGTGTAGTTTATTTTATTTGATAAAGGATGGTCACTTACGTTATAGATTGTTATAGTCACATCATTCAGACAAAACTCATTTGTTGTTAAATTTTACGTTATAGTACCGTAGATGGTACTAAGATCCCTTGATAATGAAAGTTTTTGTCTTTCATAATTTTTTGTTAATTATACAGCAATAGTGATGTTGATGCCAAATGACGAGTATCAAAAGTCTAGTACCCCTAATGGTGAAAACCTTTTTTTTTTAAACCTTCAAGACACAACATTTTTAATCAATAATGGTATTTTGACTAATTAGAGGCACAAGTCACTTAAATCTCAAGGAGTCTTTCAACCTGTAAATGTGAATTTTAATTTCTCCAATTCCTCAGCTTCATCAGCTTGAGAAAAATCCTTAGATTCCTTCTCTCTTATCTACAAGTCTCCTCGTATCCATGTAAGAGTAATTAAGCACTAACATGAGATGTCTGTCTGCAGCTAAACTGTAATTACCATCCACATTACGCCAAAAGGGCGTTTGGAGTAATTAGCATTCCCCCACTGCAGTCTTGAAGACGAACACCAGAAAGGAGCATTTAGTCTCCCTTTTAATGCAAGTAGGAGAACTGAGCATTGGTAAGTATGGATGCTTAATAATATAAAATCTATCTAACTGTATACACTAACTGTATACAGTTAGTGTTACTAACTGTCTGTTTCTTTATCATTTTAAACCCTCTAATGTAAATAGTATTTTTATTAAATTGTATTTTGCTCATAGTGTAGTTCATAGAATGATATACATAACAAAAATATGAAACTAGATTTGATCAAAAGGACCTCAAGGATAAGGGTACTGTGCATCTGCTTGGAAGCAAGACAGCAGCTTGGTCACGATGCATACCTACAGCACTAGGTGGCCCTTGGCAGCCTTTTATAGGATGCAGACTTTAAACCAATTAGATCATATCATAGGAAGGGAAGCTCGGCTCAAATACAGTACAGCAACAATGTTGATCTAAAACATAAATCAGATGTCAGACAATCAGTCCTGACTTGGTCACAGCCTGAAATCTAATTGGGCCTGAATCAAGTGTCAAAAGTTATAGTCTGACCTGCTCTGTTGACGCTGTGGGGTTCTGGACAGAACTGCTCGGTCTTCTGCCCTTCTCTTTGAATCTGACCATGTACTGAAGTGAGAACATGACAAGGAGAGGCACTTGTCCAGAAACAAGCTGCTTCCTGTTACAAGAGTGATTGGTAAAATAGAGAAATGATTTTTCAAGAAAATAATTGTAAATGCAGATATATTTAGGATGTATATATTTCAAATATTTGAAAGCTGTTTGACTTTTGTCATAACGCAGTTATGAAAATAGCAACTTTCATGTCCAAAGGTTTCCAATATCAGCATGAACACAAATTCCAATGACAGGACATTGTACAGCCATGCTGTAAAATCATTAACTTACTGTAACTATTTCTATTTTCAATTAAACTGGTCTCATCTTGTGTGACCCAGTTGTACAGTTAGTCTTTAAATGGCTAGGAAGTGCACCCTAGAGTGCCATGTTTCATTTTTAGTGTTCAAACTAATGACACAAGCTTGGTTCCCACTGATTCACATACTCCCCTGGTGGCCTTGTAATCTCAAATACAAAACAACACACTTTATTTCCATTTCCTTCACAGGGTGCAGATCCAGATGTGTGACTTCATTGTAATACTTTGTTAGAACCACAGGCAAAGTTTACACTATTATAAACGTAGTCATGTAATATTATTTAAAATGAAACACGATGAAGCTACAAGACACTTTAGATTCAATGATCTAGAGTGCACTGCCAGACCCCCTAACAATATTTGCTTTGTTTTAAAGCACTGCAACGATTTTCAATATTTTATAATAGACTAACTTACTATCACACAGCAGTACTATTTTTACTAAACAATGCAACATTATCTCATAAGATACTACCAAGTGCTAATACTATTCGTTAAGACACATGCTGTACAGTAATAGTAGGAATATATACTCAGTGATAACGTGGTAAAAGGGACAGACCTGCGCTATAGAAACCCCAAAATGTCATGCTTTGTAAAAGACAAATGACACTGATTCCTTGTTGAATGTCGGTGCTCAATCAAACAATATGCTGCATGTTGCTTGAATCAATACTTAATTGCATTTAAAATTACATGCTCACCCAATGCAAATAGCTAATTCATTTCAAATCCTGAGCAGCATTTTAATGAATTATTATTCTGGTACAAGCCAAAGGATACTTAGCCAACAAGCCCAGAGGTTTGCTCAATGGTGTTGGTATGGTCAGATTCGATGTTAAAATGTTGATAATGCCTTTTTGCAAGATTGCTGTTGAGTTTTATGCTTTAAAGAAGACACATACTAAAGTTAAAGGTTGATTAAAAAAATATAGTACCTTTTTATGTCGTCATTCAGTTTGTCCAATCAAAATAGGTCTTTCTAATAGCTGTTTTGTGTGTTGCCACGCCTATCTTGCTCGAACTCTTTGATAACCCTAATGAACTACATTGATATATAAATTACGTTACTAACATTTTAAGTGAGCTGCAAGGGAGATCTTACTGATCCCTAACAATGAGTGATTTTTTCATAGCTGTTAAGAATTGCACATAAATAATACACAACAATACATCTGAAACCTTGCTCTTGAGATGGGCTCACCATATGTACAAACCTACAAAATTACACACTTTTACTCCAAGGTTTGACCTCTTTGGATGTTTTTTTAAATATTTAGGCTGGTTGTACAGGATATATTTCAGTATCCAAAACCACAAACGTTTGATTTGGGATTAGGTATTCCATTATTGCACAACCTAGTCTTACAGCTAGAAAAAACTGTATGATCAAATGTTGACATGATAACTCTCATAAATTATTTATTTCACTATCAGTTCAGAGGTTTAAATATTTTGTGTAATATGGAGTATCTAATATATTTCATGTAGTAGTGTGGCTAACTCAATTAGTCAGTCCTTGCACCATAGCTTTTCTTAGCTGCTCCAGCAGGCTATTCCACCTATACAGTACATGAGGGTGGACTATTGTTTATGGATGAGTTCTGGAAGGTACAAATGTAAGAAGATCTCAGCCAAATTATGTGATTTTAGGGTTGAGTGTTAAAATTAGATGGACTGACTCACTGTTGTTGCTTCTTTTACTCTATAGTTCCAGTGAAGCCTGTGGTGGAATACCATGATCTTGTGATCGGGGTCTGTGAGGAACAAGTGCAGTTCTGTGGTTTCACAGTGCACGTCAAGTATAGATTTGCAGATAGAATGTGCATGACCTAAAGGAGATTTGATGGATCAACCAAACTCATACCACACGGTGCACAAAGAACGTTAAAACATTCTTTCAAACCATGCTCTCAGGTTGTGCATGACATCTGTTGTGTAGTAGTTACTTTGACAGCACCTCAGTGAAGAGTAACATTCAGAATCACTATATGCTACAGTCCAGGCTCCAGGGTGAAAGCAGAGTTCACAAAGTGCTTTCCAAGATTAAAAAAAACATCACTGTGTTGTTGCTGATAATACACCACAGCTTTCAGGGAGCACAGTACCAAAAGGGTCAAATGTTATCTTGTGCAGGAAGCTTCGAGAAACTGCACTGTGAAGTGTACTGTATCGAAACAATTCAAGACACACCACTAACCTGTAAATATAATTTTTTCATAAAAAGCTTCATTATGTAAGTGTATCAATGCTACATCTGTTGGTGAGAACAGACTCACAGTTCTTCCCAGACAACAGTAACAAGTAGGTCATATTTTGTTCAATTCCCTTTTAATTCAGTATGTTCACAGTTGTCTAACCAAAATATTCCATTATCTGGAGACAGCAAGTTGTATTATACAATACTATATTATAGTATATTCAGGAATATTTACATTTTTCACACATTCTGACATTTTCTGTTGGGTTGCCACGGCATGGTTGTGGCAAAATATGATACAGCAACAATAAGTGGGTCAACTAAAAAAGTTACAGAAGGCAGTTTTTAGGAGCTTAAACAGAGTACAGAGGCAGCAGAGGAAGGCAACCAGATTACTTTTCACCCTCTCCCACATTGGATTAAAGGGAGATAGCAAGGATGGGACTGGAACAATTTATTTAAGGCAGCTCGCACCCTCAAGAGTCAAAGATGGGGACATTGTCCTTAGGGAAACACAGATGGTATTCTGTGACTACTCTTCAGTCTTTTCCAGCATGGAGCAATATTTTTTTGCCACAGATATATATGTATCATTAATATGCATTGTTTGGAGACTTGAAAAGAAGAATTTTAATACAAAACGGAGCGGCATTTGGTTTTATCATCAATGTTTTGCTGATGTGCATTGAATACTTGTCATCATGACCTTGTTGGCTTCTGGTATGATAGTTTCCTTTTGTGGCAGAAATAGAAGTAAGACTTATGAATATAAAAGCTTACATTCATGTAGCTCTTTTATGGCTAGAATCAAGTTCTCCTTACATAAAGACCTATAAATATAGCAAACCATGTCCTCCAGAATTGTTGTCACTAACATAAGCCTTGTCTGAAACTATAGCCTAATCTGGGTGCATCTTGAGATAGAATACTTTTTTGACAGGATCATACAAAATTCAACGCTCATCACAAGAATCAAATATAAAACAAGTCTAGAAATAGAATTTGAAGAAAATAAAACCGGTCTCAAAGATGTATGGTGGTTCATGGTGCTTGCAGGAGACTCCAAGACCGTAGCGCTGTCAGTCAGCATCTTGTCATATCACACTGCATCACTTCAGCAGGCGGTCAGTGCTTTACTCTTGTACCCTCCGGGTTGTGGAAAATCCAACCCCAAATGACACCAGCGATGTTTCCATACACAGGCTCAACTGTTTAGCTGAAATCAGGAAATCTGACAAAGACAGCAAAACAAAAGGTTTCTGATACAATGGGTGACACTTGCTCAAAAATAGCACAGTTACAGTATTTGTTCAAAGACATTACTTTGGGTATCTATAAATGATCATAGTTACATGATTAGGTTCTTTCATGGGCAAATTTGTTCACATGCACAGTTTTGGTATAATTGTGAGATGACACAAAATGTGTTAATGGTTTAAATTGACTAAATTAAAGGTGCTTCCCGCTACACACTTCCAAACTCAGCCTGTTTGTGTTATATGCACATCTACCTGCCCTATGCACAGTTGTTGGGACTCTTATCTGCTATGGGGCCTGTCTGCTTTCCATTATTAAGGCTATGGAAAGGTCAGTGTGCAAGTAAATTACCTGCTTTGCATTAAATTATCACATCCCCCTGGTTTGAGTGTCAGAGACTATAAACTGCATTTAATGAACAATGAGATTGAGGGACAAATCCCACAAGTGTTTTGTATTCCTTGCTGGGTTCTGTTTAGGTGACGTTCAGTAAGGCTGTACACTATTACACAAAATCTGCAATCTTTCAACCAAATTGAAGTTGTCTTTCACTTATCTCCCTACCCTCACACTCACAGCACATGTTCTTCTAATGCACTACCCAGAGGACTGCTTAGATGGGCAGGGCTTCCTTCAACAGTCATGTTAATTACTAAAGAGTTTTCTCAATATATATTGGAATCAATATATTTGGATATGGGTAGATACTGTCTTAAATATGATGTTCACTGCATGACAATGTACGTGTCTGTAAGATATTTGTCACACTATAACTCTGTGATTGAAGGAATTTGAGATTGCTGGTGAGCCCAGTATCGTATTCTAAGTTGTTGCTGCAGTAAATACTTTTTTATATGTTTGCATATGCAAAGAGGTTGAGTATGTAGAATGGAGTAACTATGGTCTTCTAGTCAATTAAACCTTAACATTGACAAGTTGAAATATTACATGCTGAACATTAATACATTTGAATTCATGATTCTAAAGTACTTCTAGACAATAATGGTATTTTCTGTTCATGGTCTATAACAAAATCATATTTCTCACACTGTAGATGTCCTGTTAACTAACAATGGAGCTGAACTTATTTAATGCCCCCACTGTCTGGATCCTTCAACCAAATCTACAGGGTTCATGTTGAAGTTAGTTTAAGATAAAATTACAATCACTCTCATTAGCTTCATCCCCATAGTGTGCATACATCCTCATTTGGGAAATGGCGTTCATCTCATGTCCATGCTTAGTAAATGGATTTAGAATCCATTAGCTGATGAGATTGGAAATGACATAATGTCCTTCAATGTGAACTAAATTGCATCCATTTTCAAATATATTATGCCTCCTGAGTAACACCTCTTGTACGCGTCAATCAATCCTCCTATCTGCTTCTCCCGGGAAGTTTGTCGTCAGTCTGTTATTGTGGGTCAATGGGTGGGTGGAAACTCAGCATCTGAAAAGGCTGAACATGTTGGTTTGAAAACCATTGCATCTACTCCAAAATGATCATTACAATAGTTTAACCTAAATTAACTTTGGTTGATTGATGACAATGAGAAGATATTTGTTTTGCAAGGCAAAATACTGCATGGTGAGGTAAGGTAGAAGATTTATGAAAGGATGAAATATTTGTAATTAAATTAAGTAATTCATCTACAGTTAGCAACAGTGCAATTGTGCCATTTGAATGTAATTCTTTATTTTTTTTAAACTCCACAACAGCATCTTGCACTTCCCAGTTGGAACTCTAATGTCTGTTGCAAAGTTGACATACCTCCTGTGAAATTGGAGCTACAATAGTGTCATTTCGATCAGTCAAACAACAAATATATCAGAATCCGTTTTTTTTTGGCCCTCTGACATATTCAAGACAGTTGGGGAAACTTATACATTATATATTGCTGATTCTTATACAATCTACTGTATTATCGTTTGACGGTCCTTCCTTGACGGTGAAAGTATGATGTTCCAAAGAAGTCAAAACTTTGAAATGATTGTGTTTCACGCTTCACGTTTCAGCTTGAAAGGTTGTTCAAGTATTCATCCATGTTACTACAGTATTTACAAAAAACATGTAGATTACTTGTATTTTGCTAAAAGAGGACACCATCCACAAAAGTCAACAAAGGGTTACATAATAAAATGAATCCAATGAGAAGTGTGTCGGGGAAGTGACAAACATAGTCGTACATAGACACGCCTTTGTCACCACAAAGGAAGTATTTATTGCAATATCTTAAGCAAGACAAGATTAGTCGCATGGCTGCATACTATGTATCTCGATTTGACCAATAAATCAAAGCTTTGTTCAAGTTATCTATCTTTGCCCAAAGCTCTGACAGAAACACTGGATATGTCATCAGTATAAGATAGAAGAGGCAGAGTAGCGTTCAGTCCTCTTCCACCTCTATTCACCCCTAAATCTCCTTGCGGTGTGTGCTGTGCTACTCCCATTTAATATCTCTCTGCCTTTCTTTGTTATCACTGTTCCTTTTATTGTGCCTGCTCCAAGGCCAATTAGAAGGAGACAAAAAGACAGACAGTGAACAAGACCAACTGATGAAAATCAAATGAAGCAGGGAAAAGAAAGAACAAAGCATACTTCTAATGAATGCACTTAGGACCCTGCAACGAAACTATTTAATAACATGAATATGTGAAAAGCTAAAAGCTGAGGTGTTTCAGATAGAGGCTAGCTCTTATAAAAATGAAAATACATTCAAGAAGTGTGTCGGTAATAAAGTACTAAAGGTGTGTATGTAAGACAAATATGAGAAATCAGATAGATTTACTGGATAGTTTATGTTTCACACTTGTATGCATAACCACACAGCTTCAGTCAGCTAGACTTGATATCATTCCAATTCCCTCTTTCAAATTGGTGCAGATCCAGCTTCCTTCCTTTTGAAATGACTTTTGTGACTCCAGCCCTTGAAGTTCAATGCAATGTCTCAACAAAAGAGAAGCCGTATGATATCTTATAGGGTTTTACACCCAAAAATGTTTCTCTTTCTACAGTTGCCTAGAGCTCACGCATGCAGGGCTTTCACCCACTATGACAAGTGACCTTGCAAAAAATGTACTTGTCCTTAGCTATCTCATCTCAATAGATGACAGAGTATGTCAGCCATAAGACAATTTCCTTGGCTACCGTACATATTTGCTGAAACAATCCAATTTTCCAATGGCTGTTTCAAAGCAGGAAGGATTTTCTAGCCAGTGACATAAATCAATGGCTCATTCAGGATTCTAGTACACAGATTTTCTCTACAGTCAAATCTAAGCAGATGTGTTTTAGTACTCTAAGCAGTGAAAGTAATTTCCAACAAGTCATGATTTTCACTGCTTATTTGCAATTCAATTTTTATGTAGGTGAGCACACGTTGTCTCTTTTCTCATTCACATTTCCCAGATGTGATAAAAACCTAATCATGCCAAAAACCTGGCGAGTCCATTTTAAAATCTCTGCACAGTTGGCGCCTGCTCGATAATTAAGGGGGAAGAGCAGGAGCTTTGAGAGTGAGAGTGTCCCCCTGTGTCCAGGCCATATCTTGACAGACAAGAGAAAATGGTGGTGCGCAATGTTGATTTGAGAGGGAACATTTCCATTTCCTGCTGAAGTGGTGGACAGGAAAAGGGGGGGATCATGATAGGGAACGAAAGAGAGAGGGAGAGATGGTACTCACCAATGGAAGGGTTTTTTGCTCTTCATCAAATGTTTTCCCTCTTCAGACTGAGAGTGGGATGAGAAAAAAGGATTTGAATTGATTTTGAGTTTATTGGTTTATTGTAATCAAGTCCTTCCATTCACTACAGAAAGACAAAGGTATTGTCGTATGTATTAAGTGAGCAGATGCCATACTGTGCCTATACAGAGAGTAATTTCCTGCCAAGTTCAGAATTAGGAAATGATTCCTAGTGAGCCACAGATCTTTAACACTACACACCCCTAAAGCAACACAATCCATACAGTCACAAATAAACTCTAACACATGTGTTAGAGTTGTTGCACTGCAAGACAATAATACAATTCTGAAAATGTTAATGATCCAATTAAGACAATAACATTTACCTTAATCAGTCCTACTGAAGATATTGCAGTCTATTTGATTCCAATATGTATTCAATCCATCTGGTTTACAGTGTGTAGTAATTCCGTTTATCAGAAGGTGTTATTACACTAACCTCCCATTAGTTCATCCTGCTTTTTTGTCTTCCTCTACCCAACAAACAATTCTGATACAGAGATAAACTGCATGAGGATATTGTTGATTGCGAACAAACTCAAAGTGAGCTGGCCACGCTCTAGTTGGCGACACAACCTTTTAGGAAGGGCTAAGAGGGGAATGCACCAAGGGATCTCTGTTTGTATTAGAAATTGCCTGTCTCTCTTCTCATTCAACTAAAAAGAATAGCTGATTGCTTGGAGGCAGATGAATTCCCAGAGAGTACCTCAATTATTGACTTTGCTAAGTCTACCTTTAATGTGCAAATCATCATACAGCTTGTCTGTGCAATAGACTAGACCGATGACAGCGCATTCTACTCACAGTCCAACAGACATTCATTTCTTGCAATCTTCACACTCAATTTAATCTTGAATGTTGGTAACATGGCTGAACCAAGTTATGAACGGTAAAATATACAAATAAGCCCTTTCTAGTGCACTACACTTACATTTTGCGACCCCAAGAAGAGAACATTTGAATTGAAAGGCACAGAATGTACAGCCTTAATATACAAGATGTTAGGACAGTGGTTCTTAACCTGGGTTCGATCGAATCCCAGGGGTTCGTTGAGTCAGTCTCAGGGGTTCGGTGGAGGTCAAGATACACACCTGACTCATATGATTATATGACTTTGAAAAAATCCTATTTCAGTTTTCCCATTAAGAAGGGTTTGGTGAATGCACATATGAAACTGGTGGGGTTCAGTACCTCCTACAAGGTTAAGAACCACTGTGTTAGGATTAGACTGGTAGCTAGCATGTCTTAGACTGATAACCAAGACAAGTGAGATCACAGGAACTGTAGCTGAGCTGAGTCAGTGAGCAATATTGGGATGAAAATAGTTATAGTTTACTTATACCTAGACCGTAACCCTTAAACTGCTACTAGGGTCTGGGTGTTTAGGGTCCTGGGGAATAGTTTTTTGAGAAGAAAGCTTTTTTGTGAAAGAAGTTCCTAACCTCGTTACGTTTCATAATCTTATGTTTCGTTTGCTTTCATATATAGGTCTGGCACATTCTCCAATGAAAACCGATTTCCCATCAACCCAAATATGGTCGGGTTTATCTGATATGGAGTGGTCTAAATACAAAGACTGTCACTTTGTTCTGTCCGATTGGTATTTTTGCAGTTATTATGACCAACCAAGGCCTGAATTTGTGACGGTGAATCCCGGGTGCTTTGCGTGTGTGTTTGTGGCTCGAGGAATGGTCACTGCATGAAGTTAGAATGCAGCCAGTATTGTCAGGCCCCATGGACATACAGTGTTAACTGACTGGTCTTGATAAATAAATATACATTTCTAACAGGTTCACCTTCTAGTGTTCAGCCAATAGCCATTGCAACTAGCATTTTCTGAAAAGTATCAATTCAAAGTTTATTTGTATAGCTCTTTTTACAAGTAATGTCACAGAGGGCTTCACATATGCCCTTAGAACTGCCCCTTAAAAACCAAAACCCTCAGGGAAGACAAGGAAAAAAAACCTCGAAAATTTTCTAGTGGAGAAAAAAAGGAAGAAACATTGGGAGGAGCAATTCAGTCACGGTTGGTGACAGAGAGGTGCAGAACACAGGCTGACCACAGTCATTTAGCAAGAAAGTGTTAATTTGTCATTAAGACATTAAAACTAGTGTTCAACTTGGACCTGAAATAGCAAAGTCAGCAAAGTCAGTTTAAACAGCAGCAGGGCTGGAGGTCTGCGATTGACACATCACTACAGGCAGGGGATGAGGAAAGAGACCAGGAACTCGCTCATTGTTCATCTGGGATGCCGACATCCATCTGGGGACTGGATCCAGGATTGGCACATCGATGTCCACTGGCACCAGGTCCAGCATTGGCCGATGACCACACAGGTGCTGAATGCTCAGACCCCCACACCAAATAGAGGTAAATAGACGTATGGAGGGGGCAACAGAGAGAGGAAATCAGATATTAGAGAGTGCCAAGAGCAGCCAAAAGTTACAGCAATATTAAAAGAAATACTAATAAGGAGGTCCCCACCGGTCAAGTAGACACTAACAATAACCATAAACTTACAACTGCATCTAGAACCAACTTCACAAGAAAACAAACTGACTCCTCTTTGACTCTGAACATTTCCATAACATGTTATTTAAGGAAATTAAAGGCAAAAATAAATGTGCAATTTTTCATTCCATCCTATTGTTATTCCAAATATTCTTGTAGCCTACTGTATAAAGTAATCACTGAGGATGAATTAGGAAATATATGTTTTTATTCACTATTCAATAAAATTCACATATAATTGACAGCACAGCAATCTGGTAACAAGCAGGTTATAAAAGCACAAATGGCACAGTGGACATGTAGTTTAAAACCTGCCAACAGTGCCACCATATGGAGATCCCCAGTTCCAACCATTGACATTTCCAGTGTCTAGAACAACTTATGGCACTGCATCAGATGCTATAAAATAGTGTAATAGAGTACATCAATTTTCTGGTCAGAAAAACGACTCTTCCCAGCAATTTAAAAGAAAAAAGTCAATAATCAGCAGATGACCACTACCCTGAACTGTCATATAATCTGTGTTGCCTTAAAATAAGCAAACTAGTTAGAACGTCTATAGTTTATTTGAAAATTGAAAATAAATATGGTTTTGCCCGTATGAATGACTTATGTAGGTTTATCATAGAATTTGTTATTTCCAACGTGACTTTACACTTCAAACCCAAATTACATTAATTAGAATGTGCAGTGTATGTTCTACCAATTGTGGATGACTGATCTAACTTTGAGAAAGTGGTGGAAAAAAGTGAAAGAAAATCATTTTGCAGTTTTATTTTTGTAATTAACTTAGAAATATGTTGTTTTCTGTTCATATAACTTAACAGATGTCAAAAATAACAGTAACATTGACATTAATGGTATAAAAAATCCATGCTTCACTTACAGTAAAGGCAGTTTTTCTATTGACAAGCACAACCTAAATACATACAAGTAATATTGAAGTATAGATACTTGATGAGTATCTATTCTTCAAATCAAACTTTGATTCCATTCTGAGGACCATCACTAAGAATTCAGCGATTAAACTAACTTAAAGAAAGTAGAGTCTGGCATGAAGAGCTCAAAGCCTCTAGTTGTTTGCCTGTCAGCTCATCAGCCTTTGCGGTTGAGGTCACAAGCAGTCCCTTTTAAAAGTGTCATGCGGACTCCCCATGTCTTGAGTTCAGTCTATGAGTGGAGCCTCTGCAGACGCCACAGAGTCGTCCCTGAGTGCTCTTCCTTAGACTCTCCAGGGTCTGCAGGAAGGAGCGCTGGGCCAGGTCTTCTTCCAGGGAGGATCCTCCTTCCTCCTCTTCTTCTGTGATGTTAGAAAAGAGACATGGCTGCATCCGTAGGAGGCGGGGCTCTCGGTAGATTCCTCGGCAGACCCGCGGTGGTGCCAGAAACTGCGGGTACTCCTCCATCGCCAAAGGCAACAAATGTGCTGGCAGAGTGTCCAGACTAGTGGCCATAACTCTCCAGATCTGTGATCAGGGTTGGACGGATAGTTTGTCCTAGAGGTTATACTGAACTTTACCAAACAAATTTTCAGTGTTAAGCAAGAAGATTTGGTCCAATTTCTCAAATAAATGATGATTTGAAAGTCCTTGGTCCAGTTCTTACATGCTTCGTCTCTGCAACTGGCCTCGGTAGCAGTGGGATGAGGTTATGGGTTCCACTCACTTAATGCTCTTCGAATACTGTGGCATCCCTTTGTGAGATGCCGACACTCCAAACAGCAAGTGCTTATATAGATCTCACCACCCACACCCTCTCTCTTCCTCTGGGTATACCCCCCGCCCATACACTATGACGAAACACTTCCGGCTTCCATACCGATCCAACGGAATCAGCCCCCAGGAATCTGGCAAGCAGTTGATGGATACAGAATGAGGTGACAGCAGGCAAAACGGATTGTGTGAGTGTGGAAAGAAAGAATAAGAGACAGTGAGAAGGATTTTAGCTTTCTGAAAATGAGGGCAGAATAACAATCAGCCAAGAAACATCAAAAACATATGTGAAGACATACAATAAACACCTGTCTGAACACAGGAAATTAATTTATGTGTTGGTGAGCTTTGCACTGCTCGGTAAAGGCTAGGTGCCCATATAGTCATAGGTATTACCAGTATGTGTTTGTGTTTTCCAACAGAAGCCAACGTCATACCTGGCATATGGACATGGTGAGTCTTAGAGACAGTATCTATAATTATGCCAGTACTCTTCAACAGCATATGTAGCCTCCTGTTATGCGGCTGTTGCGGATATGACACATTCCAAATAGCATATTAGGATACTCATGCAGAACTATACGATACCTTGTGTGAACTAAAAAATGAACAAAGGCAATTAAACAGAAGTTAGCAAATTCTCAGGAACTGTTTGATTTTGAAACTAATGGGTTGGCTGGCTCCTCGCCTTCTGCTGTTGTCATGACAGGGAGTTAGATGGGTCTACATGAGAGTATGATTCGTTAAGAGACCAAAGCCACACACACACACAGCAGAACCATGTGATACAGTAAGAGTGTGATTAAACAGAAACATTCATCTCTTGATGTAAATACTCTTTCAGAAGAAGCTTATCATTTGAACATAAGTCAACTCCAAAAATGCTTCTGAAATGCTTCAGAATGTATGCATCATTACTAACGAAAGTTTAATTAACAAGCATGTTTATTAATGGACTGTGTAAGACAACAGATCTAACTAGTCCAGAGATTTATACACGCTGATCTACATACTCCAATCAAAACACTCAAGAGCATCTCGTTTAAACTGAACAAAAGTGAAAAGTAAAATCAAATTAAATGCAGAATCTATTCATATGAAAGAGAAATAATATATGGTTATGCTGCATGTCAAACAATAATACTTTAAATGACCTCAGAAAATCTGTTCACAAGTCAAATGTTTCATCCCAAAAAGCTATATTCATCCTAACAAAATGACAGTTCATATTTGGAATCAGTCCACAAAAACATGACAAACCTTTTATGAGACGTTTTGAATAACAATATGCCATCTCATGATTGTTTGGTGAGGTTATGACAACATTAAAGAAAGTCAACGTGTTTCTCAACTCAGAGCTTCAAGAAAGAAAACCTTTGATCTACTGATTTTGTCCTCAAGGGAATGTATTATCATGCACATGTAGCAAAACAGTATCATCACGAGTTTGAGGCAATTTTACAACACTCACTCAGTGATGCATCAGTCTGTCATCATTCAAGTAAAACAATAGGGTAACAATATCGTAATCGTTTCAATTTGGGGGGAAATGTATGGTGTTGTTTTTCTAGAAATATTGAGTGTTTTTCAAGAAAACATCTGGTGTGGTAACAAAACATTGAATGTTTCTGAAATTGTCAAACCTTTGAAAATGCTTCAAGTGTGATGTAGTACACTGTCTCTTTCGGCATGATACATAGTAAATTACAAAGCCAGGTGCACTTTTCTGTGCAATTCAAGTTTAGGTCTTGCACACTTTCAATCACAACGATTAGATAAGACTCACTTAGTTTTATTGTGCTACTTCCTTCTAACTTAACTTGCCACTAGAAACAGGGATAAACTTGTCATAGCCTTACTAGAAAGAGTAGTTGTTTCTCATCAAACTAAGTCTCCTTTTACACCATAGATCACAACTGTTACAAAACGGTTTTGCACATGTTGCGAAATTTGGACAGTCAGAGTTAAGTCAGGCATTGATTCCACAACAGGCTCTCTGCTTTGTTAACTAGCGATTGGCTAGTTAAGATCAACAACCGCTTTAGATTATAAAGACCTGAAAAACCATACACTTCTTCCTGGACATGGTTTCCTACAGTAAAAACAATGACTTAAAAATACAACTGAATCCCTTCAAAACCAAACAAGCTTCTCCTAAGGAAAAATACAATTTCGGAATGAACAATCTTCTAACAAAAGGTTGTAAGAAAAAGAATGTCAACGGCTTGTATTTGGGGTATTATCTGAAGCAAGTAAGAACAAGCAATTAACAACAATGTATTTTAGAAGAAATTAGACAATGACTTTAGACATAATTAGATATTGAACTGTTTTGCCTTTTTGTATGTGAACCTACCAAAATCTTTCCCCCAAAAAAGTGGAATAAAAGTTAGTGTTTTTGTTAAAGAGCTTGTGCAAAGTTTCAATCTTTACTTTGCAACTCACAACACCCAAAAGTAAACTGTCACCAAGAACTATTACCAGAGCTTCCCTAAAGCTAAGGTGTAATTTTCCACTTTTCAAACGAGAGGACCACACATACGCACTTTCATGTTCTTGGTGGCCAACTCCACGACGTTATGAAGGAAAAATCAAGCAGATGGTTCCATGTTTTCATCATTGGTCCAATTTAGAGAGAGCTCTTGAGCGCCTTTAACCCTGCTTCTGTTTCTTCAGGTAGCGGGCGCGCTGAGACAGGCTCATTCCCATCACATAACTGTTAAGGAGCCTTGCAGGAACCAGGACTGTGGTCAACCATCCCTGAGGAGAATGAGCATACGTTATGGAGCAATATTCTGTGGCTATTGGATTAAAGTTTTAACTTGAGTAAGTCTACAAGTTCTCAATTGGGATTGAATACACAAGTGGCATTTTAACACACGCATCCAAGATCCAGATGCCTTCGCTCACATAGCTCACATGCCCTTACCATGATAGCATGGGGTAGGTAGCCGTTGGTCTGACTCTCCAGTCCCACAGTATTGAGCTCTGCAGCCACATAGCGCTGTGGGCTTGGCTTGTCAAGCGTGGCCCGGCGGATCTTGCTCAGCTTGGTGGCCACGAAGAATGGCAGGACGCTCTGAAGAAGCAATGCGGTTTGGTTACTGACAAACACAATTGAAACTGAAAAGGGCAAACACTGGAAAACACTGACATTCTAAGAACTGATCATTGAAGATCTCTGTACATCTGTTTTACCTGAATGATGATGCCTTTGCTCTTGTACTCAGCATCTAGCCCCCGGGAGAAGAAGTCAACAAATGCCTTTGGGAGCAGGGAATGAGAGGAATGGGTTACACAACCAAAGTCTACCTCAAAAACCTACTGGGAAACATCTGTGCATGCAAGTTTTTCTTATGTTCTTAGAGGACATTATGCATTTGTTTGTGTATCAGGAAGAGATACCATTGCTCATGTAAGTTATAACTACTCTACAAATGGCTAATACTTGGGGCTAGTCACTTCCGTAAAAAAACTGGGTAGACACAGGACAATTGCATTTTCAGGCCGGAAATGTTTCGATTCACACTGAGCATTGAGGATGATAAAGTAAAAAAATTGAACAATATGGACGTTGCTTACCATGGTACAGACACAGCTGGTAGCAATTTCGAAAAGCTTACACACTAATAAAATGGAAATACATCGGGCCGTTTACCTTGGATGCAGAGTAGATGGTGAGGAGGGGAACAGGATACATTCCACTGGCCGAGGAGATGTTAAGGATGGCACCCTTCTTTCTGAGATATGAGAGGGAAATACAAAAAGCACAAATATGAAGTAATTTGATGCTACACGAATGGGTACAATGCGTGTGAAGAATCAAATCAATCTTGACCACTTGCCTCCTTGAGAATCTCAGTCTACTGTATGATTAGAGGAAACATTTAGTACTATCCCATCAATGCCTATGCACACACTGTCAAGAAACTGTAGTTTTATAAGAGTTGCGCAAAGGAGATTATTATTTACATCAAGTCTCCATTTTTATTGCATTCTTATTCTTACTAAGGTAACTGTTAATATTGCAGTTGTAAGCAGCTATGAAACCTCCATCTCCCCCCTTTTTCCCCTCACCTCTCCACCATCCGGGGTAGCACCAAACGTGTCATCTACAAGCAGACACAGAGATGAGTGGAAAGCATGGAGAGGTGAGAAGAACATGAGGGAGAGAGAGAGAGATGAATAAAAACAGAAATATTGACTGTGGGCGTTAAGGGAAGCGGAAAGCGTGGGTATAGATTCACTGTTGCTTTGGGAACAGTCGTACAGGGATGATAGTGGGGGGGACTGTCCCCCCTCCTACCTTACATAGAGATCTGCATGTGTGTGTGGGTGTGTGTGCATTAGACTCTCCAAAGAGAGCACTGACCTGACATACAGATGTGATGTTGATGTTGACCATGGTGTCTATGAACTGAGAAAAAAAACAATAACTTATGTTACTAACAAGCTAATTAAATGTTGGGTTTGTTTCTGTATTGCATGTAACTTCATGACTTGATTATAAAGAGCAAGAACAGGATCGCTGAGACTCACACTGTCCAGATTGGGAACATTGAGGAAGAATTCAGGGTAAGAGTAGGAGATTCCAACATTATTTACTAGAAGAGAGAACAGGGGACAGATTATAAGGTAAGTGATGAAGACTCCATCTTTGGTTCAAGTTCAATAAAGCACTCAAAAAGTACAAAATAAAGTTAATTAAAAAAGTAGAGTAGAGTCCTGGATTGCATAAGAATGGATTAGGGGCAACATGTTTAAAGACTGAAAGATGTTTTGATTTTATACTTACCCAATACACCAATCTCTAGTCCAGCAAGACCTGCTTCAATATTAGGATAAATGTCTTGAGCACTAAAATCTGCTGCGATGGTTTTGGTCTCAACACCGCATGTACTTTCTATAGGGGAGAAAAATGAGAGTTAATACAAATTTGAGAGAAAAATATGTAGTTGCTAAATTAACCAGCAGATGCCACTGTCCCATTAGAAATTGAGAATTGGCTGGCTCAGCGACGTCTCGAGTGGCACTGGTTGACATTGCGTGATGGGTTCTGTAGATTTATTTGGGATTTGAGTCACACACTACAACGAAAACGGCTTCTTCAACAGGAAGTCTAGAGTAACCTAGTGATGTTCATGTATGATGGCCACAGTGATGACCACTACTCATTTAACTGAAAATCATATTTTATCTTTTATGGTTTTGGCCACAACCATTTTAGCAATAGTGATATAGGGGTCTATTTGGCTCAAACTTTGTGAGCAATGTTGAGAAACAAGGACAAGATTCATGGATAAGTGATTCCCCAAAGGTAAAAATGATCAGTCAGTCTTACAGGTGCCTGTTCTGAGATATAAGATTAGACCACAGGGTTTGGGGGAAAAAAAGTCTGAACAAACGCCTACCTACATTAGGTCTACATGATACACAACGTATCCAGGGAGCTACCAGGGCACCCTGAACACACACACTTGCTTCATATGCTCACCAATTGACTTGGAGACTTCATCCAGCTTCTCCTGAGTACGGCTGATGAGCACGATCGAAAAGCCCCGCCGAGCCAGCTAGAGAGAAACATGTCAACAGTCAGTGCATGCCTTACTGTACTGTAGGTGAGGAGCCAGAGAAAGTCTAAACTGTCTCAACTGTCTGCTCTGCAAATCTAGGCACCAGCATACCACAAAACAAATGTATAATAAATACACACCTTCAAGAGCTGGATTTTTGATCCAGCTCTTTTAGTGTATGCATGTGCATGTGAGGAATCCCCTTTCACCACTCCACCTCCATTCTCTGATCTCCTGGTGCAAACCTCCCTCCTGATGACTCATTGTGATTGCTGTCGAGGGCCTGACATGTGAAACCCAGGGAATCTTACCTCCTCCGCGTAGGCTTTCCCGATGCCGTCCGTAGCTCCCGTCACAACTAGAGTGTAGAAGAAACAAGAAACAAAGAAACAAAATTCCATTAGTAAAAAGAAACACTTTTTTAATAAAAAGCAAAACACAAATGACGATTGATAGTGCACAATTAATTCCACAATTTAATAATGTAACTGTGACAGATAGGTTACCAAATGGTATATTAGAACGGCATTGTAGTGTTCATAAGATATTTGAAATTCTTAGAAAACATTTGATACAAACTAGGGATATGCTTTTGTTAATACCTTCTCTAGCCATTCCCCCCCATAGCCATTGCCTTTCCCACCCATGCGTTCTCCCACCCAAGCCCCTTCCCTCTGCAACCTTGAGGAGGACGAGAGGCAAAGCATCCACTGGGGCTGCCCAAGAGCAGAGCAGAGAGGAGGGAAAGGACAGAGGGAGGGCAGATGACGAACATGAAGATAGAGAAGGACGGGGGGTTGAGGAAGGATTCTGGGGCCAGCTAAAAATAGAACAAGCAGATTGAACAGAAGAGAGGAGAACTGGGGAGAGAAGAGAGAGGGAGTGTGTATGGGCAACAACACAGGGAAAATTTGGCACAGTTATTTTTAGCCATTTCAAGAATGAATTGCTCCGCATGAGGGAACAAAAATTGGGTTTACTTCTCAGGTGTTCCCTTTGCAAAAAAAAAAGGCTCTATTAATAGTCATATAATATTAATCAAAATCACTATTACAAATGTAGCATGGGTGAAAAGATGTCCACATACCCACATAAGGAAGACGCTAGCCTTGTTATAGTGCATATAAGTTCTTGACTTTTAACAGTATTTATTTGCAGGTCATTTAAAACGACATTAAAGTAATCCAACTAATAACAGACTGGACATTGAGTGTAGCTAGTTGGATCTCAACTGAAAACCCCTACAGAGTACACTAATGTAGGCTATTTTAAAAAACGCAACAAACTTTGACATTTTTCTAAATCTAACTGATGACTAAGACCAATTTCAATTATTTTACCTATAGTCCATATGATTGATTAACCCAATCTGCCACACTGTCCATTTTAGTCACAGAGATCTAATCAAGCAAGTGGAAATCTTATAGGCCATTATTTCTTAATGCAGTTTCTCCTTTAGATAATGAGTGCGCTGGCTAACTGTTATATAACACTGACAAGTCTAAGGATCATTCTTTTGGCAAGAAGAGGCACATATGGGAACTTTGGTAATGAATTATTATTATTTCCAAAAGATCAAACTTGACAAAACAACTTATCGCTAACAAGCACGAGGAAAATGATGGTGGTTGTAAATAACACAAGTGCATTATTCTGCTATCCGGTGACAAATAGCTAAATATTTCTCCACTTTTGTGAGTTATAAAGAATATACATAATGGAATGTATTCGAATGGAATTTGTCTGCAGACCTGAACTGGGTATAGCTGCATGTATATACGCTTGAACATTCCAGCACAAAAAAAAAAGATATAGAGATTTAAAATAGCGGCAGGCACTGCAGCCTTGTTTTCCAACATCACTGCACAGAATAACAAAGAGCGCCTCCTCCTTGCAGTCCCCTATACCCTCAGTCACACACAACTGGACACGTATGTCGATCACAAAAAATACACATGCACCACCCCACCCCCTTTAGTAGTAGTCAATATGCTACTACAATGATGGCAACTTGGATGTGCTTGGAAGGCACATACTGTACAGTGTTCTTTTACTGCAAACCCATTCATGGTTGAGTGCCAGCTTTGAACATAAATTCTGGCCTTGGATGCACCAGTGTTACACAATTCCCCAGTCTCTCTCTCTCTCTCTCTCTCTCCTGAGAGGACATCGTCTCTGTGATTTGTTGAAATATGATGGAACCACCCGCTCCACTAGGAGGCACGCCTCCTTAGACAGCATGGAGTTCAATGTGACTTTACAGATAGGCAGATTATTTTGAAATATTACAGTCATAAGTCGGGTTTAGATTTGTCCATACCTCTGAAGTAACGTCTGAACTAACATGATGTTATAGGTGGAAGTGCGTTTCTCTAAAAATGTGTCTGTTAGCCTAGTTATTCATCAATGGCGAAAGAAAGGCTTTATAAGGAAAAACCACAAAAGCTGGAAAAATATGTTTTAGTATTTTTCAATTTAATAACAGTAATTGTGTGGTTATAGTTGGTGTTTCTGAAAACAGGCTATTCCTAAATCAAAATATTTTCAGATTTTTTTTATTTATCTAAACTTCTGTCTGGGAACCCTATGTTATGTGTGCCAAACTAGGTTTATGAGTTTTTACCATTTTTACCTACCTCACATTTATTTACCAGAGGATCAATGGCCAAGCAGCTAATGGACTTCAAACAAGTGCTTTCTGATTTCCAATCACATTTATCTTTATTGATGTGCAAAACAAGTTCATTCATAGTGCTGCAGCATGACCTTTTTGACAGTTTACAGTTGCACAAGAAGTTGCACCTGGCCATTCCGATCAAGGGTCTCTTTCAATGTAGGCTACCCACAACAAATATAACCATCTTATCAAGGTGATCAATAACCCAGTTATGAAAGCCAAAGGAAAATAGGATTTAGGGTGTCCAGATGTAACTTAATTACCTGAACTAAAGTTTAAGTCATTCAGGCATGGTAAGCATCCTATGACCAGCAAATGAGAAACAATTCCATTCAAGCATTACATTTTCAACAAAATGATTTCAGTCGTTCATGACAGCATGCAGAGAACAGTCCCAGACAAGTCATCTATACCATCCTAACAGAACAAGAGGTGTTTTGGTGCTGAGCTCAAAATGTCATTCTGGGGGACAGGCAGAGAATAAGTTTAGAATACACTGTTACTGGAATGCATAAATAGAAGAATAGTCAAGGTATTTAAAGCAGTGTCATGTGGCAGAGAGTGTGCACATAGTTTATTACACACACAGTGTGCGCACGCCTGCACACACGCACGCTTTTACAGGGCAGTGAGCAGAGAGAAAATGAAACAAATCCCCTGAGTACTCAGTCTCATTTATGAATGGCTCTAGTCTCTTTTTGTAAATGGCTCTAGTCTCTTTTTGTAAATGGCTCTAGTCAGTTTTTATCAAATCAGGACAATTTCTTAATCAAGTGAGCTTTAAGGGAAAAGCCCGTGATACGCATAAGGATAATAATAAGGGCTAAACTTACTATGTTATTCCTGTAGCACACCTATATTTGAAATACAGCTTTCATTCACTCTACACTAACTCAGAAGTAATTTGAATGCTCATTTTCTATCAGATGAGCACATTGTATAAAGCATCAGACTGTTACCGGGTGTGCAAAAGGTTACTCCCAACATTAGTAGTGAATTGATATAATAAGATGGTAGACTCAAGACCGATAAACACTGAAAAAGGACCAGTATACACTGTGTTAAAGGTCACATTACATTACCAAGTTAACCTTTAGAAAAGAAGACTAGTATCAACCACAGAACTAAGCCATAGAAAAAAAATTAAGAGGCAGCTGTGCAATTTTTTATGTCCTAACAGTACTTAATGACCATGAGACTGCCACCTAGCTGTCATTGATAGCTGTGCTCAACAACAAGCTACACGAAAACATTTAGCAGTATCTATATTCCACATCAAGGTTGCTATCAACATAGGCTGAGAGTACTATGACATGCTACTTATTCATAATTGCACAATATGATTAGTCAGTTATTTATATTTTGTCTCCAAAGTATACACCCCTTCTGATTTTCAACAGGTTGTGGTACAGAATATAAAGTGAAGCATTGCTGTCTTACTGGGATATCAAGGATACTGCGTAACATAATACAAGTATATCTTTGCCTGAAATACTACACAGAGGCAGACAGGATGACACTTAAGACTGAGGGTGTTAAGGGACTTATTTCTTAATTGGTTAAACAGTTAAAAGTCCGAGACATACTAACGGATTTTTTTTAACCTTCCCCTCCTAATCATGATGATTGTTATGTACTCATTCATATCCTATAGTGCACACTAATCTATTTAAACGCATTGCATATTAATAATTGCACACATAGTACCATTTGTATACAATCACCAAAGTCCCGGATCTTTCAAATTCATTATGTTAAGGGAGAGATATCACCGACCATCACATTATTCAGCGACAGCGCCATTGTACAATGGTGTTACATTGTAGTGTAAACAACGAGATCTCAGTAACATAAATCAGCCACAGCGAGACCCAAGGCGTACTCGATTGTAGATTTTTTTTCTTCGTCTTTGATTATGTACCCTAACTTATTCGTTAGTGAGTTAGTAAAGGAATAGATAAACTTGTAATAGTAAAAAGTTATTTCAGGCAGTCAGACGTTCAGTCAGTCTATCAAAATAGTAACCCAACACATTTGTATTTCCTTTTAAGTAACGTATACCACTGCTAAGTTGTATTTCATTATGAGCATGCATGCCTATTTGCAGGGAAGTCGGTCAAGACACGAGGAACAATGGTCTACAGATCACAGATGGCAACAGATACCCTTATACCAGCATCCCATGTGTCTACTATAGTCATCATGACATCTGATCAATCCCATGATATAGCTCGACTTGCCACTTATGCCACTCACCTGCCCATTTTCCGAGGTTAGTTGGTGATACCAACCGGCCGTTCCCCAAAACCCATACCCTGATCCCAGAGAGCAATCGGTGAATGGAGCACACTGACACCCAGGCCGTAGTCAATACACCAATCCAAAAGAATGGCGTTTCCACTGTGCGCAGAATAAGGTCTCCGCTCGACGACATTATCACACAATGCCCTCAACTCAGTGTGCACTTATCCGAAATGTGCTTGTGTAAACGCGTCAAGTCGTTGACCACGGGCTGTTGATCAAAGGTTTTCACTATTCTGTTGGTCTAAATCGCTTTTATCCGCAAACTCGTGCTTCCGCGTCTGAAACTTCCGGGTCACCACACGTTTGCACCAATGATTGGTGTAGATATGAGTGCGTCAAAATGTACGCCATGTGATTGGTTTATTGTGATTATTCTTGTGTGTTTTACGACAGGTTGAAGCTATCTTTCTCTGATTGGTTAAAAATATTGTCTGATTATGTCCAGAGATTTGTTTAATCTAACGCACGACAAAGTAGATCAATAAGAGAAAGACAAATAATGTGATCCCTTTTGCTTTGCGGTCCATATTAACAAATAAACTCAATAGTATATTTTATGACTTCAGCACAACACCAATGTCGACAGCTCCTGGGTTTATATCGATAAGGTTTGCAAACAGGTGTACTGAAATATTTTGTTTTTATTATGTCTTCATTTAAAACTAATAACAAAATCAGTACCTTCCTCAGGTAATAGTGCACGTCAAAAATATAATGTGCACTTATAGTGCATACAGTATCCAAAAGTGAACAGAAATACAAACATTCACAAAACTTCAAACAGTACATAATAAAAAAGAAAGCAGTTTACTTATTGCCTTGACATAATGTCCCTGTGATTCCCACAGTCCAAAACTATTATTTTATTCATTGTGTTCTGCATACCTACTGTGCATTTACCCTTTTTGATGGCTTTCATTCATGAGACTCCTTTGAATCTATGAAACATACATTCTGTTTATGTTGATGTTCTATATTCACTTTAATGACTGATACAAGCTCAAACTGTCATATGGAGAGATAGCTCTGAAGGAGGTGGGGTTTTCTTGTACCTGGGTGCACATGTGTCGTGTGCTGTTTAAACTCAGTGGAGCAGACTTGCTGTGGTCTATAATTTGAGACTGTTACATAATAGGGTCTAGAAAATCTATAAATAGAAGCTTTTGTAGCATCAGAATAAAGAAGGGTAGGAACAATATTGTTGTTGTCCGTGAGCTTTTAATTTGTTGGTAAACCACAATAAGTAATATTTTCAGTGATTATTAGAAGCAAGGCCTGTGGATAGAAATGAAATAAAGTGTACATCGAGAATGTATTCTTTGGTTCTGCATCTGTTAACAACCGTGTAGTTATAATGCAGGTCTTAAAACAACTGTTGTTTATATAAATTGCCTCAATCGTTGTATTTGTGTTAGAAAGGTGTTAGTTTGAAATGCAACAATCCTGTTCATCTTACTATGTATCTCAACAAGATCCTAAACACCACTAAGATTATGTGGTAAATCGTATTGTAAACCACATCTTAAATCTGAAATAAGTTACACTGATATGTTAATAATCCTTTATTTCTGTTTCATCTCAAATGCAATGAAGATAAATAACAGTATAAATGGTTCTAATAAATGAAGCCTGCAGTTAAAGTATCAATTGTTGTCAGATGTTGAAATTTCTTTCAAATATGTATTTATTGAACAACACAACGTGCATGGATTCCGATGCCTCCAAAATGCTGACGATATTTTAGGGAGACACTGTAGAATGACAGTACAGTCCTGTGTCCTAATTTCAATGGCACAAGTTTTTACTTTGCGTTTTTAACACTAAACTGTAAATGTGAAAAAATTATTCAAAAAGAGAAGATCAAGAGAAGTTTCAACAATCTCTCTAAAGTGCTCTAGGATGGGTCTAAGGTGGGCTCCCTGCTCCAACATGGAAGGTGACGTTTTAAACAGACCCCTTGTTGACATGGTTCATCCCCATACAACACACAATCACATACATACTTATTTAATGACTTACCACAGTTGATCTGCAATCAGATTTTGAGTAGATGATTCAGCTGTTATTGGTTATGCATCTAACTCATCAAAAGGTTCCTGTTGAATTATTTTATATATCCAATCTCTAACTCATTTCATCAAATTCTTTGAGGTAGTGTTACATTTTTGGTTAATTGCAGTTGTTGTCACAGGTGCAAAGCTTGTTTTTTTCCCCTGAAAAAAAATGTCATATGAAGATTTTATTCTCCATGTTTGTTTATACAAAATAGAAACATTGTCAATGTTTTCTTATTAGTTTATTGGCAATTAGTTCTTACAATATTGACCTTGTTGATGACTAATGCACAACTCACATGATTAACGAATGTCAAACAAAAAGCAGAAATTGTCAAAACTATCATTTAATATGATAAAATGTCATGGCCAGTAAACATGAAAGAAATGACACATGACAGGAATGTATCAACTTCTTTTTCCCTGTTAGAACATACATAGCAGATGTGGCATATTATATCCATACTGTATATAGAGTTCTAAACTGCATCACCGAGAGAAACATACAAAGAAGAGATTTTTTGTGTGAGGGTGGTTGACTATTATTTTGCTCCATTAACACAATGTGCAATGAATTGACTTGTCTGGAACAAAAAAACTGATGTAATATGTTTTGCATGAACATTTAGAGTGTATCCATTAACTAAACAAAACTACTCAACATGAGAAAAGGTGACTATGGGAGGATGTCTGTATTTTATGCCAGACATGACAGTCATTATATTCATTATCTCATAAGCTGTTGCTCATATCTTAAATAGTTATGTATAATATAAGAAGATAGATATTATTCTTGCAAATTCATTGTCCAGACAGATTTCAAGGCATAGTTTGAATAACATTGTTTGAAACTAGTTCCGGTTGGTTTAGGTATCCTCATCCTCTGGCCTGCGATATCTGATCATGCCTCTATAAATTTGACCTGGGATTTAAGATATGTTTATGGAGGCAGGCAAAAAGAAGTATATAGAATCATTTAATTTTGTTTTGTTTTGGATCTCATTTTGGAACTCTCACATAGGATTCTCCGAGTGGTCTGATTCCAAGACCAGAACATTTTCTAAGTTTAAAAAGTTAGAAAATCTATTTTCATAAAGGCCTACAGCAGGATATGATTACGCAAACTATTAACTGTCAATTTGTTGATATTAGGTTATGATGACAGTTGAACATTACAATGGAAAAACATGCCAGCATAAGTACATTAAAAAGAAACCATACAGTAATCTAAAAATGTATAGATTTAAGACACCTGAGAAAGGTGAGGGGGAAAAGACAGTACCACACACATTACCAAACATGCAAATTCCCTTTATGACAGTAAAAGGATCATTTTAGAGCAATAAAAGGGAAAATCTAACAGTGTGTTTGTGTGTGTGAGTGTATGGACACACACGCATGGGTGTGTGTGTGAGTGTGCATCCATATGACGCAAAGCCACCCCACACACAACCCAAAACGCCATTCTACAGTATCCTCAAGGTGCTTTTTAATTATGACATTTAAATCCGAATGTTGAATGCCACAGGCAATGCAATAAACCTAATACTGCATGTAATTTGGTATCAGAAAATTAAAAAGGTGTCAAAAGTCAATGTGAATCTAACCTAAAAACACTTCCAACAGAAGCGTTCCTTCACAGCTCTTACCAGTACCTCATGCCTCTGCATTTGTCTGAAACTTTGTGTCATCCTAGACAGTAATAGTCAGACAATGAGCACGGGTGCATTGAATTGAAGGTTAAATCAAATCCAGTGACTATAACACAATAGTATGATCAGTGGATCACAATAACCTCTTACGTCAAACATGCTAAATTAGATGTCTTTCATTAAGTATCATAACACTGTGAAGTAATAAAAAACAAATGTTTCCAAAGCTTCTAAACAGAAGCGCTGTAGTAATGAGTCAATCCGTAAGAAACACAGTTTCAAATATTGTGAGAACGTGCAATGTATTTTTCACTTGGTTCTTATTTCAGCCAGCTGTTAATTCACAGGACATGCCATCAAACTAATAACTGTCCAAGTCATTTTCTACTTTTAAAATGATTACACTTAGGGTTAGGGTTAGGGTTACTTGTATGTATACATACACCAACACATAAACTAAATGAGAAAATAATGGTATTTGTGTTCTGCCTGTTTATAAGGCTGAAAACATCAGTATGTTATCAATAAACAGTAGATAGCAGCATTTAACAATATAAAACCTGTTACTTGAGTAGAAGGATACACATGAAATGATGAATAGAAAACCCCCCACATTTTTTATTTGAAAAACACAATGAGAATTTCTTCAGTTTAAACATAAATGAACACATCATTTTTGTATTCCTTCCTTCTTGTGGAATGATCAGAGCTCAATTCAAAACCATGAAAACGGCGACATGAAACATGCACTCTTCAATCGGTTCCATGTGAAGAGTGTGATATGAATTACATCCAAACAGGATTCTGTAAAACTGCTCCCTACCTCAGTCCTTCAGTCCTAAAATACAAGGGATCCACACCTTGATCAGTAATAAAAAAATGAATTAAAATACATGACAGTTTCTGAATATTCCTTGTGTTGCTTATACCAAACGAAAGAAAGGAAAGCTATGTGTTTAGTGTTTAACAACGTCCAACAAATAAACATTGGAACTACACTGACTAAGATCAACTTTATCTTACCGTATTCTGTGCCTTGAGCATTTAGGTCGCATAGGCCTTCATTAAGTCCTTCAAAATAAAGAGCTGCCCAAGCCTTGTGTGGTTGTACTGCCAGCCTTGACTAGGGTTAAAGGCCTTAACATTGATGTTCTCAGGCAGCTTGTTCTTTACTCACTTATGAATGAATATAAAATGCTTTTGTCCTTTTTTCTCCCAAAACATGTTAGATTATCTTTGAACCACGTTGTGTTGTTTTACAAAAGTTCAGGGTCGAATGACACAAGCATCGCTAGATGCTGATATCTCTACACACTCCAGTATTCGGTAGATATGAATGGAGTAATAGTGTAATATTGCATTACTACTGCAGTGTACAAAAAACATACACAATCGTTTAAGGTCTTTATTCATTTGTTTAGACTGGTATACCAAAAACAATGATAACTTTGTGCAATTAAAACATTCACTCATAATAACTGTATTTTAAACAAATGCAACTCCCGAGGTGTGTGTTTTACAAAGTGATTCACTGATGTTTTTAGTTATTTGAAGTGAATTAGGTAAAATGATGACCCAATCTGAGGATTTCTTTTTGGAAATTCCTGTGAAACTGTGTTGCATAACACATGACAAGTAAAATATAAACTTGTAAAACTATTAAATCTGTGTAGCGTGTAGCTTTTAGATAATTGAAAACACTGTAAAGTTGAACTTCATACATCATTGTTGAATCTTCGTGTGAGTTCTGAGTTCATGTCTCAGTGTGTGAGAGTCAAGAGGGAATGGGTGTGTGTGTGTGTGTGTGTGTGTGTGTGTGTGTGTGTGTGTGTGTGTGTGTGTGTGTGTGTGTGTGTGTGTGTGTGTGCGTGTGTCCAGTAGGGGATTAACAGGTGTAGCTAAAACTAGTTTTTTGCAGACATCTATTTGCCTTCTCAGGACTTTATATGCAAATATTATCTTTGAATGTGATCAAATAAAACTGCAAACATGCAAATATCCCCAAATCGCGAGATAATTTTAAAAATCTTCTTTTCAAATTAGTTTGCTTCGGCGTTTGAGTCCACCGCAAATGCTTTTTGGGGTAAGGGCTTCCCAGACTGATATCTTGCACAGCAAGCCCAGACCGCAAAAAGATTCGTGACGGACAGTAACATTTGGTCCAAAATCCACTTCATCTCACGAACCACTGCTGTAGTTGAAATCCTTCCCATCCATGCTCAGTACAAGCATCCAACAAGGATTCTTAAACCAACACTCAAGATCTATCTTTACGCGCAAGGTTTGCATAGTCGTTTGGGAATGGTACAGTATATGTCCGATACTGCATTCTTATTCGTCTGAATCGGAACAAAAAAATAGATTCATTGACATGACAAGGTACTACTACACTTCTTTTAGTTCATCCAGTATATTTTGAATCGGTTTACATCTCCAGTACACATCAGTTAATGTGGGATGCTTCCAAATGGAGATGCGATCTCCCGCTGTCGATAAAAGGAGCTACATCGTTTCAACACACGGTAAATAGAGAACAGCGACGAATTTCATTGGTGAGGACACAATTCGTCATCTACCAATCGCTGCCTATCTCATGTAGGGACCCCCTCACAGAGAAAAAAAGAAAACCAACCACAATGTTCTTCTGTGTAAAAGTAGCAGGAAAACGATACAACAACCAAATGTTATTTTTCAAATTACAGCAATACCAATAGTTCAGAGAAGCAAATTAGATCGTTAAAAACTGGCTTCAAACATTTAATGAGACCGTGGCTGATATTAGATATTGACATAAACAAAGCAATTCTAGATTTACCAGGCTGTGGAAAGTTAGGAGAAATGCGCGCAGCCTACTACATCATAAATATTGTTACTATTTTATCTCGCATCTATTTATTGTTATGTGGCTACTGCTCTTTCAATAGCCTACCTTGTAGCGCAAACAAATATGGGCCACGGACAACATGCACTCCTAGTTTCCCATTGCACCCTTACGAATTTCAAACGTGGCGTGCAGGCAACATTTACAGCTTTGAGAAACACGATAAAGAATTGTCTAAGGAATCAGTCCTAAACGCGAAGTTACCATACTCGACGGCCCCACCCTCACACGGGTCTGATTGGCTGATACTTTCATTTGTGGCGCTCTCCAGTCAGTCACGATTCTCTCCATCTGTCTGGAAAGCACGGAGCCAGCCGCCACTGACGCAGCACGCGCGTTTTACCTACTTTGGCAGTCACGACACAAAATAGCAGAGCTATTTCCCTGTGAAACCCTACCTTAGAATTCATTTTAGCTTTTGGAGGCGGTTCGCCTGCAATTCCTCCCATCTCTGACCATTCAAATGGTTTCCGAAGGTGACACCATTAGCATTGACTTTCACAGAGCACGCTCATTGTCGTTTATAAATAGGTCTATCAATATGCTTAAAACCTTTGCAATTCTGAAACCTTACATGACACATAAATTGCACCAAAACGAATCCTGTAAAAAAATAAAATATCAAGCTTTTGTCTAACAAGAATCCAGGATCGTTGACACACACACGCACACACACACACGCACACACACACACCACACACACACACACACACACACACACACACATATATATATATATATATATATATATATATATGTGTGTGTGTGTGTGTGTGTGTGTGTGTGTGG
>BROE01000013.1:11457362-11645399 GCA_036571765.1 Plecoglossus altivelis
CGACGCTATATTATAGCGAGCTAGTATGATAGTATATATCTAATGAGTATATAGAGTATATATATATAAGTAGCAATATATCGTATAAGGAGTAAGTCTAGCACACACACACCTGTTGTTGTTTTTTTAAATAGGAAGATCATCTTCAAAGTAGAACTTCTAATTTTAGTAGAACAATGTTGGTATTTAGACTGATATAAAGCTAGTCAAAATATATATGTCCAGCTTGAAATGACTGCAGTAAGTCAAGGTTGAATTTCATGTCAATATTACAACAATGTCCCATAGTCCCTGTATGAAAAGGATTCACAGAGATCTAATCCTTTAAAATGTGGTGCAAGACGAAACTCAAATCCTTGCTATTACACACTTATTTACAGTTCACTCCAGTCAAAAGGGCAAGGACCAGAGACGTCCAGTCATGTTTACTGTCTAAAGCAGCAAAGTGCCAGTGGCCAAGTGTCAGCAAGTTCCTGTAAAAGTATATAAATGCCCTATGCACCACAACGTGTTTTACGCCAAAAGCAGTAGTTCATCAAAGAAAAATTACACTTGAACTTAGTCAGGGTAAGAAAAGCTGGAGGAGCTTATGAACTAGCCAAGTGAAGAGTGGGTGGGCAGTTTCCTGAGCTAATAAAATGCAAGCAGGAATGGAAGCTGCCAGCCAGCATTCTTGAGCCATTAGACAAGTTACTTCACTGCAGCCTCCGGTTTCTCTGCAGTGCTGAGGTGGCACTCTGAGGTCACCAATGGAGAGAGGTAATACATTTAGATCATTTTTATGGTGAGACCACTTGGTATTTTCTAAAGCTATGTTGCTCCTCGTCATTATTTAGTGGTTCTATTGAAAGTCCAAGTTTTGTTTTATAATGAACAACTTTTTAATGATCCTTCTTATGTAAGGGAGTACATTTGCCTGTCATTGGTATTAAATCCTTAAGCAGCCTCCCCCGTGATGTTTGAGAAAGATCCATAAGGAGATTTGAAAATGCCTGTTTGCTGATCCACTTAGACCTACTATTAAGTACCCCTTCTGAATACTACACAATGAAATAGAAAATATACATTAACTGCATAAACAAAGAATTTATGCTCACAAATGCAATTGGTGAGAGGCAACAGATCTGTAATACTGGAAGAAACAAAATATAAAATTTTAACCTTGTTGTGTCCTGACAATCTTGCCAGGTCAGGTGTCAGTCTTCACTGGTAATATCTTTACAAGCAACCTGGTGCTGAGCCAAGTTACACTTGTGAAATGGAAATACAGAAGCCAAATAGTAGCCTAAGCCAAAGATACCGTACCAGCAATGTCAAGGATATGTCTCATGTTCAATCTTCACTGTGCCAGTTTGCTGATGCTGTAACTGACAGACATCAGTTTAACTTCTGTGAGCTCTAACGCTGTGCTTCACTGGCTCCAGAACTATTAAAGCTTGACTTGAGTTCTACAAAGTGAAAATACAAAGTGACCATAGACCTTTAGACGTATCCCTTATTTAAATAAACAACTAATTTGAGCAATGAAAGCCATCCTTGGATTTTGTCAACATGGTTGGTATCTCTATGTAGCAGAAGTGCAATAATTATGCCACGGTTTGAGTATTTTAATACTCTAATATAAAAAGAATTCAAAGGGGCAGAAGAAAAATTTGACACTGATTCAAGTGGTCTTGAAGACAAGTCGTATACATGACAATACTAGTAAGCTAAGCTTACTTTTTTCTTATCGTTTGCAGGCATGCTGGTAGTTAACGTCACCTGGCGAAACAAGACGTACGTTGGCACCCTTTTAGACTGCACACGGCATGACTGGGCTCCGCCTAGGTAAGATTTCTCTTGCATGAAAATCAGGAAGCACAAAGTGTCCATTCAGATTTAAATACAGACTACAATATACTGAATAAGTCATTCATTTTGTACTGCAGTGTAAGACACATCAGGTTGTTGGATTAAAATCAATATGTCTGTATTCCCACCATGATCTATATTTTAGTATACTATTCTTCAAAAATGGTGTCGACTTTCAAATTAAAGAAAATATTTTTATTTTGCAGACTATCATCACTCCATGCTCTCACTCTCTTATCATACCAGCCCTTAGTTGCCTGAAACTTTCATAAAATACATCTCATTAATCTGTTAATATAATCTCTTATTCTTAAATTGCATAGAACAGGCCATCTCTTGAGATGCTGGTTTTATATTTATTAGAATAGGATTTTGTTTGACCCACACTCACGTACACTTGTATTTTTCTTTTTTTAGTTTCAAAAAATACATTTGTCAAACTTAGTAGACTTAGCATACATTTCGTTGTTTCAGATAAGTAATGAGTCTTATATCTGAGCCTATGTCACCCTGCCACTGATGTATTTACATCTCTTGCTGCTGTTGAAATTGTTTGTCAAGAATCTCAGGGAGGAAGCTATGACTCATTGCAGCCTAATGTCTATTTGTCACAGATGACTAACCTTCTCTGTTGCTCAGAGAGATAATTACATTAGAATTAAAGAGACATGGGGATATGAATGAAGTTATGATTAAGGCAGGTGTTATCATTGCATTGCAATGAGTAAGGAATTGATGTTGAATTTTCTTATTTTCCTTGGCGCACTTGTACTAATACATATTAGTTATTGGTATGTTTCATTTTGTCCTAATGTTCACCTGTAAAACATTTCGTAATACATTTGATTTTGAAGAAATATTAAGTCATCACTCCATTTGCAGTCATTCATTGGTCTTATACCAATGAATTATACCAATGTATATTTTTCACACATTTAGGTTCTGTGAATCCCCCACCAGTGACTTGGAAATGAGGAATGGGCGTGGACGAGGCAAGCGGATAAGGCCTAACAGCAACACACCCATTAATGAGAACAGTAATTCATCGGACAACAAGGGCAACAACAGCAATAAGACCCGGGCCGCGTCCAACAGTAAGGGCAGGCGAGGCAGTCAACCCTCGTCGGAACGCCGCACGCCACCCAACAGCAACACGGAGGATATCAAGGCCAGCCCCTCCTCAGCCAGCAAGCGCAAGACCAAACCCACCTCTGACATGGAACCCAATTCCAGTTCAGAGGACACCAAAGGCAACAAGCGCATGCGCACCAACTCCAATAGTGGAGGCACCATACTGCCCTCTGTCCCCATCCCTTCTATTAAGACTGAACCCCTCCCACCACCCCTAGACCGCAATTGCCCTTCGCCAGCCCTTATTGACTGCCCACACCCCAACTGCAACAAAAAGTACAAGCACATCAATGGTCTCAAATACCACCAAGCTCGAGCCCACAATGATGATGACATTAAACTGGACCTGGATGGGGATAGTGAGTATGGGGAGGATTCGACTCTCCATCCTGATCCGGGAAACTGCAATGGAGCCTCCATAAGCCAGAAAGGCTGCCTCTCTCCGGCACGTTCGGTCACTCCTAAAGGTAGAGGCTTTGACGCGCAGAGTCAGTCCCCATCCCCTGGCAAGTTTGGCTCACGGTCAGCCAGTAAAAAGAAGAGTGGTGAAGCAGACCCAGAAGCTGGTGGAACACCTATGGAAGGTTGTGATGACGGGCCTTGTCTGACCGATGAAGCTAGCAATGATGGAATGGAGGAGAAGCGAGGCTCAAAAAAGTCCAGCAGTGGCGTCAAGTCTGACAAACTTGCACAGAAGAATATAAAGACATCCAGGCCCCCACCACCACAAGGCACTGTGGCATCCCAGCAGCTATATTCCCTCCAGGCCTCACCCTTCTCTGCAGGAAACCCCAATGCTTCACCTGGGATGTCTCCAATGATGCAGGGGGTTCCCAAAAGCCCCCAGATGAAAAGTGTTCAGCCTAAACCCCCTAATATGGGAGATCCTTCCCTGAACCCTGCATCGAATGGCTCCAAGGACAAGAAAAAGAAGGACAAAAAGAAAAAAGATGTAGGGAAGGAGGCAGATAGCCCCAAACCTCCAGGGAAAGGCGGGAAACCAGAGGATGGCAAAAGCCCATATTCTGAATCCTCCGATCCAGGAAGCAAAAGTGATGGACTCCTCAATGGCTCCTCTGACCCCCACCAGAGTCGATTAGCCAGCATCAAGGCTGAAGCTGATAAAATCTACAGCTTCACTGACAATTCCCCAAGTCCATCCATTGGAGTGGCCAGTCGAATTGATAGCACAGGGATGCCACAGCCCTTAACACCACTCCATGTTGTAACTCAAAATGGTGCTGACAACTCCTCAGTAAAGACCAATAGCCCAGCATACTCTGATATATCAGATGCTGGAGAGGATGGAGAGGGCAAAGTAGAAGGTGTCAAAGTGAAGACAGAAGACCAAGCCATCAGAGAAAGCGCTAAGAAAACCCTATTCCCCAACCAGGCGCCCAATAAGGATTCCCCTTACTACGCTAACTACGAGACATACTACTCGCCAAACTACACCAATGCCAGCCCAGGTGGACCCAACCCAGGAACACCAATGGCAGAAGGTCAAGTCAAAGTCAAAAGGGAGGAAGATCAGGACCAGGGGGAGGATAAGATAAAGGTTGAACCACATGAAGATCGCAAAGCTGACATCATTGCTTCTAGTCAGCCACAACATCAACCCTCAGTGATCCAGCAGCGATCCAACATGTACATGCAACCACTGTACTACAACCAGTACGCTTACGTTCCCCCATATGCATACCATCCAGACCAGGCATATCACAACCACTTACTGAACACTAACCCAGCCTACCGACAACAGTACGAGGAGCGTCAGCGACAGGTGGCCGAGCAACACAGAGCAGCAGAAAAGAAATCAGATGCCATCATGAAAGAGCGAGAGGTGTCCATGAAAGAGGAGTGGAAACAAAAGGCGTCCATGCCTCCTACCCTCTCCAAAGCCCCAAGTCAGTCAGATTTGGGAAAGGGACCTCAACCTCCAGGCAAGCCCAGGGATTCCCCTTTAGAACCTTCCAAGTCCATTGGAGGCATTAAGGGAGAGGACTCAAAGTCCCAGCAGTCCGAAGGGCTGAAGATAAAGCTGAGCGAAGGGGGACACCAGGGGAAGGACGACTCCAAGCCAGGTCTAGATTACAGAGGGCAGACAGGGGTTGAGCAGTCAATGTGGCACAGACAGGTAAAAAAGTTTTCTTTATCATATTATCAGAGATGCACATCATTAGCATAATGTATGGCTAACTGAAAATGTCTAAGATCCTGTCGTCATGACATTTACCCTATGGATATTAGGTCATGCGTTTTGGACCTTTGTATAGGATTGTATCATTTCTGTTGAAAGGCAGCCCATTTTAATGCTTTAATACTTTCTACCTCAACAAGTACGCTGAGAACCAGAAGCCCCAGCAAGAAGACGACCAGCAGCAGCAGCAACAACAACAACAACAACAGCCTCGGTGGAAAGACGAGAGGGACAGAGAACGTGAGCGAGACAGGAAAGGAAAGGATGATAGGCCCAGACCCAGCGGGGGTCCCAAAGAAGAGGGCAAAGAGGGCTCAGACCCTCGTGCTATGTCTGAAGAACACCGGGGCATGAGTAAAGACCCACGCGGCAATGCCCACATGCAGTTCTCATCCCCCCTGGCGCAGCACCAGGGGTACATGCCCTACATGCACGGGTATCCCTACAGCCAGGGCTACGACCCCAGCCATCCTGGGTACAGGGGAATGCCCTCAGTAATGATGCAGAACTACCCAGGTAAGAGATTTGATGTTATATAAAACCCACTGTTACTCACATTGCAGGTAGAACTTGCTCCCCCAAGTCACTTCAATATAGTTGATAGCCTTACAGTGCTGTAGGTCTCTGAGGGTGTTATGATAAGTGTTTGGTTGTCAAAGGACCCCTGATTAAAACCAAAACGACAAATGAGCATGAAAACAATACTGACGAAGCAGCACAGTAATCTGTTTATCCATGAACTTACTCTAGCATTTCACATTTCAGGGTCATACCTGCCTGCAGGCTACCCGTTCTCTCCTTATGCTGGCAAGATGGCCGCAGGTGAGGAGGGCAGTGACAAATCCCGTGCAAGCCCCACTGTGAGCAAAGCAGCATCAGACTCCAAAGCCCTGGATATACTACACCAGCATGCCAGTCAGTACAAAAGCAAATCCCCCACGGTGGGTGACAAGCCTTCCCACGAGAGGGAGAGAGAACGAGAGAGAGGAGGTGGAGGAGACCGTGACAGGGAGAGAGAAAGAGAGAGGGACGTGGACAGACCTCGCTCCTCACCCTCCCAGCGCATCATGCCCTCACATCACCACCTTGGCTACCCACTGCTCACTGGGCAGTATGATCTGTCCTACGGCACAGGTCAGTCTTGAGATGAGCTCTGCTTATGATACTCTTGCTGTTGTTTGTTTTGAAGGGGTTAAAGTGTAAGGTCCCCCTCCAAGTTAAAGTTGGTAAAGTTGATACAAACCTTAATAAAGGTAATAATAATAATAATAAGGTAAAATAAAGGTAAAGGTAAATATCCACATAACTGATACAATTACTACTGATATAAATACTGATATAGGAGCTATAACTGACATACAATCGTGTTCCACCTCGCACAGGTCTCTCATCATCCGCTATTGTTGCCAGTCAGCAAGCTGCAGCCCCCTCCCTCTACCCACCGGCACGGAGGTGAGAACGGTAAGGCCCATAGCCAGACAGACAGGCAGACACATGTAGACACATGAACAATAGTACCCATAAAATAACATTAGGTGGAAGAGGCCATCAACAATATTAAGTGCAGTTGGAGAAATTCTTGAATGAAAGGCCTTTTTAGTCTTAAGCAACATGCATTTACAAAACAGCATGAGTTGTCTTAGTAAAGTACGCTGTCATAAATTGTAATAGATCAGAGGACTCTTTATACACAAATGTATATTTGTATAATAAACTGTATGTATGAAGGTAGATGAGAACTGTAAAGCAAAAATTGTGAAAGAAACAACCAGCAGGACGACATCAATATGCAGTGACACTTGTAAGCAAAACAACAGTAATCTCAATGACAGATGTGCTAGGGCGTGGAGGGAACTGCAGGCCAAAACGGGTCCTCGTCAGATGGATAATGTTGTCAACCCTGTAGTCTGCAAAAAAAATCTTCGCCCAACCTTGTGAAAAAGAAACCAAGCGGTTGGTGTCTCACAGCGTCCGTCTCTGTCTGCTGACGTTATACCAGTCTCAGCCGAGACTCCCAGAGCACCGAGCGAGGCTCCAAATAAGCCCTCACTGCACCAGAGAACCACCTCAATATGCAGTACAGCACTTACCCTCTTCAGTTGTTCATCCGAAACAGGTCTTTCGAGGACAGCAGCTCAATACTGTGGTGATGAGGGGAAATTGTGGTCTGATACTGTACAACAGACCCAACTATCATAGCCTGCACTGGCCTCTAGTGGTAGAACACATACTCTCATTGTTCTGATTAGGATCCTTCTGGATGTGGTTTATATTCGAGAAGGCAACGGTCTCGTACTCTAAGAACAGGGATATTGAGTTATTTATATTACAAACGTTTTTGTGTTTAAATGGTTATTTAAATCAATCTCTTTGAAAACATAATGCTAATTAGATGTTTTATTGTTATTTTCCAGACACATACTAGTTATGTTTTGGATTGATTCGACTGAAATTTGTGATTCTGTTTAGAATGAGCCTTATGGAAACATTAGGATAATGTTGAACAAACAATGTTAATGGAGATTTTGATCTAAACATTGTATTTGTCTGTTTTGTTAATATAGGGAGACCTGACCGACTCACCTCAACGCTGCAACGTTTCATGTGACTGGATCACATGAGAGGAAGTCCGTTCCCAGAATCCATTTTAGACATCAGTTGAATGGTGTTTCTATATTTTTAGTTCTCTGTCAGGATTTTCTGGCAGAGGTGTTTTTTTCTTTTTCTTGCATCCCCTAGCATCTCTTAACTCCATACTCCCCTCCCCCAACCCCAGACTTTAATAGGACTGATACACTCAACCAAGGTTCCAAGCCATCACTCTCTGTCAACTAGGCAGACAACCAACCAACTGCTGATATCTTCTTGTCTTTGCACTGTCGACAAACACATGCAAAAAGAAACTTGACTGGCTGCCTGAACAGCTAAAAATGTTTTGACTGCATTGTTTTTTTTGTCATGTGCAGAATATGACAGGGGATTGGGCTCGGGTGGCCGAGAGAAGGGGGGGGGGTCAAACAAAATAAAGACTGACAAAAAAGTAAATCATGTTGAAATGATTGAACTTGATGTCCTTGGTTTGTTGTTTAAGATGTAAAAGTTTATCCTTACAAAATACAGGTTACATGTTGAGAACATAGTTTGGAAAATACGATCCACAGAGACAAAAACTTTCCGAGATTTGAGTTTGCATTTTACCTTCTACTTCCAATGATTCTTCATTTGAAAAGTATGATAAACTCAAAGTTCATTTTTCAGGGAATAAGTCATATTAGAGGGTATTGCAGTTCACACAGTCTAACAATATCTAGGTTTTTTTTTTTCTTTCTTCTGTTTTACTGACATTTTTATTGTTGACATACGGCATGACTTTTTACCCCTTGGTTATGATTCCTTCATGTCCTCTGTCTCAGTTGGTATCTCAATCCCAATACCCTCACCTTACTCTGAAATACCAACATCCTCATATACATCCACATCAACACACTAGTCAAGAGGGAATTTGACAGTCTGACCACTGTCTTTGAGTTACCTAAAGCACTGAGCATTCGCAGTACTGTAGCTCATGCTAACTTCCCATATGTGAGAAAGAGCACTGTCCCACAATGGCAGTAGTGGAATCAAAGAATCAGTAAACGGAAGATGGAAGAATGCAAGCAAGTAATGGAAAGCAGCAAGAAAATAAAAATGGACCACATACAACTAGCTGCTACATCAAGGATACCACCATCCAGCTGACTGCACCACGGTTGTGGAATACATTTTCCCAGCCTTGTGTTTAGTAGCTCTACCAGACATGGAGCCGGTATAGATTCAATCATGCCTGGATGGCGTACCTGTTGAACTCTTCATAGATTAAGGCTCCAGAGGACACCCCCTCAAAACTGATACATGGCCATATCACAGCAGGGCTCCTCTACTGGAAATCACTCGTACTTACTCCTCTCTTAACTTCTCATACTATTGGTGTTCAATTGCAAGTCTCTCCTCTAATCTTTAATTATCATTGGTTCATGGGCTGCTGCTTTTGGGTATCTTTGAGAAATTATACTTTTTTAATGGGGAGATGGTATATTTAATCTACTTGTCATCAAATCGCAGGCATTAATGCCATAGCATTGCCTGGTTTAGGTGGCTATGGGCAAGATTGGTAAAGTGTATTGAGTGCTTTAGAGGTGTATTGGGTTCAGAAATCTCCACTTGGGAAGGGACAGGGTGGGATGGAGTGGGTTGTCTCCCATAAATGCTAAGTACATCAAAATACAGTACATTGAAGCGTCCAGCAGGGAACTTTGCCAGTCGATGGAGCTTTCTGTGGCATGGTGCCACATCTTAAACGGTCATGAAACCTTTATCTAATAGCCTTTTGAATTCAAGTGGCTCAGACTTGATAGGCTACACATTTTGACATCACGTGCTTAGAGTAATGCTTAGATATCTGAAGGAGCAGTATAGTCCGGAGGCAGATTCTCAATTGGCAAGACTGTTCATGTTACACCCCTGAAACAGCATGACCTAACCCAGCAAGATTCATTCCAAGACAACAAAAGGTCTGGGTGTATTTCTACTAGCTTGTCTCTGTTGTCAGAGTGATTATTAAACAGATTGATTGTCCAGCCTGTAAATCTGAATGTGACAGTGTTTTGACATGTAAGATCTCCTACTGTAAATAGTAGGGTTATGGTACATAGGCAGCTGTGATATTGTCCTGTAAATCAGTGGAGTATAATTCTAAATGTACCTGAGAAAATGGCAGAAGAACCTTTCTCTACATCAAATAAGGGATGCACTGTATTTGGAGGGTTTCCTTATATGTTCTGTAAATGTCCAACTCACTGCTGTTCCTAACCGTAACCATGTTCAATATCAGATTTGGTTTGTTGGTATTTTGAGTTTCTGTAGATTATCTACAGGGTCAACCGCAATTGAAGTAGTGTCTGGATAGGGATAAAGATATTACCTGTGAAATGATCATATATGGTTTAGAGAAGTGCAGTTAAATCTCAATTTAAGAAAAAAATAATTTGTAGGTGAAACAAGTTGAAAATTAAACATAAATATATGGAAAATCCAAACATGTTTATACTCCTGGCGAATGACTAGAGAAATCTATCACTTTTTTCTCTACTTTGTCATTACTCCTTTATATAAAACGTGGCACAATAATTTTCTCATTTGGATCCTATAAAATGTAACCTAAAAACGAGGAGATATTTTCTGATGCCATTAATGGCCAAACGGTGCATGTTACAGACCCCCTCCACCCTCCCTTCTCGGTCCTCCCAATGACATCTCTCAAAACCCAAATATCAGTCTTCGGTACTTTCAAGGATGTTTACAACCCCTTTCTCTTTTAGTGAGGAACTTGGCACTCAGCATCCTCACCTACTCTAGTCTGTTTCCCCTCTCACCCCCCACTCCCCCGTTTGTGTAAAGTGTACATTATCATGGTTCTTTTTTATACAATACTGTAACTTGCCTTGTGCAATTGAGGCAAACAAATAAATCTTTTTATGAGACAATCATATCTGTTTTTATGTGACTGGATCCCTTCATATTTAAAAGAAAACCTAAACAAACAGAGAGAATTATGGTAATTGTATTCAGATATAACTGTTGTAAGCCTCTTTGTACTTTATACAGTATGCAAGTTATTTAAAGTTATTGTGAACAACGTTTAAGTAAAATAACCACTGGGGGGCAGTCCTCTCAACGTGTATTTTTAATACTAGGGAACAGTAAGGTCATACAAACCAGTCATCTTCTGGCCTTAAATTTGAATTCATATGCTTTATGCAATTATCATACTAAGCATAAATTACCATGTGTTCTCATTCCAAAGTGGCTCTATTGGAAACTCCAGCTCCCTCAGAGGGCAGTGTCCTCTGTCCAAGAGCAACATGGTGATGCAGTGGCAGAGAGATTATGCAAGGGATGATTTTGTCGAGTGTAAATGTGAAATCTGATTATCCCCTATGCTCTTTGGAGGGAGGACAAGGGGGGTGGGGGATGGCGACAGGGTTGACTAGAGGAGAAAGAGACGACGGGGGAGGAGAGAGGAGGAAGGGGGATAGAAATGTGCTGAGGCAATGGATTATTCAGAGGACAGCTCTGTGCCGACACTGTATTTGACAGGGCGTTGTCGGGACGGACACAGTATAGGGAGGCTCTCTCTGGGACATCAAAGGTGTGCCGAGGGCAGACTCCAGGGGGGGTTCATGGGATGCACTATCTATGCAGCCAGCCCTGAGGCCCTGCCTGTGGATGAGGCCACGGGCCAGGACCCACACCAGCTATTAAACCAGCACCACCCCCATGGTACCTGTAGCCAGAGGATAGCAGCCAGCAGAGCCAGGTTAGTCACCTCCAACTCTGTCAGATTGAAATTTGTCTGCCACAACAAAGCAGTAAACATACTCCCAGGTTAATTTCACATTTCGTATGTAAACGTCCCTCAAGTCTTAATATTGTCCAGAAGTTACTGTATATAAACCTAAACAGTAGTGGAGACGCCACTCATAAGATGTTAGATGACCTGCCCATGATTTTTGTATCCCGTAGCACTATTTCCTCTATTGAATGTATGCAATTGTGTGTGGGTGTGTGTGTGTGAGAGAGAGCCAGATAATGTAAGCATTTTTTAAAATTGGGCTGCAATTCCACTTATTAATAAATGATTGACCCAAGACAGTCTTCCTACATAGCTTGATGGTCTATCTTAGCATGAGTCCTTGACTTTTCCCTCCAAATCAATTAAATTTGTGCTAAATTCAATTCAAGAAATTCAGCATCTACTGTAAACAGTGTTAAATTATTTCAAACACTGTTCAATTTCATATCATATTACACCAATAATATCACAAATCGTTTCACTCTAGAAACATCTATTTGCCCATTCTTACAGGATTTTTTTCACAGAAAAGGGGCTTAAATAGCAATTTGATGAAACATGTCATCTGTAGTAGATCATAATAAAGGGATTAAGAGGGAGCCAGTATACAAATAATGGAACAAATTGACAAAAATGGACAAATAATGGAATAGTGAAAGACATTTCTACGACAGAGAACAAGGTCTTTAATGCCTCTGATTTGAGCACCTAGGATGCAGAACTATATCTCAGGTTGACATATTTGGTCACATTTACGTCTTTAACTATTTCTGTCTATTATTGCCTGTGTTTAGTGGATTACGGTACACTGCCTACATATTCAGCCATTATTACCTCTTTACGATAATCCGAATGTGTAAACCGTTCAGTCTAGGTGAAAAAGTGCCACGTGAGACTATTTATTTGCGGTGATTCAGCACCAAGTAACAATGGACGAAAATAACTTAAGTACGTGTACTGTATACTATTAGTATTTAATCCTCTGACCGCAGCTACACGGACACCACGCCATTTAGGTTGTAGCTCAACCCACCTTGATTGTGTGGGCGCAACAAGTTGACTGGAGTTCTAGGCGCTAAAAAGCTTTAGATGTGAGTGACATATTGAAATTTTCTGCCTTCTTCCTCGTGGATATTCATATTTTGAGACCACTGTTTAATTATGTACATCCGTGTCCTCGAAATTCTGTGCGTCATGAAGATGATGGCTGTCTTGCAGTCATGAACACGTAATTTCACAGGTAAACTATGCTATCGGAGGACTTGACAGATTTAATGAGTTCGCTGTAATGTTATTTCTTACATAGGCTACTTTTGATTTACTACAACGTTGAAAGCTGAGAATTGAAGTTCTCATTATAATACTTGTTTACATACCTATGCTATACCAGATTCTGGATTCGCTTCTCATGTAGACTATCTGTCATTCTTGGCATTGACAGTAGATAAACAGCACTTGGTTGGATCAATGGTTTTACCATTTTGAATAATTAAATTGTTGCAGTTTTTTGTTGTAGTTAAAGAGCTATTATTTCGACATCAAACTGAAGAAATGTGTCAGCATGGAGAACTATGTAGACAGCAAGTTCATTGGCTACTTGTGTGTCAAGTGGATGGAGCTGAGGTCTTTAATCAGTTAGTAGAGGCAGTGTTAGGAAATCCCAGGCAAAATGTACATATTCAGAATTTGTGTCGGAGTCATCTAAATCCTTGACTTGCAAAACACTTCCTGTTTGAAAGGTGCATGTTGTTTTCAATTTTAGTAGACACCTGCCTAAATCTTACCCTTTAAACTTAGTTCGGCTAAACTTGTGTTGTAGTCACACGAAGACAAGACGTTTTTCTCTGGCCTTTTTACTAGAAGGGGGTGCTAGGTAACCTGTTGAAAGCACCACCATATCTTGTCTTTCCATGACAAAGAACAAACCCGCAGGTGTTCACAGCTTCAGCCCATTAGCTTTTCCTGCCAAGGTGAGAAGAGGTCCAAGAAAGGAACTGCCCCTTGAGAATGAAAATCACCACACAGCAGGTGAAAGGAAACTCAAGTGCCAAGTACTTTTATTTGGTTACTTTACGTTCACTTTTTAGACACTGAGAATCTGTAAACACAAAACATTTATGTAGCTCATAGTGTGTGCAGAAAGGGTGAAGTTCACGTGAGCATAGAATACATTCCACAGCTCAGTTGTGCATATAATGTAAGATGCCATTTTGAAGCCACGTTAATCTTGTATTTCATTAACTTGTGATTTAAGTATTTGATTCAATTTTTATGTATTTATTTTTGACTCTTCTAAAGGGATGTGGAGTAGTATTGCAGAGAGAGGATAGTGAGGATCCTAAATAGGCTGTCTACTTGCTGTCTGAGCCTTTTTGAGTCTTAGTTCGTAAACTGACACCAACATCATGCAGCTGGGATCAAGGGATCAAAGGACAAGAGCTGTCCAGGTGTGTGTGAGAGAGAGGGAAAGACATCCATCAAATTGTCCCCAACCATAAAACTCTGAACTTTTTGAATTAGGCAGAGAAAATAAGAGACAAAGAATCCGACTGTGTGGCCCAACATCTTGTTTTATTCACATAGCTTCCATCAAGTTACAGATATAGATCTCTGTCCTGGTCCTTCTGCCATAGCATCATTAAATAAAAACCCCTCGTAACTTGGATATGGAAACGTAATATGTGTCATGTAGTTGAGTTGTAATCAACTTGTTTATGTGAGGCTCTGTACGAACTGTGGAAAAACACTTTTTTGGACAAGGACTGTGAGCAATCTGTTAATCTGTCCAGGAGGATGCTGCTATCAGGTTGACTGCGTTTACGAAAGACAATAGCACTATTTTCCCCTTCTGTGCCATGACTGTTGCCTTCTCTTTTATTCTTTACACAAAAATACTTTTGAAAGAGTGAAGAGGAGGTGGAAGGAAATATGGTGCTATGCACCTTTAACAGAGGTCCCAGTGGCTGCCCAAAGTGGCTTAACAAGATTAGGGCTAATTGGATTTCAGTGCTGTCTTGTGACGTCCCAGTAAATGTCTAAGAAGGACGAGAGGCGGAATGAGGGGGACAAATAATAACGATTAACATTCATTTGTATTGAGGACAGTCTGCCTGTGAAAGGACAGGTCAGAGGAAGGGGAGGGAGAGAGATTGTTGTGATGCGAAATTTCTGGACCATACATGCTATGGAAAAATATGTATGTAATTGTCAACTGGTCTCAGGCAAGGCTGTAACATACATTATGCTACACATTCTAGTAAGAGCTGAGACAAAGATATAACGCGTAAACATACCTGAGGTGAGACCTTTCAATCACCTTGTAAAATCATATTGCCCAAGAGAAAACAAAATGATTTTGGTCTATGGCTCAAGTTCAGGTCTGCTTTTGGGTTCAGTCGATGTTGATAATCCTCCCTGATACTCTTAGTATGCCTTTTACACATACCACATACCAAACACATACCAATTACTGGTGGTTCAAGCTCTCTCTCTTGAAAATAGATTATATAATTGGTGTGCGTCAAAACAGATATATTGCAAGGAGTGAAAACATGTTCTGATTATTATATTGTCCTGTCCCTACACTGAAAATACTTTTATGTTGTCAATGGGGTGGCTATGCAGTGTGGGAAATTTACATGGAATGTAATGTTCTGCTGTGAGGATTTACCCAGGCTCACTGCAGGGGCCACAAGGGGCGAACAGTTCTCTCCTAATTTATATTAAGATTTGGTCAGTGGGGTCTAAAATAGTTGATCAAAATAACCTTTCTCCTCTACAAAAAACTACATTCAATTAGTAAGTGAAACCATTCAATGCGTGTTTTGCATACATCTCAATGGTGCTGTGATATAGAGAATCTCTCCAGGTAGAACTTGAGAAACTTGGATCTATGAACATTCCCCCAATGGTGACACACACTAGCAGTTATGAAAACAACTAAACCTGTCTTAGCTGTTATAATACTTTGGGAATAATCAATGGATATGCTAACCTTTGATTTAGAGTAACAGAAAGAGCCTTTCATCTGAGACAGAGTTGAGGCTGAGGTGAGCAAGCTCTAACAAGTTCGGAACTAGAAAAAAGGAAACTTGAATAAAGCAGAATGTGGGGATATATGAGTCAGTGGTTCCTTTTGGGAAGACCAATTCAAAGATTTTTAGTCATAATTGGATCTATGCAGAGTGGGGGTTATCTGCTGACCCTGTCCCGGCAGGAAGTGCTGGGACAAGTGTGTGTATATGTGCGTTTCAGGGTTAACAGTACAAGCAGCTGTAAGAACTTTATTGGAAAAAACATGTGGAAAATGAAAGGAAGACTGGAGTTTGTATAAGTATGTGTGGCTGATTCTTTGACTTGTTTGTGTGTTCAGGCCCAAGACCATGACTGAACACCAGGAGAACAATGAAGAGACAGGCCTCTTCTCACCACAGGACCTGGAGCCTTCCAAGGAGGACTCTCATGGAGCCCCACAGTTCAGGCAAGCTGTGAACACACGCTACATGTTGTGTTCTGCTTGAGGAGGACAAAACAGCACCACAGCATTGTGGAATCATATACACTCTTCACCAAACCTGTGGTCCACTCTTGACCACAGACTCAAACACCAGACGTTCTGCACATGTAGCCCACTTACTTGGTTTATCACTGTGATAAAAAAAACACACTTGCAAAGAGCCAAAGATTTACACTACCAGTCAAATGTTTTGACACCCCCTCCCACTCAAATTCATGGGACAATGTGTCCAAACCTTTGACAGGTAGTATATGTCACAACACCCACACCCTGTACATCCTGTTGTGCTGTGTCATGGGGCTTTGTGTTTGGTTTAAAGTTAGGGTATTTTTGTTCTACATGATCCCACATGTGATGTTAACAATGGTCCGCTCCTCACAGGTGCATCCATAGAACAGAAATACCTAACGATAAGTGCAGAGGAACACATATCCCTAAACCACATAGCATCCGCTTCTATACTGATAGCCAAGTCAGACAATGTAAGGACATTTTGCTGTACTGGTTTTGTCTGTTTGTTTTTGTGTCTTGGGGCTCTTTTTTTAGATTGACTCCATGTGATGGGCCTTGTGTTATCTGTGTGTGTTTTTGTATGTGTGTGTGAAGGAGAGAGTGTGTGTGTGTGTCTGTGTGGACATGTGTGTCAGAAAGAGAGAGGGCATTACATAATACGGATTCAAGGCAGCAACATTCTAATCCTGGGGAATCTGTCCTGGGATTGCATCTGGTGCTGCATCATGGTGCAACGTGCGATCGCCTCATTACTCTAAGGCAGAGTGTTTCCAACAACACTGTCCCTGTGTAAATAGTGGGCCCTTGGCATGTACAGGTCATTAAAGTGGAATGTCTATCTATTGTGTATAAGCAAACACTTTTTAAAAGTAAGTTTATTTAGGATTCTAAGTACATTGTGCTTGGTCATGAGTCAAGAGTTTGTTTTTTTGCTATTTAGGATTTACCTGGAGATACTCAGAGATCAGTAATAGAATTGCAATAACAGGAAAAAAGTTTATTTTTCTGCATCCTATCTCCTACCACATTCCCCTGACTGTGTCCTAACAAAACAACAGAGAAAGTGGTCGCCCTTTTAACCTAGAACCTCTTCCCCTTAGTGCCTCTTTTTCTTTCTTCGTTGCATTATTGACTGTATGGGTCACTCCTCTAGCAGCCACTGGGAGGTATTCACTTTCTAATTTAAGATTCCTCTGGCTTGTAATTAGCTACGCTATTCAGGGCCACCACCAAGGACACCTACTGTAGGGACAGAGACACACGTAGACACAAGCATAGAGACAACGCACACGCAAACTCTCGCTCTCTTTCTGTCTCTTTCTCGCTCTATCATTGTCATGGTCACATGCTCATTGACACACACCCACATTCACACACCACACTGCAAGCTCAGTAACACTTCCCCTCTCACATGAAGGTAAACTGCACCCGTTCGTGACTCTTCAGGTCCAGTTGGTTTTCCATGTCTCAATTAGTAATAAGACATTAGCAAGTGAGGCTAAGCGGAGGGAGCCAGTTGTCTGATCTGGGACCATGGCTTGATTCAAGTAAACCACATTTGATCTCTACAACGTGTTGCCTGAACATATATAGATTACACAAGGTTTTCCTGCTTACTTGGCAGAGTTATAACCGTCTTACAACAGGATCAGACACTAATCAAAATCCACGAAAGACGTTGTCATTTGTATATGCGCAGTGACTGTTGTATTGTTGGAGAGAAATTCTGATCTTACTGTTGGAAAATAGATGTCATGATCAGAAGTGTGGAATTGCTTGCAATTCCCACCTGGGTGTATGTGTGTGAAATAGAGTTATATGTCTGTGCCTACAGGTTGCATGTATTTATAACTAACTTTGCATTACATAACGACATGTCCCATATGCAAACCGTGTCACAATAGAGAGGGTGCTAGATAAACTGAACCACTCTAGGAAATGAAAAACTCAGCAACTGCAAACCCTTGATGCTCTGACAGGCTGCAGTGTGGTTACACCACCGTCACAGCAGGGTCAGGGGTTCTGGCCCTCTGTCTTGACCCTTTCCCCTCCTCCCAGCTGCACTGCTCCGAAAAAAAAATCAAGAGTTTTGGAGTTCCCACACGGACACAGCAGGAAGTCACAGCGGCTCTGTCCTCTCTCTGTGGCCCCTTCCTCAAGCAACCTCCTAGCTCACGTCCACATCTTGGTCCACTGTGCTTAAAGACATGGTCTTAAATTGTGTGTACGGTTTGACCCGCTGTGGGGTGGGATACTATACATTGCTGTTCCTCTTTCAGTCTTTCACTCCCTTACTTTTTCCATCTTCTTCATTCCCCTCTTATCCCTCTCTCTCTGCCTTATAATAAGTAAAATAATTCCACTAAAATCCTCCAATTCCTGTCTGACTACCAGATTATTACACAGCCCTCCCTTCCTTCCCCTTTTTCTCCTAATCTTTCCCTTCACACTCAATTACAAACACACTCACAACAGATGCCTGACCGTGACACTATCCAGCTGAGCCAGAGGAGTCTCCATTCCTGAGTGGAGACAGGAAAGAGAATAATCTTGTGACAGGATATTCCAAGGACCAGTCATGTTTTCGAAGCAGAATCTTAATTATGGTTGATAAGCTTACCTTGAAATTATTTACCAGATACAGCACCACTCCATGATAAGTTCTTAAAAAGAAACGTGGTGCATAGGTGGCTCAGCTACATTATTGTGACTTTGCCTTGAGGTTATTTAGATATGATTGAGAGATATAGGGAATAGCAGAGAGGAGAAGAGTATAGCATAGCCTGCACATACTGTGGGATAACTGCCACACGTTCTTGTGCTACAAGAATCAGAACATAAAAATAACCATCAAACATTCTATAGTATTTATTGTGCAGACACTTTTATTCATGATGTCTGCAGTTAAATGCTCTTTCACTGAGTAATACCCATTCTTGGAGAAGGGTAAATGTGGGATTTTGTTACATTTGACTGCATCATATGGCTCTCAGCACTACCAGTTCTGGAGCCAGTTCATAATAAGAGAGTACTGTTTAAGTCCCAACCTGAGGGGGTTTGGAAGCTTCCCAGGTCCTCTGGGGTGATGGAGTGAGTTTGCCTACGTTAAGAGTAGTCATGAGAGCCATGGTGTGACGTACCCCATAATGCTGAAGCTATCCCTTGTGAGTGATTATGTATGCCATTGGTGTGTGTGTGTACTTTGTGGGCACTGTCTTTGTGGTTTAAGCAACTTTATTTGCACTTTGGTGTTTGTCATAACCTTTGGAGACTACGGTGTGTCCTCACTTGTACTCTGTGGTGGAAAAGCTTAACATGCATTTAAGTGCCTCAACTTGTTTAACAAATTATTTTCTTTGGCTAGTTAGATCAAGCTCTGTTGGAATGCACCATCAGCAGTCTGCGTCTAGTCTGTTTCTTCTTTTGTTCACCTATTCTTCAACAGAATAGGCTATAGCCACAGGAAGGCTCACCATTTTCTATATCTGTATCTGTCTTTACCATGTTCAGTTGGTTTTGTGCGTGGGTGTTCTTTCAGTTCTGTACATAGATGTGTTGTATCTGTCTGGCAGCCTTGACCCAACCTTGAACCTCACCAACATTGTACTGCTATAAACAATAGATACACGTAGCTACACACAACACACACACTCTACTGTCTGATAGTATTCCAAGATAAAAACACTCTGATTTAGATTAGGGACTCAGTCTGTTGTCACTCATCCGTCTTTAAAAAATAATCTAGATGCTCTTGGGGGATACATTCTACTTCAACAATGTCTCAATGCATGACAGTGTAGATTTCAAAAGAAAGGACCATATAACCCTTATAATGTGGTGACGCATTTTGGCCTTGGCTACTGTTTTGAGAAAACAAATTGAATCCTTCGAATACACTTCATGTGTTCTTTTCTTTTGTATTTCAGGATACAGTTGATTGATGACCTCTCATATGAAGATTTAAAAAAATGTTACAGAGGTTCGGTAAGTGAATCACTTGAAGCTTTAATTTCCAGGGTTCATCTTCATCAGTAATCTCCATTATCTTGATAAAGACATCGATATTGTATATATACATGTTTGTTTAAAGGTTAATTATTACAAGTAATTTTTCTTTTCAGAATTTTCATTGAATTCATGACTGTGTCTCACTCATGACCTATGATTTAGGAAACCTGAACAGACTGAAATGGGCACTTTGTTTTGTAATGCCTCCCTTTCACTTTAGAACCATGAGGAATTGTGCTACACGAAGCCCAGGTTCAGGTGCTAGGTCAGGCAGGAATCTCAAGGAAAGATCTAAGAAGCGACATGGTAAAACATCAAGCAACTCATTTGACGTCCTTCACACTTCAATAGAGCTAAGGTTTCATCCTTCCAAGCCCTCGTTACTCTGCTTTGATCTAACATTAATAGTGGAGTCAGGCCATTAAATATGTAATACCCTGTGATTTGATTGTAGTGCACCTACTAAGCCTCACTGGTTACACAACAGCCTAGAAGGTTAACCATTAACTATGTCACTCCTCTTCGGAGCTATTTCAGACCATTCAGATTAAAAGGCCCTGACTATGAATATTATTGCCCATAATAGTCAGGACAGAAGCAGATTAGCACGGAGTATACCAGATATTAAGAGAAAGGATCTGTTGAGGATTCAGTTCAGCAGGGTCCTTCACAGCGACAGACCGAGGCGACTGTATGCTTTTGTGGTGGAGAAAGATGCAGTAATCGCGAGAGAGAGAGAGAGAGAGAAAGAGAGAGAGGGAGAGAGAGAGGGAGTGAATCAGGTTTCCTCAAACACGTATTCCTTGTTTTGAAGGACGACTAACGAGAGCAGGAGTGATGGCTTGGGCTAGACGCGAGACTGTTTGTGAAGACAAGCTATAAGAGATAGTGGCATAGTGTGGGGTGACACATGGTGAGGAGTAGGGGAGGGGAGTCACCCTGCAGAGTCATTTGAGCAGGCAGAGAGAAAGAAGTAGGGAGGGGAGAGAAAAAGAGAGAGGAACAGGCTCTGGCTTTCTGCCTCCGAAGGACAGGGTGTGTGAGAGAAGGCGAGGGAGGGAGTGTGTGGGTTTTTCCGTTCAGCAGTGAGAGGATCAGGGGATATTTTTTGTATGTGAGGAGGAGAAAGTGAGGGCATGTGAGTCAGTGAAAGGAAGACCTCAGTGAAGCTAAACTGACACGTACATGCAGTGCATGTAGTGTGTGTGCATGCATGTGTATGTGGTCTACTTGTTGAAAGGTGTGCAAGGTGTGTATGTGTGTGCATGTGTAGGTTAGCTTGTAGTCAATAGCACACCTCTCTGTCACAGAACGCCGGAGACTGACTGGCGTCTGGGACAGTGTGTGTCTTGCAGCGGGGTGCTCAACGCCATCGATGTGCGCGAGTGTGTGTGTGTGTACGGGGCCAACATGCTGAGTCTGGTGCAGAGCACTCGTCCTCTGAGGGAGAGGGTCGTGGCGGCAGCGACGGCGGGAGGTGTTGGTGGTGGTGGTGTTGGTGGTGGTGGTGTTCAGGCACGGAGTCAAGCCAAGGAGCTCCTCATGACTCTGCCCTGTCCCTCTGCGCAGACTGTCAGCAAGTACAACTCCCAGTACCACAAACTCTTCCAGTGCGTGCCCAAGGAGGAGATCCTCATGAAAGGTACTGTTTCAGCACTCTAAACATCCAGACTATTACTTTGGATCTAGTCGCTTGCAATACTTAAGGCAAAATATTAGCTGTTGAAAGCTTGTTCTGTTTCTTTTCAGCGTAACAGACTAACCTCTGTACCATTTCCGTGTTCTATGCTTTAACTTTCCAGGGTTATTTGTTATATCGTCCATTACCTGTAAAGGAGTTGACATTATTTTGTCTTTCTAAACTGGTTTTAGGCTTACAACTCGTGCAGAAAGGTGCATAAATCAGTTAAATGACAATACATGTCATTTAAAATGCAGCAGACAATATTTGTTATTTGTTGAAATCCAATGATAAATTATTGTCTCTAGCCTCCTTTAATTAAGGAAGTTGGAACTTCAGACAAGTTTTGTGGTAAAGTGCAACTGAAAAGGTCTCAGGTTAACCACATCTGCACATTAATTAATGTGCTACATTAATTTGAACCAAAGACAGTTTCTGGTATGGAGTCAAATCAAAAGAGTTTGTCAAGATCTTAATATGTGTGACATTCCCTCTCTCCCTCAGTGTACTCATGTGCCCTGCTAAGAGATATCCTCTTGCAGGGAAGACTCTACATCTCAAGAAACTGGCTGTGCTTCTATGCCAACCTCTTTGGCAAAGACATTAAGGTGAGACATGAACAGATTGATTAGCCGCCTCTAATCAAACGGGTGTGGGGGGATGCAGGAAGACAGACAGATCATCCGTTCCTGTGTCCTTGACAGATAGGTGTGTCTTGAATCAAAGGTCTTCTTTTTCTCTCACTTGCCCTTAAATACAGCAGTTTATCCACACTAACTCACACAACTGGCCTCAGGAGGTTGTTTGGTAATAAAATAAATCATTTTAATCCCTATGGTGGCTGTTAAATGGACCAAAATCCATGGACAGTCATACACCCACATGCATACACACAGTACACAATTACAGCATTGGCAGACACGCAATAATTGTGTGTGTGTCTGGCTGTGCTGTGTGTGTATGCATGCATGTGTACTTTCTATAATGGGCAGTGTACGTCTACTTTCTCTACTCTGATTAATTGCTTGTTACTTTCACTCTCTGAGTATTGGAATGCCAACATCCCCTGACTGTCAGGCACAATAAGCTGCTTAGTTTGAAAGCATTCCTTGTGTATTAACTGAAACCACACATTTAACTTTCTTTTCCTCTTATAATGTTTTTTTCTCACATACTGCAATTACTTATGCCTTTCCTTTCAGTGGTGTAATAGTCTCAATCTTGCATTTTTCGCACGTTTCATTTCCTCTCCACTCCCATAGGCTAGTTCCAAGTTTAAGTACGATAGAGATGTGGTGAGATTCTAAAACAACCTCTCTCCATAACCTTGTCTTTTCATTTGATCTCTTTATTGTACTATTAGCCTTATCATTTGCTGCATCATCTTACTTTTGTGTTTCTTTAGGCACAGCATGAAGGTAATGTGATATTGTTGCTCCTTTTGCCTCCCTCCCTTTTGTCTTCCTCAAGGTTGCCATCCCTGTGGTCTCTGTGAGGCTGGTTAAGAAGCACAAAACAGCTGGCCTGGTTCCCAATGGCCTTGCCATAACCACAGACACGAGTCAGAAGGTGAGCTTAGCATTGTGGTTAGCTGTGGTCACTGTGAATGGAAACATGGCTAACACTCATTGGAGTACTCTAGCTTGACGATATGTTTATCTGGTACAGACAGATGTAAAAAAAACAACAATGTGCTATGTTAACACGCTAAGCTAGGCTGATGAGAATTGAAGCACAATCCAGCAGTAGCGAAGGGTTGTCAAGGTCTTAGTCTATTTTGGTCATGTTTGGTCTTCCAGTTTGCGGAGGTCTACATGTTTTTTTGCATGTGCTTGTCTGTTTGTGTTGATTAGAAACAGGTTACGGTATGGATCAGTATATGACCTGGAGGTTCACTAATAAAACATGGCCTGAGGGTTTGAGCCAAAGCACAAACAAAAGGCTGTTTCTCATGTGTTGGTGTATGAGTGTGTCATTGTAAAGCTCAGCCTACAGTTTTCAATGTCAGTGATATTACGGAAGTGATTCCATAGTTTTAGGAACTTCGAACATTCAGATTTTAAAATATTCTATCAGTTCTATGACATCATATTTTAATTGAACATATGGATTTGCATGGTGGAAAGGTGGTCCATGTCACAGAGGTGCAATGAAGTAAGTAGGTTATTTTCCTGCTCCTGGGACAGGAAACACTTCAAGGTCACCTGAGATTCCAGTAAATGGACACCTTATGCTCAGTATCTTAATTTGCATTTTATTACTTTTTATCACGGTCACCTGTCTCGGAGTATACAGGTTTTATAATACCTGGGTCCTGGTATTCCCAGTTATGTTCAAAACGTTGTGCGGAAAGAGTTGAATTAAACAGGTGGAATAATGTATAAGACTGTAGACGCTAGGTCTCTTAGTATTTTGGACTGTGTTTATACTTTAATCCGTAAATGTTAGGTTATGCTTTGTTTGTTTAGCTGCAGTGAACGCAGTAATATCTTATTTCTTGAAAAGAATTATCTTTTTCACCTGGTGATAGGATTATAATTTTTCTGGATATGTGTATGAGCATATCTAGCCATAACTACACTGTGTCCGGGTGCCACACGTCCCACATACTATAGGTACCTATCTGAGAACATTGTGAACATGTTTGTCCAAATGTGTGAATAAAGTAGGTAAAATGTTTCAATTTCTCTCCCCACAGTACGTGTTTGTGTCTCTACTGTCCAGAGATAGTGTTTATGATGTCCTCCGAAGAATATGCACACACCTTCAGGTCTTAAAACACCGACAACTCTTTAATCCTTCAAAACTACGTTTCAGTCAAGTAAAATTCCAAATAATATGTCCTGACTGATGCTTTCAAGCCTCTTGACATCTCTTGTAATTCCCTTCATAGGTCAATGGCAAGAAGAGTCTGAGTTTGAAACAGTACATGGAGGAACCTAACTCCCTATCTCTGGTATGACTGGATGGATAACCAAAAACAGAATAAAATTCATAACAAAATGTATGATTGAAACAAAGGGGGAAAAGGGACGGTTCTGTTTTTCTTTCATTTAGATTTAGTCAAAACATTTTCATATTTTTATCAATAGCTTGAAAAGCAATGAGTTCATATCATTCATTCAAATTATTTATTGAACATGTTAACAAAGGTTCAGGCAGGTCTCAAATGGCCATATACAATAATATTATTAGCTATAACCAACAAACACAGCTGATATTATCAGTCTACTACTACTAAGATATAAGATAAGATAAGGTCTACTACTAAGGAAATAAAAATAATTGATCGTGCAATAAATCTCCTTTCCGTTAAATTACAAACTTGGAAGGCAGTATCCAGAAATGGCCTTGGCTTGTAAGAAGTTATACGTTTATAATACTATACTTAGTGGTAGCATTTTGATTTGAGGATTCTTTGTATTGTTAAACAACGTTTTTGGTTTCATGACCTCATAATGAAGACCTTATGTTAGTTGCAACAAAAAACAAACAAACAAGAAACATGGATAATCCCAGTCTATGTATGGTTGTATGTATATACTATTATCTGTTCTTCATCTTGTCTCTTACTCCAGGATGAGTTCCCGGCCCCGGATGAGTTCCCTGTGTCGGATGAGTACCCCCCGGTACTAAAATGGAGGAGGAAACCATCCGTGGTGTCAGTGTCCTCATCCCTGCCCGACCTCCTGGGTAATTCCACTAGCAGCCTGAGTGCTGTGGACACGCCCTTCCAGACTGATCAGCCTTTGGAAGGTGAGGAAGTGTCTCACTGTTTCACTGTCTCACTGCGGTTGGGGGATGAGGGAGGTGTTGTTCCTTCATCCAGATGAGAAGAGGTTCTCTTCTAATTGAGATTCATATGTCCCACATCTGGGCTGGTCATGCATTGATGTCAATGCACGGACCTCTCTCTCACTATACAGGGGATCGCTCCTAAACACAACGTAGTACATCATATATCTGGATTATCATACATTTTGACACAAGATGATCTTTGGCTGATGTCCATTAAGATATTGGTTGCAAGAGTTGGCTTTTCTGGATATGGACATTGAGGGTACATTTTAATAGCGTGTTCCTTTGTCTGTGTGGGTGAGAGCATGTGCTTGTTCATATGCAGGTGTGGTTGTACTTGTGTGTAATGATACGTGTCTCTCTCTTCACTTTGCTTCTTTCCTTTTCCTCTTTATCCACCCTCTCCTTCTTCTCTTTCCTCTCTTGACTCTCCTCCCTCTGTGCAATTTTTGCTCTCTTCCTTCTGTGTATGGATATCACTCTCTTATGCAACAACATGCTAAGCTCCAAAAAGAGACTTGCAGAGACTTGTATTGAAGTAGCATGCCTCATTCCAAGCTGTACTTGAGACCTCCTGGAACATGCCTGTAATTCTCAAGCCAAATGGCCTATTTAATAATTATAACAATATTCTATATTTTTCCAAGATGGAATATTGCTTGTGATACTGAACGTTCAAAGATCGGTTTTGACATGTTTGACCCTTTCCCTAGATAGATGCTCATTCATTACGCCACGGTTTTGTATTTGTTTAAGATGCATTTCTGATGATGTAACTGTCTGGTTATGGGAGCAGTGTAAAGAAACACTGTTTTTGTACAAGGTCCAAAACTGTTTGCACAAATACAGTGTGATAAAAGTTTGTGCTTGGGACATGAACACATGCTTTACTTCAAGCTTTTTGTGCCACATTGGTCTTTTATCATGTTGTGGATGAATGCATTGAATATGTGTCTCACACAAACACTAACTCATCATCTATGTGCTGTAGAGCGGGGTCTGCAGACAGAGAAGAGTTTTCTATCCGAGCCTGTACCAGAGCTTGGCCAGATGGAGTATCAGCTGCTCAAGTTCTTTATCCTGCTGTGAGTACTCACGCACACACAGACACGCACACACAGGCACGCACACATACACACGCACGCACACATACGTACGCACACACAGACACGTACACACCCACACACCCACATGTACACAAGCACACACACGTACGCATACACAAACACACACGTATACACGCACACATACGTATGCACATACACACATGTATGCGCACACACACACAGGCCACCAGCACATCTCAGGACCAGCTGTCTCACATCAACATTTTCATGAATATAGTGATTTAACTGTTTATGTGACGTAATTAAAGTGTATATCTTTAGGCTGGATAAGTTGTGTAATGCATGATGGATATATGGGATTTCCTGGCTAAAAGCATTTTATGCATAACAGTCTTTTGCGTTTGCAATTAAATATTCATGCAAAAATTGATAGTTAAACTTTGTCATTCTACAGTACTTTTATTTTTGTAGAATTGCGCTTTATGTTAATGCTGCTGGGCTCATTCGTTTACGAAAAAGCAAACTAGTAAAATGGCACCACCTAGTGTAGGTTGCATACATTTCTATTTAACCTGTGTCTGGATACAGGATGTGTACATATACAGTATGTAGAATATAGCATTTTAAAATACAGGATGATATCAGTTTAATATCAATATTTGGGTCGTTTCCCTTTTCTTAGGATCATTTTGCTGATCTTGTCCTCATGCTATCTGGCCTTCCGTGTGTGCAGTCTGGAGCAGCAGCTCTCCTTCCTTAGCAATCCAACGTTGCCTCTTCGAGAAAGGTGAGAGTCCACAGCTGCACACTGCTCTCTGCATGTCACTCCCTAAACCTGGCAGTGGGTTGACATGAGCTAGGCCAGGGTTAACCAGCTGCAAGAGGCATCCAACTGGGGAAAGATATTGACCTTATGTACTGAATTCAATCAAAGAAATGTATTGACTCTACCAGTAGAAAGGTATTCAAAAGGTTACGTATGGTTTGATTATAAATGACTTGATTGTTGTATTTATTATAGAAAGCCCAAGTCTAACCCTACTTTTGTGGCCCCTTCTTCCAGGTAACCACAGCTCCCCTCTGATCCACTCTGCAGAAATATTTAACCTTTATCGGCCCAGGAAATGTTTTGGCCCTTCGGTTTAGACTGGACATCTGCACAGATTCCTACAATTAACTATGAAGACTCCTTGATCAACTTCATGGCACATTCCACTCTGGCATTGCTTCCAGACTATGCAAACAGACTACTAATTTATTTATGGTTTGAATACTGTATGATGCAAATACAGTATTTCAGTCATGTTTACTGTTGTGCAGGCCTCCCCCTGCCATTTTGCTTCAGACTGAGTGACATTACAGTTTACAGAGACCATAAAAGAAAGCAAATGACATTCAAGGATAACATGAATGAACTCTGGTGACAAAAACACAGGAGAAAGAGGAGTCGAGGCCAAAAATGGGCCAAATTGGTTAATGGACTGACTGCTACAAGATAAGTTAGAGGCAGTTGCTATAGAAGAGGCTTGTTCATTTTTGACTTCCTTGCACTTTTTACCTCCTTCAGCTCAACCAGACATACTGTAAACCAGTAAGTAATATATTATCCACTGACCAGCAGCTTTGCTCATGACAAAATAGTTTTTTCTGTGCATTATCAGACTCGAGAGTTCACAGTATACTGGTGGGTTTGTTTGTATCTACGAGAGGAGGGGTGGGACATTTGTTCACTATGTCAATCAATCCAGGTACAATACAAAAAACATGGCGTGCCAGACAATGATGTGTATGAACATGACTGTGTTGTTTCTGTGACAGGTTAGTATGTTTGCCAGAGAGAGGACGATGAATGGCCTGTTTCATGTAAGAAACATAATTTTACTTTAACGAAAGTAGCTGAATCTAGATGAACTATGCTCTCCTAAGTTCCTTGTACAGATAACCATTTCAACCATCCCCTGTGTGTTTTATTAACATACAGTACCATGTTTTCATCATACTTTAAAGTTATTGCAACATATTATGCCACATAATTTGCAATCCACTAATGCAATATTTATTTTCAATGAAGAGTCCAACTTCTGAGTATTAAAATAAATCAAGATTGTCAAAGAAACGATGAAGCTATGTCTAGTGGATCCTGAACAACGATAATTATGTTTACATGCAAACTAAACTAAACAGTTTTTAGAATTTGTCTGTGTGCTGAGGAGGTGTTCTTTAACATTTGAAGCGCACTGACAGAAATTTTTCCATCTTAACAATACATTGCCCTGGTGTGATACTGGTTTGAGACCATGTCATCTTCACTTGCATTCCTTAACAAACACATATACACATGTGAAATCTTTGACATGACTGTGCAAATTGTAATAAAATGTAATCCAATGGTTTATTTACCTCAGAGAGAACGTGTTAACAGGGCAAACAAATAGACAACAGAGAGCATCAACCATTGAAAGAAAATCTCATACTGAATGCAAAGAGGCATTCATTGGATGCAGTTATAAAACCATTAGACGTGTGAGTTTAGTTGATTATTGTATTTTTTCATGTTTTATTGACTTTTATCAATGATGTTTTTTATGAGACCTAGTTCCATCCCGATGTCTCCTTCTTACCACTAGATGGAGTCACATATTTGAATTAGATAGAGAAAGCTGCGGTATGTTGTTCATCAAAGTAAGGAACCCATATTTGAGAGAAACTGATACCACACAGGTGTGTTTTTCAGCAAGTATTAATTAGTTGATTTATCTTTTTAAATAAAGAATTGTTGAAAGTGTTGCCAACAGATAACGTCAGCAGCATATCAGAGAGCAATGTGATCTCAGCTGTGATTCAGTCTATAGTTTCCAGAGTCTCGTAGGGGTACAACTGTAACGCGTTAAGTTCAGGTAGTTCTAAAACAACATTTTGTAGCAGGACTTGATTCAGCTCCCCTCAAGTGGTAAATTGCTGCACTGCTCCTGCAATATACTTAAGATTGTATAGTGCATGCATAGCCTTTCTGACGAGGTTACAAAAGCTACGTGGTCTGTGTAACTTTGTGTCTGACCAGAATGTCAGAAACCACTAACCATTATGAATGTAGTGACTTTTTATAGCAAAATCAGCTGGAAAATGTATGGAGAATGTATGGAAATAATGTTACAGTGGTTAAATAATCAACATAGTCATGAGGCTACTATGGACGGAGTACTATATGATGACATGGTGTGAAGAGCTAGTTTATCTAATGTGCCTTTTCATGGCATGATGGGTGTGCCATGATGGCAGAGGGGACAGAAATAGACACGTTAAAACAGACACTAGGCCTATAATGAAACACTGAAATGAATATGGATTTATATGCATGTAACCTATAGTGATGTAGCTAGGCAGGGCAACTGGGATATAGGAAAAGAACCACCATGTAGCATACTATTAAGAACAAATGTGTTTGATTGGTAATAGATTGGTTCCCACAGTCAAATGAAGGGAGTGTCAGAGAGAGAGAGGGACACCTGGTTCTTAGGTTCCAGTAGTCAAGCTGCAACACTATTCTAAGCTATGGTTGGAATGCTGCCAGATAATTGTCCAGGAGAAGACGAGCACCCTAGGTTGACAGGCAAGACTAAAAGTGACTCCTTTGAGGCCAAGTGGCCATCAACTTTAAGAGGACCAGTATCATGCTCATCTTCTAATCTGAATCCCTTTTCAGATAGTATCAACCAGAGTGGCTGGACACAGTTCTGTTTTGATGGCTTTCTCATGTCTCTTCCTTCCGTTTAAGTAGGTGACAATTTGTTTAAAATTCAAAGAATGTAAGTATTTGTTATTTTGAGTTAATTCAGTTCATTTTTTACATTTTTTGTCATTTTGGTATCCATGTACTGTAAGGTTGGCTACTTATGCTTAGATTATATGGAGTGCTGGTGGTTGAGGCAGTGTGGGGTAGAGAGGTCAGATTGGAGCAGATGGACAGAAACATAGCCAAGCCTGTTCCTCCCGGGGGCCATCTTGTGAGTTCTGGAATGTTCCCAAGATGACCCTTGCCCATGATGGTGTGAACATGAACATTAAGAGATAAAGGTTAACCTATTGGTCTATAAAACCAAAACATATTTTCAAACGTTTTAACAAAATATTCACTGGAAATCATTTGAAGCAGACATTTACATTACATCATGAATCAATGGTTTTGACAATGCACAGTCTTTGCTAAAAAACAGGATCAACTATGTACTTGCAGGATAGGCTGTAGACCTACTCACATTCCCAATAACCATGTACCTTACACAATTTTCATGTAAAACATCTTTATTGTTGTGTTGCTGAAACTAGGTCATAATAAGGTATCAGACCTTGAGGTCTGGGGTCTGTTTGCATGGCTGCCAAGTGGTAAAGAGGCCAACTTGACCTTGAGTCACAAACAACCTCTAGATTCTTCTTTGGTTGAGCGGTTGGGACCTCTTGAACTGAGGTGAAAAGGGCCTAGTACTTCACAGCCAGATGAACTGTCCTGTCTTCAGCTAAAACGTGCTTGCTCGTTTTTTTTCATTCACTCTCTGCCAACTCAATTTTACTAACACCAAACAAGGCACATTGGCATATTTGACTTGGGTCTTAACTTAGTAGCTAACTTCTCACTTTAGAAAAAGGTAAATCTACCAGCTGTCTTTATTACCTTCTAGACTAGCTAGTTAATATGCGTCTTCATACTCCAGGGATATAACATAAAATTAGGTGTTTATGGTCATATAGACAAACTGACCTAGTCAACACACTGCAACACACTGTTATTCTGTCATACCTTGAGGTTATTTATCGATCATATCAGATGGTTCAACATATCCACAATGTAGGTTGACACAAAGTATTGACGTTGAGGGCTGTTTGGTGGACAGAGCTAGCCTCATCTAAGGCAAGTAGGTATATACTTCTAAAAGATGTTTTGAAATATTTATGTTCTGAAAATAGCTGTAGTTCACCTAACAGGTGGTATTACTCTGGTAAGACTCAGTCAGAACAAATTCAACATTTGCGGCCTCAGACCTCTTAAATGGTATGCTTCTCAATTCACTGACTCTCAGGATGCCACAAAAGGAATTTAAAAAATGTGTTACATTGATAAAGACAAAATAAACAATAAGACAAATGAAACTGGCATATTCAAGCCTTTTTGGAGCTGGATTCATGTAACAAAGACTCCTGCCTTGTGTCTTCTTGAGATGTTTGCAGGTGTTAAGAGGATGCTGCATATTCAGATCAGTGAAGTTGTACGCATGTGGTGTGAACAAAGTCCAAATGGTTTCAATCTTAATGTAGTTGGTTTCAGATGTTCCTTACACCAAGAGGACAACAGAGTTTATAAGGCTGGAGGGAGTTGCAAGTCTTGACCTGTTCCAGTTGTGCACATGTGTGGGTGGCTCCTATCTAAAATGGCAGCAGGATGTGCATGTGTGTGTGTGTTTACATGTTTTGTGTGGTACATTCCAATCTGACCCCTGAAGCAGATAATATGAAACACCTGAGATGTTAGAAATAACCTCCCGGGATCTCATCTCCCAGGAAGTATGCTAAGCCTGGGGCTGTGAGCATCTCCATATCCTGATCTATGGGCAAGTCTGTCTTCAGACAGACCCAAGAGGATTTGTTTACATTTGTTTTAAAGGATGTCTAGAAATTATGAGTATAAGCAAACTTACATATATCAGAGCAAGTTAAGTGAATCAACAAACAAATCCACACATTTCAGATACACTTCCAATTATGTAAATTAATGAATGAATTATGAATATATATACTGTATATGTATACTGTAGGGGATAAACCCAGCAGACTGGTATAGTGGCAAAGGTCCATTTGGCCAAGCTTACTGGGAAGGTGTGTGAGAGCATGGTGGTGAGTGTCTATCTGCATGAACACAGGACATCTTCCTGGGAGGTTTCCAAGGCACTCATTGGTCATCTTGTTAAATAGCATGCCATGGTGCTTGTCTGTCTGACAGATTCAACCCACATTCAAGCCTCAACCTAAAGGCCAGACTTAGGCACGCATAAACCATCTGAACACAGGTTGACATTGTCATGCATGTCATACATGTAGATTTAATGTAGATTTAAAACCAATATATAAACCAATATATACACAGCTGCGAGGATCATCGGTGCCCCTCTCCCCTCCATCCTAGACATCTTCCACACACGATGCTCCAGCAAGGCCAATACTATCGTTAAGGACCCCACCCACCCCTCCCACAGCCTCTTCCAGCTCCTACCATCAGGTAAACGGTTCCGGAGCATCAGAGCCTGCTCTGCCAGACTGATCAACAGCTTCTTCCCCCAGGTTGTGAGAGCCCTGAACTCTTCCGGGTCTCCAGGTCTCTATGACTACCCACACAATAACTAAGACTATCGGAAAACTTGCACTAGTCACTCACCTACTACACTATTCACTTTTCATACACACTGCCGTGTGTACACAAACTGCACTAAAGACTCTGTAATAATATGTATCTATTCTTCGCACATGTACAAGACTCTTTGCACATGTACATCGGTAAGTATTCGTACAGTTTGTATAGTTTGTATCCTGTTTAGTTTATGTATAGGAAAATTGTTATATTTATTTTAAATTGATTGTTGTTTGTCTGTACTGTTGTATGTCTGTACTTCTGTAGCACCGTGGCTCTGTGAGGCACGACATTTCGTTCCACTGTATGCACCCGCATGTAGCGGAATGACAATAAAGCACAACTTGAACTTGATATATTTGTCAATATATGTCCATATGAGAACTGGACTACAGGCTTCTCTCTGCAAAAGACCTTTTCGCCACACCATGCATGTACAGTCTGTCAAGACACCAAATTGTCTACTGTTTTTATCCTCAGTACTTATGTGAAGTACGGTATGGATCATATTTACAGAATCTCCACAGTATTTTTTATTATCAATTACACTGAGTATCAGTGAAGGGCTCTACTACTAATTAACTTTTTTGCCAGGGTGTCAATAGGCATAGCACTCTAGGTGGTTTATAGGTACACCAGAAAACCTTTTAAAGGGATATCCGTCTGGGCACTGGTGGTGAAATACGACATTGGATTGTATATGGGTGGGGGCAACCAGTCGAAACCGTGTGGAAGTTGGCACATCTCCAAGTGGAGTGAATTCAAGAGCAACAGAGCCTTCACTCAGAGGGAGGGTGGAGGACCGGCAGTGACTACTCTTCAACTAGTTGTTTACAAATGGCAGTGTAATCTTTTTCATTTCACACTTGTAGAAATGACAGTGTATCTGATAAGTTCTGATATGTTTTTATAAAAATACACTAAAATCTATTTGTATAGGTTTTTGTAACCAACAAATCTCAAAGGGTTTCACTTGCTCTACTCATGATTACTATCTGAATGATGAGTCACAATACTTGCACATATTGACTGTGTCTGTAAAGTTCTTAAAGTATACTTAATACACGTATACACAAGTGGATTTGCTGACTTGTTGATTTATGTACAACGCTGCATTTCACGAGTCCTTTGTGCAGTCTGAAACTTGAATGTCTCTGAACAGGACAATCTCAGGCAGTCTCTGAGGTAACATAAGATGTGCTGTCGGTAGAATATCACCTGCACCCCCCACCTTTGGTGTAGGTTCCACATTGCTCTTCCTTATTCTACATATCAGGTAACACGGTAAGCCCTTCAACCTGACACCAATATTTATACATTAAAAGGTCCAATTCTGATAGTGACTTCCAGTTAGTATGGATTTTAATATGTATGTTTTAGCCGTGAGTCTACTCACAACAGCTAGAAAACGAACTACTGTTGGGTCAGCAGGGAACAGACTTTAATGTAACAACCTCCCTAAAGAGCACTACTGTATTTTGTATGGTATTCACAATGCTTTGGTTTAGTTTGTGCTTCTAAATCATTTTGTTGAGATTAAGTAGAGTTAGGGTTTAAGAGGCAAATGTAGACTTCATTATGATGTATATTTCAACGTGTAACTGTTACAAAAAATGTATTAAAGCAAACAGCTTTGCTATGTTATACATGTGTTTATCTGTTTTTTACAACTCAAAATACCATTCTACTCCAACATATTCAAAACAATATTTGGCACTTTTGTGTTGCTTGCTTGGATGTGTCACATTATTCCAAAATGGCAAAGAATAAATCCATTAATCTAGTCATAGACTAGAATTCACCTGCAGATTCAATAGAGGTCTAATGAAACAAGCTCTTAGCTTATTCTTTCAAGCAAACATTCATACTAGTACTGTGGATGTTTGCATTTACAACACATCTTTAACATAAAGTTTTTGTTTCAACATACAATAAACATTCTTTGTCAATTCAAGTTCATTTAACGTGACCCTGAGTTAACATTCTTGTAAACAATTTCCACATTGGCTAAACAAAAAGAAAAACATTGAGCTTCAATCTCCTTCTCAAAATGTACCGACTACCCCTCCTTGTTGAATATACTGCTAGGGATGAATTGTTGATATAGCTGTTTTTATAAGCATGCTGGTACAGTATGTAAATGTCATGAATACGATTCAACTTGACAGAAGACAATTTCCCATTATTGAGCACAGCTAAACAGTAACCTACTAGCCTACTTTGCAGCACGGAACAAGGACATTCTAAAAGTATGCCCCTCTAAATATTGAGGCAGCAGGGTACTGTTAAAATATGCACAACAAGATGAGAAGGACAACTGTTATATGAATCTGAAAGATTAGTAACCTATTTGCATTGTTAATAGTATGTGCCTTTGTTGACTTATTATAGGCATTGTAGTGGCTGTTTACTTTTTTAGACCAGATAAAAGTTAAGGAAGGTTGGTTAATGAAGCTCATCTTTTTGCCAGTTTCTGGATCAGTTTGCTCCACTCAGCTCTCTTCTGAGTGATATAGGCCGGGGTGATGGTCTGGACAGGCAGCCGAGGTGAACCTTCCCCTCTCGCCTTCTCACACAAGGCCTCTGCGTTACAGATCACATACATGCCACAGTCATGGCTGTTCTGCTGGGAGGGACAGGGCTCCTCCACAACAGGTACTTTTCGCCCAGTGCAGAGGAAGGTCTCCAGCTTGCTGGCGATTCGTCTGGCATGTTGCAAGTTGCTCCCACTCTGAGAGTCGTAGTGGGCAAAATGGCCTGCATCACGGCGGAAGAGAAGCAAGCTCCAGTGGGACCCGCCAGCAGTCTGGTTGGAGTTGTCGTTTACTGCCAGGAAGACCCAGCGCTTGGAGGCGAGTCTTAGAGGCTCAAGGAACAGGGCTAGCTCCTCAAGACAGGAAGCACACTTGATAAACTGGGTGACCTCAGGGCTGATGAAAATAGTGGCTTCGCCAAGGCCTTTAAAACGCTCAGCAGCAAAGTACTCAAAGGCAAAGCCAATGACTTGGTCATTAAGCCAGTGAGGTCCATCTAGTAAGGCAACATCTGAACGTCTCAGAAGGCTGTCCTGGTAGCTCAACACCACCGGATCCATTATTCAAGTCTGTATGTAAGTTATAAAGACACAAACAAGTTAATTGCTGTGAGACTGCGTATAATGCATAAGATATCACAGATATGGATGAGATTGCTTCGTCTCTTGCTGGTAGTACACTGTAATAGGCAGTTTTAATAGAAAAACCAGCGTTATACGCACGCGTCGGAAAACTGGATGAAATCAAACTATACCAAATGCATTCTGCTGCCTCATAGTACTAAAACGAAATAAAATAGTTGATTAAAGTTCTGTAATGGACGTGGCACAGCGTTTTGTAGACCTAGGGTAACGTTGCCAACCCTAAAGGGATATATTCCACCTTTCAATCATTTAAATGATCATTCTGGTAAACTTATGTTCAAAACGTGTTCAACACCACATAATTAATGTACAGGCTTATGTCACATACCTTTTAAAACACATTAAACTGGAAAATCTATAAAAACTTCAACCTTGTCCTCTCAGAACAGTAGCGATCGTAAACCGCGTCTTTGACTGTAAACTCTTTGCGACAGTACTGCAAGAGTGGGTTGTCCCTGTGTGTCCTCGTCCGTCAAGTTCTCCGATTCGCGGGATGTTCATATTCATCCAATCACGTTAACGTATCTGGAAATCCTCCTTTGCTCATTATTTTGTATCCGCCCATGACTATCGTGAACGCGCACTGCGCGAATGTGAGAGGCCGCACTGATTAGCAAGGGAAAAGAGGCAGTGGAGTTTTCATCGAACGTCACTGGGCGAGGAAGGACTGCTTTTAATTATTTTTTTAAGCAGAAAGAAATTTGGATGTAAATGCGTCACTCTTTGACACGGTCGTGAATTGCAAGGATTTTCTTCCGAGGTGGTTCTTTGCCGTGAGAGAAAACAATTATTCTTTCTTGGAGTCCAGGGAATTATTGAGTTGCAATTGTATCCAAGCTCGAGCTGATTTCCCCTAGGAAGTCCTGCTTAGTGTCAACGCATACGTTTTTTGTTTAATATTCCACTGAGAAAGGTAAGAAAACTAAGTTGTAATTTGCACTGTCCCAAACATGGTATAGGGACTTTTGCATGTAAAATCTGCGAGTCATCGAAACCAGCAGTATACGATTCCTATGATATTTTTTTAAATTTCATTCATCGCGCACTTTCAATGTAACCAACATTCAATCTTCTGGCTGTGGATCACAAACTGGCTTTGGCTGTTCTTTACTCATGTCTTGCTTGGATAACTATTTGTGTGTATTGGCCATCGTTTTGCCATTGCAGATAGCTACGTTGGCCAATTACTAATGAAAGTTCGCTACGTTATCGTTCGGGGTGACTTAACAAAGTGTCACATTTCAAGCCACTTAAAGTAAGAAATCTGTTTCAGTAACGAAGTTGCTATCAACTTCGCATCTTGACACGTAGGCTATCATCCTGCGCCCGTCCAAAATTGTACGATTAAGTTGGCTTACTTTCAAGAACTACCAACACGTCCCTTAGTCTTTCTGAGAGTTTCATTGTCGTTTGTCCTCCGGATTTTGTCTATTGCCCTCCACATTTTTATTACTAAGTGTAGCAATCCACGCTATGTCATAATTCAATTCATTAGTGTGCTCGCGCATGTGTACGGCTTTGTCTGGGGCAAGGAAATGTATGCATTTATTATTTAGTGGAGGTCAGCCAGAATTGCTTTAACGGTAATGCAGTGAAGGCGATACAGACTGCAAAGCATCGTGGAATAGTAGAGGAGGTCTAATGGGGTGAGGAAGCTGCTGAATCATGCCTGCCTTGTAGCTGGAAGGACAGTGAGCCTGCACCACCGCATCAATGCCACTGTGCTATAATATTCAGCACAGTACTATTGGAAATATGTTGTCAGGCATGATTTAATGTTAGTGTTTAGTATTTGAAAGGCATTTTGGTGTCCCAAGTAGCCAGTGACAATGGAGTATTTTCACACAATCAGTAAATTGCAATCTCACATCTTAAAAGAAAAAGTGAAATCTACTCTGAGCGTACAAGGGTTGTAAAATAGGCTGTTGTCCCTTCCATCCTTGGCACAGTAGGGTACAGTACACTATAGTGAAGCAGAGAGAGAGTGTCTGGCCCACAGGAATGTGAGGAGTGGTCGGCACTTACAACTGCCACTGTGGGGTGAGGGAGTGGGGCCCAGGAGTCAAGCAACTGGTCCCCATTGAAATACGACACTCAACTGCTTCCAAGTCGGCTGTTTACAAATGACAGGGTACTCTTTAGATCATATTGGTAGTAATGCTGTAGCCTCTTCTTTACAATTAAAGGTGGTTTCCCAGACACAGTTTAAACATAATATGGAACTAAGATAATGTATGCAGGGAAACTAGACTTTATTAAGGCTGATTTTAGTCTCAGGCTTTTTATGATGTTTCCTGTGATGGTTAGATAAATTAGTTACAACCATGCACTGGACATGTGCCTTCCAATCACATTGTTGCCTAATTGGTGTTCTGTTTTAGCAGAATTGTAGCTGGGCCTGACTTATAGTTCGATGGTAGGACTGAGATACAGATACACTTTTTATATGGAGTTCTTCTGTGGCTTCACTTTAAGTGGCATCTCTATGGGATGCTGTGGATACAATATATCACTCTGTAAAAGAAGCAACATCACTGCAGTTTTGAAATGCTCAAGCATGAAATATTCATATGGTCTAAAAATATCCCATTATATCATTCTCTTGACAGGGAACTTTGTCTGAGGCGATATATAAAAAAGTAAATTCATGTAGTTTTTGATACTCCTCTTTGATTTTCAGTACTATGAAATGCTCTTAGAAAGAATTCCTACAAACATTTACAACGATTAATCTGATACTTGTCAATAAAGAATCGCATCATTCTGTTTGAAGATGCATTAGGATTTATCGATTAATGAGCTGTAGCCTTTATGCCAGAGATAAAGAAGCGGCACTTCTTTAGCTCCAGCAATACAGAATACTACTTTTCAGGTTTTGGTTGACCTTTTGATACTCACACTGGAAATGAGAAATGTTCTAAACATACAGACGCTACTGAAAGTTCTGCCAGCAAGTCACTTTGTGGCATATCCAACTTGTTTAGTTAACTTGGGAAACAAAACATTTTTCTGTGTCCAGAGCCTTCCACATGCACAATGGCCCACTGAGGGTGGTTCACATTCTGAAACCCAATGTGACCTCAAGTGAGAATGACCCTGGTGGTGCTTCCTGCTGGACTGCACTCTCATCTTTGTATTTGTGCATGTGTGCATGTGTGCATGTGTGCATGTGTGCATGTGTGCATGTGTGCATGTGTGCATGTGTGCATGTGTGCATGTGTGCATGTGTGAGTGCAGAGGGAATCAAGTAATGCAAATTTACTGTGGCAAACTCAGGCTATCAGAGGGGCAGGGGTGGAATAAAGGTCTAGCACAGGGGTGTTGCTAGACCTAAAGCTCTACTGGGATACAGGCCCTCATTAGATCTACTCATCTTCCTTTTTTTTCCTTCATTCCAAGCTTGCTGGGTACAAGACGGCTGCAATACAATAGTGTACACTAGACAAACTTCCCTTGCTTAACCCACCATTACGTACAGTTCAAGGACAGAGGTTTAATATCAGCTAAATTACGGCCATAAGTAGGAAATGCAAGTTCCAAAAGAAGCTTAATAGAACACATTGGACTCATGTTATTATGTTTGAGTCAAACTAAGATCCATCACACTGCATCATGTTTTATTCTCCCTGCTCCATGTCGACAAATGCAAGTCACATGATTCTAGACAAGGAAAAAAACTGAAGTATTTTTGCCCTGTGATGGTATTGTATGGCGTAAGTGATCGGCATGCACATGAAGTCCTTAAAGTGGAACCTGCTTGTCTTGTGCTGAACAAAGACCCCCATTCAAAGGGCCATTACAAGAGGAGGCTACAGCCTCAAAGACTCCCCCTCACCACGGCATTTCCCCTTTCCCCCTAATTACCCTATGGTGCTTGCAATTGCTGGGCCGAGATAGAAATAAGTAGACCCAATAACAAGGAATTGTGTTGATGTATCATAGAAAAATAGTGGTTATGTATCTTGCTTTGCAATGTATTACATTTATTTAACTTTTGAAGGTTTTACCTTACAGAAATGTAGCCCCTATCCCTGACCTAGCATATGAGCTAGTAACCTACTTTAGGTCAGATGGTGTTAAATACAAAGTACCTGGTAGATTTTACCGGCTAATACAGCGTCTTTAATGAGAAGTAGGCCAAGCCTTTGTGTTTAAATCCTTCTCTGTAGAGAAACCCATGATTGATGATTTAGTTCATATGGGTTCATATGAGTTTCAAAGATCTGCTAGGTTGCACTGAGCAGGGTACTCTTTATAGTTTGCCATATGTGGTGGAATTATACACATTAAACTTGGCTGTGTACTAAATTACTCAAAGCATAATATATTGGAGAAACACCTTGTTTGAATGATGTTCAGAGGGAACACTTAGAGTGGTATACTACAGTGTATAGGTGCCGTACTCTTGAGGAATGTGGCTAATGGAATGTGTGTTGCAGAGTTTTAAAACTCTTGTCTATGATCTCCTCATTACCAGAGGCTGTTTTCTGATCCTGTCTCAGAGACCTTCTCAGCCAAGGTGCTACAGGATGACCACCCGCTCTGCTGCACATACATAGTATATAGAGCAAGAATCAAGACGGAAAGGGAAATGGGTTAGGTGTGTGTGTTTTGAAACAGCTTTGAGAATAGCTGCAGAGAGCCTACATACAGTGGCGCTCACACAGGACAGGCCCAACGCTCATCTCCTGGCATGTGCTCCTCTGTGTTGGTACAATGCAGGCCCTTTGATGGCAATAGTTTGGGTTGAATAGTTGGTCTACTAGGTGCATTGCTGCCATTGTCATATTTTTGACTCAAAACACTCCCACAGTTTGCAGGACTTGATTGTGTGAATCCTTATAAGCAACAAAATGTTTGAACAATATGGCCAAAATAATAGTTGAATGAATTGAATGCATTATTTGTTGAGTTATAGAGTGTGAAGAACTGTATATTATGCCAATCTTGCTCTCTGTTTTGGCAAGGGAATTCTTCTGCCCATAGCTGTATAGTGTCAATGGATGAGGCAAGAGGGGAGGAGAAGTTGAGTTTTTTGGTTTACTGACAAGAAACAGATCGTAATGCAATTTCTTTGTGATAAGGTAAAGGCCTTGCTGCAGTTCATAGTTCCTCCCCTGTAGATAAGATTACACTAACTCATTAGCACACCTAGTCTTGCTACTGGACTATAAGGCCTAGTTTCCCAAAATTTGACATTCTCATTCTAAAGTATGAGAGAAATGTAATGTATGTTTTTTAGTCTGGGACCAGGCTTGATCTATGTATGGGAAAGTAGGCTTACATTTATACCCTATTCTCACTAATCAATAAATTCATTTGCAAGTGTGTGGACATGGCAAGGATGCATGCATGTTGAATCATTGGCACCCGTTTAGTATAAGTCATTAGAATAAACTTGTGCTTGTAAACAGGTCACCATTTAAAAAGTTCTGCCATGCAGCATCTCTACTAATTGTTTAGTACTCTCAGGCTGCTGAAACCATTAACGTCATTAGATTCTCTTCAGCGTCTGTTCACCTCAAACTGTCTGCATATCTTATCCTGCCCTGACTGCCAGACTGCCGGATGGACTAACAGATGTACTGACTCACTGACTAAGTGTTAAGACAAATGTCTTCAACTTTGATCTAATTTGATTGCGAAGAGTCTTTCAAGACACTTTTAGAAGATTTCTTGGCTTATCCCAGCTAATAGTTAAACTTCTCTTTGGTTGTCTTCTGTGCTTTTCTACACCTTTACTTCTGCTTTTTAGCTGCAAGTGTACTGAACTAGAAAGTTCCATGTTATGTCAGGTGGGCTTCATGCAAGTATGGAAAGCTACCCTAAAATTGGGGGTCTTCAGGGGAAACTGCAATGCAAGAACCTTTTTGAAACCAAGTAACTGGATATTGTATTTTGGAGGCTAACTGTTGAAGCTAGGTGATGATCCCATTAACTCTCTTTTTCAGGAATAAATTAATCCAATGGGGCAAAAACAACCATAATACTTGACAACCAAATGAGGACAAACAAGCCTTGTAATTATCACAAAAACTGAAACTACTTCTCAGTCCTCGCAACTGTCTTCTATTTGTAGGTTGTACAGGTACAAGTTCATTCACAAAAGTGAATCTTACACCATTGTTGCCAGTGCAGGTCTTACCATTAGTATCTCCCCACCAGTCAGTCACCCAGTCAACCATCAGCCCCCATCTTTGTCTGACAGGCTCAAGGTAATGCTAAACGTTACCCAGTAATTGGAGGTCACATTTCAGTTTAATGCGTTAAGACGATGTGCTTCCCTTGTGCTTAGCACTCTTTCCCAAAGGTTTGACGCTGACACTTTGTATAGTAAGTTCTGCTACAACTGTGCTGTAGATACCACTTAAGACATATGCATGATGTCATGTTGATGTTTAATATCACATGACATCATGTAGACCTATTCATGCTCAAACATTATTTGTTTAGTGTGCTTTTGCTCCTCCTGAATGCGTTACTGTCCAGCAAGAGAAATTTACTTCAAAAAGGCCATTTCTTTTTGATGTTCAAATCAAATAGAAAAAAACACGAATCTATCTCAGTAGATCCTCTATCAAATGCTGGACCCTGGCATCTTTCCATGTACATGAAATACCCCAAACCTTTGAGAGCCAGTCAAGCCTAAATTCTGGTTCCAAATCAGATTTTCCATCTATCAAGAGGACAGAAGTGAATTACTGGTCTAGTCCTTGAAATGGAGAACAACCATTGGAGGTTTGGATTAATGTCAGTACATCAGTCTCAGAGGATGCACTGGATCTTAATGTGAAGGCATGTTGGGTCAGAAATCACTCAAACTTCAAGCCAAGGGTCTTGGGATAGAAAATGAACCAGATTCTTTATTATTTGGTTGATTGGTTTGAACTCACTTAATTTGAATGGTCAGTTTCATTCTGTCCCAAATATTGTCTTTGTAATCTCCAGAAGAATCATTATAAAACAATTCTTTGTAAAATCAAGTCTGGCAGACGCAAATGGTGTTGCCTCAGATTACATAAACAGTCCTCCCACTGTGTAATTATGTAATGTTTCTCAATAGAATCATCCAGCAGTTAATTTGATCATCTTCAACAGAATTAATTGACCATGATGATTGGGGTTTACGTCTTACAGTATTCATTCCCTCAGGTATGAAACTTACTGAGTATATGCACTAGACGTGGTCATGACAGCGTCTGTCTGAAGTTATGAACCAGAAAAAAATTTTTTAGCATCAGTTTCTGTTTCTGGCACACTGGTTTGGGAGCATCACCAGCAGCCATCATTATAGCATATCAGAAGCCAGCTATGAATGCCAAGAAAAGGCCCAGCGTTTGGTGTTTGTGTTGCTGTCTATGACTGTATCTCTCCACCATATCTCTGCCAGCAAGTGGGAATGGAAGGAAGCAGCCTGTTGCCCAATAGTGCCCTTCCTCCTCCTGTTAGCTGCTTTGCCCCAAGGCCAGAAGTGTCTGTGTGGGGCCTCAATGTCCACTTTTCTGAGGGCTAAATATATTGTACATAATCCAGCTCATTGACATATTATAGCTTCCCAGTAACTTCCTCTGCTTCCTTATGTATTTTTTCTGTATCTCACTCTTCAACTTGGCAAAAACAGGACTCCCCGCTTTTTTCTTACAACACATTTTCTAGTTTTTCTTTGTTCAGAACATAAAACATTATTTGTGTTATAAAGCTTGTATTGTTTACTTGTTTTTGTTAGCATCTGAGGTTAAATGGATGTGTTTTATGAATAGGGTTGTCTTGTTGCACTCATTATTGAGCGTACAATGACTAGAAGCTCACTATGACATAAATTGTAGGCAATTAAAGAAATGAGTGAAAACCTTTTCGGAGTGTGATTCAGAGAACTGAGAATGAATTACTACAAATAGAAAGAGGAGTCAACAAAAGAGGAATAACCAGAAATAGACTGTCAAGCAATTCACTCCTGACAGTTAGTGGCAGACATTTGGCAACCTGGTAGTGGGTGAGACTAAGTTGGTAGATCTGTGGTTAGTGTTCTACTTCCCCAGGTTTCTAATGGGCGGTCGTAGACCCATGTAGACTACAGATTCTGTCATACCGAAGCTTGGGAATAGATCCTGGAAATGCTCAAGGAAAGCTCACATTCTGATGGATCATCTACCAATTCATCCATCTATAATGTTTTTGTACTAGAACTTGCCACTTTACAGGACACTAATGACTGATCTTTGGCATTTGCAGGCACTATTATGCACCATTAAGCATTATTTTATGTAGAAATGCTTTCTTTGACAGTGTATCTGCCTATTGAAGTTCATACTCTCAAACTTGTGTGTATAGTCTGTATCTAATTACAGATACAGGAAATTAAGAACCCCATGTTTGCTATGATTTCTAATCTGAGAAAACAGCAACCCCATTGCACAATTTTCTAGTCTACAGAAGTAGAAACGTCTTCAACCTTCTTGGAGACATTCCGGACAATAGACCTCCTGGAGAGGTTTTTGGGCATCAACCCCTCACAATGTGTAGAAAGTGAAAACCAGACTCACTAACAAGGACACACTGTTGTTATGGAGAAGCCCCCTGAGTCACTTTTCCTGTTTCGCCCATGCCGGGGTCATTGTCCTGGGTGTGGATGCAGGAAGAGGGCTTTGGCATAGCGACCATGGAGGAGTGGTCTTGTTTACGCTTTGTCTCCCCAGCATTCTATTTTATGGTCAATTTCACTAACATTATTAATAGCATTTCCTCTCTGGAACCTTTACTGGACAGACGATGGGGCTGGGGTTTGGTGTTGTTGAAGTGCACCAACATTTCTTTGTACATTTATCATACATGCACCTCTCCCAACACAAAACATGGCCATGTTTAAAACATTAAATACTGAAAGTGGATAATTATTGTGCCCTTTCATTTCATTTAATGCTGTATGCTTCTTTTGTTAAAAATATTTTCCTTCACATTGTCTCCTTTGGTGTTCATCTCAAAGTCAATGCTTGAACTTCACTTAAAAATATATTTTGGAGCTTTTTCCACAGTAGCCTAGCCTTGATGTTCTATAATTTACATGGTTGTGAAAATGACTGGTTACGATTTCTTTCTACATTAATCTTTGACAGTGGGCCTTTTCAACAAGCACAAACACAAATTTCTCATGCTTTACGTTTTCAACTTGTCATAGTCACCTTTGTCTGGTTGCTCTAATTGGAAATTACTGTTCTCCACTCTCCTTTGTCTAAATAGGCCAGACCTTTTTTCCTGAACTCAGTTCAATCTTGACAGAATCCTCCTCATCAGTTAGACATCAGATTGAGATTGGTTAGCCATTGCAGATTGCTTTTCTTCTTGTGTTGAATGCCCAGTGATTTAGTGCAACTTGCTTCTACAGAATTGGCCTACTTTCATGTCCTTGGATGGGTCCGGTGCATTGTGTAAGGTACAGCCACCGCCACCGTCTCTCTTCGTACCCCACTTCCATGGGGCTACAACAATAATAGCTCACGCATGGCTGGAACGAAGATCTTAATTTAGCAATGACACATGGAACTGTCAACCTGGCCCTCAAAACAAGGTCCCAGTCCCCTCGACAAGACCCATATTATTTTTTTTTGCCAGTGCTTATCCACACAGTTGTTCCACCTGTTCCACCTTTAGTGCAAAGGCTAGCTTGTTCCTGTTACAGAAAGAATGTAGAGGGATCTAATATAGCCCTTTTGTTTCAGTCAGGCTTCCATCAGCCATGATTATCTCCATGGTGTGTGCAGATGGGTATGGAACAACTAATGTTTAGTTACATTAAGGACATTCAGGCTGATTTGACCTACTGCCAACACTAAAGAGGTGTCAATTGTGACCACATGCTACTGTACCCGTGCTGGTTGTGTTAGTGGTGTGCTGTTAAATTGGTACCGTCTACTATGATTCTGCTAGACACTCCAGGAGCTTAAGATAGTCATGATAACTGGGTTCCCCTCATTTGACCCAATCACTATTGGTTTATAGGGACTCCCTGAAGTCTGTGTAGGGCCAACAATCTCATTCTGTTTAACAACATGGATTTAACCTGTGGGTCAGATTAAAAAGGAGCTGTCTTTTATTTGAAATCTTGGAAATCTGTCTGTCCTTTAGTTGACTTGGACATTGAAACTGTCTTACCTTTGGCTTGGAAGTGACGTATCCGATCCCTGACCCTGGCCAACATACTAAGGTGTTTCCAGCCATGTTGGTTTGCCTGGATGCAAACAGCATTGCCTTAAAAAGCTTGTCCTGTGGCCTAAACTCCTTCAGTAAATCAAATAGATTTTTGTCATACTACAAGTGTTTGTTTTTGACTCTTGCTCTCGCTTCTCACATAATTCCCAACTGACATCGAGCTAAACCTATTTTGAAGAAAGATTGTTTCTGTTGAAGCTTGGGTTCTGGCCAGAATTATGATCAAGCCTAATGAAATCTTGTGGAGTCCACATGTTGTTTTGCAAAACAGATGGTGTACATATTCCTAACATGCGATTAATTACTCCAGTCATGCTGTTGATGTGCTACAGTAATGCCATAGACTTTTCATACTTTGTATTTTAAAGTGAAATCTACTTTTCAGGTCACTAAGAGCTGGGCTTATTGAAAGCAACCTATTAATCTATCTTTCAAGATGAACTTTCTAGTCTGCATTTTCCCTTACAAAAGATGGATGCTAGATAATGTAAACATTTAATTAACTTAAATAAACACATACTTGTGCATATCCTGCCATTTCAAAAGTATTTTTAAGATGTAAAACTGCCAGACTAGAGTTTCATTGGATTGGCACTGTACTTCAAAGAGAGACTTTAGTGCATGTTGTTAAACCTTTTGGAGAGTCGCCGATATACATACATCTTAAGGATATAGCCAAGGCTGTCAGTGCCTACTTTCTTGAGACCAGACACATTTGCTAGGATTCACCCATATCACAATTGTTTCACATTTCTGTTGCAATTTACTTTACTTTACTCTATGAGCTAAATGTGTCCCCTGTTCAGCATATTTGAAAGACTACATTTTCTTGACTTGTAATACCACCATCAACAAGCTTTTTGCAGGAATGTTATGCAAAGTCTTACTTGTCAAAGTAATAGTCACACATACAGTATAGGGTCACACAGAGGCCAGTTAACTAAATGGAACATTGTGCCCATTGCCTCACATTATTTTCCTGGGTGTAGCCCACAAGGTCTTTTCACAAGCAGCCATTACAGATCTAACTGTACTTTCTGCCATGGAAGGGGTGTATTTGTTGTGCAAATAGAGCAACTATATGTTGAACCGTCAGTGTAGGAGAGGAAGATGGGGAGCGTTGGAGTTGGACGCTATAGGGTAGACGAAGGAAAGAAGGAGACCATAGTGAAAAAGACTTGAGCAAATGAAAGCTTGTGAGAAGGGTGTAGAGAAGCCAAGGAGTGTGGCCCCAGAGCAGAACACAGACAAGGGGTCATGTGATGTCCTCCTCGGTCTGCGCAGGTCTGTGGTAGAGTTTGATGGACCACGGATCGACTGTGGGTAGACTCTGGAATCTCTCCCTCCATCTCTTGTGCTCCCTCTCTCCTGCCTTCTCTTTTTCACTTTACCTTTTCCCCCCTAGCCCGCTCCTTCTTTCACTCTGCCTTGTTCTACTGAACCGTTGGTCAAGTTTCAGACAAGCAGTGTCCTATCTTCCTATCCCTGGGTCCGCTTTGACTCCAAAGGTAGCTATCAAGTCATCCTAGTCAGACAAACTAATACTGTGTGCACCAACCACCACTTCAATGTCATTATTCTAAAGACCAGTGAAGATACAGTTACAGGATTAGGGAGGAGGAACTAGGTCCCCATATTACAGATCTCTTGCAGAACAGATGTCTTTGTCTATTTTGCAATGTTTAATTGAGCAAGAAACTCGAAGTTAAACTTCCACAGTTCAGCTCTACCAACTGAGCAGGGCACTTATAAGAAACATTCCCCACAAACTCTGAAACTTGACTGTTGGTGTCCTGCATTCTTCCCTCTTTGAAGCTCAGAAAATATAGTGTTACTGTACCCTAAACTGCATTCTTGTGTACTCATGTTTACATTTGTTTGGATGTAATTATGCCTAATTTGCATATATGCCTGGACAGGCTGTATATTGGAGACTGACATGTATGTTGCATTTATGGAAGTTATGGAGGCCACATGGTCAATTTGCAAGTCAAATCATTCTCAAAGATGGAATTATACACAACCAGAAATGTTGGCTTTGCAGTGTCAACAACTTTAAAATGTCAACCCTGCTGTCTTTTCTATGTCAGGCAGCAGACTGAGTGTATCTGTTTTAACCAATGGTGCACATAACCAGTACGTTGATTTACCAAACAAATAAACATAGTTAATTTAATATGTAAATGAACACAGATTAATGCAGGTTTTCTTTTAAAAACCCAACTTGGAGTTGCACAAAAGATTTGTTCCTCAGAGAGTTTGACTGTATTTTTATTTTTTAGTGAATACTCAAGTACCCATTAGGTGCAGTTAAACTATTTGCAGGCTGCGTCTTTAACATGAGTTGTAGATGGTTTGTTTTAGAGTTTAGTCATTTTATTAAAAAAATGTTGCTGACCCAAATGACTCCATAACCCTCTGTTCCCAGTAGGGTTATGTAACTCTGGATGTCTGAATTGTACCTACTTGACAAGATTACAGCTCCCAGTGAGCTACAATGCTTCCAGGTTCACTGTGGTTGTATTTCCCTCCGTGCATCTATCTACTCTATGCAGCAGATATGTTGACTGACTTCTCCAGATGGCTCCAAACACACATCTTCTACCTTATTGAACACTAGAACTTAGGTAGCAAAATAATAAACAATTACCTGTGCTTCTATCTCTCACTCTCTTCCCCCTCCCTCCAAACTCTGTCTCACCCCCCCCCCGCCACTACAATCCTCCCAACAAGCCTCCTATCCCATGATCCACTCAACGCGGCCCAGATATTCTGTGTACGATGCAGGCTTGCTTTTGAAGGAACGTTAGTTATGCAGGTCCAGTTGTTTTGTCTCTAGCTCCCATGTTCATGTAGGGCCCCTGAAGTACGAGACAGGACAGGATGTTTCATTTTGCTATGCGTCTTTTTCAAAGAACCCTACCTCCTGCAACACCAATACAGTTAATATAAAATCAAAATAATTCAGTCTAATAATACAGTCTGGTGGGTTCCTCTCCCTCAAGTGTTCGCTGCCTTTTTATGTACTGCAGTTATGTCTTTTATGTCCACAGTGCAATTTCCTCTCAGACTTGCGCTGTAATTGTTTGAGACCTCTTTCTGAGAGGCAGTGGTACCCAGCATTGCATTGCCACAGAGCCATCAGCCATCCACAGACACGCTCACAGAAAAGCACGTTTGGGCATTACGGCATATATGGATGCTAACACAAATGTTTGTAATCTATCAAAATGACAAGCTATGGCATGTGGAGCTGTTAGGGCCCAGGTTGAATGTCAAAAAGACTTCTGAGATCGCATCCAATTTGATCCTTCTACGAATCATGTAATTCACTCCCCTCCTCTTGATTCCTTTGTATCAAGTGCATTAAATATTTCTTAATATTTTCCATCTACAAGTCTGTTTTCTGAGTTTATTCTAGACTGAAGTAACCACAGATCTTACATCAGACTACCTGATGTGTCCCAGTGCACCCAGAGAGAAAGGTCAAGTCCTGGAGTCCACTCTATCCAACCAGACCAGATTACCTCAACATAAATCTTCACATTGACTACATTACCAATTGTCGCCACCCCCTGAGCAACTAACTCTTTAGACTTTTGGCATTTATTTGAAGTATGAAGAACATCCAACCAGGAGATGATAATGGCAGAATACAGTGCTTGAAACAGTTTTTGTGAGTTGAACTCTTTAATGATTACACGATGGTATTCACCATTGATGGGAAAGGAAGGAAAGGCCGTGTACCCACATAACTGATCAGATTACCCCATAATGTATCGTAAAAGGTGAGGAAACCAAATCTGTGCCTGGATCAGCACTTAGAGGGACAAGGAGAGGTCAGTGGGCGTACTCTCTCACTATTTTTCCTTACTTTCTCTCTAGCTCCTCTTTTTCTCTCTCAATCTCCCTCCCCAACCCTTGCACTCTCTCTCTCTCTCTCTCTCTCTCTCTCTCTCTCTCTTTCTCTCTCTTCATCTCTCTCTCTCTCTCTCTCTCTCTCTCTCTTTCTCTCTCTCACTCTCTCTCTCACCCACCATGTTCAGTCAGTGTGCTGTGTCACTTCCTTCGGGGCACTAACCCCTTAGCTTATCTTCACCACGAGACCTTTTCTCCTTGTAAGAATGAAAACACACACACACACACACTCCTTAGGCTAGATGACCTCATGCCTCAAACATTCACTCATTTCTCTCTCTCTCTGTCTCTCTCTCTCTCTCTCTCTCTCTTTCTCTCTCTCTGTTTTGCAGTTTTCTTTCTCTCCCTCTCTCTTTCTCTTTCCCTCTCTCTCTATTATCTCTCTTTCTCTCTGCAAGTACAACTCGCAATGCAAGTAGCAAGATTGTCAAGTTTGTTTGCCATTCTGAGTAGATCATGGGTTCAGAATGCGATACAACAATGATCAGGTGTGTCCTTGGTCGGAAGGGTGTGCTAGACATGGTTAGGCTAACTTTTGACACAAATCCATGATAGCATTTCGACACTGCTGGTGTACTTCTGTTCTTTAAAGCTTAAAGAACATATCACAGTAAAGTCATTGGAAGGAGAAATGTCAGGATGGTAATCCCTTTGCCCAGTTAGTTTGCAAAGAATTTGCTAAGAAATTCTACTGGATGTTGAAGATTAATATGGGAGACTGATAGACACACATTTGTTTTTTTTCAAAATTAAGTGATTTCAAGTCTTTGCTTGGGAAAATTCTTTTTATGTTCATTATGCTTAATCTCATTCAGTAAAAAGAACAAGCATGAGAGGCCAAGTGATTGGCGGGGGTCTCTTATTTCCCAAAGGAAAACCATTAGCTGATTGACCCAATGTAGTTAACAGAGGGACCAGCACGGCCTAACCACATGCAGCACAACCTTAAATCTCCCCCTATCCTTTAAGCAGTGCATTGACCATCTGCCCTGTTGTCCGCCAAGCCCAATCCTCGTCACTCAGCCTACTAATACCAAAGTGTGTTTGTCATCCACCCTTATGCAATTTAGGGAAGAAGGCTGTGTGAAGAGAGATTGCTGATATGATTAGGCCTTTGTGTGTTTATGTTTACAAAACCTGAGCAATGTCAGTTGGCAACATGGTTACATTGGTTTTAATCATGGTGGTGTTCATATGCACTATACTTTCACACCTTTATGCTTCTGAGTTAAAGTACTATGTAGGCTACATGTACTTGTACTAGGTTAGGAAATATTTATACCAGTTTTGTTTTAAACAACATTGATGTCACTGTCAATTTGATAGATTTTGTTTTTAGAACCCCTTAGAAAATCTATGAACTTTGTATGAATTCATTCAAATTACTACGTAAAAAACTTTTTACCCCTTGTACACAAAGGATAATCAACGTATGAATGACAAGTTGTGGATTTAGTCTGTAAACTGCCACTAATGTCAATTTGTGCTCTATACACAAAAGGTCTTGGTTGGCTTGAACTGACACAGATACCACGTGAATGACATGGCCCCAGTCCAACAGCTGTTTGTGTGAATTGTTGAAAGCAACTGATCTGTTTTTGGACAGTTTAATTCAGCATATAAGAATATGTTGTTCAAAACTCAGCACTCTTTATCCATGGTAACAATACTTGGTGAGAGTGTTGGCATGTGTCTTAACAAATTTAAAATCACATTCATGCAAGTGTTATTAGGACATTTTCAGGACAGAAGCTTTTTTTTTTTGTCACCCGCTCCCTAATAATCTCTGCAGCCAACACTGACCCCATGATGGCCCTCTGCTGTGTATTAAGAGGGAGCTTGTGAATAGTGTGATTGTGTATTCAGGGTGGCAGCTGCTGGTCTTGGCACTGGGATGAGTTGCTGTGCAGTGTGTTCGGATGGTAATCCCATACATCCAGATGACTTATCTCCTTTTTTTATTATCCTTCCTCTTCATGAGTGAGCATGTGAGGGCCTCTGACAAAATAATTTGGTGCTTTCAAAGATTACGTAACAGGCACACTGTCATTTTGTGCAAAATTCAAAAAATATGCTGTCCCAGGAAGGGGTATTTGTGTTTCATCTTAGATAAATGATTAGGTTGTGTCTTGAATAGTGGTTGTTTGTTCAATGAATACTCAAGCCAATATGAGTTGTCATGCATTAGTCTCTGAACAGTATTCTTCTCTCTCTGCAGTGATGTCTTGATGCAGTCATTCGCTCAGCCCAGCGAAGGACGTGCGAGTGCTAGGTGCTGCTAATGGGAACTCCTGCTTCGCCATGAGTGCTCGTGATGGCGGCGGCGGTGGCATTGGTGGCGTGGGTACCCTTGGCAGGAGGCGGCGCTTTGAGGACTCGGAGTTCACTGTGCGCATCTATCCAGGTACCTTGGCCGAGGGCACCATCTATTGCCCTGTCAGCGCACGCAAGACCACCACAGCAGCCGAGGCCATCGAGCGCGTCATCGAGCGTCTTCGCCTGGACCGCACCAAATGCTATGTGCTCGCCGAGGTGAAAGAATTCGGCGGCGAGGAATGGATCCTCAACCCTACCGACTGCCCTGTCCAGCGCATGATGCTCTGGCCCCGCGTAGCGCTGGAGCAACGCTCCTTTTCGGGGGGTGAGGACTATCGCTTCCTGTTACGCCAGAAGAACCTGGACGGCTCCATCCATTATGGCGGCAGCCTCCAGATGTGGCTGCGGGTGACAGAGGAGCGCCGCTGCATGGTAGAACGAGGCCTGCTACCCCAACCGGAACCGCAAGGCGACCACGCTGACCTGTGCCGCCTGCCGGAGCTCAACGAGCGTTCGCTGCTGGACAACCTGCGCTCGCGCTTTCGCCAGGAGAAGATCTACACCTACGTGGGGAGCATCCTCATCGTCATCAATCCTTTCAAGTTCCTGCCCATCTACAATCCTAAATATGTCAAGATGTACGACAACCATGCCCTAGGAGAGATGGAACCACACATTTACGCAGTGGCTGACGTAGCATACCACGCTATGCTTCAGAGACGAAGCAACCAGTGTATCGTGATATCAGGCGAAAGTGGCTCTGGAAAGACCCAGAGCACCAACTTCCTGATTCATCACCTGACTGCCCTTAGCCAGAAAGGATTTGCTAGCGGCGTGGAGCAGATCATTCTCGGAGCAGGACCTGTTCTAGAGGTAAGGATATCGGTTTTGTGGAATTAGTAGCAATTGTGAATTGTGGAATAAACTATGGAATTGGAAGGGCTCTACAGGGTGTATTATCTTCTCTCTATTGGATCAGGTTGCATTTCATACCCATTTCCCAAGGAATTTGGAAAGTTCCCTCAGATTAGTTCATTACTATCACTACAGAACATTAGATGACTTTGTTGCATATGTAGTCGTAAATACAACAAATAAATTGATGTTTTCAGTTAGATATTAGACTGCTGCTACTCTTTTCAACCTGGATTGTTATAGCTGGGATGAGCTGTGTTCAGGCTCGGCTGTCCTGTACCATTAGTTATGCAATGGTGCTTAGCCACAGCTGCCCCCACCGAGAGAGCTGCAGTTACTCCTCACAGGCCGTTACGGTTCAAGTTCATCTGTGCTGGCATTATAATGTACACAGAGGATCTGTTGCCCCTGTACAGGGTGTTTCCTTTTTTTCGCATAAACAATTGGATTGGAAAGGCAGCCAGTAATTTATGTATTTTTGTTGAAGGTGCAGGACTGAGAAGTTGACAGATAGTTTGGGATAGAAGACTCACCTAGCCAGACAAGTTGTATGGAGCAATGCTTGTTGTGTTTTGTTTACACGTTGACAGGTTGTCCCTCACAGAGAGGTTGTATGAACAATAAGTTCTGTAGGTTATTTCAGGGCATTCCGTCCCCCATTTCAAAACATTCCACTCATACCATGTGGCAAAGAGATACCTGAACTTGTCACTGGCAAGAGGCATTTAAAAGACAAACATCCTGTGTTACTGTACCTCTCTTCAAGTTAACCAAAAATCTGAACATGCTTGCATAATATCCAGCAACTACAGGTACAGCATTGTAATAAGATTTGAGAAATGCTGGCGTTCAGATGTGACTTAATCCTCTTTTTGTGAGCTGACTGATCATTTTAGAGCAATTCTTTACTATACCCCTGTCATTAAAATGACTGATAGCCATATTCTTGATTTAGGCTTGATTCATTTATTTTTTAATTCTGCCAACTTTGTAATATGGGTTGCCAATCATTTAACAAGTTTACGAAACTATTTACACAGTGATGTGAAAGGGTAAAATTACATTAATCTTTTTTTTTGAGGGGGCTGGGGGGGTTATTTAGCTAAGTGTAGACTTGAATAACAGTGGATCTAGGGTGTGTTTTCATCACTGTTAACTGTACTTCAACAGTTTACACTACAGTTTCATTAAACATGGGTGTATGCAAAGAAATGCATAGTTGCATTCTTTCTGGCATTCCTTTTCGAGGAATTCAGACTGGCACCGGCCACATTGATACCACAAGAAAGTACAATACTGGTCTTCCAAATGATTTAAATGAGTTTGAATCCTAATTGAAGAGTCTCCATGGTTTTGAAATGTTTATTCCCAGGCTACAGAAATGTCTTAATGTCTTAAATGATTCACTTGTCTGAAGTGTCACATGACATATGACTAAAGCTTCCTCCACCTGGTAGCCCATATAAGATTCTTCACACCTTAAGGTCTAACCTTTCTGGTTCCTGCCTCTGTAGTTAATGTGTGAGCACTGTTTGGTTGACCTTGAACGGAAGAGCAGCTCCTTGAACTGTTTGTACAGTGACAATATGCTTCTGGATATTGAAATCAAGCGTTGAGCCTGTGTTTAAGACAGGTACTGTTTAAGACAGGCACTGGCTGGGCAGATATTTGATGTAGCCCTATAGTATATTTTTATTGTATTGACGAAAAATCTACAAAAAAGAAGGTGGCTTCAGACTCAAACCAAGTAACGTCTGAGTGTGTATTAGACTGGCAAAATGAAACTCAAACCTCGTCACCCCTTCATTCTGTCCTAGTGCTATTTAAAAAACACTTGAACTTGTCCACTTTGACTAGTCATTGGTCTCAGGATTTGAGTTGTTAAAATGATTTATAAAAGACAAAGAATCATTTAGACAACTAGAAGGAATGTACGTGCAACTTGACGTGCTGTTGAAGTGTAGTCCTTTGGTAACGTGTCTTTTTGAGAATTGTAAAGAAATTCACCCCCATGCCAAATGCCCCCTCTTTAGAGGAAACATGTAAGAGTGCTGTCAAATGTTTTATATAAAGTCTCCTACACCTTTCTCCCTTTTAGTACATTAATAGGCCTCTCTCCCACTGTTCAATGCAGGGCTGAAGGGTTATGTCTTTCAGATCCTAGTGCTGGCCAGATACCTTCATGCTAACTAGCTTTTCAAGTTCCATCCACCTCTGAAATGAGTAAGCATATTGTTCTGCTTGACACAAGTGCCCTTATGCAAGCAAGTGGTTTGACAAGTATTTATCTTGGTACAAAAGTGAGCTCCTCTACTAAAATACATACTAAAGAATTGCCACATTCATGCATGTTTGAGTTGACAGCAGTAATTTATGTTATCTATTTTATTCACAATGTGAAGATGAAGTCAAGTGACATTTTTATTTTAGATGTACATAGGTTAGATAAATGCCTTAGCAGTTTAGTACTTCCGTATTACAGTAAACTTAAAAATGATTGACATGTTCCATTTTCCCACAAGTGAAATGGCAAAGTTGAATGTTGTATGGTTGTCAGTTAGGAAGCTGGCTCACCCTGGGCTAATTCTTGTCAGATAGACTAGATGTTGTTTGATGAGGATATTACTGACTGCTTTTTTTGTCTAGTTGGAGTTCTGCTAATACACCAGTTGACTGCTAGGTTTTGACAAGCCCTGTCACTGATTAAGTAAATGAGGACTGAAACTGCTAGCAGGTATGTCTGTAGCAACAACTTAGAAGAGATGTAGTGTTTTTGGTGGTGTGTGGTCATCTTTTGAACCTTCATGGAGATGACCTGACCATCTTATCTCCCATATGAACGTGTAGTGACTTGCCTGTATAAAGAAAACTGAATGAAGGATCCCCAAAATAAAGATATATGTTCCTGTGTGGGGGGCAAAACCATGTAATCATATACTACATTCCTGGAACGAATTTTGCTGAAATTATTCCTGGCATTAATTGTCTCTTGATATGGTTGTTTCTGGACATTTTAAAGTTTATTTTTTAAAACAGTACTATCGCTGAGCACTAAACTGCCTGAAAAGGCAGTCTAATTAATTTAGTTGGAAGGAATAGAAGGATTTTTCCTTTTTCTCTGTATTGTGTATTGGCAATAAGTACTAGAGAGGATCGGAGGTTTGCCCTCTGTCAGCAATTGACCATAACACAACAGTGCTGAGCCCTTTCCTCCTTTGAGGTCTAGTTGTCCAACGCTCCACATCAGTAATAATAGCCTAGTTCAGGAAACAGTGCATCCTCTTTCTTTTAAATAACTAACATGTTTGCCAAATGCCACATACAGCCTAATACTTTGCCCCACTCGCTATTTTTAGTCAACCTGCCACGTACTCACAGAGCGTAGTCTTGACAGATTGATAAGTGTTGAAAATGCTTCTTGTCCAGTGTTCAGAGAAGAAGGCTGGCCCTTTTTCAGATTTTGGAGATGGGGGCTAGATAGGAGTCTTTTTAATCTTCTCTTTCAGGAGACAGACCCTGAAGGCTGTGTAACTACCACTCATGGTTCGTATCCAGGTGTCAGCCGGTTAAAGAGCTTTTGGTTTGCAGGTGTTCACTCCCATTCAGGATAAATGGGAGACACAATTGTGGGAGAGCTTCCGAACAGGTTTGAGACCAAAGTGTAGCGTAGCTCAGCTAGACTGAAGATGAGCTCTATACGAAGCAAGAATGTTACTATAACAGCCATTTTACAAAATGAAAACAGATTAATAAAGACGATAGAATATCCTGTATAGAAAAAAATGAAGTTACGGCTGTATCAATACCACACATTTATGTTTGTCTTGACCCACATACAGCTATCGAATGATCAAGAACACCTAAAACTCACTAACTCATGTCAACACACTCACTGACATACACACTCACTGATGTACACACTCACTTGATCTACACACCTACACACAGTGATAGACAAGCCACACATATCAAACCTGTATGCGTGGCTGGGTGCCTTAAATGAACCACGATACTCTACATCATGAGCTATTGCTGTGCTATCACAGCAAGGTGCTCGACAAAGACTAGTCCACTAATTGCTGTCAGTAACCTCTCTTGCCCAGTGTTCGTGTGCATAGTGAGATGTTGCCGTTAGTCTGACTTTTTCAACCAATCCCTGGTCCAAAGAAGCACTCCCAAAGTGAGTCAATTCAGGTCAACAACTTCCATCAAAGCTCTTTGGATGGTTGGAAGACATGGATTCACCTGTACTTGCACTCAGTCCTCAAACATTTCTTTCTTTCGCTTTCTCATTTGTACATAACAGCCTCTGACTCTCACCCAAGTCCCCCTGAGCTGCCATAATACTGATATTAGTGGGTAGGAGAACCACCCCACATGTGCATGCACACTCCGTCAGCACAGGTTTAGAGAAGACCTAAAAGATGTACTGTTTGTTGTGTCATTGTATGTCCTTCTGGATCCAAAAATAGACAAAACCCAATAAGAATGGATTGATGTTTGCCCTTTGTCAGACCTTTGTCACTTGACAAGGACAGAGTTTCAACCTCCTTGGCTAGTGTGTAGCGTGTCCACTCATTATAATCATGTTGGTCCAGCCAGACAATTGGCTCCAGGAAGTGAATAAGATGATGCCCCTGATTCAATCCCTCTCTCACCCTATTATGGAGATAGTGGAAAGAATTGGAGATTATAATACGCTTAATATTATCTCAGTGGAAAATTGCTTGAATCTATTGTAGATGGTTGGTTATTCATGTTCCTCCAGGTTTCTTCTTTTCTCATCTTGACACAACATAACTTATCAGCCGTAGTTGTTGCCTTTTTCTTGGCACCGTCACACCTGATTTCCTCATTCAATTGACTTAATAAGAATAAGAGTCCTGACCTGATCATGACACAGCTTTTCAGACCTAAACAGTCATGGTGTTGAATCGCTACTCTCTCATATGACTAGCGTATGCCATAACCCGAATGCTTATTTTCCATCATATTTGGAAGTCTATTTTAAGGGCTTCAGCATCATAACGAACACATGACTCTGTTAGTTAGCAGGTCTCTAATGAACCCACCAAACAAACACACACCTCTATTGAACATAAATCCCCCAAATGGTCAAATGGATGCTGTGTGTTGTATGGTACCACTCTTACCCACCCATTCCTTAGTGAAATACTGGACAGACTCCTGCTGTTTCTTTTCAAGCCTCCCGTTTCCTTATCTCCTCCCCGTGGTACCAAGCTATTTTTTCTCCTCATAGACACAGCACTGGAACCTTCCAGAAGGTTTGGACCACCCCTCTAGCAAAAAAAAACTGGGAGGCTAGCGTGCAGTACAGTACAAACTGTTCCTAGATTAACATACTGAACTAACAAAAGGGCTTCTTGGACCATTACTTTATTTTGGCCTCGTCAGAATGGGGGACTCAAGGTTAAAGTTAACCCCTGTAATTGACAAAATGTAAGGTCACAGTCAATGCCTTTTGAAGCTTTCATGTGTTCTATCCACTCCCTCATTGGGGGTTTAAAGGGAAGGAAACATCGGAAAAGAAAGCGTCTAACCCCCTTCCCCCCTAAACATCCTGTCTCCTGGCAAGTTGGGGTTATGAATTTGGCCAAACAGATATGCAAAGTAGATTATGGACTTTTACATCTGCTCAGCCTAAAAACATCTGACCATGGGTTGTTAAATACAGTTAATCGTCATGTAGATTGAAGCTGGTACAATCATATTTTAAAAAGAGATCTGCTGGCAGGCCGCTGTCTCTGCCCAACACCTCTCTAGTGTGTGGGTGTGGGTGTGAGTGTAAGAGTGTGGCTGGGCTTCTGTCTCAGTGCTGCACCAATTCAATAGTCTGTAGCAGATGCTGTGGCCAGCGGCAGCCTGACAATGTGTCTGTGTGGCTCCCCTCAACATGCTCTTTATTTAAGATGAGGCACGTGAGAGTCCTCCCATGCCTGGTCAGCATTATGCATGCACACATGAACGTGCGCTTACACTCACACACACAAACTCTGCAACAGGCACCTGCCCTCAGAATGGACCAGCTGTGCCGCTGCCCTCACTACACCTGCAGCTTTGTCACCGGAAAAGATAGAAATAGAATGGGTAGAACATACTTGTTTGCCATGTAGACAGCAGAAAACAATGTCAACTTGTGCTCTGTGTCTAGGCCTGTATGCAGTACACATGAATGTTGAACCCACGTCCCATTGTGAGGGATCTAGCTAGCTGGGGTGTCTCTGGTATTGCCAGTGAGTTACACTGACTGTGAATGGAAAATAACTATTTTGTGTCTGTTTGCTATGGCTTTGTTAATTGTTTTTCAGTTTGTATGACATTTGTATGTGTTGAAATGGTTTGATTGTTTCCATTTTAAATGCTCTCCATCTACAGTGAACTAAAGGAGAACCCTTTTTATGTATTCCTTACTGCAATACACACACACACACACACACACACACACTGAGTTCCCTTCCCCTATGGCCTTGACTCCATGTCCAACTGCAGCTTGCCAGATATTGTTATTCCCCCCTCATCCCTCTCCTGCAAGTCTCTTCTTTCCTTCCTGCCTGTGTCAAGAGGTGGGTGTGCAAGTCCTTTGCCAGCGCTCACTCTGTTCTTCTCTCTTCAGCTCTCCTCTCTCAGGAGACATCAAGGGTTTGAGCGTTGTATTGTAAGGTTTGTAGTTTTAAGTCAGCCATCTTGCAAGTAATCTGTAGGATTCAATTCACTCCAAAGTGAAGTTTGGAAAAACCATCTCTCATTAACCTTTTACTATAGGCCACTATGTCTAGACTATTGACCGACTACTTCAACATGCTTTTATGGCCGTTTTTGCTTTGAAGTTCTACATGGGATGTGGAAGAGGAGTAGACTATGAGCCTTCCAACACTCACTGGGTTGTCCGGTTGTAACAGGATATTGTGTATTCCTTGCATACCTCTTTTATTGAACACGCGCCGCTGTTTTGCATGTCCTCATGTCTAATTAAGACTCCAACAAATTTTCTATTTGAACATTTCAAATATACATTTTAAAAGAAAAAAGGCCTTCAAGGAACAGTGCCTTCTCAATTTCCTTTCTACCTCCACATGTTTTTTTCGGCCATTTGAACTGCGCCTCAATGACTCAGCCCAGTAAGAGGATAAGTGTCACCACCATGCTAAGAATAAAGCGCTTGTCCCTCTTGGAATGTTGCCGGCGGTGTAGTAAATGACTTATTAACTGTCCACAACAATGACTGGAGAGTCACTGGAGTGGTTTTGTTGGTAACTGTCCGGAAAAGTCAATCTTTTACAGCCTATTTATTCGTTGTCTACCAGATTTGACTACCTCATTTGATTATGGCTGTTGGTATAATTCTTATTGCGCCAAATATTCATATATAAATTCAATGTCTTTTTTGTGTCCTATTGTGCCTGATTAAAATGCATGTATTTCATTATAATATTTATAAACATTACTTTTATATAAGAATTCACCCCTCACTGCCCCCATTTTTGAGTCTGAATGGTTAGCCCATAGTTCTATTTGTGTTGGTGCACATAGAAAGCTGTGGACTAATCAGATTAGTCACTGACCTCAGAATGGTACTCAATCACAAGGGAGAACCAAGGGACTGAGTTCGTTCACTCTTTGCTTGACTACCACTGTGATTAAATTCATAAAGGAGGTCTAATTGTGGGAATAACATGATTTACAACCTGCTTCTTACAACAGCCAAACTCTTTGAAGATAATATTTGTTTTTTTTTTGTTTAGTGGCTACATTCTATCTGCAAAAAAGAATTGGGGCATTGACATTTGTGCAAGCAGTTGGCAAGAGAATGAATGGAGTTGCACTGTTTGTGTGTCTCAGTGCCAAGTAATGGGATTGACCTCCTTTCTTCCTGGTCCAGGTGTGTTAACATTAGCATCAGTGTGCTAAGTCACCCTGCGTAGTAATGTCTGTTGCATAGCTCAGTTCTTCAGCCTAGCGTTCACCAGCCAGTGCTTGACATGTGGTCTACTTTGGTGTGTGTTGCAAGAGTACCTGTTCTAGGTGACCGGGTCTCTGAAGACATGCCCATTTAGTGTTAACTCAATTAATTAATGTCAGCAACTGTGTAGGGGTATCACATTCAGACAGACACTCTAAATGCTCATGTCTTATTTTCCTCCAAAACAGGTGAATCATTATCCTGTAATCACCACTTCATAGACCTTTTACAAATGATGTGTGGGAGCTTGGAAACAGTCACCACTCACTAAACAGGAGCTTGAACTAGCGGTAGTATCGAGTCTGGTGAAGTATGTTTGCTGGGTAAATATTCTGCTTAGATTAAGGGATGGGAAGCAGTCCAAAGTAAATCCTGCTTGTGAAAAATAGAGAAACTAAAGGCGGAGGGCCAAGTGGTCTTTCTTCACCACAGTTTGTCAAAGGCTTTGCAAACACAGCACTGATGCAACTGATAGGAACTTCAAATCAGGTGATATGGATCTTCTTTAGGGAATCTCTAAAGAAAATCTCCACTAAGTAGCTATGTTCCAGTTGCACCAGTACAAAAGGGATGAGCTGCAGTCCAGTTTAGTATTGACAGGCTTCCATAGACAGCACTCACTTGCTGTAAATCAGCTGCTTGCTGGATGAAAAAAGTTTACTGACTTTTGGCCATTTCTTATCAATTTTTTGGGGGGCTCAGTCAAATGATTGTTCCTTAGTTATAGGCCGAGCCCTATAAAGATAAGATCTATTCCAAACCTGCTGTAACACTAGTCCATCTTCACATGATGCAGTTAATAGTATTTCATTGAAGGTTTTCATAAGTCTCCAAGCTACAGTATGTGAAAGGTACTAAACATTGGAGAAGCTAGGCAACCTTGTGAACACAATAGCATTCATTGTTCCACAGTCCCAGTTGGATGCTGTAAGCTCACTGCAGGTTTCCTCTTCAGAATTCTGACCCCCTGACTCGGAGTTCTTTGTGTAAGATTCTTCCCAAAAGTATGAGTTACTATCAGAAACATGGATGTTAAAATGAGACACAGGTGCAGACAAAAAGCATTGATAAGACAAGAAAATACATTTGCCCATCTCCCTTTCAAACTGTGTTTGTGAACATCTGTCCATCTTCAGCTAGTTCTGTTTCAGCGACTTCCCATCACCGCTGCTGTTTCTGTGGTCTAGAACATAAAGGAAGAACTCCATCCCAAAACACACGTAGCCTGGTGAAGCTGTGTGGGACAGCGGAGGCCCCAACCCAGCCTTTGGCTAGCAGTTACTGATCTACAATAACAATTAGCTATAGCAGAGTTCAGTTAGTAGAATGCTGGCCCCTCTCAAATATGTGAGAAAAGGATGGTTTACATTGCCTAAGCTAAGGAATCTCAGTATGTCTTCTGCTGCTTAGCCAATAGCAGTTGTCCAACAAAGCCCTGACATTGTCAGGTGGTAACGCTTTTATGTTTCACATGAATGTTTTTGATGTGTGCCATAGAAATATTTCATAATTCTGGGCAACAGATGTTGAAATCGTGCTACAGTTAACATTCAAGTGTGAGAAAAGGAAAACAAATACTGGTCAAAAGGTAATACCTTGACCTTGAAGAGAGTGGGGTCTAGCAATATATTGCACCAAAGACTGAGGTTTTTTTAGTAAATTTTTATAGAGACAGTATAGTCTTTCTTTCAGTCACATGCTCACATACATTCCTACATGTGTAGCCTACATACTGTCATTCTCTGTCTCTTTTACCACCTCTCTGACATTCCATCTCTGTATGGCCACCAGATTGGGGTAGCTTTTTTTGCCAATGGCTGCATTTCCTCTCCTTCCGCTTGAATCTGGGCTGTCTCTCTCTCTCTTTTCCTCCTTTTTATCACAGCAAGTCTTAAGTCTGACAGCCCCTGCATTGTTTTAGGAGCATCCTCATTGGAGTGACTCTGCTTAGTTCTGCGCGTCTGAGTGGGAACAGACTTGTGAAAAGTCAGGAAATGGCAGAAACAGTAAGCCATCGTAAGAATTGTTGTGAGTTTTAGGCATCACTTCACATACAAGTTAAACACCCACTTTTGTGGCGCATGGTCTGAATAGCCAACGCACAAACCCACGTAGACAAGCACAGCGTGAACTTAGCCAGATGGAGAAGGGTTTCTCCACTAGATCTGTCGACACTGCATAAATTCTTGTGGAGATTCCTCTGTGCACAGGAGACAAGTCCAGATGCAAATCATTTGTACACCAGCACAGTCTGGACACAGTCTGGCTTTTCTCCTGTTGTCTTTGACCGTCTCTGTGTATAAACCTTCTACTAGATGAAATCTTATCACAGTCAATGTTCGTCTGCCTCTCCAAAATCGTTGAAACACTTTTTAGTGAACACCTAGCTGGGTTGTATGGCAGTTAATATTTCTCATGTTTGGGTGCCATGCTAGCAGTGTTGTGAGCTATGGACCGTGATTTCTCGACATGTTCAAGCCGTAACCATTAGTCTCTGGGAGACGGCATCATGTCTAAACATCTTAAATGGTAAAATTCCTTCAGATCTTCATTCGGCCCTAACCCAAGCATGTCTCTTCAACCCTGTCTCTTACTATAACACCTTCATTGGCTTTGTTCCTGTTTACATGGCTAAATCCTGCTCAGTTAGCGAAGATCTACTGGATATAAAGGGAGAACAACACACATTCAAGTCAGTAGCTAAGTGGCGTTGAGATATCCCATATTGACACAGCCTCAGGAGCAAGTAGACTTCAATGTTTGCTTAAAAAGATTGTGTGTCTTCTTGTCTAATACTGTTTGCAGAAGTGCAGATCATGTTTGTGTCTTAAATTCCTCCCTCTTCACACTTCCGCCACAATGAAAAGGATAGGTCAGCATTGGCCTCAGTGGGATTGGACTGCAGATGTAATACCATGACATCTTAGCTCAGGGTTCCTGTGCCCAGAATCAGGTTTATTTTGAAAGAGATTGTGCCATCAGGGGAGGGCTTATTTTCCAAATAACAGCAAAATAATGGCCATATGTTTATAGTTTATGTAACAAACAAAACAATTACATTGTGTAGATCATCTCTTTGGGAAAGGTAATGTGCTCTACACAATTAACTATCAAACAGTCAATTTCTGCGAATAATGACAAAACATCTCTTTTGGCAACTCAGATAAGCAAATAAAGAAAGCATGAGATACAGGAAGCCAGTTTCTAAGGAGCATACATAGAATCCAGTATACGACACTGTACACGTTTCTGCAAATAGACAACTAAATCAAACTTCTGTCTTTTTTGATACTCAAAACTCACCATTCACGACTGGAAATTGACATCATTTCCCCCCCACCACCCATCCCTTTTAAAACTCCTCGGAATATGTGAAAACACATCACTTTCTAGTGGAAAGTGCCAATATAAACCAGATGTCCATAAGCTGACATCAGACCATGGCCTTTCTAGTTCCAGGCCCACGCCCTCTCAGTTCCAGATGGTTTGCTGCCCACTGTCTGACACTCAGAGGCTGCGGCGGCTAGAGCTAGATTTGAGCCTTTCACTCTAGATGTCTATCTCCGTTGGGACTGATCACACTGGAGGAACACTCATTACATAATCAGGATTCTCTGAGTCTGTGTTTCTCTTCCAGCTTAGCTGGAAAAGCAATCAGGGCTACTGCCAATATAGACCCTCTGTACTCGCAGCACAATTTGCACACATACACACACATACGCATATACACACAGACACACACACATAGTGGCAGTGGTTTGGTTTCCCTCCCTGCTGTTATCTGTTTTTTAGTAATTGTGCTCCATTCCCCTTTATGCTACCCCATGCATGCATGTGTGTGTGTGAGTGTGTGTATGTGCATGCGTGTGTGTACACACTCTGTCACTATCCTTTACTCTTAGACAACCACAGCAGCCAATAAACTCTCAGTACACGCAAGTAGCTATTAAGTATGTCCTGTAAATGACATGTCCAGATCCTGGAATATGGTGTGTTGGTGAAATTGAAGGCCATGCAGTTTGACAGATGTCAAGGCCTGAGGGCCACGTCAGGCAGGCCACACTCAGATCAGAGTTTGACCTTCATAGAACACCACAACTTTATCCGTTTTTAATTCATCAATGTCACCGTTAATCCCCCAAATGGACCTGCCCCTGCCCCATGACAATGACACTATTTGATAACTTTGAGGCGAAGGCTGTACTGAAGTACATAGATGACAAAATGCCAATGATTGTATTACCAGATTTTTCTCTTGTCAAGTTCCCTTGACAAACAGTGCACTGGTTTTGCTCTTGAGCAAGGCATAGAATCCAGTCCTTTGCTCGCCCATAGCTTACAACCACACCCATGTCAACAGTGCTGCAGTGTGTTGGAATAGATTCAGGCTTGTGCAGTGCTGTGTAGACTGGTCCATGGAGGGATCAATAACAGTAATGGCAGCTGCCCAGTGTTTCTCTCTGTTGGCTGCATAGGTCGCTCTTGCCCCTGAGGCAAGGTGAGGCACCAATGCATTCACCCAGCTGTCAAATATCAGTGGAAGGAAAAGGCTTTTTTAGTCTTTAGATATGTTGGACCCTCCAAAAGTTGACAGATATTACAAGATACAGGATTTCTGATTAAATCCAATTGATGACATCATAGTTTCCTGTGACTACACTGTGCAGCCTTTTAATGTGAATTGGGGCATGATTTTGGAAGGCACCTGAGAAAAAGGCATCATGGATATCTACAGTATGTGAAGCCTGTTACATAGGGCTGCCTTCACTACAGTACAGCCTGGTCAGAGACCCAGCCAGAGGGAAGGAGAGCGGGAAGCAAACCCTGCCTTTCAGGAAGACTACCCATCAGGAGGGCTGCATCTGCAAAACGCAACACAGGCCTAGCCCTGGGCACTCTGCCAAGGCTCAGCCCACCACACACACACACACACACACATGCATACATGCATACACTTAATCTTTGGCCCACTCTCTTTCAAAGACATGTAGGCTTTCATTTTCTCTCTTCTTCACACACACACACACACACCCACACGCAGATTGCAGTTGGCCGAGAAGTGATAACAAAGCTCAAGTTAAGTCAACTGCAGAACTGTTGAGATGTCAAAGGGCATCATTGGCTCTTTTTTGGAACAGTTCATAATCACAACAATGGTCTGTATAAATCTAATGTAATAATCATAGTCAGCCAGAACTTTATACTTAGGGAATGGCATCAGTCTTCCTATTTATAATAACATAACTGTTTCTCTGTTAATCTTTGCAATCTTTGGTCCAGTATTTAATAAGTGGATCAAAGGTTAATAAAGTAACTAATGCATTTAACCTGGAACAGTTCCATTGGCAGCGACAAACTCTAACCTTTGTATAGTAGAATTTAACACATACATCAGTATCTTACCCCCTCCCCCTTAAGTGCTGATATCAGATATTTTCAAGTCGCGGTCAGTTATATGGCCGTTTGGCTGAACAATTGGGTCTTGTTTCACTGGTGGTTGGTGGAATGACTCAGAAGTGGAAGGCTCTGTCTGTGGGCGAGTGGAAGGAATGACTCGCATCATGAGATGGTGATGCATCAAAGTTGTTTTTTTTCCTTGAAGTAGCCTTCCATTTTGAAAACTTCTTATGGTGTTGACTGCCCCAGAAATGTGGCAGGAGGTCAGCGGTGAAGTGTGGTCTTGGGGCACATGCAAGTTTCTACAGTAGTTATTAAAAGTGACACAAGGTGCGGTCATGGAAGGATTTTCATATCCTTACTCATGGTGTCTTTACTGTTAGCTTAATGATTCACCCGAAGGAGCTCCTAGCCACGGAGCAATAAGTGACTGCTGGGATGACGCTTCATGTTCTTTTGTTTGAGAGCAATGAGCTGGGAGAGGCTGATTCATTCAACTTCTGTAATTAGCAGTTGTTATGCTTAGTCATCTACAGGCTGTTACAGTATTACAGTCCTTTAAGATAGATGCTCGATTTATGTCTTGGGTGACAAATAGACTAGTAGTATACACTTAATTAGGTTAGGTTGTCTGGTCGTTGATTTTGTTGGATACCCTTTTTTATTCTTTTGTGCGTATTTAAAAGGTAATTTGATACCAGCGTTTTGGAAACAGAGCGCATGCACAGAGGAGCATGTCGATAATTCAAATCCATGGGTTAGGTTAACTCCTACCCTGATTATTTTACCATTTTTATTTTGAGCTAGACTTTCTTTTTTGGAAAAGGGGTAGGCTACAGTCAGTGTTCTTTTTTGTTAGCTTAACCAAGCTAACAAGCTGCTGAATGCAGGCCTGTTTCTTGCTCTTATAAACACCCATAGTGTTGTTACAAGACTGTTTCAAGGAGGGTTAAAGATGTATTAGCAGGGTGCATGGCTTTACATGACCAGATAGCCCAGGGTAATCTGCTTAGCGCTCATGTGCAAAGTGGTGGCTGTCATCTGATTACAGGTAAACAAACTGTGCTGCAACACAGAGGACTTGCTGAGGATGTGTGTGGTTTTGGAAAAGGTTTGCTCCAATAACCAAAAACACTTCCAGGGGAAAAAGCAGCTGTAAGAGTCACTAAGTGAAGTGAAAATAGTCCAAGTCATTTGAGTTGTTGAGCTTCTGTTCGTCCCTCGTTCCCTCATTATCACAGAGGAACACAGCTCTGTTGTTTCCATCTGTATCAAAGTTGGTGCCCAAATAAGGAACTTCTGCATACAGCTGAACACCCCAGCCACCTTTGTTTGGGCCATTCGTATTCCGCCACGCTTCACTCATCATTTTGTTTGTTGCGGATGCCATGCTACATTGCGCAAGCAGAGTATTTAACTGTATTACCATGGAGGAAACCCCTTTCAATGGCTTGGATGTGCAAGGCTTCAAAAGGAATGGGAAGACTCCATCCCCCACCCACCCTCCTACTACACACACACACACACACCCACACAAATACACAAAACAATAAACACACACACGCTCATAAGAAAACAAACATCCTTACATAAGTCAGTCAAAAGTTCAGTTTAGCTTTGAGTGGGTGGTGTAGGGGTTACTGCATAAAAGAACAGAACCAGGGACTTGCATTATGTGCATCCTAAGAGCTGAACAGCTACCTTGTGGGCCGCGGTCTTGGCATGTCTGTTTCACATGAATGTGTCAAGAATTGTCCTTTTCTACTGAAGCCACACAGACCAGCGCAATGATATAAGATTAGGCATTATTATTAACATAGAGATTAACACTGTGTCGCGCTGGTAAAGCTGTGGTAAGTTTCTAAATGATATTGGTCTGAATATTGGTTTGATGCATTTTTCTGCAATCCATTTATTCACTTTGTGTTCTGAGTGTAATGTGTTACATTAATATAACCATATCCTGCATTTCTTATCTTGAGTGCCTTGGAGATCCTCATTCTATTTTGTGATCTGGTTAAACAAAACTCCCAGCTCTCCTTCGCATCAAAGAGTGTAGGTGTAACTTGTTGATTGACACAGATGAGGTCCTGCCCCATACACAGTTTAGAGGTACTTGTTTTCCATTTCACCACCTCTTTATTGGATGCTTCCGGTTGCCTTGACACGTTGCCACCCGTTCCGTGCTTGTGGCCACACACATTCACCCAGCCCAACCCAAGTATCAGAAGGGCTTCATTTAGCTTTGTTATAGAGAGAGAGAAAGAGAGACAACCTCTAACATATACACTTATCTACACAGTTGTGCACAAGCCCTTGCAGGCCTGCAAGTACAGTACACTTATTTGTCCCCACACACACAGGAAATCACCGGCCTCTCCCATAAGCATCTGCAGCAGATTTTGTGTACTGTCAGTACGGTAAACATCCCCTGCTTTCAGCAACAATCGCTCACATGGGAATTCTACTCCAGCAGGGAAACATCAAAACAAAGATGACTAACCTTCAATTTAGGCCTGGCATCCCCCCACCCCAGGACTGCACCTGCTTACATAGAATCTAGTCTTATTTTAATTCAGTTTGGCCCATGGGTGGTAGAGAAAGCTGCGATGCCACAATGAATCGGCATTTTTCAAAAAGCCTTCATCCCTTCACTTTCAGTTATGCACAATATATGCCTAACATATTCTTAATTGTATACAGGACTTGTTAATTGGTATTGCTATGTAAGCACACCTTTCCAGGACCACACAAGTTAGATAGTAGGATAGTAGGCCTGTCCTGAAGGGGCATAGCCCTGGAATGACCATGCCTCAGTGGACTCATTCTAAAGTTGTACTGTAATGTCCTCATCACCCACATTGTCAAACAAGCCGGTCTTGACGAGTAGTTCACAGAAGGATGCTTTGCCGCATTATACATGAATAACTTGATGTTGGTTAGTGCGTTTTTGGTGAGGTCCACAAACTGGTGTGTATCAAATGGAGAATCTGCTAAGAGATGAGAAGATCACCAACACACAGGGCACAGTTTCAACAAAGGAGTTATTGGTAACATAATTTTGCTGATTTACTACAGAAAGAAAAGTCACAACCAAATCACATACGCATTTTCCTAAGCCCTTATTACAGTGGACCCATGGACAGCTTCAGTATGAAGGAGGAATTTTCTGTTCTGCCTTCCTTAATTCCAGGAGGCTTACATTAAATGAAAGATGTAGGCATGAGAAACAAGCCTGAGAATGACTGATGGTAAGCTTCCATTGCAGCCCCTGTTGCTAAAATCTGTAACTCCTAAATAAACTATTGTTTGATCTGAAGATTTGATCAGCCTCTGGAGCTGTGCACAAGTTAAACAGCAATGGGTCTCAATCTTGGTCTAAAGATTTCTCCCTCCTGCAGATGACTGATACAGAGTAGTAAAGACGTCTGTCTATCGCCTTTACTGGTTGTCCTCTTTCTCCAGTGGAGTGTCATTTCTCTTGCCTCAGCTATAACCATTAAAAACTATAACTTCACTCTTATGAGTCATTTTATAACACTTTGATGTGTTTCGTCTAAGCAAATTTCTTTCTTTTTTACAGAAAACAAAATTCTTTCTTAGGGAAGACAACAAAATGAAAATGAAACTACACCTACAACAAAATATTGCCGAGAGAGTGTAGAGATGCATTATAGATTAATAAATATGTTGTCATTGTCACAACAGGAGAGCAGTTTATGAAAGTGGCTGGGGTGAAGGTATTTAGGGGCAGTGACACTTTACAGCAGCCAACTAATTAAGGGTATAGCACAGTCCCTCAGACTCTAGACATTCTTTGCTCATTGACATCACATCTGACCCTCGGGGTGTTGAGTTTGGGAGGTGGGGGTGGTGTTCTCAGAATTGAGGAAGAGGCTCCGACAATAGGATCTTATGTGCTCCCTCTCTAAAGAGCTTGATTGTTGAAATAGATCCTTGTACTGAACCAGTGCGTGTGCGATGGCGCCTTTAGAATGTTCCGGCTGCTTCGAATAACATACTATCTATTATTAGAGGTTTGAGTCAAGTCGCAATTTCCTGCCCCGTTCAGGCGATCACTGTATTTAGTGAGGATGTTTCACATGCAAATATCTTGCTCGTTAACAGTTGCTTGGTACCAGTATTGGATGTAACACTTGTTATGTTGAAACATTCCATTAAGGTGGGGAGCTCATCAGGGAAGAGCGTGTACCACTTAACTCAAGGTCTTAATGCAGGTGACCGAGTTTGATTTCAGTGGTCCCATGTCTTCCCCTCTCTCCCTACATTCCTGTCCCCCTCTCTAACACTCTCTATAAATAAAACCCCAAAAGATCTTTACGTTAAGGTTACATTCATTTACTAAGTGAATGTTGTTCAGGGGCCGTTGAAGGTTACCAAAACAAGATCAATGGTGATATCCACTTACCACTAGAAAATCCTGTTTCTGCTGTACCAAGTTTCCCCATAATAATTACAAACTGTAATAAAGTGTAACTACAAAGTTGTTACTATAATGTTTTATACAGTTACGTGGTACTACAGATATTTTACCTTTAAAGTAAAGGTGTATTACTACCCTGACCACATCACTGTATTACATGGACCACATAGACTACAAATAGCAAATACCTTCATTAATTAAAGTTGTGTTTAACTTTGTGAAAGTACTAGTTACGTCTCAAAATATTCAGCAGGTAAAGGCTGCTTGTCAGTAACCTTTAATAGAGGTTGGCAGTTCATAGAAATCCCAGGAACTGTGGCTCTTACTTTTAACATGACACAAAATACCCAAGTGCACCCAACCACAATGACCGCAGCACCCAAGAGCCCAGCTCCCAGCAGGTTCAGGAACACAGGGTAACATGGTTAGCACTTAGCTTCTGTAAAATACCACTTGCACACACGTGCTGGGGTATAATTGTGATACAAACCAAGTGTATTCATCAACACTTTTATGCCATTGTGAAAGCCTCCAAAAACCACAGATTGTGGTCAAGTGAGCAGACCAAATAGTAGGCTTGTTAAATCATGTGATTGTTTTTGGGATTTAGATGAGTCACTTAAAGCCATAGAGAGATTTTTAACATTTCAAGACACTAGTATTGAGAGAGAAAAAGAGAAGCTCATTCTGAAATATGTCATTCTGAACTGCCCCCAAACTCTGCAGACCTTGGTTTGCTCTGGAGTCATTGACTCTCGATGCAGACACATCAGCGTCAGGAGAAGCAGACGGGTCCAGCGTTGACCTGGTTCCATGCCCAGAAGACATATCAGCTTTTTGCAGGTTACAACCGGCTGAACATGCAGGCATTAGGTCATCATGTTTTTTTGAGTGGCAGAGCAGAGTAGATTAAGTGTACAAATACAGCAGAGCAAGAATCCTTTGGGAGTTGTCCCAGACAGAACTCCCCTGAACAACCCATTTTAGACCGCCCCCCCCCCTTGCACTAATTATGCGTCTGCTGTACAGTTATTGGACCACTCAACATTTAACTATATGTTTCTGCTTTGATGTAGGGATGTTACGGGTGCTTTTGAAGTTTTCGATGAAGCTGCTCCACAAGTGGTACGGCTTTACCAATGGCAGTGATCCATTTCCTTCAAGTGACTTATATTAGTAATTCATTGTTGTGTCAGTCCAAGTGCTCCGACAGAATTGTCTGTCTTGTGATTGTCTTGTCGTTTGATGGATGCACCTGTTTCTCAGGAGGCCCTGGTGTTCTGCACCCTGGAGGGTTGCCACTGGCTGACTTCCCTAGCTTAATCTGATGATTTAGTGCTGCTGATATGATGTGAGCCAAAACAAGGATGTTTTAAGTCATAAAAGTGTCTAGCTTAACTATGGACAGTTTTACACAGACCAGGTGGATGTAGACACACTGTAGGAGTTTCTCAGATTTAATGACTCCTGATGTGTATTTGTGTAGTGAGTCATGTTGAATGTCATGCTGTATGCCGTTTAGGTGTGAAGCTTGACCTTGAATGTACCTCCTGAAGTGTGATTCCAGTTTGTATCTGTGTTTTTAAATTAAACATGCAGGTTTGCAATGATGATCTTATTGGCCGGGACTCATTCTCCAGAAAAAAGGGAGTGGTGGCATGAAACTGACTGATGATTGGCTGTTTACATCTGTGTCCTTTTTTATGGAGCTGGCAGGTTTGAGGTCTGAGGCTCACTGAGGGATGAATTCTCCAAAATAGCTCTGTGCATTTCTCATGGGGTACATGGAAGCCCTATTCACATCATTATTCAGTTTATCATCTCATCCCTTCCGGGCTCTGCATTATAAATGGATGATACTTTCAATTTCTCAAATTACTTTGCCTTTGCAACCTTCTCTACGGTTGAACTTGTTGTAGGAGCAGAGTTAATGCATATTTGTGTCTACCTTCTAATAATTGGCCGGTTTTTACAACCAGTGTGGTGTCGGTCAATGTCAATGTAGCATTAGTGCTACATTGATCATGGAAGTGCATTAGCCTAGCATCAGACTGACTGGTGATGGAGGAAGAGGGTGTGGGCCGGGCGGGTTCCAGACACGCACTGGGGCACCTCAAAGTGATTTGCCAAGGAATTTGTTTACTTGTGGCATTGCTACAAATAACCATGGGGTTTATACAGGGCAAATAACTACTTCCCCTCCAGGCAGGCTTACAACACAAACACGCCAGAAGGGAAATACTGGACCTCTTATTAAAACACACCACTACACATGTTCCACAAGTACACATGGATCACATTACTCACAGGGATGGTTTTACACTGGAAGGGTCTTACTTAGCTCCATCATTGTTTAGCAATTTGTCTGATTCTTGACTTCTTGACTAAGTGCTTCTGTGGTTTTGGTTCCAAAATCATTTTATGGTCTAGAGATGAGACTGCATAAGGGCAGGCCTTTGATGTGCAGTATTCACCTTGTTTTGCAACATGGTTGATTATAACATTGCTTGTATTTGTAATAGTTATCTTAATAGACTCAACTTTGAAAGACCAAAGATTTTGGTTTCTCTATATTTCTCCATTGTTGTTAATGTTCTCATTACATTCATGCTTGTTCTTCTCCTTAGGCGTTCGGGAATGCAAAGACCGCCCACAACAACAATTCAAGTCGTTTTGGCAAGTTCATTCAGGTCAACTACCAGGAGAGTGGCACAGTGAGAGGGTGAGAGCAGCATCTTGAACCCATGTCTAATCAGACTGACCGCAGCTACTATTGGTTGTTGCTGTTTTGTAGATCCTCTGTTTCCTCTTAGTTTTCTCAGGTCTGAACATGTCATAGTTTAGGATTGTTTTGTGTCTTCCAAGCTCATCCATTCAAAGCACATCATGTAGGTAGCCTACTGTGATGAGCTGTCATCACACTCAGATGTCAAAGTCTGGTTTTGTGTGTTCCAGAGCGTACGTGGAGAAGTATCTTCTAGAGAAGTCCAGGCTGGTTTACCAGGAGCACAATGAACGGTAAACAGCTGCAAACATACAGAAGAATATCACAAGGAGCCATTTTAAGATGGTCTACAGACGCTATCAACAGTGTCAGCCTACTTTTGTAACTACTTAGTCAAGCAAAACAAGCTGCCGTACTTTTACTGTTCAGATATCGTGTTATTACCCTTGGAACCAAAATAATTATTTTGACTAGAAATTGATTGGAGAGAAAGAAAGCTCAGGATCTTTTTCTTTTGTTGATTTTGATATTAGAACGCCAAGGTCAACAAGATATTAATAAATCCCTGGAATTTTGATAGCACACACTCACTGTGAATAAGCCATCCATCGTGATTCAAAAGAAACATGTGGGAATAATTTGGCACTCAGGGTCAACTCAGTCCTGACTATCTAGGCATCCCCCTGCTGACTCCATGTGGAGGGTCATTGACATGTTAGTGGGAATCTAGTAGTTATGTCCAGTCATGGAACTAAAATTTCAAAGCTGAAACTGACACCACAGTAAATGAGTAGTTCCAACCTTTAACTTTAAGACAATACTCAACCAATGAATCACTTAATTGCTCAGAAGCACAAGAATACCTTTGCACAGTCCGTGACAATTAGTCTAGAGGTTGGATATTTTCGCTAAACACAATTGAGGTGACTTTCTCTCCTTCGTCCATTCATTTATTCATTCTTTTATTCCCCTCTTTGTTCTCTTTCTTTGTTCCAGAAACTACCATGTGTTTTACTACCTGCTGGCAGGAGCAAGTGAGGAGGAAAGGACGGCATTTCACCTCAAGAAGCCTGAAGAATACCATTACCTCAATCAGGTAAGCATTCACGCTGGTCAGCTTGACTTCTTACAGAGACTTGTACAAAGTCACCTGGAACAGAAAGACATTGGTCTATCAGAGAGTCTCCCTGAGGTGTGTGTGTATGGGGTTTTCTGCATTGTACCTATTTGTCCACAAGTGTGCGGGTCTGTCTCTTTCCGTGTCACAGAGACAGAGACAGACCCACACACTTACACTTACAATTAAATGGACACTTTTTATATATGTGTGTGTAAGTCTAGCCTGCCCTCTGTCTTGCTGTGTCTCTATTGCTCTCTCTCTCTCACTTCCCCCTCTCCGAAAACCGGAAAGAGAGGAAAGCAAAGTGCAGAGGAAACACATTCCATTGTTGATGCCTTTCAGCAGCTCCCCTGGTCTCTCCCTCTGCGACCTTTTCCAAGGGCCTAATCCCTCACCCATCAGATAGACAAGCTGTGTCTGTGTGTGCACTTATTACCATCACATTGCCATCCTTTCAAGGCAGTCATCTTAAGAGTTTTGACTTTGAATTGTTCCATTTATGTGTGTGTTGGTTGTATATGTGCTTCTGTTTGCATAGATTAATTGATGTCTGGTTATCGTTCTATGAGATCCTGAGCTAGCACTTTTCAATAGATTGCATGTGCGAGGTCTCGTGCAGGAGCCCATGTGAGCCTCTTAGACATCTGGTAGACGACGCGCGCACACGCTGTCACACTACCAACAGCTGTTTGCAACAATACGCTGCCGATATACTCTGATGGCACTCAGAGGCCCCAGGCCCCAGAGGCGAACCATGTGATGCTGCCTGGGTTAAAGCTGAAACAAAGCACCCACATGCTCAGTAGGAAAGGCTGCTTGGTGTTAAACTCTCAAATCCTTCTCATACCAAGCGTTGTTCCCCTCTTTTTTCCCTGCTTTTTTTTTACTGCATTCAAAGTAAAACCAGGTTTCACATTACTAAGAAAACAACAACAAAAACAGCACACTAGCCCCATCCACGTACACAGGCACACAGTGTCTCTTTGACTTATATCTATATAAAATCATGTGTGTACAGACACACACACAGAAAAAGTCACACAGCACACTGACAATAGATTTGAATCTAGAGACTCACAGGAATACTTTTAGATACCCACTTAGACAATCTCTTCCTCTGACACACTCACTCATTCACACACACTCCCAAATAAACCCATCAAAGGTGTGGAATGTTGATGTTTTTCATAACTTGTGGCATCTCTGCCGGTACCTGAGTTTACATGTTCGTATCCTGGTACAGAGCCAGGGTCTGTCAGAGGGCCCACTAAGAGAGAGGTGTGAATTCCTTCTTTTCCTCACACGTGCAGTCCTCTCACTCTGTCTCTCTGTCTCACTCGTTCCTCTCTTTTAACCCTTCTCTCGCTATCTCTCTTTCTCTCCCTCTGTCTTCCTCTGCCCCAACCCTGTGTGTAAATGTTAAACTCTGCATCTCTCCTCAACAGCTCAAGCCCATGGACTTCGTAACTTTCACAATTTTCCATCTCAGCCTCCCTCTTTGGCATGTTGTGTACAAGCTCAATAAACCATTTAGAGATTAGAGCAAATTGCAGACCCGGTTTGTTCATATAGCAAAAGCTCAGGTATTCGGGTCTCTTTCCATCTTTCCACATTAAAACATCCAGACTTCCAGTGTTTGTCTTTGTGCTCCTCCATGCTTTCTGTGTGTCTGTGTGTCTGTGTGTCTGTGTGTCTGTGTGTCTGTGTGTCTGTGTCTGTGTCTGTGTGTGTGTGTGTGTGTGTGTGTGTGTGTGTGTGTGTGTGTGACTGAAAATGTGCATTTCTATCCAATTGTTGCTCCCCCTCCCCACTAACTACATTACCCTTGCATCGCCAAGAGAAGAGTATGTGTGTGTATGGTGTCTGTGAATGCTATCGCCTAACCCTAACCCCCATCTAATGTCCCTCAACCTTCCAGATGACAAAGAAATTCCACAGACTGCACTGGGAAAATTACGATGAGAGCGAACCGGTCAGTATCTGAAAATTCGGGTGTGTCGTGGTGAGACGCTATTGGTGTGCCATCAGGAGTAGTCTTAGATTTGCAACCACTTGACTGACCTCACCAATCACGTGCTTGCGCTCACGCCACACACCGACTGTGCACTGGGTCACCCCACCCATTGGATTCGGTGGTCTTTATTTCCAAGTTCCTGGTTTGTTTGTTTTTGTTTGGCTTTTTATCAGTTTGTGTTTGTATTGTCCCCAGTCTCTGCTTTTGCTGCATTTGTGGTTTTGGGCGGCTTATTTGGTCATTGACACAGTCTGTGTTTTTTTGTTGACAAGACTTACTTTCTTTTATTTATTTACATGGGGGGGATTTTACTGGCAAGGTTTCAAACTAGTTTGAAGCCTCCTCAGAGACACTGATATAGCTTAGCAACAAGCTAGTTGTCCGGCATGCTTTTCAGTATCCACGAGTTGTAATGCTCCCCTCCATGATGGGGAGATCACACATCGGCAGGGCGTGATTGACTTCCACATTCTACGCATTCCATCGTTTGGGACTGTGCCAGTGGTGCCGAAACCACCATCCACACTTGGCCATGACTGCTGGTTACTATTTATACAGTAAACCTCCCTGCCAGGATCTTAGTCAGATCACAATCTGACTACAAACACTGAGGCCAGATTGAATAATTGCAGAGATAAGGGGGAGTTCAAACACTCAACTGGCTGCTGTTTGCCCTAGGTGGAGATCTTTGTTGACTTAGCCCTAGTGGTAGCTGTGTGTGTGTGTGCGTGCGTGTGCGTGTGCGCGCGTGCGCGTGTGTATGCGCACATATGAAGGGAGAGTATGTTTGAGTGTGTGTCCGAGTGTGCTCTTGTCAGCCAGGAGGTAAACATGTCAGTGACAAGCCCCTGGTGCTAGCATAGTGGAGTCAAGACCTTACCCATGAACCTTTGACCTTCGCACACCAATCAGTAGTGAACTGTGGTGAACTTGTCAAACAAACACAGTCAGTAGTACAACTCGGTCTTAACTCCAAATACGTTAATCAGTTCTGGTTATAGGAAATCTTTCTGTGAAACGGCTGACTCTGATTGGAGTCAATGACCAAAAAAGCCATTGGTGTGTGGTTTGGATTGTGCTTACCCAGCGGGTGGTGGGCTGAGGGACAGTGTAAACCATGGTTACACTGTAGCCTGCATATTCAAGCTGTGTTCTATTTACATGAACTAGAAATGACTGAATGCAATTTAAAATGCAGTGCAAAAAAGGTAAGTATCCTGATGTTTTATTTGCGCCAAGTTAAAGTTTGTCCATGATTAGTTCTCTAATATAAATGCTTGGAATGGGCACTGCCATATCAAGTTATTGTTTTCAATAATTATAATGGTGAGTTTAGAAAATCCTGTTTAAAATATACTAAAATATACAGACACTGTATTTTGCAATAATGTATTTCTCATGGATGAATATAGGAACATCTACTATTTTGAGGCCCTAAAAGCTAGTAGTCGTTTGGAAAACTTGCAATGTTCAAGACAGATGGAGGGAGGGCTAAATGAATGTTTGAAAGGTTTGACTTTAAGCCATGGAAGGAGAGAGGGATGAATGAGAAGAGAGAGGTAGAAAGTGGACACCTACTGCCAGGCCCTGGCATTTGATCATTATAGCAGCAATAGTAGTAATGAGCATGTAAAGGAAAGTCTCCTCACTCGCCAGAATGTGCAAGCGTACATGTGTTTCAGTCCTGCTAGCTGACACTCATGCCTTCACATATGTGACAAGCAGCTGTTACAGTACCATTACTGTACTTGAACTGGAGGTGCCATATGTTACTCTTTTCATGCCCTCAAACACAGTCTGACAAAAGAGCCAGACCTACCACTCCACCCATTATTCCAACCTGTACTTTCCTGCCTTTGATCCACCATCAATCCACATCGACACTCAAGTTAATGTATGCATGATGACGCTATCCAACTAAGGCACACCAAATACAATGCTGCATAACTTGGCCTTTTAGTTAGACAGGAAGGTATACTTCAACCATGACAATGTAGGATACACTAGTGTGTAGCTCTTAGCTGTTTTAGTTTCATTGTAACATCACAAGGAGATTGTGGTGAACATGTGGTGCGTGTGATTTGCATGTAATGAGAGAAGCTGGCTGGCTGCTCTGAGGTCAGTGTCTTTGTCTTTGGGACCCATGCCAGAGACGCTTCAAACCTGTGAAGAACACTCGCTGCCTGCAGGGTTACACAAAAACAGGGAGATTGTGTACATGTGTGTGTGCATGTGTGTGTGCATGCATATGTTTTTCTGCACAATTTAAGTGATCTCATGAAAAGTGAAAAAAATCCCACAAACATATCCTCCGTCTTGTTCCCCCTCTTGAAGTCCCTGCTTGGAGCTCACAACCCTCCAGATCCTATAAAGACTCTCATAAATTGCTACTTCTCTTATTGCCTTTTAACTAGCCTGCCAATTTTCCATGGAGGCAAAGGGTTGCAGCAAAAGCACTGGATTTTCCACTACATGGGCAGAACATGCATATGCAAACGTTCACCAGACTCACTTGAATGTGGCCAGAATTTCAGTTACACTGACAAGAGTTTGTTTGCCCAACTTTCATAATGGCACGGTCTCATAAGTCACTCATCAAGTTCAGTTCCCTGTCAGTTACTTTTGAGAAGAAGCCAGTCAAAGCAATAGGCATTTTAATGGGAAATACTGTAAACTGTTAATAGTAAGTGGCTAAATGTCTTGCTTGTGTAAATGAGCAAGTAGAGGTTGCTTGTCATTAGCTATAGTGTAGAGTAGCGCTTGGCTCGCTGTAGCAGTTCTGCTTTTTGTTGAAAAACATTTGGGACCCAAATGGCTGAAGCATCACCCACATGGCTCATGTGTAGTTAGAGCCTGAATGTTAAACTGCACTATAGCAACATGGGTAACACCTGGCATCCTTGTCATTGGCACATTCAGGACTGCTTTACAGTGGAAGGGGAGGACCTGAAGCATGACTTTGAGAGACTGCAGCTGGCCATGGAGATGGTGGGCTTCCTGCCTGCCACGCGGAAACAGTGAGGCTCTACATACACTGTTCTTTAGCAGCCTCCTTTACTAGTGCAAATGAAACTTTTGAAAATAAAGAAATCAAATCTCTGATCCAGTTCACACCCTTGTTTTTATCTCTCTTCCCCTGCAGGATCTTTTCCCTGCTCTCTGCCATCCTCCACCTGGGAAACATCCGCTACAAGAAGAAGACCTACAGGGACGACTCCATTGACATCTGCAACCCTGAAGTTCTGCCCATAGTGTCGGAACTGCTGGAGGTAAAAGGAAATGAATGGACTAATGGAAAAACATTCAACCTAATTCTATCCTTGCTGTGCTTACAATGAAGTGTAGAGAATGTAGGAAAGGACTATACAAAACTTTCATAAGTTTGAAATAAAATAAGAATCAGTCAATGATCTAGTAATAAAAAGAACAGTTGATGTGGACATTGAGTGTAAGTAAACACAACCACATCTAGTTCAGCAAACTCAACATGTTTTCAGTAAAAGTTTCTGTGAAATACTGGTCGAGACACTAAGCGGAAAAACGCAATTCCTCGGTCAGGAATTTTGGTTTGCAAGGAGCATGTAATTACATCATTTCCAATTCTGTCACCCGTCTGCAAATATTCTGTAGGCGTAGCAGTATTTCTCTCTCTCACTCCCTTAACAGAGTGAATGATAGAGTTTTTGGGGTGGAGGGCTCATTGGTGTGAGGGAATTGGCCTTATACGGGCAGATCGGTGGCACTGATACACACTGGCAGTCTCACATAGGAGCTCACACACAAACTGACGCACAATGACACACTGTAGTTAGGACAGGCACATGCTTAAACCAGCTAGGACTCTCACTTCAATTGAACAATATTAGACTGCTGGATGGGAATCGCACTGTTTGATGGCAAAAAAAGGAAAAACACAATTGGAAGTGTAATTCCCTCTATCCCTTGATAAGCCTTCCTCACTTCTCTGACACAACCTGGCAAACTTTTAAGATGGTGTTCTGGCAGGAGTCTTGACTGTCACATCAGGGCTCATTCATCCTACAAAGTCTATGGAAGACAGGCATCTTCTGTTAGTTAAGCAGACCATGGTAGAATACGACTGTCAAACACATGAGGTGCACTGACTTTAGACCTCCATCCTCCAGAATCTGAAGAGGCCATGAATTAAATTCCACTTTAAATATATATAGTCTGATTTACAATCAAGTGCACAAATGAATAAACCACTCTCTGAACTCTCAGTGAGAAATGCTATTCTGCTGAAGCGTTTCCAAGACCACATATATGGAGAATACAGAGGAAAGATACAACACAGCAGAGAATCACATTGTTTCGGTTCGTACAATGAAATGTTTTGAAGCCTGGGCCTTGTCTCTCGTCTTCTCAGAACAGGATGTTTATTGGACACTCCACTCCTCTGGCCCCGAGTCAATAACCGGGAATGAATCTTTCTCACGACCACAAGTGCAACTAGATGGATCGGAGAGCAATCCCCCCACACCCCCATCCCATACAAACACACACACACAGTGCTACCTAAATACTGTAGTGAATCAAGGCATGATGTACAATGCCCTGACGTACACGGGTACAACACCGTTTCCTGTACACAGCGGTTTATCTAGAAAAAGAGAGCCATTTGGTAAGCACCTGAAGTGTAAGTAACAGTGTTTCTGTCCACGCACACAGGTCAAGGAGGAGATGCTTTTCGAAGCTCTCACGACTCGGAAGACTGTGACGGTGGGAGAGAGACTGATCGTGCCCTACAAACTAGCAGAGGTGAGACGCCAACATGACAATATGAAGTACCCAGTTATAACACACAACATACCATTCCTCTGCTTAACTCCATTGAAAGGTGAAGGTCTGGAGGATTAGAATGAAAAATATATATTGAATATATATATACTGTAAATCATACATACGTCAAATTAGTTTGTCGCTAATTACCAAGTTGTATTATGGTCCATTGTAAAGAAATAGCCTGGAACTGTTGCAGCCAGTCGTGCTGGGCCAGGCTAGGCCTGTCTGGCTACAAGCTAAGACAAGGATGCTTTGGAAATGAGATGTATGGGTGAGCAGGGGCCAAAACAGATGTTTCCAGGGCCGTTAAAGGGGTCCGCTCGGCCCAGAGTCAAGGACTGAAAGTGTGAATACTGCTTTTTCCATCAGCCACCTCATCCGGTCTGTTATGAAAGACCAGCAGTGTAGTGCAATATGCTATCTTTTGTCAGTTCCTTCTAAACATGCTGCATTTAGCTTAGTGCTTGTCCAGTTGTAGGCCTACTTCTTATTCCCCTGAGAGAAAATTCTGTCTTCTGTTGTTTAACACCAAACCTTTTCTCAATTGACATAATATTAGTGACTCTTTGTGAAAATATACAGTTCTGCATGAGTCAGAGTCATTCTACAGATACGCTCAACGTCCCACGGATTATGTACCTACGAAGTCTCGCAAATGTACAGGAGACCAAGCCCTTTAATTACCCAAACAGGTTTGGGTGGAATGTCCCGATGGAGGACAATTAGTAGGTCTATATCTCAGATGTTTACCATGTTTCACCTACAGGATTTGCAATCAGTCTGAAAGTCCTGTACATAGAACAGCTTTGCTCCCTTTTTATGATTCGGAAAAGGCCTCTTGAATCAAAATGGCATCCATGCGAACCCACCACATGTTATCTAGGAAAGAGGAAACATGGTCCGTGATTAATTATGGGGAGAATTTACTTTATCACACCCGAATCTGTTGTTGTTGTTGTTATTGTTATGATTATTTTTATTGTTATCATTACAGTGCAGAATTAGTGTCTATAGTAATGCCCTGCATTATTTGACAGTGTCAGGTGGTACTTTTACAGTACTCTTTACACTAGCATGTGACATTACCCACTCCGGCACACTGCGGTAGGGGCTGTAGACACGAAGGGTTTCAGTTACGCCGGTTTACTCTGCCCCCTCACCCTGCCATGGACCTCCACAGACCCATACTTTTTTCCGAGACACTTGGCTCCCAGCACGTCTCCCCTGTCCTGCACCCTCCTCTCCCATGCTGCAGCATCACACAGCCTCCCCTCTCTGTTTACAGGAAGCAACATTCCAACCGCATAGAGAGAGTTAGCCCCCCCCACCCCCCCGCCATGAAAACAAACACGCCACATCTCACTGAGGAACCCCTGCTGAAGAAGGGGGGGTGGGGGGATGGAAGGGGGAGGGGGGGAGTCACTCGAGCTGGACCTACAGACACACACTCTCCAAAGGAAAAGACTGTGATATTAAATATGTTATTTTAGGCCATGCTGTCCAGGGCCTATCAAATTGTGTTCACTTTCCAATATGTTATGTTTGGAGTCATTTCAAGACTTCTATGTCATTTCCAAAGATAGGTTTGTCCTGTTTTTAGGTTTAAAATGAGTAAAGTTCTTTGGCTTCTTCATTAGTCACTAATTATTACTGTAAAAAGGATGTTGAGCAGCGAGTATAGGAATATTTGATTGATCCCCAGGGGGAAACTGCACAAATATTTAGAGGTATGAAGGAGATTGACAGTATTTAAAGTAAATTTATTCATTTTCGCTTTTAACTGGGGTTAATTTACCTCGCTAATTCTATAGGCACTTCACCCAATATCAAAACACAGCCATAGCCTCCTTCACTGCAATAATTGTAGATGTTTAGAGGTCATTTGGGATGAGCAAACAGTGGTGAATGTTTTGGTAGCTTGTTGGGTGGCCCATTGTCAAAGAACTCCCATGTACGGATTTCAGGGTTGCAACATTCTTGGAGGCTCTCCTACTGGTACTAATTATAGCACTTGAGAACTCAAGTACAACTGAAACTCGCCTCTTCAGTGTGTAATTGTGTTCCTGTGTGTCATTAATGAGATGCTTGAGCTTTAGAATGTAAAACTTTGCATGGTAAATCGTTTACAGCTAGCCAACCTATCTACTGACTATCAGTAACTGTTTACTGGCTAGCCCTGAGGCTGATGCCCGCATGAGATAGAGTGAGACACTAGCGCTTATCAGCTCAAGCCACAGTTGAGCATGCCCTGCGACTGTAGATTGTGTCTGCTACAGTAGATTGGATTGAAAGTGGCTGTGTCATCCTCAACAAGTATTAGACGGCCTAATGTCATTAATCCTCACCCTGACATGTTGTTGCTGTGCCACTGCTCGAACACATGCTGGTGCCACCTGCGGCCCAGGAGGGCAGACTGCCTGGATTGAATGTAAATCAATCTTATACAATTTAATGTTTCCAGTTTGTTTCAGCCAGTTCAGATGATCTATATACAGAATTCAGTTCTACCTTCTATGAAGTATCTGATATTACATATACAGCTGTACTGTTATCATTCCAGTCATGTCAAATGAATAATTGATTTCTTCACTGAAGGGGAATTCTTGGGTATAATGACCTGATATTTTGGTCTGTTTATGTAGCAGGTTTCTAAATCCAAACATACGAGAAGTCCATTATTCTTCCTCCAAGCTCTTCCAGGTTCACTGATGAACGACCACAGATAGAGGAAAACATAAGAGATACTTCTAAGTAAGTGTTTGTCTTCCATCCAGGCTGGGACAGTTCGTGACTCGATGGCCAAGTCTTTGTACAGTGCCCTCTTTGACTGGATAGTGTTCCGAATAAACCATGCGCTGCTCAACAACAGGGACCTTGAAGACACGGCTAAGGTAAGGTTACACCATCCATATACAGCTTCATACAGCACAGTGTTCGGCGCCGCTCATGTCTGGGCTAAACATCCTATTCAGAGTTTCTGTAAAGGTCTCTGCAGAGCTAACTATGACCTAACTCCACAAGCCCTCTAATCATTGCCAGTTGTTGCTGCATTCTAACTTGAGTTGCAGATGATAGCTCGGAGTTGGAGAACTATCTCCGACGGTCTGTTAACATTAATGTTAATTTATCATTTTAAAAAACGCCCTAAAAGTATTTGTTTAGCATGGTTATTATGACCCTGCTTTTAATGTAGCTTGTGTTCCAAGCTCAGCTTTGTCATTAAAACAGCATGATAATTTCAAACCATGACCCGTAGTGTAGTAAAGGACAATCTAAACTATACTGCTGTAATTGAAATTCTTTATGAAAGTTGTACTTATATATATTTACATAAATTCATAAATACACGACTAAACATTACTATTATTAAATATATATCCACACATTTATTATAGTCTTGTTCCCCTATTATATAAATATGCACATGTTTCCTCTGTTTCCAGATCTTATCTATTGGAGTTCTGGACATTTTTGGCTTTGAAGACTACGAGAACAACAGTTTTGAGCAGTTTTGCATCAATTTCGCCAACGAGAGGCTGCAGCACTATTTCAACCAGCACATCTTCAAGCTGGAGCAGGTAATTGCCCTTTCTGGTCAATTTCCCTGTCCTTATCAAGCATTGCTTTTTTTGGCCTAGACTCTGCACATACTTCTTTGCTCAGTGAAGATTCATCGAGGGTTGAATCCTTATTTAGCCGGTGTACAACAGGCGTTATGTGCTGTACAACAGTATGAACCTGTCACTGGCTTTATCAGTCAAAATGCTCACTTTACAGTAACCGTTTAACAACAGAGGACATGTGGTTACACAACAGGTCTTAGGTCAAGGGCTGACAGGCACATGAGCCACATGATCATTTGCTTCCCTCCTCTGTTTGCAAACATGATGGATTTGTGCCATGTTCATTAGACACAGATTGAGAGGAGAGGGAGTCATAGTTACCACCATCAGGATTCCTGCTCTGGAGAAACACAACGTTTTCTCAGCCGTTGTTTGTGCTGGATGTTGAGGCTCTGAACAAGTCTGCTTTTCAGCTCCCAGTTAAAAGCACCCTGAAGAAGCCCATTGCATGTATTTGTCTAATGAGGGACATGTACAATAGTTGCCAAAAAACACATTTAACCTAAACAACATGCCAAGGCTTTGCGTCATAAAAATCACTTCTGAGTGTTTTGTCTTTTTGTTGGTTGCAAGCTTAAGTCAAGGGTCACTGTCCTTCATCTTGTAAAGTAAGCTCTTGTCAGATTTGCTGTGTTAAGATGTTCTGTTCCATGGCACAAAACAAGAAGCTTATGTAATAAATAGCTGGGGAAAGTAGTCTGAAGCAGTCTTCAAAAGCTCCCGACAGGCATGACTTTGGAGTATTAAACTGTTGGGAATCGTTCAGAATCGTTACCTTTGGTTCTTTCTCATGGGTATCTCAGCATGTTCAAGTCTGATGGCAGAAGTCACACTTTCTAACACTTAGAATGGAGGGTCAAATCTGTTTGTCTAGAGTACCACCTGATACATTCATGTTGACTGAATGACAGAAGCAGTTTAAACACATACAGACGTACAGACTACTTGCAGAGGTCTTACATATTGCCTATCTGCAGGATGTCTCTGTCTACATATGTCATATCACTCACCTACTTTGGTATTATTATGATTATGATTATATGGTGGATAAATTACTAAGTATACCAACTCTAACTATTGTCTTACAACTACAACACTGCTTGAGACTACCAGGCAAGTTTGGTGTCGTGTGAACCTGAGACTGTGGGAACATACCAGTTCGGTGTCAACATGTGACTGTTAACATAAATTGGTTTTGATGTTCTGTCCCACTGAAGAAGTTTGTCATAAAGCACTGTGTGTTCCTCTGTGAGGTTGCTGCATTTTCCTTTACAGTGTAGATGTATTTGGAAGGTCTTTCTGTGCATCACGAGAGAGAAAGATAGAGGAAGAGAGGCAGTAATGGAGCCCACCAAGTGGCATGCCATCATCACGTTTCCTGAAGTACCCTGTCACCGCACACACATAAGGCACCAGGCACCCTCACACACTCATTACTCTCCTAATGGTGTTTTTTCTTTCTGTCTCCACTGAAGCATTTATAGAATTCTCGTAAATGGACTTTTATTGTCTTTTCCGTGTGGGCCTACCAGAGTGCAGTCACGTTGTGGGGCCAGATGTAGGCTGTCTACATGATGTGGTCCTGTATGATCACAGACTGGTTTTGGAAGTGCAAGATCAAATATGTGATAAATACGAGAACAAACACAAGTTATTGAAGTAAGCCTATTATCTGTCCAGGTTTACGGTCTGTTGAAGTCCAAAGATGCACCATGTTGCACACAATCAGTCAGTGATTTGCATACTCATTCCATCTGACCCAGACAAAAGTGTAAATTGGTCTAATCTGACCTATAGATAGTAAAGTAAACAATAAACTGGGCCTTATGCTCACTCAAATTGTATTAGATTGTTCATCAACTAATTCTTATATCCTAAAACTGAGTATTTTCTTAATTCTGTCACAGATAAAGGAGGATTCTTCTGAGCCCATCCTCACCTAGTTTGAAGTGTTTACTGGGAAGAATAAGAACATGCCAGTTTATTACATCGATCAGATGCTTAGAAATAAATGCAGACTGATACTTTGGTTTACTTCTAACTAAAGTACTTTCATTGAACTTCATTTCATCACATTTTGTTGTACATGACCTTGGTGTTAGTTCTCACACTCTGGTTGCATATTCCTGTTTATTAATTGAATACATTGTTGGCCACAGTCATTTGCACACTTGAGCAACAAACTTTGATCACAGTATGAGTGCCCAAATATTTTCTCTTCAAGCCAAGCATTGAAGGACAAGACCAGTGTTCATTCCGATCCTTTTAAGAGCCACTGAATATACCGTATTAGGTTATTGTTTTCCATGGCAGGCATGAACAGGATTTCTTAGCGTAGAGCAGTCCTTATTTGTGCAGGACGTAGAATAAGCAATTCAGATTAACATTTGTTGGAGTTGACCATTGGACTGGTTTGGTAAAAATGGAGTGAACAATTTTGAATCCATTAATAATAATAACACCAGGAATTGTGTTTAGTAATTATGTTCTCTGATTAAAGGCCTTTATTTCAGTATTTTGACAAAATGTTATGAATGCTGTACATTTGATGAAACCAGAACAGGTTCTGGTCCATGCTGAAGAACACTTTTCACTTGAATTCAGATGGGACTTGTTTTATGGATGGTTGTATGGAGACTTTTGCCATCGACGATTTGCCAATAACGACAGTTCCCCTCACCTATCGTCATGTTTGTGTTTCTCCCCCCCTCCCCCTACAGGAGGAGTACAGGTCAGAGGGCATCAGCTGGCACAACATTGACTACATCGACAATACCGGCTGTATCAACCTGATCAGCAAGAAGCCCACAGCACTGCTCCACCTACTGGACGAGGAGTGCAAGTGAGGGCTTCTGGACAGCCGCTTGGCTGACGCACCCATATTTGTACGCTTCTTTGAAAGTCCTCTGACTCCGCTCCCGCTTGTGCTCTGACCCTAGCTTTCCCCAGGCCACCAACCAGACTCTGCTGGACAAGTTCAGACGGCAGCATGAGGGAAACAGCTACATCGAGTTTCCCGCCGTCATGGAGCCGGCCTTCATCATCCGCCACTATGCTGGCAAGGTCAAATACGGGGTCAAGGTCAGTGGCCGTCACTGAGAAAACATCCCTGCTGCTGCTCAGATCTTTCTCTTGTTTCAGGGTTCAGTCTGGGTTTGTAGACGTTTGGTTGAAATGACAGAGGAAGTTGCCTGGGGGAATACTGAACACACATACAGTAACACATACACACTCAGGCCCAACATAACAAGATAACATGAGCCGGCATACTGCTCTTGTGTAGCTGGCAAATGGGGTGTGAAGGCTTACGCATACCTGCATGGGGGATTTTTTTTAATCACTCACCTGGCAACATGCCCAGGTGTGCAGTCACATTACCACAATCAAGATCTGGCAACTGGTAGAAGATTTTACTCACAGTGCAGGTCTGGGCTTTTGTTGAATGTTAATGTTACTACCTTCACTGAAATAACAAGCTTGTCTTCGTTTTCTCTAGAAGTCTTGATTTTTAGGGTACTGGTGTTATGTTTGGAGCCTATTCTCAAGATACAATACATATGAGTTAATTTGATACTGCATTGGCAATCTATGAGGCATAAATCTGTCTGTCGGTTTTTAAGTACTGTGCCTTGAGTTGATATGGAAGGCACAGTGGAAATTTGGTCTGTCCCCACATCTCCCTCCTTCCTCTGTTTCTCTCTCTTGCTTTCTCTGTCTCTCTTTTTCTGTCTGTCTCCTTGTCTCTCTCTTCTTCCATGTCTCCAACAAATATACATACACTGACTTTTCACCTTTCTTCCCTTCTCTCTCTCTCTCTCTCTCTCTCTCTCTCTCTCTCTCTCTCTCTCACACACACACACACACACAGGACTTCAGGGAGAAGAACACAGACCACATGCGGCCTGACATTGTGGTCCTACTCAAGAGCAGCACAAACGCTTTCATCTGTGGCTTAATCGGCATCGACCCGCCGGCCACCTTCCGCTGGGCCGTGCTGAGGGCCTACTTTAGAGCCATGGTGGCCTTCCGAGAGGCTGGCAAGAGACACACCCAGAGGAAGAGCGGTGAGTGGGGGACGAGGACTCAAGACACTGGCAGGGTGGGAGGAAGAGAGAAAACATAAACACGTTGAACACAGACTAACAATTGAAATTCTGACATAACTTCAACCAAGGATGTTGGGAGATAAAGATTAGTTTGATTACTGTATAGATGCAAGGAGCCATTGTTTTGCTGCTTTTCAAGGTGGCTGCTGGGGGCAGGAATCTGTAATGCTGGAGCTAGTTCCCCTTACGCTCTTCCTTGGGACACAGAGAGAAGTTTGTGTGTTTGTGTGCATGTGAAAATGTTTCCAAATACAACTGAATCTAAGGTCTCTCACCTTCCCACCCATGTGCTTGTACAGTGTTGTGTGTGTAGACAGTAGTGTCAGTAGTGCCATCCTGCATTCAGCAGTCTATTCCACCTTTAGCCCTATTCTTCCTCCGCCTGCTAATCCCTTCTTAGCACTCTTAGCTACCTCTGTCTGCCGTAGATATGCAAGATTAATGCTAGATCACGTTTGGTCATCACAAAGTTCTTTACGCTAAATATAGATCCTTTCTGATCTTTCTACTATATATACAGTTTCACAGAAGATCCTAGCTCCTGTTGCCCTTTTAAATAAGATAGACGGCCAACCACTTAGTTTCAGCTTTTGGGGACAGATTTACTAGTCTTGTATTGCATAATTAAGCTCAATGATTTTTATGTGATGGCTCACTGTCTTTGATTTGTTTAATTCTCTAAAATCACACATCATTTGCCTGTCCCTGTAGCTCCATGTCTAAAAGACAACCTGAAATCCCTCACCTCACGCTCCAAACTCTTGTACACACGCATACACACACACACACACACACACACACACACACACACACACACACACACACACACACACACACACACACACACATACACATACACATACACATACACATACACACACTGGTAGAATGTAGTTTGACACAGATGAGCTATTCAATTAGCATCCCGCTCCCATAGCCCTTCTAGGGTTATGGAATCCTGCCAAATGGAGCCGTCAGTCATCTACACTATCACATCACCGGAGGGGAATGTACATGAAAGTTGTGATTGATTGTTGTCTCCAAGTCTGAAGAAAACCAAATGAGGAGAAGGTTAAACGGCCGGAGGGAGGACCTTGGTGGGAGGGGAGAGTGGCAGAGGCACCCTTAGATCCACTATTGCTGGGAGGTGGGGTGGGATGGTGTAGGGGGGCACACAACAGGTTTGAATGTGAATATACTGTATCTCTCCCTCCTGAAAGGTCTTGCACAGGTATTTCTCTTGTAGATTCCTCCACTATTCGTCCGCTGTCTAATCTGTCTTTTTTTCTCCTTGTCTCTCCCTCTCTCCTTCTTTCCCTCTTTCTATCCTACTTTTTCCCCTTTCTTTTTTTTCTTCTCCTTATATTTTATTTATTTTTTGCTTCCCAAAGGGCATGATGCCGCTGCTCCCTGTGCAGCTTTGAACAGTGTGGATAGTTTTAGCTTTCTGCATCACCCTGTGCATCAGAGAAGCTTAGAGATCCTGCAGCGGTGCAAAGAGGAGAAGCACAGTAAGGCTGCAATCCCACAATACCCCTCTCTCCCCCTCCCTGGCTTTCATGCAAAACTGTGAGTGGAGGGGAGGGAAGGGGGGCTCTGGGTCAGACCAACAACATTGGCTATGCTATATAACATCACCATTTAATTTAGGAATTGGATAAGCTAAAGGCTACACAACAAGGCTACATAGCTGTAACTGCCTCCTTTCCACTCGGCTAGGTGCTTGTTGGTCTCCTCCTACGCCCCCAGCCCGCTCCCTTCGTCTCTGTACGCGCCTGGGAATGCATCTCACTAATCGTCCGTCTTGCATGTTATCCACTGTACGCAGCACCCCCTACCCCATTCCCCCCACTCCCTTTCCTTCTCATTAACCCTATCTGTTGTTGTGGGCTAGCCCAGCTTTGCACGGAAACAGCCATAGCATCCCTGTTTAACCTGTTCAGTGGTAATGGGGTTGCGGGCACATGCACAACATCACCTCTGAAGTTAGACTTGTTTAAAGCGTTTGTTTATCTCGGGCGGGGACGGCTGGGCCTATTTCACTATAGCAGGCAGCATCAATTCTGGGCACCCAGCTTGGTAATAGTGTGCACCTTATTTTGATCCCTCACCTCCCTTTGAGACTAATCTGGGCAGAAGTTATGTGTGTATGTATGTATGTGTGTGTGTGTGTGGGCGGGGGGGGGGGGGGGGGAGGATGTATGACTGAGGTTGTGGTGTTTAGTTGGGTGGTGGGTATAGATAACATGCTCTGTCTCCTTCATGTGCTAACCTCATCCCATGGACTCCATAACACCACCATACGTATGGGTTTGTATTGGATATCTATCCACAGTGTCTGCAGTCCAGTTCCAAGTGTTTTAAAGGCACAACTTGCTTGATCGCAGGAGTTTGCAACTTAAGACTCTTTTATGATTACAGCTTATGATGATACCTCATTATGATTTGTTTTATTTATTTTCTAATTTTATCCAGCAACACCTACTGGCATTAAAGCAAATGTTACACACATCTGACTAAAGCAAAAACAATAAAATACTGTAATGACCAGAATTTAAAACCTTGTCATTAGACTAGTGTGAAAATTGAAGCTTGCTAATGGCGTGGAATGTTGGCATGTGGATTACATCACTTCTTCTGCCAACTGTCATAATCCAATCTGATTGACACAGTCCCAGCTGCTGCTAAAAACACAGCTTTCAGTTACTAAAAATGGTTTCCCGATGACACCACTCATTTCTAATTTAAAGGCCACAAACATCTACCTTAAAAGGTTGCTCTCCAAATGGACTACTTAAAAAGTTCACCCTTTTTCAAAACCCCATCACAGTGGCTAGTTCAATAGTACAATGAATACCATGTGCACATTAGTCATACAGAATTTTTAAGACCAGTTCTATTTAGATTAATCAGTTTGATATTTCTGCTAACTGTTGAATTAAACTAAATATTCCATCAAAACTAAGTTCAGTAACGCGTCAAATGCATTATGTTTTGTTCTGTAGTTTTCACACCCACACTAACAGGGAAAAATTAACCATTACTGAATTCTACCTTGTTATGCTACATAATCTTTAACCCATAATCAGTCATTCAAGGCCCATGTAATATTCTTAACTAATTTGGGTTGTCCTGGTGTTAAAAGAGTGTTGGTCTGGAAATAGGCTGGGTTTGGCCTTGTGTCTGTGTATATGTCTGTGCTGTGTGTCCCCTTACCATGTCGTGTTCTCCCTCTATCATGGACCAGGTGTGTCCAGGAAGGGCCCCCGCACACCCCTCTCAGACCTGCAGGGAAGCAACATGCTCAACGAGAAAGCCCTACGGTAAGTCCCTGATGCAAACCAAGAAGCAGGCTGGATGCAGTCACTTTGACCACAGTGTATGATACCTTAGTATTCTAGGATTCCTCCAGCTCCCTTCTTTGGGGTGAGTTAAAAGATTGCAAGTCAGGTACTTCTTAGAAGACAACATAATGACTGTGCACTGGACTGCACCCCCAAAAGGTTGAAAGGCCACCCGCCATCATACAATTTGGTGATTGTGTTACAATCAACAGATTGTGTTATTAAAGTCCTCCTAATGTGATTTGCAACGCCCCCCCCCTCCTGTTCACATCCACACTCCCCTTCTCAGTAAGTGAGCACTAAAGCCCACATGCAGCTGCTTCCTGCGTGATGTCAGAGAGTTCCAGAGAGGACGACCCAGGGAGTGATAAATATCTGGTCTATGCAGGGCGCTCCACGGTGGGGCTCTGCAGTGGACAGTACAGTACTGTTTGAGTCTCTTAGGGGTACTGTTAAGATAAACAGTCACCAGCATGCCTGGCTTGGTGTATGTGTGTGTGCATGCGTGTGTTAGAGGAAAGTTTTGATAAGGAGTGCCATAACCCCTCAGCCTGGATTCAATTTGTGTCATTTCCTCATTTAAAAGTTGATATCCATCTGGTAACTTAAGGTGAACTGGAATAAAGCCTAGAGGAAATAAGATTGTAATGTGCCAAAGTTTTTCTTTGTATACACTTTATTTATAGATTCTGTCTCCAGAATCTATTGTAAACCAAGTGCATGTCCTTAAGAACCACCCTCCCATTTTTCTTCGAAGAACAGTCATTTACAACCTCAGAAGTATGTCGCAGCCCTGGTCCTCAGTTGAAATCAGACGCCCAATTAGGCGGCCTAATTTAGCTGCAGGTACACTTTTCTACTCGGGATAAAGAAGATGTGCTGTGCTTTATCTGAATCTTAGACCTTAGTCCTTAGCTGGGCTCTTGTTAGTCCTCTGGGTCTTTTCCCAAGGTGGGAAACCTAAACCACCAATGGCCACACCACAGACAGGCTTTTTTCGCCTCAAGAGTCGTTGTCCAAGCTATTCCTGGCTCCAAGTGCACCAAAACAGAGTCAAAGTATGTTAGAAATGAAAGCTATGTTCTTTTCCAATGTGACCATATAAGAAAATATTGCAAACATAAAGGGAATCTGTATTTGAGGCCTAACAGTGAAAACTCTGTTGTTGTTTTTTCTGTTGCAAGAAATACTTTATTAGAAATACCCATAATTCCAGATGACCAGAAAGAGCTTCTCGACTTTTTCCCCAGCATGGAAAAGATTCTAGCTCTGACAAGTAGTTCTCAGAATTAATTATACAGCCCAGAATCCTGACACTCCTAGTATTAGAAGAATAAACAAACCTGGAATTTCTCAATGTCCATCTGTATGACTAAGATACGTCCCCAGGCAGGAGCCTGTACTGTACCTCCATGCCTGCTGGCCTCTGCTCTCTTATTACCCATGGCAGCACTCCCTGGACTCATGTCATGCCCTGTCTTTTTCAGTGAAGAAGCATACGTGTGCACCTCTGTGCGCCTACTGTGTTTAGCATGGGCGCAGTGTGTGGCCCACCGACATAGCTGGAAGGAAACCCTATAAATCAGGGTTGGGAGCGTGAAAACAAACCCATCCCTGCTCCAGTGGCTTGCAGAGCCCAAGCTATGATGGATAGGCTCCTCAGTCCCCAGTCCCCCGGCCCCAATACCACAAGTTGTTATGAACCTCTCCCTCTCCTGCAGTGGTTCAGTGTGGTTCACCACTGTGTTGATACTTGCAAAAAAATTGTAGCGGCATAAGGTTCAGTGTACCTTGAGGCTTGAGGTTTTACAGTGTGTGAAGCGTGCACACAGGTTTTACAGATTTACACGAAGGATGTTCTGAGCCATCACGGTTGCTTTGCTTTAATTGGAGGAGCATTATTCTCCATTACCATATGTTTGTATGTGTGTGTGTTTGCCAGAGAGTCTCCATCATTGGGCTGGAACGGACGTGGGAGCAGGCAGAGCCACCTCTCATGCTCCAGCTCAAACACTGAGGAAGACGGCGGCATCTTCGTTAACTCTACTTCCAGCAAGCTTCTGGAGAGGGCGCACGGCATTCTCATGTAAGTGTGTGTGTGTGTGTCAGCCCTAAGGCCCTTACCCCACATTCACTGGCGCCCTGTGTGCCAGCCCTCACCCCATATTCTCTGATACCTGTCTGATGAATGTGGGGCTCAGTACCTAGACTGGTACTGCCTGGCTTCATCAGGCTGAGTCAAGAACAGAGGAACATGGTGCAGTTACTGAAACCATATCATGTGTTTTTTAACAGGAGGAATAAAAACTACAAGTTAAAGCCCACTCTTCCAAAGGTAATGATACGTGGATCTGTGCTTCACACGCATGCCTTGCTTCCATTGTCGCCCATCCAGTTGTGGTTCCGTACATAGCTGTTCACGTGTTCCCTCTCCCACAGCACCTGCTGGATGTCAAGTCCCTCAAGTACCTCAGCAACCTGACGCTCCATGACCGCATTACCAAGTCCCTCCTCCACCTCCACAAGAAGAAGAAGCCGCCCAGCATCAGCGCCCAGTTCCAGGTCAGAGGTCACTCCCCCCAGCCTGTCTTCATATTGGAGGAACTGTGTTGAAAACCAGCAGTGGTTTGCCCAATATGGCTCAGGGTTATTTGCACAGACTTGCCCTTGGTTCAAAAGTTGAAATCCACACCCAGCTTCTCCACCCATTTAGTCATCTTTATCCCTCATTCTGAGAAATTTTCTTTAAATTATTAACATTATTTTTTCCTTAGCCCTCAGAAATTCCCCCAAAAAACGATTTTGTGGTTGACAAGAGACCATGGTTCTTTCCTGGTTGAGCGTGCACATGTGATCATCACAAGTGGTTCAAACAGTGTCCAGCTGTGAGAATGACGCCAGCGTTATATGGCCATGCCCTGGAACTCTGTGTTCAATGTGCAGACAATTCAAACAGATTTTACTTCCCACACAAAAGACATAACATCATGTCTGGGTGGTAACATTTTTATAGGCCATAACGCTTTCCCCCTAGAAAAAGATGTTCTCAGTCACTTTGGGCTACTAGTTTAATCCACAGAAATACAATTACAGGAAAGCCCAGTAACATGTAAAGCCCACAAAGATATACTGTTGTCTAATAAATAATTTGGCAGATTGTATGCACACACATGTATTATAAAGATGGAAGATCCCTCAGAACCTAAAGAAAAATGAACCAGACCAGGAAAGTTTGCAGAAAAAAGTCAAGCATGTATCGGGATTTTTCTTGTATTCTGTTGAACAAATGAGGTTATCTAAATCTAACAGCCAAGCTAGCCAGCTTGGTGGACTTTCCCCCTGGGCCCAGTGTGAGTGAGAGTGGAGGACCGTGAATGCCCCACAACAGTCCCACCCTGGGCAGGAAGCCCAGGCAGAATATGTGGATGACTTCACTTCCCACATCCTGTTGTGTGGCTGATTGCTTTAATCCTCCAAAGGAGGGGGGGTGGTGAATTCCTCTGACGTCTGAAACAGACACACGTGGACACACATGTGGACGCATGTTCATGCACACACACAGTCTCCTCAGCACAACATGTCTGCACACATGCTAACACGCATACATAAACCCACTCAAACCACAGGTGCAATTCATCCACTGTGTTCTATGGTTGTCAAAATGAAGACATACAGCAAAAGAACTGAATTGTTCTGCACACCCAGTCCTTTTCGCATCAAGAGCCAACCGCATACTGCTTTTTTTATGATCCCAGACATTGTTTTTAAATGTTACACACAGGAGTCATAAAGGCTGGACGACAAATATTCACACCCGACAAAACCACCAGTCCATGTCAGCTTACATTTTCCGCCACATACATTTTGCCTGCAGTGCAAGTTTGTATTGTTTCACTGTGTGTCTGACACATTATTTAAAATGACTTTCATTGTTCTTGTCTGTTTTATAATAGGCCTCACTCAGTAAGCTGATGGAGACTCTGGGCCAATCAGAGCCATACTTTGTCAAATGCATCCGCTCCAATGCTGAGAAGGTATGTTAGCAGTTTTCACAAACGTTCGATTTTTGCCATTTAACATCGATCTCTGTTTCCCGGCTATGGATTTGTACACGTAAAAGTAAAGTTTCCTAATGTATGACAGTGTGTTTAAGGCCAGACTGGAAATTACATTACATATACTTTTATACATCTCACTGTCTCTCACTGGCTCTTGTGGTTTCTTACCCTCCCACTCCTCTCCATCTCTTTCATTCTCTCTCTCTTTCTGTCTCTGTCTCTCTCTATGTCTCTGTCTCTCTCTGTCTCTCTGTCTATCTATCCATCTCTCTCTATCAGCTTCCTTTACGTTTCAATGACAGCCTGGTCCTGAGGCAGCTTCGCTATACAGGAATGCTGGAGACTGTGCGTATCCGGCAGTCTGGCTACAGCATCAAATACACCTTCCAGGTGAGATGGAAACAGCTGGTGCATCATCTCTACTGACACAGACTGGAGCACGCACACTTCCCACTTCCAGAGTCCCATCCAGAATGCTTTCTCTCTGCTCCTCCCCACAATCCCATTCAGAGGAGTGGTGCTCCTAACCAGGAACCATTTCCTATAGTCTCCCAAATACGTCAGTTCATCTGATGCATTCATATGGATGCTGTTTGCTGCCCACCTGTCCGTATACCCCTGAGGATACCGGAGTCAAATACATGAATACACAAATACACACACGTGTTTTTTTTTAAAGTACTCATATGATACAGGTCAAGGGCCTTCGGTGACCTATGACCTGCTTGGTAAGAACTGAATCCAATAATAGTTGAATGTAACATCCCAACATTTACTCAAACATTAGAGACTGAGCATAACATTGAGAAGGCTCTTCAGTGTAATATTGGGGTTGTATATATTATTTCTGAGCCAAATACAATTTTGTTGTCATTACCTCACAACTCAAAAACGTACTTCATGTCTACTGCATCCATGCTCATCCTATACCCCCTCCCCCCACCCACTGTATTACTTCTGTGGTTTTTAGGTTATTAAAAAATATCTTGTCTGTGTATCACTTAATGAGGACTTATGAAGCATCCTGACCTGGGTTGTGAGCACAGAGGCTTTCCATTGAGTGTGGGTCTGTGCGTGTGTATGACATCAGCTCAGCCTGCCGTAATTGTATAAACACAGCATGTGATGTTCAGTCCTACCTCACCCTTTGACAATGAGACCAGACAAAAGCCCTTAGTCTAGGGGTCAGGAGTTCTGGACTTTTGATGCGAGGTGAGAGTGGACTCTGTTCTCCCTGCTGTGTTTCTGACAAACCGTCTTCCCTCTCTCTTGGCAGGACTTTGTGCGCCACTTCCGTGTGCTGCTCCCTGAGGGCACCAGTGCCAGCCAAGAAGGCATCAGACACTATCTGCGCCAGGCAGACCTTGCACCTGATGGCTTCCAGGTTGGCAGATCAATGGTACGTCTCTCAGGCACTCTCAGAGTGTCTCATCTCACTGGAACAAGCCACAGTTGGTAGATCTATTGGTTTTGATTTGATTATATATTGGTCCCCATTACTTAATTAAAATGACAGTGTTTGAAGCGGACCATTGGTAACCTTGAATTGACAGTCATCCCTGATAATAATGTAACCCCACCTTCAAAGCCAAACCTACACTATTGACTCATCTATGTTGCTGTATTTTAAATGGGTGATTTCCATCCTCAAAGACAGCCCTGGAATTTAAGGAGTCATAGATGAGCAATGAGAAGCCAGCTTTGTTCACCTTTTTAACCAAAAATCCAATTAATTAACGGCCTATGTGCAACCCATACCTGACATTCCTGTGGATATGTGTCTGAATATCCTGGGGGCTAAAGTCCAAGTCTGCCAATGTGCACAGACATCAAGCGACCGTGCACATCCCATCTATTTATACCATACGTGTGTGCGTGCGATGAAGTGTCTCAGTTCTGTGTGTGACCATAATTCCACCCCTGCTGGTCCCACACGCTTGTTTTACCGGCCTCCTCCCCTCCGGCCCACGCAGGTGTTCCTACGAGGGGCGGACCGCCAGCGGCTGCAGGCCCGACTTCACGAGGAAGTGCTCCGGCACATCGTGACCCTGCAGCGACGATTCCGTGCCCGGCTAGAGAGGAAGAACTTTGTCAGGATGAGACACGCAGCAGTGCAGATCCAGGTAAGGTCCAGCTTCAATAGAAAATGTATGATTCGATGTCCGTCCTGGAGTCTGATTGAGAACTTGTTTTCTGTGGAAAATACTGTGACATTGTCTTAAATCCAACATTCCTATTATTATGGCTTTGAGTTTTAATGCTATTCACTACTCATCAGATATGGGGATGTAGTTGCAAATTTAATCATTTACTTACAAGAACCCAAGCCTAAAGCATGTACATTTGAACTCCAGAGTTATTTGTAATGATGCAAATTAATTCATTATTTTATGTAGTTGTTTATAGTAGTTTATGTTGCCAGTATGTCTGATACTCCATCCTAATTTACAATTAAAATGGTATAGTCAACATATTTATAATACATCCAATATAACCTCCGCAGCAATGGTGGCGCAACAACCAATCTAAGGACGACGAGGAAGAGGACAAGGAGGACTACGACCCTGCAGTCCAGGAGGGGGCAGCCTTGCGCCTGCAGACGGCTTGGCGGGGCCTCAGGGAGCGCCGCAGGCTGGTGCTATGGCGCGAGGCGGTACTGCTGCTGCAAAGAGAGTGGAGGCGGTGGCTGTGGAGGCGGGCAGCAGCAGCGTTGCTTATCCAGACAGCCTGGCGGCGTCACCGGGCCAGGGAGGCCTACCTCAAGCTGCATGGCACGGTGGTACTGCTGCAGGTGGCAAGCAGAGGCTACCTAACCAGACAGAGGTAATCTACTGTAACCCCCTGACCACTGATAGCCTGCAGTATATATTGTATAGAAACTTTCAATATATTATAGGAACTTTGCTCAGTTGCTGCCTGAAACTGAAAGTTTAACTACTTTTATGGCTCAAGCAGGGGCTTGCAACAGGGCTAACTTTGGTATTTGGTCATAATTCTATACCAATCTCCCCCGCTGTATCCTCAGCTTATTCACAGTGTGCCAACCACCCAGTCTCCTGTTGAGATCATGTCATTACGTAAACGCCCCAACACAAAGTAGCTCCAGTCAGCTGAGCCCAGCAAATGAGTTGTTTCGCAAGGCTGCTACTTTGAGTTTACACATCTGAGGGGAAGTTCTGTGAGGCCAATGTACACTTGGGAGACTCAGTGTAATTTTAAGTTTTCAATATTGATTGGCTGGACATGAAGGGAAGTTCTAATCCAGGGAGTTTTCTCTCCTGATTGGCTGAACTTGTAACCATGTGTCCTTGATTGCCAGCTTTAGGGAGCTCAAGGAGCATAAGCAGAGGGAGAGACTTCTCCTGCAGCAGGAGGAGCAACTGCAGAATGGCCAGACGAGCCTTTTGCCTGGAAGAGAAGAAGAGGAAGACGAGGAGCCAACAAGCATCATGGGCCTGGATCTGAGCACGTGGGAGGACCGCTCATACGAGGAGCGGGAGAGAAGCCTCCAGAAGCTCAGTGCACAGGAAGGGACAGTTGAAGACAAGCAACAGGAAGAAGCAGCTGGAACGAGAAGAGCAGGCGCAGGAGGGGAGAACAGGTGTTCTGAGAGTTCGTCAAGAGCACATTCGGAACCGCCAGGTTCCACCACGACACCTCCAGTAGTGGTTCGTGAGAGGACCAGGACGCTGGATGAGCCTAGCCAGAAGACAACACGGGCCAAGCGGGAGAGCAGGCGAATGAGGGAGCTGGAGCAGGCCAAGTTCAGCCTGGAGCTCCTCAAGGTCCGGGCTACCAGTGGGGGGGCCTCATCACCCTCTGATGAGAGGCGCTGGTCGGCTGAACTGATTCCACCCACCACCCCTCCTCTGCGGTCCCCCCAGGGCACCCCTGACAGCCAGAGCTCCAAGGGCAGCTTTGAGCTTCTCAGCATGGATGAAGATCCGCCCAAGGAGAGGCTAGCAGTGATGGATGTAGAGGAGCCAGGCTCCCTTTTACCCACTGTGCTGGCTCAAGAGATGGAGCTCCCAGCAGAAGTCTCCTCAACCTTCCCCAAAATGGTTAACGAGCCATCCAGAGCTCCCATTCCAGAGATCATTCCCCCTCCAGACAGTCAGAGCCAGGCCAGGCCTGCCTCTGCTGCCCCCAGTCCCACCCCTCCGACCAAAATCGAGAACTACCTCCCGACCTTTTACATCCCTGCCCATGAAGAAATCTCGGTCACATCTTGCCCTCCTAGCGAAGAACCCCCGCACCCACTAAACCCCCCCATCTCCACTAACACCACTTCCACTCTTATCAAGCCACTCAAAGAAAGGCGCGAGTCATCCCGTCGGCCTGTGGTGGTTGTCATTAGCATGCAGAAGGAAACTCCTCTCAGCCAGGACCTCCTGGACATGGTCCGTCCACCTGTGGAACTCCGAGATGAGGCAGCACAAACAGGAGAGTTGACTCCATCACCTCAGCAGCCAGGTCCTGTTCTGCCACTGCAAGACCCCCTTTTAGTCCCTGCGTCTGTCCCCACCGCAGTCCCTGCCGCCAACCAAGCGGTATTGGAGAAACTTGAGAGACTGAACGAGGAGAAGGAGGAGAGGCAGCGGCACCAGCAACAGCAGAACGAGCGAGAAATGATGGAGCAGATCAGGAAGCAGAAAGAGGAGCTGGAGAGGCAACGACGTTACTTTGCCCAGTATGAGAAGGACATGCTTGAAAAACAGAGAGGAGAGGCCTTGCAGAGAATACAGCAGAGCAGGCAAGGAGGAACAATCAGCGGGCATGATGCATCTTTGCCAGGGGCCAGGTCTGGGTATGGTGCCACCAGCAGGCCCCTCAGACCCAGATCCCTGCTGATAGAAAGAGCCCCTTCTCTGGCTCCATCTTCCAGGACCCAGTCTGTGTCTGAAGATCCCTCTGAGGACTCTCCCGCCAGGGGAAACATTCAGACTGCTGGTGCCCAGCCTCGACTGCCTCCCCCTCCCTCCTCAGCCAGAGAGAAGAGGCCTGGGGCTGACGGCTGGGCACCCAGACTCACCCTGGAGTCCAGAGACGGTGCAGGAGGAGATGCAGGGGCCATGGGGAGAGTCCCAAAGAAGGCTCCCACCAATCAGGTTGCGACTGTCGGTATGACTGACATGTCTGGGAAAATCTTCTTTTCCCCAAAAGACAAGGTGTCGTTTTCAAAGTGAGTATCAGATCAAACTGGTTTTCCTTTGTAATCCAAAGTAATGAATTACAAATGTTAGATTTTCATTATCTGTAGATCAAAAATGACCTGTTAGAAAATGAAGCCTTTACATCAAGGCATTTGGAAGCTTCAGTTTCCTTTTATTTTCATATCACTGTGAATATTTAACCTCTTTGTCGTCTAATTGTTATGGCTAAACCTGTCATGAACAGGTTTGATAAGGACACTGCTGATCAAGAGAAGCCTGCCACTGCTCCCAAGGATACTCTTCCCTCAAGCTCCAAGCCCTCCAAGACGCTTAAAACACGAGAGGTGAGGTGCTTTTTTTGCTCCCATAAAGTGAATAACAGCTAAATACCTTGAGAAAAACTGTGCTTTTGCGCGATCGCGTACTTGCACGTGTGTTCTTTTGAATGCCTTAATTGGGTGCAGTCGTGTGTGTATGTACGCTTTCTGACAGAGGACAAAACCAGCAGTAATGGGTCATGCAAAGGTCACCTGCTGTTCTAAATGACAAAAGATACCTCTCAGACTCCCCCTCCTCTGACCGCAGAAGGCAGCCGCTTTCGACACCTGCAGTGTTTCACTTTTGCTGTTATCGTTTTTGGTCAACCCCAGGTCGGCAGGGCAGGCTACAAAAAGAAAGCCCGCATGGCACGGACACGCTCCGACTTCCTTACCCGCACCCCCATCCTCTCTGTAGGGGGTGAGTCGGAGGAAGATGACGGCGACGACACTCCTCTCTCCCCTCGTCATTACACCCTCCCCCTCCCCAAACAAGCGTCTCCCCATTCGGTCTTGGGTGAATCGTGTTTCAGTGACTCAGAAATGGTAATGGAACCAGGCTCAAAAAGCCATAATTACTACCCACTACTACTAACGCTACAACTGCTGTTGCCCTAAGTCTTCCTAGACTGATACCCTCAAGTCTGCTAAAGGTTGAATTTTGGATAGCCAGACTTTCTCTGCTAACCGCTTCAGCACTGCATGGTTAGTCCTGCTTTACACTGCTGACACACTTAAGATAAGGCTTTTTACTTGGTAACTTCCTTCATCTTTCAAATATATTTTATGTGATACTCTGTAAAATAAGGAGACATTTCTCTGGGTCAAACCATTGTGAGAATATGCTTTGAAGTGTATGCTTTATTTGATTTACCAAGGTTTATATTGCTACAGCTACCTTGGAAATGCATCTTAACACCCTACCTTTAACATTGATCTTACAACTTCTGTACTAATTATGGACTTTAGAATGGAGACAGTACTGTATTCCCCACGCTCTTCAAGCAGCTTCCTCTGAAGTATGACTTCAAACATCAACTGAGATGACAAAAAGCTTCTTTGAAAAGCAATCAAGGCCGCTAGCGTACTTCAGCCCCTCTTCCCTTCTCTTCAGAGCCCTAACAATGATTTTCTCTCCCTCTCTCCCTCGCATTTTTTCTTCATCCTTTCAGTAAACTGTCTTTGCATGCATTAGCCTGTTAGCTTCTTCCAGTCTTGTAGCACTTCTGAGCTAGCCCGGCCCTGGGACACAGGGATCAGAGGTCAACAATCATCCACCAGCTTTCCTGCCCGTGATTTATTAACCCCCACCTCACTCAACAACTTTCTTTGTTTGTTGAGGATTTTAATGTATGTTTTTTGTGATGCTGTTTTTGGCGGGTGTGTGACAGTGAGTGACATATTTTTGTGACAATTCATCACAGTTATAAACTTTATTTAAAGACTGTTCCATAACCGTTATTCCAATTTACCTGCAAAAGAATATATGGGCATTTGTCCATACTCAAACCTGATATTATGCTGCCATCTACTGACGTGTGCCCTTGGTGCGGGCGTGGACATAAATACTGCATAGTAGATGCTCAAAGCGGCTTCAATCCACTCAGTTATTTAGTTAACAGTGTCTGCTATTCAATGACATTTCAGCCATCTGTGGGTTCCGAGGAGAAGAAAAAGATGCAGAAAGCCATGTCGTCAGGAGATCTGGGCAAAGTGGACTTGCCGAAGAACTCTCAAACAGATGGAAGGTTTGAGATAGTTTTTTGTACAGCCTTTATGGGGCATCGGCTGACTGAATCATGATCAGCAGAAAAAAAACTTCGAAATCACTACGTAGCATAAATTGTCCTTGCTGGAAATAGCCGTTTTAGTTTTTGTAGACTCTGAACCTCACAGCAACTAAATGCCATGTTTTCAATCCAGGGTTCGGGGGAAGATGCGTTTTTGGGGGAAGACCAAGCAGGGGGAGAAGAAGCCATCCAGAGAGAAGCTGATCTGTGGTGCAGACTCCATGGATGGTGACTACGGTGACACAGGTCCCCTACTGGGCGAGGGTGAGTGGGGGGAAAGAGATCAGAGGACAACAGGGAGTGCTACAGGACAACTCTACACACTGAACATGTTTAGGAGGCAGTGTGTCTGTGCCAAATGGCTTTTCAGTTGGTTGTGATACTATCCCCCCCCCTCCACCCTTGTCTTCTTAGGACAAGAGTACATGTCGCCCCCTCGCAGTCCGGACTTGACCCTGGAGCGTGCAGGGCGAGAGTTCAAGGAGAACAAGGAGCCCTCGCCCAAGGTGAAGCGGCGGCGCAGCGTGAAGATCAGCAGCGTTGCTCTGGAACCAGCTCAGTGGCAGAACGACTCGCTACAGATCCTGACCTGTGCCAACGACTACAGAAGCATGAATGACTTCCTCATGAAAAAGGTGATGGTGAAAGCTAAATGCATGCATGTAGTAAGCACAGATACACAGACACACAAACACACGCACTTATATTTACACAAGCTCATGGATACCTTACATACTGTAGTTATTGGTGAGCCTGTAGAAGTAGAACGTTTGTGCTTTTATTACTTTGCATCAGTTTATTGTCTTTAATTGTATGAGCTATATGTATGGTTACTTACTCACAAATGTCAATCTTTTCACCCTTGAAACTGTCCGTTTGAATGACCATTTCTTTAATCGGTATTGTAGATCAATGACTTGGACACAGAAGACAGTAAGAAAGATACCATGGTGGACGTGGTCTTCAAGAAGGCCCTGAAGGAGTTCCGCCTCAACATTTTCAACTCCTACTCTACGGCTCTGGCGGTTAGTACAGTAGAACTTATGGGAACTTGATCTTATATGTCAAAAGACGTTTCTGAGGACAACACATATAGAAGAAAGGAATGTCGGAAAGACAGATTTTGATTAAAATACTTGAACTTAAGTGAGAAAGTGTATTCGGTACACCTTATTTGCATGTCTAATCATTTATCCAGATGGATGATGGGAAGAGTATCCGCTACAAGGACCTGTACGCTCTGTTTGAGCATATCCTAGAGAAGACCATGCGTCAAGAGCAGAGAGACTGGAGTGAGTCTCCTGTTAAGGTGTGGGTCAACACCTTCAAAGTTTTCCTGGATGAGTTCATGACAGAGTACAAACCTCTGGATCCTATTCTCAGCAAGGTACTTTTATATTTTGTAATCAAACATTTTCTGAATTTTCCAGTATTTTCAGGGTTATTCTATACAAATACCCATTGTGGTCTGCATTGAAGAGACAAATCATGTTATTTGTTTTAAATCAAGGCAGAATAAAGTATTCACTGTCTATATTCTCCCTACAGGTTCCCAAAACGGAACGCAAAAAGAGGAGGAAAAAGGACATGGACATTGTGAGTCACGGCTTACGCTTTCTAAATCATTTGCAGATAATCAGTTTACTTTCTTATTTGGAGACCGAGACATTGGACGACATGTTGTTGATCCAATATCTATTGTTATTCATAGTCTGTTTTCCGGCCTTGCACCAATGACTTCCACAGAAACTTTCTAGTTAGCTACAGTTTGTAAAGCATTTTCTGCCCCCTGTAGGTGGAAGAGCACAATGGCCACATCTTCAAGTCCACCCAATACAGCATACCAACCTACTGCGAGTATTGCTCCTCCCTTATCTGGATGATGGACCGAGCCTGTGTCTGCAAACGTGAGTACGCACACGCAGGCACGCAAGCACACACGCTCAACCACAAATCCTAACAGTCCTCTTCTCACCCCACCTCCCGTTCTCATCATTCTTAATTAGATTGTTTTCAACTGGACTCATGGGGTCTGTGGCTGCCCATCTCTGGAGCTCTCCCAACACTGTTTGCCCTCTTTCAGACAGGATGTTTTCTCCTGTGCTGCCAATGTTGCCTTTGTCTTGCTTCAGTCAGTTAGCGGCAGATATTTGTTTGATTTGGAAAAAAACGAAGGAATGATGAGGAGGCATAGTCTTTCGGTGGTTCATTGTTCTGAATTGCATTTCTCCGGTTGTGTGTGTTCAGTGTGCAGGTATGCTTGCCACAGAAAGTGCTGCTTGAAGATGACGACCAAATGCAGTAAAAAGGTAAGGGTGGCCATATTGTGTCACTGCATAATCCCATGACATTTATTGTTTTTGTGTGCGACTCAAGCTGGTGGAGCCACTGGAGATAAGTTACTTGGAAGTATAGCTGAAAAAGGAATTCACTTACAGGAATATCTTTGTGAAAGGAAGTTTGATAAAAGTCTGTATCTTTCACTTTCTCTCCATTTCACTGTCATCTGGATTTGACTGTGTTTCTGCAACTGAATTCCTGTATCTCTGAACAGTACGATCCGGAGCTCTCCTCCAGGCAGTTTGGAGTCGAGGTTTCCCGTCTGACCAATGATGAGCGGACGGTGCCCCTTGTGGTTGAAAAGCTCATCAATTACATTGAGATGCATGGCCTCTACACCGAAGGAATCTACCGGAAGTCTGGCTCCACCAATAAGATCAAGGAGCTCAAGCAGGGTCTGGACACAGGTAAGGTGGTAGTAGTCTTATACAGAAGACCTTGCTAGCCATAATTACTAAAGCACATCTTTTCATATGATTGCTAAATGCTAAAGCTAAATGTTTTCTGTGTGCTGTTTGTCTAAATAATCAAGGTTTCCTGTCTGTTTGTCTAAATAGATGTGGACAGCATGAATCTTGATGACTACAATATCCACGTCATCGGCAGTGTCTTCAAACAGTGGTTACGGGACTTGCCTAACCCCCTCATGACCTTTGAACTTTATGAGGAATTTCTCCGTGCCATGTGTAAATTCTAAAACTTAATTAAAAGCATTTTACTCCAGGTTATTTTGTTGCCTTATGGCATTCAGCAAATATTATTCCTCTGAATTTCCAGGAACATTTAATTCAGTGGGATCAAGAATTGGATATATGTAGTTTGAAGACCAGAACCATATTTCTTCTCTTTTTAGGTTTGCAAGATAAAAAGGAGGTGATCCGAGGAGTGTACTCCATTATTGACCAACTGAGCAGGACTCACCTTAGTACCCTGGAGCGCCTCATATTTCACCTGGTCAGGTAAGAGCTTCTACAATCTGCTATGGCTGTTTGGAATCAGGAATCTAATAATACTGACCCTTGTTATCAGATCAAATTTCTGCTCCATGTAAAATCAAGAAAAGAACTGTAAAATAAGCCATAAATATATAGAACTTCCTCTCCTTTCTGTAATCTGCCCTGAGCAAAGGTGAACCATGGGATTTGTATTCTCAGGATTGCTTTACAGGAGGAAACCAACCGTATGTCAGCCAATGCGTTGGCCATCGTTTTTGCCCCTTGCATCCTACGGTGTCCAGACACCATCGACCCACTGCAGAGCGTACAGGACATTGGGAAAACAACAGCGTAAGCGTACATTTACTGGCTTTATTTATAATACTAACTGCTACTGCCAATTGAAAGCCACATACAGTAATAGTTTTAGCCCAACTCATTTAATAATATATCCCTTTTATAGCTGTGACTGCAGGGCCATTGGTATTCCACAGGAGATCTTTTGGAAATTGTACTTGTAGAGTTTTTAGTCTGCAGTATTTTTATCAATACTATAAATAAATAAATCACATTTATTTTAGAATGAATGAATGAATTAACATTTATTTTAGTACTTCAGAATGACAATGCCATTTTCTGCTATAGGTGTGTGGAGCTTATCATTGTGGAACAGATGAACAAATACAGAGCCAGACTAAAAGACATCAACAGCCTGGAATTTGCGGAGAATAAAGCAAAGTGCAGGCTGACCCTCATACGAAGATCAATGGTAAGATCCAACACTGGGTCCCTTGTCAAGTTTGAGACCACGAACTGCAAAAAAGTGCCTTCAATTATTTATTCATTATTTGTTGAAGCGATATGCCTTCACCTAGCCGCCCTTTCCTATTTCCTACACACTAGCGACCATTTCCTATTTCCTCCCATGTATTTTCCTATTCCTTAACTCTGAGTTCCTTTTTCCTACTTGTTTTCTTCTCCTAATTCTGTCAATACCCTTCTTTCCTTTTGATCCTTGTCCTGATCTAGAAACCTGTACTGATAGCTGTTAGATTTATGAGCATAGCCCGCAGTGCGGTACCGGTATGTATCCACACATTGTAATGCGTTGTGCACAGTCATCTGGCAGCCATTTTGTTGTGACAGTGGCAATGGCTGATTGTCTGTGCCTCTTTTTATGGCTAATGTTGAACCTGTGACCTCCCACGTCATGGCATGACGGCCATCATGTCTATGTTACTTCTCATATCTCGTCTTTTGTATACTGGAACTATGTCCGACTCTTGTAGATTCAAGTTCATGACATTGACTGAACATACGGTAATGTAATCATGCAATTGTTTTTAATTTGATTGTGACTACACAGGGAAGGCTATGTAACACAAAAACTCTGCACACAGCAAGCAGATCCCAAAGGCCCTCTGCTCTGTTTCCATTCAAACACATGATAATTATTGCATTACCTTATGGTCCAGTATATTTTTCAGTATGGTCATTTTGTGTTTAAAAGTTGGCAACTTCCTTATATTACTTAACCCTTTTTGAGGTCTGATAGAAAAAGTTATTGAATAGTTGATTTATAAAATAATAATATTTTTGAATAAGTGGTTTACTTGGTTAGATGCATTTCTGTTGACTTCCAATCTACAGGCTTTCCTCTATATACATGATATAACATTCCCTGTAACAGTCAAAAATAAATGTTTCAGAGATTCATTTTAATTTCAGAGAATGTGATCAGTTAGATGAAGGGCATATTGACATTCTGTGCTCTCTTTATTATTTTATATTTTGAAACATGCAGCAAAATTCTGCCAAGAAGGTAACACTAGCATAATTGTACATTTATAGATATACTGGAGCTAATAGGCTCTTAAATGATGTGTTAGATGGTTGCATGTATTTGTGTGTATTGGGAGTATTCTGCATGTGTGTGAGGTGTGACCATGGGTGTTTGTTTTTAGTCATAACTGAAAACTGTAGCATAACGAAAATGGTGATTAATAGCAAGTACAGTATAACCATGTTAAAATTATGGTTGATAATATAAAGACAGTTATTTGTCATGTTCAATTATTTCTGCTTAGAAACCAATACATATGTGCTTCCCTTGCTAAATGTTTTTGTTGTTATTACAGGGCAAGGGCCATATAAGGCGACTGAGTTATCATACGCCCTCACCACCAGTGAGCCCCCGGTTACCACCGGTGACTGACGCCGGGATGGAGGACAACACTGGCGAGGAGGGGGCGGGGCTGGAGCCCGAGGTGTCGGAGCATCAGCAGGCAGTCATGCAGCATGAGGAGAGGGTGCTGACGGAGCAGATAGAGAGGCTGGAGAAAGAGAAGTACATACTTTAACTTCATGTTTATTTCAAAATGTCATGACACACCCCTTTCAGTGTTGATGAATTCAGGGGGCAAGAGAGGCATAGTTTTATGTCCCATGACACTAAAAGTAAAGCATGTAGGTGAATGGTTGTTTGAGGTTTTTGCTGTTTGTTTCTGCAGAGAGGAGCTGACCTTCGAGATGCTGACCCTGGAACCACGAGCTTCTGATGATGAGACCCTGGAGTCAGAGGCCTCCATTGGAACAGCAGACAGCTCTGAGAACCTCAACTTGGATTCCGAGGGAGGCACCTCAGACTTCTCTGGTAAGTGATCAGACTGTACAATGTAGCAAGATATATAAATTCTACATCCCTTTAAGGCTGCTCTTGAGAAAAATGGTTTATTCTTGATCAACCATGTTAATCTCTGTCCCTGTTAGAGAGAGGCCCAGCGCTAGCCACCACCCGCCCCAAGAAGTCCGAAGGAAAGAGCCAGCGTCGGCGCGCCCTCCACAGGCAGCCTGACTCCCTGGATTCGGTGGATTCCTGCTCCACAGTCTCCTCTCTGTCATCCTCCTCCCACCTCCACCCTTCTTCCTCATCATCCTCCACCACCGCCCGACGCTTCCGATTCCGTTCCAAGTCACCCTCCTCTGGCTCCAGCTCTGCCCAAGGGTCATGCCTGGCCCAGTGTCCTCGCCATGACAGCCTTGACTTTGCCCCCACGTCACTTAATCAGGAAGGTCCATATGAAGAGAGGCCCCAGTTTACCAGCCGAGGCACCTTCAACCCAGAGAAAGGTAAACAGAAACTCAAGGGGGCAAAGCCATCAACCTTGCGACACAGAGACGGTGGGGGCCACGGTAGGGACCCTCCAGATATACCACAGCAGCTGGTCTTATACGGCAGCAACGAGTTCATGGTATGAAGGACACCAAAGTACTTCCTGCCCAACCCCCCAGCTGATAACCGCACCCACTGAGGGCAGGCAGTCGCCCCTTGCTCCTCCTCAAGCACTACAGCTCAGCCGTTGCCCGTCAGTCCACAAAGAGCATAAAACTGTCCCGAAGTGCCATGCATTGTGTGTTCACCTCCAGAAAGGATTGGTAGTTGCAGGGGGCCCAGGGGGAAAAGATCACGCATTGTGGTCTCAACTACACCCCCTCCAAACACCCCATGGTCCCTCTGCAGGTGTGGGCTTCCAAACCATTGAAAGACCGATGGAGCAGGAAAGCAGAGGAAAAGGGAATGGGATAGTTGGAAGTCCATTCTGCATGAAAGAGTTCTCCTCTTGCTGGGACCCCTGAAGCAGAAAGAGGAGGTGGAGTTAGATGGATGAAAGTGGATGACTGTGCCATCAACAGCATGGTATTAATGAACTTGATAAGCTCCCAATCATTGGCTGCTTTAAAGTTTACAGTTCAATTACAATCAGTGTAAGCAGTGATTGCTCTTATTATTACAAATGTATTTTTCCCTTAAGCCTATTTAATAATTTTAATTTCATGAAAAATATAAATCTATATAACTATTATACAGGTATAAATACTGTAAAAAGCCTGAACACCAGTAACTGCTGGGTAGTTGAAGTCAAATATTTATCTTTTGCTTGAGTATTGATTTATGGATTTGGGGTGTATGTGTGTGAGTGTGCGTTTGAGTGAGTGAGAGAAAAAGAAAGAGAGAAAAACCACTTCATGTGTTTTCAGTTTGTGCTGCTTTTTTCCTCTTGCGAGGAATATACCGCCATCAAAGGGACCAAGTAAGCTGGTGTGTATTCCAGCCAAGGGGATCCTAGCTCTGTAAAAATGTTGGATGTGCATACAATCACTGCATTCACTGCTTAACAGCCATACAATAATTATGTTGTACAGGATAATGTACCCTACCCCTCTATTCTACTCTCCAAATTCTGGTCTTTCTGTGTTGGCTGTCAATAGCAACCATACTATACATGAAGTTGTATTGTATGTCATTATTTGTGTTATTGCAATTTGTTGACCATTATGGTTGTTTTTGTTGCTTAAAATGTGTTTTCTATAGAGAGAGCAGTCTATTGGAATAATGACAGATGGTGCCATAAAGTTAAAACGTTCAAACATTATTCTAGACACTGTGACTCTTTTTATTTTCTATGATGTATTCAAAAACAGTTTATAAACTACTCCCTATAGTCAGGTTGTCTGGAAACGTGATCAAAATCAAACACTTCCTTTTCGTTTTGAATATTTGCCTTATATTTACCTTGCAATTAATTCAAAGTTGTAGATACTACAAACAATGATGCACAGTGATATACGTATTTTCATACACTTAGATTTCTAAATATGAATGCAGACCATATCAAAAGGTTATTGTGCAACTTTACTTTTAGGCAGTTTTGTCTTTACATCACTGAGAAGACTAGTTGCCTGTTCAGATATCGCTACAAACCGCAATTTCTTCGATTCTACCGGCAGACACCGATGTAAATGTGGCTAGTATATTGCGGTTATTTTGATTTAAATTTGGGAGTAGGCTAGTGTGAAGGTATTTTACAATGACAGATGTAGGCCTACAGGTCAAAAAAAGCTCTTGCGTAAATATTTTGCCACGTTCAGGCTTATTACTTTGTCAGGGTCAAGATTGAAATGTAGGTTGATGAACTTTAAAACAAACTAAAGGGCAGGTATGCGAATATTTGTATTGTATTAAATTTGTAACAAGAAAGACATTTTATCTAGGAATCAAGTCAGGCTAATGAATAATTTAAGACGGCCCCTAAATGACGCAGTGCATAGACACTCCCACGCGTGCGCACAAAGTCACTGTCAGTGCGTTATCAACAGACGCCAGCCAGCAAGGGAGGCACGATCTGTCATTTTGTTTACTTCCTCGGGAAAACACGGTCAGAACAATGTCGGGATTTGACAGCAACCCTTTTGTTGATCCAATGGACGTCAACCCTTTCCAGGTGGGTAACGAATGTATGCCTGTCACTAGCGTGTAGCCTACTTCATTTTATTTGTTTCGGTTCCAAGGCTGTAAAAAGATATGCCGCAACAGAAACCTGTTTGTTTGGTTTTGGGGTTGAGCCACAAAGCTACTTCCGTGTTCAAAATTGACAACGTAGTATGACTGATGTATTATCAACCAGTCATATTCAGGGAAATGTGTGCACCATGAAATGACACGTGTAGTCTGTGGAAAGGCCTTACCTAAAACAGGTAGGCCTGCAGGTAAACGTCAACCACATTCGATTGAAGAAAAGGGGTTTACTATTTTGTCAAAATAGATCTTAGTTTACATCTTGAGGTAGAACTGTCGAGGTGGTTTATTTCTCGGGATCAATTCTAGTGTGGCATTTGGTCAAATTACAGTGATGAAAAAGGTTCAGTAAAACGAGTGATGTTTGTCTTCTGTCATCCAGGATGCCTCAGTCACACAAGTCACTGGTGGGATTGAACATGTTGAAGAATTCAACCCCTTTTCATCTAACACAATGGTAAGGTGTAGTAGGTGTAAGGTGTGGTAGTATGCACTCATACAACTAAACGTCATACTGACATTAATTGAAGTCACGTGTCAGTGTTATTTGACATTAGTTCACTGATCATAGCTGCTGTTTTCATTCCCTAGTAAATCATTGCATAACTGTGCTTGGGTGTCTGTGTCTTTCAGGGGAGCCAGTCAGGCACAACTATCCCCATCTCTGCTGCTTCTCAACCAGCAGTTTTGCAAGCGTACGTGGAACCTAGTCCACAGGTATGGGTTCCAGTCCCATAGTCCAGTGATTGTACTTCCACACATTCACAGTTGGAGTTTCTTGTGTTGCTTTAGAGTTAATCCAAGGACAAAACATTTGAACTTCAAAAAGAAACGTATCAGATGGTGCAGATTTTTCATTGTAGTTTTTAGAAAAATTGAGACACTCATGTAAAAAGAATCGAATGTAAAATCTTCCACCCTGCATACATCTGCAGTATTCCACTTTATCCCTTTTGCCAGTACAATTTATCAGATGATATAATCAGGTAAAAATCAAATTAGGTACAGAAAAAGAAAGATGTGACTGTTGATCAGTATTCGATCATGTGGCTCACCAGGTTACAGCTGCTGCAGCTCAGGCCAACCTGATCAGGCAGCAGGAGGAGCTGGAGAGGAAAGCAGCTGAGCTGGATCGTAAAGAACAGGAGCTGCAGAACAGGAGCCAAGGAGGATCAGCAGGTGACTCCACGCTAGGTTCATGTTTCTGCTCAGGGTTGGGTGACACCAGACCACTACATGTGTTTGTTATGATCACTTAATGGATTACAAAGTTTCATTTCTATTCCCGGCAGCTCAAGAAAACAATTGGCCTCCACTTCCCAAGTTTTTCCCTTTGAAGCCCTGCTTCTACCAAGACTTCAATGAGGACATCCCTGAGGAATACCAGAAGATTTGCAAGAGAATGTACTACCTATGGATGTGTATGTACACTGTGATTGGTTCACCTAAAGGTTAACTGGGCCCTTTAGCTGATGTAACTCAGGCTTTTGTATGATACAGTTTGGTTTCCATGTGAGACAAAATACTGGCAGTACCGGTATCTGTCATTCTGTTTTAGGTATTTGTAAAAATGAGAAATTACAGTAGAGGAGATGTAGAACTTAATGCATAGCTGTTCCATGGACTAACCACACTGCTAGTGTTATGCTAAAAATGACCCCAATCAACATTCTAGCCCTCTCCATTACCAGCTTCTGCCTAATGACCCAAACGTAAATGTCTTGCCTTTCCAGTTCACAGTGTCACCCTCTTCCTCAATGTGTTGGCCTGCCTGGCCTCTTTTACTGTGGACTCAGGGAAGGGGGTGGACTTTGGTTTGTCCATCCTGTGGTTTATCCTCTTCACCCCCGTCTCACTCGTCTGTTGGTACAGGCCAGTTTACAAGGCCTTCAGGCAAGTGCTTTTGTCTTGCTCAAAACTTGTCCTTGTTTTTATTTTAGTATATTATTTCAGGTGTTTGCTATTTTAGACAGCAGTGGCTTTAGTGTCAGTGACATTCAAATTCATATTTCAACGTGTTTCTCTCTCTCTCCCCCTCTCCCCACAGGTCGGATAGTTCCTTTAGCTTTTTTTTCTTCTTCTTCGTCTTCTTCTTCCAAGTAGCAGTTTACATCATCCAAAGTGTGGGGATTCCCAGTTGGGGAAACAGGTGCGTGCATGCGTGCGTGTGTGTGTGTGAAAGGGAGAGAAGGCGAGCGCTCCATGCGTTTTAAACAAAATGTAAAAAAATTCTAAAACTACCCTACGCAGTGTGTGTATGTATAAAAGCACATGTCCGAAAGCTTATACTGAAGCATCTGTGTACGTTAGTGCATGTGTAGGTTTCTGTGTGTATTGTATGTGGGGTTTTCCCTCTTCTCATCTTGATGGGTGTTGGGTGTATGTGAGTGTGCACACATCCTGTCCTGCATCTCCTCTCTTGCCATCTCTTTGACAGATTCCTGCTGAGCCTAACCTGATGGTGTGCTCTTTGTCCTGGGGGTTACTTTGTAAGTGTGTGGCTCTCTGTTCACCTCTCTTCACTTCTCTGGGTTCTCATAACTGTTGGCCTTTTCTCCTCTCTCCTCTCATTATTAGAAATGAACATCGCTATTGTCATTCATATAAGCTTTGCTATGCTTTACTGTTGGTCATTGGTGTGAATTTGCGAATGTTTGCTCCATTCATATGTATGTGTTTTTATTTAAATGTACATGCATATACAATGCACTGATTATACTTTGTGTGATTGTGTGTCTGATAAATGTCTGAGTGCATCTGTTCTAATACTGTAAAATCCTTGTTGTGTGGTTGTCCAGTGGATGGATAGCATCGATCACCATGATCGGAACTAACTTGGCGGTAGCTGTGGTCATGATGGTAGTGGCAGGCTTCTTCACTGTAAATGCTGTTCTTGCAGTCATCTTGCTGAAAATGGTACAGTATTTTTGTCTCTTACTAGTTGATGAAACTGAATTATGATTTATATAGGGGTTGTTCATATTTATCCAATAAGTATCTTGCATCACACCTGTGTGGTGAGGATGTATGTTGCAATTGTATTAAAATGGAAGGCAAAATGATACAGAAAGGTGAAGGGGATATATACATTGTTCATCCTCAAGGAATCCGTCTGGCTACGCTCAGACCCCCTGCTCAGTCTTTGCTCTACCCTTCCCTTTCACAAGGTCCACTCCAAGTACCGACGGACAGGAGCCAGCTTCAACAAGGCCCAGCAGGAGTTCTCCCAGGGGGTCTTCACTAATAGCACTTTCCAGAGAGCAGCAGCTGGTGCAGCCTCCACCGCCGCCCAGGGCGCCTTCCAGAGAAACTAGGAAACTAGGCCATCAGACCACCAGGCCATCAGACCACCAGGCCATCTGACCACTGGGCCATCTGACCACCAGAGCCAGAGTCTTAGTCTTCCTCATGCAATCACTTTCTGCTGCATTCATTAATACCTGTCTGGTCAGATTCCCAAATCTTTTCCCAGGTCGAATTCCAATACCTCAACACACCCTCCAAGGTCCAATTTGTTTTTACAAGTGGTATGAGAAATGGCAATCTGAATGCATGGCTTGAAATAATTGGTGGATGCATGCAAGTGTGTGTCATCAGGTTTGAAAGAAGGGGAGGAGGCTTTACAAGAAGTTTTGGGACTATTGCAGTGACAGAAATCTATTCAGTGGTCTCGCAGAACAGTGGACTGACTGAAAAATACTCTAGTGCGTCAAGTCTCTTATCCTGTCATATCCCTGGAATATCAATTCTTTATTTTTTGTGTTGTTATTTTTCAATGAAGTACCTATTTGTTTTTTCATCATAAATAATCAAGCCAATTAAGCACTATTTGGATGGCTCTTCTTGAAATTCCCTATCCTTGTTCTATATAGTGTATACAATAACTGTGTGCAAGCTAAACTGCAGGAAAGGTTATGTTACTGTGTTATGTTATTGAAGGATGACATATGGGATTATGAACAACCATGTCTTGGACAAGACTGCCACTTTACCTATTTGAAGTTTCGTCTAATGTTGATTAATGATAGACTGCTCATGGTATGAAGTTTTTTGGTAACATATTATATTTGTATAGTCATGCTGTTGCACAATACGGGCAAGATCTAACATAAATTAAGCATGGAAATGGCATCTGTGGATGCCTAAAGGAAGACATGTAGTTTATCTAAAGTGACATGCTAAATCTGGGTTTGAGTAACAAGGTTTTAAACGGTGAAGGTTTATTGCAAAAGGTATTATTTATCAATCAACATCACCCATTTCTTTCTGAATATATACAATGTTTGGATTTGAATCAGTTTAATCTGGTTATGTGCATACTTTTTCTCTATTTGAATCACCTTAGAATTAGTTAACATGGGTGTTGTGGCATTATAGCAGTGGATTTTGAATGTATTTAGTGCAGGAATGGGTGTTTGAGTGAATGAGCTGACAGAACAAATGATTTGTTGGAGCTATATTGTTTAATAATGATGCATCTACTTTAAAAGGGTATCAAATATAAGGCAACTATACTGTCTGCAGTGTAGAGCTCTACAGAAAATGGCAAAGATCAAAATACAACTTATGTCTTGATTCAAGTAGCAGCATAGCAGTTAAGCGTAACCCTGTGTTGCTGAATGTACGTTTGCCAGACACAAGTAAAGCTGAATACTGTGTCTTTTTATATTCATTGCTATGTGCCTACCTGTTACATGTAGCAGACACTGGATTATGCGAATTTGCATTTTGTTAACTTAAATGCTGCAGTTATGGATGTTACTAATCTTTTCTAACCCAGTGAGAAAGGTATACAAAATGTGTACAGTCGGTGCTTTTTGCATGTACATTTAGCTGATATTCTCTTTGTTGTGTTTTTCCTAAGATGGTTAAAAATGTACAGGTATAATGTTTCTTCTTTATCCTAATAATGTAACTGGGTTTTACTACACTGTAATTCATGGGAGTCATTTTTAATTATTGCAGTCTCGTTTCTCTGTACATATTTCTGAAATGTTGTAATGCATATTTGACAGAAGGCTTTTAAAGATGTCAGATTCTACTCTGCTTTAATGGGGTTGGCTCCAGTTTTGTTAGCTCATCCAAAAATGTCCTTTTAGAACTGGCCTGCTTAACTGCTTCATAGAATTAATGTTACCACCATGTTCCAGAAATTGATTTATCATTGCTCATAGTTCTTAATACAATTGACTTTCTTGAACTCCACACATCTGAATTTGAGATTTCTTGTGTGTGTCATTGTAATTTATTTTATCATTTGGTGGATGATGCTTGTCAAAATGTCAGGTTTTGTGCACCTTAAGTGGTACAGATGAATTAAAGTCATTAACACCAGATGGTGCTGTTGTGCTGCTTCGTAGCGTTAGTCAGTAGGTTCCACTGTGTGTGAGCCCAGGGATGTTACACTTTCATTAAAACTTCTGACGAGGGGGATATCACTACGAGTGTTCCCTGTAGCTACACAGTAGTACAACAAGGAATGGCAGAAACAGATATTGCAACGGAATTTTATATTAGAGATGGGAGTTAAGGGGACCCTTCATAAAGTTGAAGGGTATCAGGCTATTTTCACCGACCACGCCTATTGATTATGTATTTATTTATTATTTGAATTAGGACAGTGCACATTGATCAACAAATCAGCAATGAGCATCAGTGTAAATATGCTGGAATTAGCTCAATTTCATCCGTTGTCCTAAGGCAGGTATCATAAAATACAAAACACTGACTACTTACAAACATAACATACATGTAGACATATTACACAGAACAACAAAGAAAGTACAGTATACAGGAGTCACATAGAAGTTGAAAGGCCACTATGAACAGATATCCGATTAGAAAATTATTTGCATATGGGTACATCGCTGGTTTGATTTCAGAAATTAAGGTTTTTTTTAAAGGTTAAGTAATTGTCACAATTCCTAATTTGAGCTGGTAATTTATTCCATGACTGTGTGCCTCTGATAGATACCGCCATTTGGCTAATGGTTACATTATAGTTATATGATGCTGTGAGAACATCTACAAGTGTGCACATTTCAGGGTGCGCTTCCTGCCTATCTTTGTGGCACCCTCACATTTACGGCAGTTCGTCAATAGGCTACGTTGGAATTACATTTCTTTATCTTAAACTGTTTTGACAAAGGTTTGACATCTGAGTTGCACGCGCAAACGGTCCACAACCACCCACAACAATTGCGAAAAACATGACGAAAAGTCTGTTAGATGCATCACACAGACTACGTCGCCCCTTGATAATTTAGCCTATTTAGTAAAGGTAACTGTCACAACTATTTAATTGGAGGACACACTAAGAAATGTATTTTCGTGCACCCAAAATTCAATGTAGATTCTTTTGCTGTTAGTAATTCACAATTTGAAAACACCCACTGGTAATAAAATAGATCGTCGCGTGGTTAACAGGTGGTTCAGGAGCGCGAGCTTCAGGAATGCGTGAGCGCTCGTCGTCGGCGACCAAAACGCTGTTGAGCATATAGCTTTAGACTATACCAAGAAATCACAGTGGACAAGTCAATAGATGTTTTGGCAGCAGCTGAAACATGGTAAGAACTCGTATATATCTATTTTGGTGGTCTATTAGGTTACTATACCAAGCCCAGGAATGTTTTAAACAGTTTTTGAGTTGTATTTGTCAAGGATTTATAAGTGAAAGAGCGGCCATACATGTTATTCATCATATTGTTCAATTGTCACAGGTTATGCTAAGACTGTAAAGAAGAAAAACTGAATGGATGCACCATCCCAGGCACAGCAGGAAGAATTGCAGATATGGCTCTTTTCAAGCAACAAAAAGTGGAAGATTTTTATGAAATAGGGGAAGAATTGGGAAGGTAAAGAAAATATCTTAAATAATGTTGTTGGAAATTGACGAAGGTATCATGGACTGGAATTTATTGAACATAGTGTGTGTATGAGTTTAGAGGCAGGTTTAATGTTTTATTATTATTATAGATTATACAAACCAATTAAAATACAAGTCACAAGAATGATAGAACCATATTATATACATATTTATATACGTGACTGTGCATAAAATATACGTGACTGTCACAAATATAGTGTTGAGAGATACACATAATGTCTTACGGATGTAACCATTTAAGTAGCATGGAGGTGACTGAAAACGAATTTCCCAATATTAGTGCCATGCTTTAAGACTGACATCATCTGCAGTCCATGCAACCACATTTGACAGTTTTCACAGTTACTGTCAACATGAACGGCAGTAATTTTGTTTAACAATGGAGGACATAATTTCTCTTGCCATCTGCTGTTCGACAAACACTGTCAACATTCTGCTATACACCATCACTGTGAAACACGCACACACACACATTGTGTGCCTCTGTCTTTCATTTAATGTAGACTAAGCAACAGGTGGACTGAGGAGGCGGACTGTGTTTAAATATAGTGTATTAGTCATTGCGCTCTCTACTTTGAATTAAGAAAAAACAGCCTTTCTCACATAGATGCTTACCCACTGCATTTGCTGCACGGTGAGTTCTGGACCAAGTGGACGAGTGCCTAGATGTCCTTTCTATGGTTTTCCAAACATTATTGCTACTTTAAATTTTTGTATACAGTACTGTTGCAGCCCATTTCCAAAGTCACCGTACCCTGCAACCCAGTATGTGCTCTTTTTAAGACACAACTGTGACAGGCACTTCTCACTGTGCTTTTTAAAGGCATGTTCTATGTTTAGGATTGTGTCTGGATTTACTTTCAGAGCCACTGTGAATGAGGAAGTGGAGTATAACCTTACTCACCCTCGCAATGGACATGAAAAGAAAGTAGATGCAGCCATAGCTGACTGACCTTTGAATCTGGCCAACTCCATTAAAACAACCATGATTTTAAATGGTCTCCTTTATAATGACCAAATGTTCTTGTTTTGATGGTTGTGCATTCAGAAGAACATTGAATTCCTTAGTTTAGTGACAAATGAACCCTAACAATACTAAATTCTTGTTTATGGATATGTAAGCATGATCCCCCCAAACCTCAATGCCTGATTTGAGACTACATGCTACAGTTCAACATGACTGCTGAATAAGCCACCACTAAGAATAGAATAGCTGCCTCTCGTCAACATTTCACATTGCAAATTAACTTACCCTCAATAGAGTTCACCTTTTTGCACACACAACAAATGTGTTAAAGGAACACCTATTATTTCACACCAAATACTGACAATTAGTCTAGATTTGAATGATACGTGAAATATACACCACAGAGACCCATTCCCAGCTCTTTCCCCTACATACTCCTTTATGTTTTCCTACTAGAGTTTCTGTCATCATTGTGTCTCACTGTGCTTCTCATGGTCACAGTGGACAGTTTGCCATCGTAAAGCAGTGCAGAGAGAAGAGCACAGGCCTAGAATTTGCTGCAAAGTTCATCAAGAAACGTCAGAGTGTGGCAAGCCGACGAGGGGTGAGGAGAGAGGAGATTGAGCGAGAGGTGAACATCTTACAACAGATCCAGCACCCCAACATTGTCACGCTGCACGACGTCTATGAGAACCGCACTGACGTGGTGCTAATCCTGGAGCTGTGAGTGAGACCCTGTCTAGACAAGCCCTGGATAATGCCAGCACTGACTGAAAAAGTTGCACACACTAGACTAAGCAGATTCAGATTCAGTTTATTAATATAAATTGTATTTATTCTATTTACAAATTGTTTAGCAATTATTTTTTTGATCAACAATAGACTAGCTTCTTATGCCTTTTCGTTTAGAGTTCTTAGCAGTAGTTGGCATAGTAAATAGATTTCAGGGACATGATATATACAGTATATTTATAACTTCTTACAGGGTGTCTGGAGGAGAACTTTTTGATTTCTTGGCTCAGAAAGAGTCTCTGAGTGAAGAAGAAGCCACGCAGTTCATCAGGCAGATCCTGGAAGGTGTCCACTATCTTCACTCTAGAAAGATCGCTCATTTTGACCTGAAGGTCAGTCCCCTATGAGAGTGTATGTGTGCGTTTGCACAATGCGTCATATGCAAGTGAGGCTGGGGCAGGTTCTCTGATCAAATTAGCTTTCCTCTATTATTTGTTAATATTGTAGTGTACAGATAAATTACATTGTACAATTCAGTTTATGCTGACATTGAGTAAAGCATACAATTTCAGTGGTAAAATCTGAAAGAGGGAAGAGGGTAAAGAAAATAGTAGCTCTGCAAATAGTTTTAAACTATCAAATTACATTTTAATTTGAGGCCACTAAGAGGAAACATACAAATAGGCCTATGAGTTTATTAATAATCAGATGAAATGAATAATCAAAACTGCACTGTAGGAACTAGCCTATCTAAAAATGTTGAGACTATCTGGCAAAATGCATGACAACGGTGCAAAATAGAAATTGGATGCATGGGTGTAGCCACCAAGCTAGCACACCGCGCCGGAAATACATTTGTGTCAAGAACAGCATTCGATAAAGGTGCTGTGTCTGGCATTGATGACAGAAATGCCTGAACTGAACAAATCACAGGAAGACCAGTGAAGAGGCAGCATCTTGAACCACTGTGAAATGGGTAGAAGAGACGGTGTAGGGCACAAAACACCTGTGTGTGAAGGTCAGAGCTCAGCGCTGGTCTGGGTGTAACATCCTATCAGGCTTATTTCAAAGGTGTTGGCTGTGAAGAGACGTGAAGCCAGGCAGAATGTAACATATAGTAATAACAGTTGGAATGTACAATATACAAAAAACATAGCTAACTACTGTAAACAATTATTACGCTTTCCATTTTATCCGTAATCCATTAAATGTTTGTTAAAATACTTGAAAATGCGTACTCATTAGTCCACTTGATTTATTGGTACCAGAGATCAATTAAGTGCTTGTAGAGTGAGTTATGGTTAAGGAAATCATTTTATTGTGAACTGTTAACACAGTTTGTTAGGATGTCCCCTCCCTAAAAGGTTGCGTGGACTGATTTTCAACAGAGGAAACATAATATTTGGGTGAGGTTTTACAATAAGCATGGACAATTCAAGTGTCACAGCTATATTCAATAGTTTAGACATTACTTTCCAATTCTTACTACCGTTACAATAAACTTGTGAAAAGGACTATTTTATCTAATCAATATAATATATTTACTGACAGGAGACTGCAATGTCACAGATTTTACAGTTTATTCGTCTAAACTCAGTTCACTCTGCAATTATGCTTTTGTGATTTACAGCCTGAGAACATAATGTTGCTTGACAAGCATGTGCCCTTACCAAGGATCAAGCTGATTGATTTTGGCCTGGCTCATAAAATTGAGGCAGGGGCTGAGTTCAAGAACATATTTGGCACTCCAGAGTTTGTGGGTAAGTTGAGAAACAATGGTAAAACATATAGCCTACTATGAATGGTTACATCTGGAAAAAGGGAAGGCATACTTGTTGGTTTGAATCATCTTTACTAGCTCCAGAGATTGTCAACTACGAGCCTTTGGGACTGGAAGCAGACATGTGGAGTATAGGTGTCATCACCTACATCCTGTGAGTACACAAATACAGGAGACAAATCTTGAATTTGCCTCAAGAATGGTAACACATGCCCAAGGTATCCAATAAGGAGGAATAAGGGCAAAACAATCTGCCCTTACCTTCTTCTATACATCCTTGGTTTCAGCCTGAGTGGAGCGTCCCCTTTTCTGGGTGAATCTAAACAGGATACACTGGGCAACATCTCTGCAATGAACTATGAGTTTGATGAGGAGTTCTTCTGCCACACTAGTGAACTGGCCAAGAGTTTCATCAGACAGCTTCTGGAAAGGGATAAGAGGTGAGAGTTTACTGGTCACATACAGTACATACATGTAAGATAGTATTGCCTAAGTGTGCTGTAAGATTATGTTTATTGTCTTCTATTGCTCAATCTTGTTATGAGGAATGCAGTGTTGTTTTGTATCCTGATGTTTGTTTTTCCACTGCAGAATCTTCTTACCTATGGAATTAATGAAGTTGTTATATGTGCAAACTCTGAGCACAGCTCTATGCAACTGTTTAGCATCTAAATTATAAAGAAAACCTAGTCTCTGTCTCTCTTTCTCTTACTGGTTAGGCAATTTGTTATGGCAGATGACCTGTATACAATGTTGAGATAGATGTTCTCAAGCTGTGTTTTCTTGCGCTACACTTCTATACTTCATAAGTAATTATTTGTCTTCCAGAAAGAGACTGACTATCCAAGATGCTCTCAACCACCCTTGGATCAAGGTACTCATATATTTAGGGCAAGAAAGGTTTATTGAATCCAGAAAACCATAATCTCCATAATTGTGTTTTTGCATGTTTTTATTCCTTCTAACAATGTTTCTTAACTTTGCAAATAGTCTAGTAAAAACAAACTTGCTTTTGTTGATCTGGTTGGATGAAAATAATATAATTTTCCTCCAAATCTTCTGGTTTGTTTGTAGTGATTCTCAATAAGTGCTTTGAAGTAAATACTTCCACCCTCAGATCATAATAGAGCATGACCCTAAGGATGAAGACAAACTGACTGACCTCATCTGGAATGTATGGCCTCTTCTTAGATAAACCAGTGTATACTCACCCAAGTACTTGCATGTTGCAGTGTGTTGCATCCATGCATACTTGCCTCTGAGTTGCTCCTGTCCTCTGACCATGTACTGTATACTCCTCTGTCTCAAGTCCAATGAGCACAAGGAGGAAACCAAGGCCTGTGTGACGAAGAAGCGTGAGCGCCGGCAGTTGAAGACCAAGCGGCTGAAGGAGTACACAATTAAGTCTCACTCCAGCATGCCGCCTAACAACACCTACGTCAACTTTGAACGATTCGCCCAGGTGGTGGAGGACATTGGTCACATGGAGGGCACCTTCAGTGGCTTGGCGGCCGCCCATGACTGCCTACAAGAAGACATTGATGCCCTGGTCTCCATCTACAACGAGAAGGAGGCCTGGTACAAGGAAGAGAGTGAGGGTGTGCGCCATGAGCTATCTCAAATCCGCTACGAGTTCCGCAAGGTGGAGGCTATGAAGAGGAGCCTGCAAGAAGACATGCAGGTGGTGGACAACAGCCTGGGGGCAATAAGCAACCGCTACCAGGAGAGGAAGAGCCACTTTGATGCCCTCAAGCAGGAGCTGAGTGATGAGCTCAAGTGGGTGCAGGATGTGGTGGGGTCCTTTCCCTCTGACAGCAGTAGTGGCGGAGGTTATCCCAACTGTAATTTCTCCACCGTCTTTAATAACGATGTGAATGAGGCCCTGAAGGAGCTGCTAAACAGATCCTGTGGAGGGGACCTGCTGTCTGGGATCAACCTGGACTTCACTGAGGCCGGCCAGCAGAGATGACATGAGTGACATTGTCATTGACTTAAATAGAGAGACACCAGCAAGAACATGGTGACATGATGGCTTTGAGGGTTTTAGACCTCTAAAGGCTTTGGTTATGCTGTGGTCCTAGTCCATATTCATATACCTCTATGGCACATATATTTGATGGTTAAATAACTTTCTGTCCATCTTATGACTCTTATTTTATGGTCGTTGTTTGGTAGTTCACGCACTGAAATTTGAGAAGCTAAAATTTAATTTGACGTTAATAGGAAATGTTACTTCTAATGAAGGTGATGATTAAATGTACTTCTAATACACTTCTACTTCTCTTGTATTTCTAAATACCTTTGTGTTATTCGTTTTTAGCCAACCTTATTAAGTATGTTACCATGTGAACTCTTACCATTGCTTTCTTTACTGTAAATGTTTATTAGATTGTTGCTCTCATAAAAGTGTTTTGAATGTATGTTGGCATGCATCATTCAGGAGCCAAGGTCTGTTACCTTCATCTGGTGCACCTGATATCAGTTTGAATGGACTCAAATGTGTGGTGTGTCTGGCAGATACACAAGCAACAGATACACAGGCTATACATTTTATTCAGTTTGATATCTAATATGGGACAAGACAATATTGTCTAGTGCGTAGCTTGGTTCTTGGTAAATCAGAGGCTGCTGAGCAATGGACCTTTGGTAACACTGTTATGTTCTTTTGGTGTCTTCTAGCCCTCAAACCCACGCCAAGCTTTAGTGCGCAGGCTGTCCGTCATAAACCTGGACAACTTCAGAAGACAGTATGTACGACGAAGATGGAAGGTACATTACACTACCTACAACACATTTATCACAGAGGCCATTGAACATACAACACAGCCCTTTCCTTAAAATGTGCTTGGAAATATGTGCTGGTTCTCTGTCTTGGAGAATATGATCAAGTGTTCATGTTCTATATACCTTTATTCAAAGAAACAGAGGGGGGGACCTTGAAGCTGGGGGGGGGGGGTTGAATGCTCCACTGCTGAGCTGTAGGCCTACTCATCCCACTGTATGGTTTTCCATGTAGTTACACCTTGTATACGCTGTGCTCACTTCTGCTCTCACCCAGATGTCTATAAGGATCGTGGCCCTGTGCAACCATCTAACCAGGCTGATGAAGAGAGAACCTTCTCTTGAGCAGGACGATGATCCAGTAGGTGACCAGCATCTTCACTGCTTCCCTTATCTTATTAACGTGTTTACTTGCAACGATGATTTATCCCCACTGTGCTGATGTCACTGCATGCAATTAGATTACGAAGCAGATTAAGAGACTGTGTTATGGATGTCATGGGATGCGCTGTGTGAATGTGTTATATGAAGATGCATGTTGGGTTGAAAGGTCTTGACTTCCAACTGTAAACAACATTCCAAAACTCATAATATCTCATTGTAAAGACGTTTGCTATACTCATTTGAAATTCTTGATCTGCTTGACCAAGGCAGACTCTAGAAATACTTTAATTACAGTAACTGGACTTGGTTTTAGATGTTGAAACCTACTGGAAAATCCAGCAAATATTTTTGCAAAATATGTACTGTAGTTGTGAAATTGCAGCATTTTTAGAATGGTACATTTCACATATTGTCAAGTCTTTACAGAGTTAACAACCTATTGTAATCAATAATAAGGTTAACCTTAATTACTTTTTCTATAGCATTTCTTGATATACTGTTTGCACCAAGCAGCCAATTTGGCTCCAGTCTCCAGGACTGGATCAGCAGGTGTTGTTAAATGCAGCAAGCTGGTGTGAGAGTCTGAGAAGAGAGATGTGATGTATACAGTTCTGTTGCAGAGAAGCTATGAGAGTGACCAAGAGGAGGAGACCAGGAAAAGAAGACCCTCAGCAAGGAACAGGAGCAACACCACCTAAAATCAACACTGAAAAGTTACATTCCATCTCATTCGTTCACTGATATTTTAGTGAATGGCCACAGTTTTGGACCATGGAATGGATAAGGCAACATACTCTGTCTGCCAAAGCACAAAGTGGGCATTTGTTGGGCAGGGAGAGAGAAATGGCCCTACAGCAAACAAATACTCCATAATCAAATTCGGATGACATCTTGATGAGGTTGTGGGAAAGAAATTGCTATTCCATTCACTTTGTCTTGTGGTGGAGCACCTCTGCAACTAAATGTATTATTCTGTGGGGCTGTGTGCCTGGTTTGATACTTTCAACCATTTCAGGTAAAAAAGCAACAGTCAGTGACATTTCCATGAGACATTGTTAAGCAACAAGACCAGCCAAAATGTAAAGGACCAAATATTTAACATTTCACTTATCTAAAATGTACTCTTCTCCTGAAAGAGAAAGAAACACTGCAAGTGAATACCCATTAATGGTCTTATTAGCAAATGAAAATGTTAACCCATTTAGAAGTTTTTAATATTCATAAGTAACGATGTGTCAATAAGTAACATTACAATCATCTGTTAAATTACGGCTGCTTCTGCCTATATTTTTCTGTACTGTAGAAATGCCAGATCAATTCTTCCTGTACATGAATGGCATGGGACGGCCAAGGGGATTTCTCCTAACATCATGTGCCCCCCATGAGTAATTGTGTTAGCCAATTTAGTTTGCACTTTGCCTTCTTCTTTGCACTTTTGCCTAGTCTTCTTCTAAAGGAAAAGGTCAACAAAAGAGATGTTTTGCCCACCATCAGGATTATATGATCAAGCATATATAAAATTGGAACATTTGACAATCATCTTCTGTTCACACTGAGCTATTGTAAGATTTAAAACAATATTGAAATAATGTACTGTGTGTTGAATCAGAGCTCAACATCTTCAAACAATGTGCTTGCAACAATGGTTGCTCCTCTGGGTTGGTTAATGGAGGGCTAGCTGCTCACCTTCCAGTACGTTAAAACAGAAGCATTTGTTATTCACACCCTTGTTGTGAACGATTAAACAAAATTATTTTATGTATTCAAAATCAATAGAAACATGTTGTCATGTGAAATGTTAGGATAATCTCTAGGGGGCAGCATACACTATGAACTTAAACTAGCCAATGATAGTGTGTTACACAGTATGGGGGCTTAACTACACACTAAGTGCAAGTGCATGAGTAGATATTCAAACTGGGGCCCTGGTTGTCTCTGCACTGTCCAGATAACTGCAACGGCTTCCCCTTCCACTATATCTGCTTAATATTCTTACCTTCACTCCTTGCACTGTAACATGAAACATGCCTACACCTTCATTAATTTGCAATACATTCTACAATACATTCTACAATACCATTTTTGGTTAAATTTTTTATTTATTTGCGTATTATTAAAATCGACCAAATTACAACAAAAAGGACAAAAAGTTTGAAAATAGCCCTGCATGGAATAATAGCGGTGGATCAGACGATTCCATTCAAAACTTATTTTTTTCTGTGGCTCAGACAATTCCATGTTCAACTCCGTAGGAAAAGCTTTGCCATTTTTGGAGATGAATTACATGTAATGCATGAATACATGAGAGCAATGTGTGATTAACTTACGAGAGAAACATATTTTAGGGAAAAGCTAAACTAAAGTATTCATCTGATGATCCTCTCCCCCCCCTCCCTTGCTTTTTTTGGAGTTGTCATATCCACTTGAAAAATATCTAATAGCAGTATGTTAATACAAAAGACATGAACAGGAACACGTCACTGGCTCACTGCGCCCTAGGGCTGGGGCTCTCCGGCTCGGGTTGGGAGTGAACCTCTTGTCTGAATTCATTGCAGTGGAAGGTGCAGGAACAGAGAGGTGGGGATATGGAAACCTATCCCTGATTGACTGAGCCCTTATCTGTTCAGTTGGCATAAACAAAAGCATCTAAAGCAAATACTGTGAAGTATTACAACAAAGGACACTGGAATTATTTCTACCATGCAATGAAGATTAGTTGTATGTAAGTGGCACCACGGAGGCCTTTGACAGTTGATGGTAAGCTAAGCAACGCTTCGAATCTGAATCTCTGCAAACGGATCTCACTAGCTGGTAGTGCTATTAGCAAGCTAAGCTAGTTAGCTAGGTAGATAGTTTGTTTACGAGCTGGCTAGGTAACGTTAACAGTATTTTTGGTTGTAGCTAGGTGCAACCTTCCATTCCGTTTTACTTAACCCGCTAATGTTTTCAGTTGCTGTCTGTTTTATTGTTGAACAATGTGGTGTGGCGTGCCTGTCAGCTTGGTGAAGTCGCATAGAGACTGGGCACTCCTATGAGAATTTGAACCTATGGCTATGTGTATGATCCGTGTTGGCTGCAGCTGCTTTTGTGCTTACTAGCTAACTAGCCACCAGCTAGCCAGGTAGCTAGGCTACAACCATCACTAGTAGCAGCAATTGTTGACGAATCGGTCAGATACTACTAACACTGAAGCTCTCTACAACCAATACTTGATATCAATCGCAGTTAGCAAAGTTTGCAGGAAATCACTTTAAAACAACAACATACTGTGTAGCTACCCGGCTATAGAGCTGTTTTAACCATTTAGCAATTAAAATACTATTTGTTTAGCAAGGTAGCGTTGTGTTACAAAACCAGTTAACCATAGTACAGCACTATATCTGGCAAACACAGCATATCAGCTATTTGCCTGAAAACTAACGTCAGTTTAAACAGTTCCTATTCCCAGGTAAATGAAAGGCTAACCACCTTGGTTCAGTGTCGAGTTGCTGACTAATGACTCCAAAGCTTTACGTTAGCAACAATTAAATCGGTGGTGGCTAGCTAAAGGAGCTGTCAATTGTGCAAGCCCACCTGGTGCAGAAGAGTACTGTATTAGCAATTATTCAATTACCCAATATAGTATTTTTACCTAGCTGCTAAATTACTTAAATACCGAATACTGTCTCTTTGCAAAGTAAGATCTTAATAGCTACAGGTCCTGCTTAAGTGTAATGAATAAAGACTGGTTACCAAGGCTTAACATCGGCAAATTATTAAACATCAAACCATGATGCCTTTGCTTACTATATACTGTTCATACGAGACATTTGTATAGATTTCAGGTAACATATTACCCTGGCTTTATATCAGTGAGTGTGAAGACTTGTATTTAGTTAGCCCTTTCATCTGTGGCATATGCTAGGGTTAGTAGAAAAGCCACCCATGACCGAATTATTTCCTGTTTAGAATATAATGACTGGTTGAGAACATCCTACTGTCAAAAAAGCATTTCCGTGTTAAGTGTTATCTTGGAAGTGCATTTGATGCTGTCATTTCTAAATTTGAAGAAGCGTTTGGTGATAGTGAGATAGTTGCCGACTTCCTCCTGTTTCTTATATTGTCTTCAGGGAGTTAATGTCCCCAAGCTTGTTTCTTAAATGCGCCAAGCAAGCAGTCTTTAAGTAGATATACCAGATTCCTCTCCATCCAATACACCCTTTCAACCCCCCTGACATAACACTACAAAAACATACACAGATCACTTAAGGTTAGGCTATGTGTTAACAATGCTGCAGGGGGGGAAATGCACTGTCACTCCTGGAGTTCAGCTATGAAATTAATTCTGTGCACTTGTCTCTGTCGACAAAAACAGTATTTGTATGCATCATTAAATGGTAAATGCATTTAGTCCAATCGTTTGTTTGGAACAAATGCAGAGTCCAGTGCTCAGGGAACTTGCAGAATATGCTACAGTTGGTTAGTGTTTAATAGCAATGTGCGTCCGGATAGTTTGATCGCATAGTCAGCATGGTAAGGAGAAGTCTTTCCCCGTAATCAGTTTCAGATGGATGACCTACTTAAGCAATGTGCTATCAGGTTAATGATCAATTTAACACTATGTCGAAATACCTGTTAAATGATAATGTACTGTAGATTTGTAAATATATGTAATTCAGCTCAGGTTTATTATCATCTCTGTTTATGTTTAACTGCTCTATTTGACTCCATGTCCAATGGAATGGTAGGAAAAACTACACACAGTAAAAGTTATTGTTTACTGCCAAATGACTGCAGTGCAGAGTTTGACCATCTATTATCTTGAACAAGCTCATCAATTTGTTTTTCTTCTCTTGGCTGTTAGATTACTGTCATAGTTTTTGTGTGTGTGTGGCCTTTTTGTCATTTGAAATGGCATGTGAATTTCTAAAATGATGGAAGGAGTTCTTGGCTAAACTGGGGCACATAATTAGCCTGTAGGAACATCATTAGCCTAAAATTAATAGGACTGAAGGCTCTTTCTCTTTTTTGTTACCCTACTCTTTCTGCTATTTCTTTGAATAAGGCCCAACATTATTCTTAATTATGAGAGTACATTAGTATAGTGTTTAAGTATTGCTTCAGTATGTTTCTTTTTCATTTTTAGAGGTTAGTCCATCTGATGGCCTAAACGTTGGTATTGTACCCCTGGACTTTGCCCAGGACTGATGGCCCCAGAGTGACGTGCCATGGCTCTGATGATCCCTCCAGTGAAGCTCAAATGGCTGGAGCACCTGAACAGCTCATGGATTACAGAGGACAGCGAGTCCATTGCCACGCGGGAGGGTGTCTCTGTCCTCTACTCCAAGCTGCTCACCAACAAAGAGGTGGTGCTGCTTCCTCAGCAGGTGCTTTGCCTCAAGGGTCCCCAGCTTCCTGATTTTGAGCGTGAGTCTCTGTCCAGCGATGAGCAGGAGCACTACCTCGACGCGCTGCTCAGCAGCCAGCTGGCCTTGGCCAAGATGGTGTGCTCCGACTCCCCCTTTGCAGCCGCCCTGCGGAAGCGTCTGCTGGTTCTCCAGCGCATCTTCTATGCCCTCTCTAACAAGTACCATGACAAGGGAAAAGTCAAGCAGCAGCAGCACTCGCCTGAGAACACCTCAGGCTCAGCCGACCTCCACTCTGTCAACGAGCGCCCGCGCTCCAGCACGGATGCCCTCATTGAGATGGGTGTGCGCACAGGCCTCAGCCTGCTCTTTGCCCTCCTCCGCCAAAGCTGGATGATGCCGCCCCTACCTGCCCCCAACGGAGGCGGTGGTGGAGTAGGTGGAGGCCTCAATCTCTGCAACGATGTCATCCACACTGCCATCGACGTGGTCAGCTCCCTCCCACCCTTGTCTTTAGCTAACGAGAGCAAGATCCCTCCCATGGGCCTCGACTGCTTGGCCCAGGTCACCACGTTCCTGAAAGGAGTGACCATGCCAAATTCCGGGGCAGACATTTTGGGCAGGAGGCTGGCTTCAGAGCTGCTGCTGGGCCTGGCTGCCCAGAGGGGCTCACTGCGCTACCTGCTGGAGTGGATTGAGATGGCTTTGGCTGCTGCAGCAGTGGTCAGCACCATGGAGAAGAACAAGGTTGTGCAGAACCAGGAGGGGCTTATTGGATACGACTGCTTCATGAATATCCTGATGCAGATGAGACGCTCTTTGGTAAGTAAACCAGTGTGTATCCACCCCGCCCCAATGCTGTGACTTGCCTAGCATATATACTTTTTCGTTGGTTACTTTTTCAGCCTAATAAGTTTAGAGTTTATTTGAGTTGTATTTTTTTACAATCTTATAGAACAATAATCTGAAAAACTCCTCTGTGTATGTCTCAGGGTTCCTCAGCGGATCGCAGTCAGTGGAGAGAACCCACACGCACATCTGATGGCCTGTGCTCCCTGTATGAGGCAGCACTCTGTCTGTTTGAAGAGGTAGGACGCTCATGTGGTATTTCACTGTTCAGACCCCGTGCATTAGTTAGTGGCTATCTTATGGTTGTACGACATCCACAATGACAACGACTGCTGTAATCTTGAGAGTTAGAGAAAAGTCAGGGGAAAAGGACAAAAAGTTTGAAACGTAAAAGAAAATTGATTTATGTATATTACCATGAATAAGACATGATCAGGATCCCTGAGGAGATGGGATGTGTTCTTTAATTAGGATAGGCTTTAACCAGTTTCTTTGGTTCCTTATCTTCAGAAACTTAAAAAGAGGACTCAACATTAGTGCCTGGTGTCCCACGCCAACCAGGTTTAATGTTGGGTCTTGATACAGGATGACAGTGGCGACACCTCTGTTTACAGCTTGACCCCTTTTCCCTCCAGGTGTGCAGGATGGCATCTGACTACTCCCGCACCTGCGCCAGCCCAGATAGTATCCAGACAGGTGAGGCGCCCATGGTGTCAGAGACCTGTGAGGTGTACGTGTGGGGCAGCAACAGCAGCCACCAACTGGTGGAAGGCACCCAGGAGAAGATTCTGCAGCCCAAACTGGCACCAAGCTTCGCGGATGCTCAGACAGTAAGCAACAGAACAGCTTGTAAAGTTGCACTAAGACCAGATCCATGGCTGTTTTATGGGGGGTTGGGGATTTGTGTGATTTCTTTCTGCACCTTGACTGCATGTGGTGTTGTGCTGGCAACTAGATTTCACAAGGTAGTGCAACATTTACTGCTTTCCATCTCTGGGGTCTAAGTTTTCATGGAAAAATGTCTTAATGTCTTTTATGTGCACTGTTTAAATACACCCTTGATATATGTGCACCATATACTGTACGGTATATGTGGGAAACATATGGAAAACTATTTCCTTCCTGCTTAGCCTTTCAGTTATTCAATTTATTGAGGTTAACATGGAGAAGCTAAGCAGTGTAGCAGGTGTGTTTTTGTGAAGCCAAACTCACGGCTACTCATCTGTGTACTTGATGGCTGTCAGATCGAGGCTGGCCAGTACTGCACCTTTGTCATCTCATCCGACGGCTCAGTCCGTGCCTGCGGCAAGGGCAGCTACGGCCGTCTGGGCCTGGGCGACTCCAACAACCAATCCACACTCAAAAAGCTGACCTTCGAACCCCACCGTGCCATCAAGAAGGTTTCGTCTTCAAAGGGCTCGGATGGCCACACGCTGGCCTTTACCACGGAGGGGGAGGTGTTCAGCTGGGGGGACGGCGACTACGGAAAGCTGGGTCATGGGAACAGCTCCACGCAAAAGTACCCCAAACTCATCCAGGGCCCCCTGCAGGGAAAGGTAGGTCGACCCCCGCACCACACGCCAGCAACACCATGCAAGGCACAAACTCTTTTTTATAATGGAAATGTGAGTTCACAGCAGACTTTACAGTGGGTCGTAATGAAAGTGTGTGGCTGCGTTGCTGCAGGTGGTGGTGTGTGTGTCTGCCGGCTACAGACACAGCGCAGCGGTCAGTGAGGATGGAGAGCTCTACACATGGGGAGAAGGAGACTTTGGGAGATTAGGTAACACCTGGCTGGCTGCTAGCTCCCCATAGCATGCGTTCAGTCACCTATAGTTACCAGATACACTGACCATGAACAACACTGAAGGCTATATTGATACAGTATACATGTTGACATGCTGACATGTTAAATTCCCTGTACTGACAGTGTATTTTATGCATGTGCGCAGGTCATGGTGACAGCAACAGTAGAAACATTCCTACTCTGGTGAAAGACATCAGCAATGTGGGCGAGGTGTCATGTGGGAGCTCACACACCATCGCTCTGTCTAAAGACGGCCGCACAGTGTGGTCCTTCGGGGGAGGGGACAACGGTGAGTGGAGTCACAAGTCCTCATTCCAAGACTATTCATGTGTATTAATAAGCTGTGCTGATGCAACCAACATGCGTGTCAAGATTTGATAAAATGATCATTCTCTAATATTTCGTACTGAAGGGAACTACCATTCAAACACACCCTCTCGGAACTTCTAACTCTAACATCTGATACTGTGCCAGAACTCAAAGTACTGGATGTGCTCCTGTCTGCTGCAGGGAAACTGGGTCATGGTGATACAAACCGTGTGTACAAGCCCAAAGTGGTGGAGGCCTTGCAGGGCATGTTCATCAGGAAGGTCTGTGCTGGAAGCCAATCCTCCCTTGCTCTGACTTCCACAGGACAGGTATGGCCTCATTTCACAACGGCCCTCCTGCCAGCAGTGCGTGAGAAGGGGTAGGGTATTGGGGGAGAGGCTAGGACCACTGGTGGAATTTCTCAAGTCGGTGTTTGTGTTTGTGTGTAAGAAGGAAGTTGATAGTGATTTATTGTAGATAAATGTTGTATATACATACCTTTTAGCTGTGTTTAGAGCACGTTGACATGACAGCTTTTAGACTGTAACTTTTGTGCACTCCTTAAAAAGAGCCCCATTCGCAAACAAGTACTTTCTGCCTTCGAAGCCTGTTTAGGATGTATTGCCTTACTGTGTGTGTGTCTGTGTGTGTGTGCGTGCGTGTTTGTGTGTGTGTATGTGTGAGTGTGCGTACGTGCGTGTGTGTGTGTGTGTCAGGTGTACGCGTGGGGCTGTGGGGCCTGTCTTGGCTGCGGCTCCTCTGAAGCCACAGCACTTCGACCAAAGCTGATCGAGGAGCTGGCTACCACCAGAGTGGTGGACATCTCCATAGGGGACAGCCACTGCTTGGCTCTTTCACACGGTAAAGAGAGCAGGATTCATCTCAAAAGTAGCCATATCACTCATCAGAAAGGTGGCTAAATGATTGATTACAAGGTAACCAGGATATTCAATCACAAAGGTAGTCATAACATTCATCCTAACATTCACCATCCATAGAGTTATCCATGATATTCATCCATAAGGTAGCAATATTTATGATAAAGGTGGCTAAAGCATCCATCATAAAAGTAGCCATGCCTTTCATTAGAATGGTAGCCATACAATTAATTCTAATAAGGTAGCCATGACATTCAACTTAGAAGGTAACCAGTATTCATCAAAAGGTAACAACCATCGCACCGGCCAATGATACATCAGGAAGAATACAAATAGGGGAGAATCAAATTTCAAGTTGCAAACCTCAATGAATTACATCTCTTCCTTTTTACTTGGCTTTGTCATAATTGAAACATGACTGTTGACCTGCTCTTCTTAACTCTACTTACATCTAAGCATATGCTTGCTGTTTAAAAGCCTTTTTTTGGACTTGGTGCCATTTGCCAAATACAAATAGTTGTAATCTTACACATACTTGCTCTGTCACCACCCTAGTACAAATGTAGTTCTGCAGGCACACAAACTCATGTTTGTAAAGCAGGTGCTGTCATTGTGTGGACAGAGTTGTCACAAATGACATCATTACATTTGCATGGGACTAATTTGAGAGTAATGTGTATCTTTTTTGCCTTCAGTACTGAACAAATAATGGCAGAGTGAACTTGGTGGCACTCAGTTTCACTACTATGTTAGCAAAGACTACAAAATGCAAATATAGACTCATTGTAGTCCATGAAATATTTGTTTTCAATATATTTTAGAAACTTTGTTTGTATTTTTACAAAGAACGCCATACAGCCCTTTTTTTACTTCCAATTAATCCACGTGAATTCATTCATTCATCAAACTGTACTGTACATTAAAATAGCGTCATCATTCTTTTTCACAATTGAAATGTGTCCTATGTTGCCAGATAATGAGGTGTACGCTTGGGGCAACAACTCCATGGGCCAGTGTGGCCAGGGCAACTCCACAGGGCCCATCACCAAGCCAAAGAAGGTGGTGGGTTTGGATGGGGTGGCCATTCAGCAGATCTCAGCTGGCACGTCCCACAGCCTGGCATGGACAGCACTGCCTAGGGACAGGTCAGTAGCACCAGGACTTTGCACTCCACCACCTTTGTCTGAGGGTCGTCCAGGGGGACGTTTTCACCCACACTCTTATGTCACAACCCCGGGCCTCTATGTGTGTTATGTAATGTCAGAGGTTGGGTAATCTCTCTCTCGCTCTCTCGCTATCTCCCTTTTTTTTTTTTCTTTGGGTGTTGTTGAATTTTTGTGTCAAGTTCATGGCCATCATACACATATCATATGATATAATGAGTTCAATAAGTACATCCAAGAATTTCTTCAAGGATAAGGACATATATATATATATTCACATATATATATAGATATATATATTCACATATATCTATCGAGATATATTCATATATCTCGATATATATATATATATAGATATATGAATATATATCTATATATATATGAATATATATGTATATAGATATATGTATATATATGTATATCTATATCTATAGATAGATATAGATCTATATATATCTATCTATGGATATCTATATCGATATATAGATATATATCTATATCTATATGAATATATATATATCTATCTATCGATATCTATATCGATAGATAGATATAGAGATATATATTCAATGCTAATAAAGATACGGTCATGTCTCAAATATCAAAGTCAGTGAAATGGTCTTCCTGATCTCTGTTTCCTTTCTGTTGACAGGCAAGTGGTGGCTTGGCACAGGCCCTACTGTGTGGACCTGGAGGAAAGTACTTTTTCCCACCTGCGCTCGTTCCTGGAGCGCTACTGCGATGGTATCAATAGTGAGGTGCCCCCCCTGCCCTTCCCCTCCTCCAGGTGAGCCAGCCGTCTGAGTTTGTCCGTTCACTTTACAGCTGCTGTCAATCGCACAACTCTGTCCCTTGGTATGTTTTACACATCCCTTGTTCATGATTACAATTTCAGTAATTCAGGTTAATCCGTTTCTCAGGGAGCATCACAACTTCCTCAAACTCTGCCTTCGGTTGTTGTCCAATCACCTGGCCTTGGCTTTGGCCGGGGGTGTGGCCACCAGTATCCTGGGGCGACAGGCCCGTCCCCTTCGTAACCTGCTCTTCAGACTGATGGACTCCTCTGTGCCTGATGAGATTCAAGAGGTTAGTGTCAGCTGATGAACCAAGACTCAAAAATCCCACGCCGTCTGGAAGCTCCACATGTGAACTTTATGACGCCAAAGCTAGCCTACCTTGGAGACCTGAAACAAGTGCTTCATGTGTATAAATAGATTTGTAATTTGATGTTCACTAATTGAATTCAAACCTCTTTCCTACTTCTGTTCCGCCTAAAGTCCAGTTTGGCACTTCTAACCTCACAAGTTACTAGTGAATAGGAATCTACAGATCTGCCCGGCTGCCCCTCATGTAAACATATGTCCTTGTCCCAGCTAGCCAGACCCTTGATTGTGTGCATCCTTGATTTACCAGGCTGTGATTGAGACCCTGTCAGTGGGGGCCACCATGCTGCTACCTCCTCTGAGAGAGCGCATGGAGCTGCTCCACTCTCTGCTGCCCCAAGGCCCCGACAGATGGGAGAGCCTTTCCAAAGGACAGGTACAATATGTCACCTCGCAGCCAGAGCTTTACTGCCTGCTACTTCTGTTAGCTAGCATGCTAGTGATGAATGCTGGGATAACAATGCAATGTACATTAATTTAATCCCGATTACAAATAAATGTATGTATTACTTAGATAATAGGTAACGTGTAGATAATAATAGATATAGATGGATGATATTGTAGATACATTTCATGTGTGTAAGACTAGGTGGTAAAATGTGGCTGTGATCCATAAAAATGCTTTTAGTGACCCTGTTAGCTGTAGCCTCTGGAACCTGCAGTAGGACTGACAGCACTTTGTGTTTGTCTGACATGGTGGCTGTGTCTCCAGAGAATGCAGCTGGACATCATCTTAACCAGCCTACAGGACCATACACATGTGGCCTCATTGCTAGGCTACAGCTCACCCCCCGACGCCCCTGAGGGCCTCTCCTCTGCGGGCCTCAGTTTCGGCCTCCCCACTGACCCTTCCTATGGCTCCCCTGGCAGCCACCCCGACACCCACCTGGCTGAGATCCTCATGAAGACTCTGCTGAGAAACCTGGGCTTCTACACTGTGAGTTCACAGCCCACAGACACGGCCCAGCTGCATCGCTTTGTTACCCCATTCACATACCTTTTGTTTCCTATTATAACACCGTTTGTCACCCGTTCATCAAGCCATTGTTACCCATTTATAACATCCTTTTCCTACGGATTCAAATCCCCTTTTCACACCAACCGTGAAACACATGCTAGCCATTGTCACACCTACTTATCATGAATTCTGATCACGAAGCTAGTGACCGCTGCAATGTGCCGCAAATTCCTTTTAGTGACCTTGTCACTTCCCCCCCCCCAGTTGTTACCAGCAATACTAATGTTACACAGTGGTGTCTGCATACACAGCAGGCAGGATCAATGTCATCTTATTCTCTATACTTCCTGTAGTTCAATGATAAATACTGACCGCAGGTCCTTTAAGTGTACCCCAGGACCTCTGTGCCTCTCCAAGCCAAGGTCTTTAAAGAAGTCAGCATGTGCAGCAGCCTTAGTACTCGGCCTCTCCCCTGAGGCTGGAGGCTGGAGACACCACAGTCAGCAGCAGCACAGACAAGCAGGAGACATCCAGAATGACTTGCCTGGGTCTTAGCTGGCTCTCCACTCCTGGCCCAGTGTCTCACATAGACTCACGTCACCATTCTCCCTGCAGAGACCAACTCACACATTTACACAGCAATAGAGAATCTAGGATATTCCTAAAATGGAATACATAAACGTTATGTAAATGAACGAGGCTCATCCACTTTAAATATATAATGCTGATAATGGGCTTCACGGCTGTATGATACGTGGGACAAACTGATGAGGGATTGCTTCATGGTCAGTCTGTGATTCTTCCCTTCTGTATTCTTCCTCCACGATTCAAGACTGGATGTCCGTGTCTGTCTGCGTGACTGTATGTGTTTGTGTGTCTGTCTGTGTGACTGTGTGTGTTTGTGTGTCTGTCTGTGTGAGTGTCTGTGTGTGTGTGTGTGTGTGTGTGTGTGTGTCTGTCTGTCTGTCTGTCTGTCTGTCTGTCTGTCTGTCTGTCTGTCTGTCTGTCTGTCTGTCTGTCTGTCTGTGTGTGGGTGTGTGTGTGTGTGTGTGTCTGTATGTCTGTGTGTTTCTCTCTGTCTGTATGTGTGTTTCTGTCTGTCTGTATGTGTGTGTTTTATCGGGATGTGTTTTTGCACCTTCCAGGATCAGGCGTTTGGTGAGCTGGAGAAGAATAGTGACAAGCTGCTGCAGGGGACGTCCTCGTCAGACAGCTGCCAGCCCGCCCACCTGCACGAGCTACTCTGCTCCCTGCAGAAACAGCTGCTGGCTTACTGCCACATCAACTGTGTCACAGAGGTACACACTCGCATACTGATAGAAGCATACATGGATTTTCAGTTTTTTTTGCGTCATATTTTATTTGTTAAATGAGATTGAATTAAGATGTGTGAAAGTGTTAATTATGAAAATGTATTTTATATTACTTCATATTTGTTTTAGATTGCTGGTTTGGTTTACATCTATTATATTATGTGCCATCATAGTAGCACTGTTTTAACACATTACTTACATTAAACAGTGTAGTTACTCTTCTGGCAGTGTTGAATGCAAGCTTTTCATTGGCCCTTCTCTTCTTATGTGATGTGTTGCTCCTCCCCCCTCAGAACTCCAGCAGCGTGGCTCTTCTTCACAAGCACCTGCAGCTGCTGCTGCCTCACGCCACCGACATCTTCTGCCGCTCTTCCACTCTGCTAAAGGAGAGCTCCTGGAATGGCAGCGTCAGGGAGAAGCTCCGAGGTCGGTCAGGGCTTCCTCATCCCTCTCCTGCTAACGCTGACCTGTCCTCCCTTTGGGCTTACTCACTTGTCTGCGTCCTTTCGTGTCTTCTCTCCCACTCTGTGTTTCTGCAGTTCTTTCTGTCCCCCCTCAGTTTAGTCTGGTACCACTCCTGTTCCAATTCTAACCCTGGCTATCAGTCACATGAGAATTCAATCATTGGATTTAAGAGCAAGCCCATAAATCATGACACGCCCGTGTCATCAATCTGCCCTCCAATAACGATCCAATTCACATCACCCATCACATCTACATCACTAAAACAGGGCCACAAACAGTACTACCATTGTTCAATAACCCCTCCTTCTCCCCCCGGCTGTCTCCAGATGTGATCTACGTGTCCGCGGCAGGCAGCATGCTATGTCAGATCATCAACTCCTTGCTGTTGCTGCCTGTGTCCGTGGCCCGGCCCCTGCTGGGCTACCTGCTGGACCTGTTGCCCCCCCTTGACCTTCTCAACAGGCTGCTGCCTGCAGCCACCCCCCTGGAGGACCAGGAGCTGCAGTGGCCCCTGCATGGTAAGAAACCAGACATCATGTGACGACACGTCATGTGACCCAGGGCACCTGAGATACTGATCTAGGAGGCACTTAGCTACATGCTAAACTAAGGAGCTATGCTTTCAGCTTGCTCAGTCTCTTTTCTCCTTATTCCTATTTCTTTTCGAAATAAGATTATGAATCTGGAAAAGTTGCAACTGAATATACTGTAGCTAAATATATCTATGGTGGAGAAAGAACTTAAGTAACAATGTTATGTTAGAAATGGCTTATCATTTTTTACTCAAGGGGTCCAGTCCAACACCCTTGATTGGAAGCATATAGCTTTACCCAGGCTATTTTCTCACTCTCTGTGCTTCAACACTGAGCCCCACATGACCCTTCTGCTTGTGCCTCAGGCACCCCAGACTTTGTGGACCCTGCGGCAGGCGTGCCCCTGGCCCAGCCTGCCCAATCCTGGGTGTGGCTAGTGGATCTGGAGCGTACGGCCGCCCTGCTAGTGGGTCGCTGCCTGGGGGGCATGCTGCAAGGAGCCCCCACCTCCCTGGAGGAGCAGGACACCGCCTACTGGCTCAAGACCCCCCTCTTCAGCAACGGCCTGGAGATGGACATCCCCCATCTAGGTACAGAGATGCTGTGTTTAGAGCTTCCACACAGCGGCAGAATGGCTTCTCACTGTACAATGTAACGCTGTAACGCAATGTAACATAGCCTAACCTCTATACGCTGTATAGAGGTTAGGCTATGTTTAATCCCTGTTACCCCTGTAAGGAGATCATTCATGGTACACAGGTGTAGATAGGTTAGTATTCTGCTTTGCATGTACGATTTGCTGATATCAGTGTCTTTGTCTATGCTACTCAGACAACTGCATCAGCTCGCTGCTGGAAGTGGCCCTTTCTGGTAACGAGGAGCAGAAACCTTTTGATTGCACTCTGAGACCCGACATGAGCGTCCTTGTCGACCTGGCTCTGGGCTCCACCAAAGAACCCACCAACAGCCTCTGGATCAACATGCAGGACTACGCTGTCAGCAAAGGTCTGTGGGAGTTCAAACATAATCCACTGATTGGACTTCAACTCATAAAGGACTAATAGGATTATGTCTGCATTATCTTGTCTTGTCTTTTATTGGTCTGAGCTGCTGAAAAATCCAATGCATCCTCATTGTTTTCCTGTTTATGTTTGTGTGTCTAGATTGGGACAATGCTTCTCTCAGCAATGAGTCCCTGTTGGACACAGTGTCCAGGTTTGTTCTGGCTGCTCTGCTCAAGCACACAGGGCTGCTAGGACAAGCCTGTGGAGAGGGCAGGTACAGGAATGCTACTGCTGCACACTCACAAACAACCCCACACATATCCACTCGTACAGACCTCCACTTTGGCACGTCTTTACTAATACATTCATATAAGTATTCATTTATACACTCACAGAACTTGTTTTATAGTATAGACCTGTTGTGAATTGTCATTGTGAAGCCCTGGTTGTTGGGTTGAAAGTGTTCTCAAACTTTCCAGGTGGAGAAGAGAGTCTGATTGTGGGCCTGTGTATGTTCTCTCCACCAGGTACCAGCCCTGCAAGACCCTGGCTGAGGTCTACAGGAGTGTGTACAAGGTGCGGAATCGCCTGCTGGCCTGCAAGAACATGGAGCTGTTCCAGATCCGCTCCTCCTCACGAGAGAGACGGGTGAGTCAGCATCTACAGCCTTAACCCCTAATTATAGCGACCTAGTATGTGTTGTATAGCTACTGTAGCATGAATAATTACATCGCATTTAGGCTTAACATACAAGGGGGGGGAATTATAATGGAAAAAGTGTAGTAGCAACTGGTCAGCAGGTTTACCCCCTGGTGTTGGAGTGCAGTGCATGGGTGTTGTCTGGGAGACAGAGGGGAGGAGGTCCTGTCATCCCTGCTTGCAATAAAAAGGTTCTCCTTCTCCACCTATAGATTTCTGACAATCAAGACTCCCTGGAGATGGACCCCCAGGAGCACTCGTTCACGCGGACCATCGACGAGGAGGCAGAGCTGGAGGAGCGGGCAGACCGGGAGAGGGAGGAGGGGCATCAGGAGCAGGACGAGGAGGAGGAGGAGAGGGAGCACGAGGTCATGACTGCTGGAAGTGAGTAGACTCTTACTGAACCTGAGGGAAACATCATATGTGCATTGTCTTTTCTTTTTGTTTTTTTTGTAGTTTTTTTTACAAAGCATTTTTGTGCATTGATGATTATAAAGGAATTTTTTTCAACATTGGAATGTCGTTCGACTGCCACTTTTTGGTGAACTTGTGTGAACTGCACATGGAGTGAATGTGTTGACTTTAAGCAACTGCTTGGGATTAACAGCATGATTTTATCTCTGAATAAATACAACTTTATTTATTATTACCTGAATAAATAAAACTTTATTTGTTCAGAGCAATCCTAACGATTTCAGGAGCATAAGGGCAGAAAGCAGACTTCATACTCCCACAAAAAATAGACATGTTTTTTTGCAATAATTAACTGGATGTATAAAAAGGTAAACAAATGCCCAGCTTTGGCCTCAGCTGTCACCACTGTGTGACCCTGATGGCACAGCTGCAACGTGAGAACAGAGCTCTCAGTCTGTGCTGCACCATGTCAGGCTGCATTGCTGTATTTGTTGAGACTTGCAGGATGTGTCATCATCTTTCTGGGAAGCGCAGGAGGGGAGTCAATCTGAACTAACTCTCCCTGTTCATCGTGTATTCGGACTTCACACCTTAACAGAACGGTAGAAGCTGTCTTGAAGTAGACAGTCCTCTTGTTTGAAAGCAAAATGGATACTTACCTTGAACTTTAAAATATTAAGTAGAAATGGTAATTGTGCACTATGCAATATTTGTGTACTGCATATCTGTTGAAAAATGATTTTCACCTGGCAAACAGTATTTGCAGATTTGAAGGAATTGAATAGAAGTGGTACTAGCAAGACTTCCTCAAAAACAAACCAGCTCTCAGAACTGCACAGGCTGTGCCAGGGCACATGCTGTTAGCTGATCGCTTCACATTGGGCCAAATGTACAGATACATGAACTAGTTGGGCACACATTGTGGCTGCAGCTTCTTCTAACTCGGCCGCCCCTGTGTTTGTCTGTCTATGCATCTCTCTCTTTCTCTGTGTCGCGACCACGGCACACAGAAATCTTTCAATGTTTCCTCTCAGCGCGGGAGGCAGCGCGGAGCCGTGAGCGGGAGCGGGCCAGCAGCAGCACCGGCCTGGGCCTCAGCTCCACCCCCCGCAGCGGCGGCAGCGGAGGAGGAGGAGGAGCGAGCAGCGCCGGTGGAGGAGGAGGAGGTGGAGAGGAGGAGCCCACACCTTTGCTGGAGGAGAGGAGGGACAGCACAGGGCTGCCTGAGGGCCAGGATCTGTACACAGCAGCCTGCAACTCTGTGATCCACCGCTGTGCTCTTCTGGTGCTGGGGGTCAGCCCTGTGCTGGGGGAGCTGGGCAAGCAGAGCCAGGAGGAAGGAGGCACCCAGACCGCTGGACCTGGGGCGGGCCAGGAGGGGGGGGGCTTTATGACCAGGTAAAGACAACATGACCTTTACAGGTGGGAATACAAGTAGAACTATTACTGCAGGACTAATAGAACACACGATGCATTAGCAACCCCTAGCCACAGGGAGAACTGGAAAGATTCCCCCTAATCATATCGTTTCCAAAATGACAGGAGAAAAAAGGGTTGCTGATGCCAGGGAAGCCAGTTCCCCTGCAGCGTTTGACCTACTTCAACAAGTTTGATCTTGAACACTGACCTAATTTTGCAACCTCGTTTAGGAATCCTAAAGTTGAAATGTCGTTACTTCTCTCAGATTATCACTCTGTCTTGTGATTAGTGTGGAATCGTTCAAACAGTACGAGGAGTGATAAACTTGTTAGCTGCCCGGTTAATGTTGCTATGATAAAGCATGACTCTGTAATATAGCAAACAAGATGACAGTTCTAATGAAATTGCATAGAAGGCGGAACTTTGTAATGCTATTTGTAGGAGTTAATGACACTAACGATTATGAGTGTGCGTGCGTGTGTGTGTGTGCACTCTCACAGGAGTGAGAGCCTGAGCACAGAGAGCCATTCTGTCCAGACCAGCACCAGCTACAGACTGATGAAGTCCAGGAGTGAGTCAGACTTGTCCCAGCCTGAGTCTGATGAGGAGGGCTATGCCCTGGTGAGGAAGCACACGGCTCTTTCCCCTCACATGACACTAGAGTCCTGCAAGGCAACAGACATCATATCTCTACCTGCCTCTATGTCTCTCTACTGGCTCTATTTATACTATCCCCTTCAATCACACACACACATTTTCCCTTCAGTCTCTCTGTCTCCTTTTATCTTTTCCACACCTTATGTAATTTGCTCTATCTCTCCCATTCTCACTTTCTCTATCAGATGTTTGTCTTTTTTCTTATCTCTCTTGCACTCTCTCTTGCTCTCTCTCTCTCTCTCTCTCTCTCTCTTTCTCTCTTGCTCTCTCTCTATCGTATCTCATATCTCATGTCCTCTAGGTGAACTCTGCCTCCTTCCCATTCTCTCTCACCACTTTGTGATTTTCCGTTTATGAAAGTCATACCATACCCTCATGCCAATGTTCCTTGACGTGGTTATTAATATGCGACTGCTTGTCGTTTTCAGAGCGGCAGAAGAAATGTTGACCTCGACTTGGCCTTCTCTCATAAAAAGCGAGGTAAACAACTTTCATAACTTATCCCAAATGGCCTACAACATAAAAAATGGCAAAAAAACGGTTTCTTTTGGATATATATGTTACTCTTTATAGACCTCTGCATGTAAAAACATGATTGAAATCTGTCTCTTTGTCTTCTGATTTCTGTGCTGGATAAAGTGTATTTGCTCCTCATGGGCCAGTTGAGCCCTAAAAGCAAGAGGAGCTCCAAGCAAGTACACGATGGCATGTTTATTCCTGTCTTGTCAGAGCCAGTTCACATCCTCACCTGGGAAATATCCCTAATCATCTCCTTCACTCAACTATGGCCTGGCCATATAGGTTCCTCATGAAGCGTTGAGGCGCTGATCAAATACCCCAACATTTACACTGTATAACAGCGGCAACTTGTACAATTCTTATCATGATAATCTAACCTAATTTTACCCGAACTCATAGAAGGGATTTGAGCAGCAGTTGGGCAAATGTGACTTTTCATTCCGAACGAATCCTCCTTCGAACAGACATCCATGCATCTTAATATATTTTCCGTTTGGAATGTCAGCGGTCATTATTGCACAGCTATGCTTTGAAATAAAATTGGTTTGCATCGCCCCACAGGTTTCAGTAGTTGGCCAATTAGCAACCCAGCGACAGCAATGCGGAAATGCCAGCCTTGTTACCTTAACATGTGGCTGCTTTAGCTGCTCTTCATTTCAGTCCACTGTACAGCTTCTTTCCTTCTCATTTGATCGAAGAAATACCCACATCATAGATATACATCTATATATTTAAGGATATCTTGTAGTTTCCATGGCTGAGTAAAGCTCATGGCATGAAGAATCAGAATGAGGCGCTGAATGAGAAAGTATTGTATTTCAAACCTCTTTGTTTAAACCTTTGATTAACCATGTACTTTTCACTAACCAATAGAACCACATATTAGTGGGAATTTAATTATTTTAATCACCAGTTAAAAACTCCTTTACATATTTGATCTGAAAAGCTGCGTGGCCTCTTCTGTCTGCTCTTTCTTTCCTCCACACTATCTTCCCTTCATTCCTCCTCTCCTCACCCCTCCTCTCCTCACTCTTCCTCCCTCTTCTCCTCCCCCCTCTCCATCTTCTCCTCCCTCCTCTCCTCTCCTCCTCCCTCCTCTCCTCAGGCTTACTCCATAGCTCTCCAGACTCCTTGGCTGACTCGTGGTTCCGTGCCAAGCACAGCCGCCAGCGCCGCTACAGTTCTGCCTACGATGAGTCAGACCTGGACTTGAGCCACTCGCTTGGTGTTCACGCGCTTATCGACAACATTGTCAGCTTCGTGAGCGGTGACGTGGGCAACGCCCCGGCTTTCAAGGAGCCAGAGGAGAGCATGTCCACCAGCCCGCAGGCCACCATCCTGGCCATGGAGCAACAGCAGAACCGGGCTGAGGTAGGAGCCACAGGAGGATAAGCAGGAAGAGACAGGAGCTTTAGGGAGTTCTGAAGAGAAATGTTCAAATACCACCTTTTCAAGACAACATTTTCAGAGTCACCTTTGAGTTTCCCTGTTTTTACCCATAAAATTCTCAGACATTTTACATAATTCTATTGCTCAAGCGTATTCTCTCCTTTTGCGATCATTATTTCTTTGTTTATAACTTGCGTTTGTTTGCTTCCCCAGTTGCGTCTGGAGGCCCTCCACCAGATCGTGGTTCTAATCTCAGGCATGGAGGAGAAAAGCAGTCAGACGGCAGGTGCTGCTCGACCCAGCGCCGCCTTCCAGTCCTCCTCCCTCCTCACCTCCGTCAGGCTGCAGTTCCTGGCGGGCTGCTTTGGCCTGGGCACTGTGGCCACCGGGGGACTAAAGGGAGAGAACGTCCAGCTACACCACTATCAGGTACCTCACATGGCTGCCACACATCCAGGATGGGTATGGAGGCCATAGCATTTTGAGACGATTCAGTTCTCTCACCGGTTTGTTTTTGTACATATGTGAAATCGAAACAGAAAAACTCAACTAAGCAATACTTGTTTTAAATTATAGATCTCATTCCTTAATCCTCCCGTTTTTCTTTGTATAGACTTAGGTGTATGATATTTTGAATAATACTTACTGCATTCTACAACTACTTTGATCCAGGACTGTGTGAAGGCAGCTAAAAGAAGTCTCCAGATGGACATTCAGTCTGCTGTGCACAAAATCTACCAGCAGCTGTCCATCACCCTTGAAAGAGCCCTGCAGGCCAACAAACATCACATTGGTAACACACAAGCTATTATCTAAAAATGCTGAAATTAGATTTTTAACTTTATAGTTTTCAATGTTGTATCTAAGTTATTGAAACACCTCAAATCCACCTAGAGAATGAACAGTTGATGCTGTTGAGAGAGTGTCCTTTTAATTGTCTGCTGTTGTCCCTGGTCTGCGCTCGACTTCCCAGAGGCCCAGCAGCGCCTCCTCCTGGTCACAGTGTTCGCCCTCAGCGTGCGCTACCAGCCAGTGGACGTGTCCCTGGCCATCTCCAGTGGGCTTCTCAGCGTGCTGTCCCAACTGTGTGGCACAGACACCATGCTGGGACAGCCTCTTCAGCTGCTGCACAAGCCTGGAGTCTCCCAGCTCAGCACCGCCCTCAAGGTGGCCTCCACACGCCTGCTGCAGATCCTGGCCATCAGCACTGGGTAAGGCCAGAATGTGGGGTGAGGTGGTGGTGGTGGGGTGGGGGGGATTATTCATTGATTTCTGGGTCAGCTGCTACCCTAGCAACAAGCAGAAGTCGAAAACATGTATTCCCTCCCCACATTGCATGATTTGAATGTTCAGCGAGGATAATCCCAACATCCTCATTACCACACACATGAACATTCTCACACACACATACACACACACACAGACTGACTCCCCCACCGCCTTTCCTCCTCAGCACGTATGCTGACCAGCTGAGTCCCAAGGTGGTGCAGTCTCTGCTGGAGCTGCTGTGTAGCCAGCTGAAGAACCTGCTGGCCCAGGCTGGCGTCAGCCTGCTGTCCCCTGCCCAGGAGGGGGATGACAAGTCAGAGGATGGAGCCGACTCTGAGAAGAAAGACTTCAAAGGTAACGGACCAGCGTCAGGCTGCTGAGAGACTTGGAGGCTGATTTACTAGACAGAACATGTAGTTCTGTGTCAATCTGTGTAGCTGGATTAGGATCCCAACGTTTTTAGGAAAAAAGAATAAAGATAGTTTGGTAACCTGGACCGTGTGTTTTTGTTTCCTGTTTTTTCCAGCCCTCCTTCGTAAACAGCACACGGCAGAGCTCCACCTTGGAGACTTCCTGGTCTTCCTGAGGAGGGTGGTGTCCTCCAAGGCCATCCAGTCGAAAATGGCCTCGCCCAAATGGACTGAGGTGCTGCTTAACATCGCAGCCCAGAAATGCTGTTCAGGTAGCAGCATCATTTAATATCCTAAATATATTAGACCTGTTATGTTTTGTAGAGATAAATTAAGGTATAATGGTAGAAGGAATAAATGTATGAAGTCAACCAAAGATAATATAAATGCGACCTAAAATGTTCCCTTGTCTCAAAGGCAAAATGTACAATTTGTTACATGTTTTCCATAGATAGTTGTCCAGTATTTATCCATTGTCCTTCGTGTAAGATATGAAGGCCCCTGACATGCGATTGTTGTCTTGTCTCCAGGAGTTCCTCTGGTGGGGAACCTGAGGACTCGTCTGCTGGCCCTCCATGTCCTGGAGGCCATCCTGCCTGCCTGTGAGGCCAACGTGGAAGATGACCAAATCACTCAGGTATGATGGTGTTACACAGGTTCTGGACACTCATGCTCAATTCTGGACAAGTAGTCAACTAATGCTATGTGTGGTTATGTGTGCTTGTGTGTGGGTGTTTGTTTCCAGGTGGTGGAGCGTCTGTTCTCCTTGTTGTCAGACTGCATGTGGGAGGCCCCTATCGCCCAGGCCAAGCACACCATCCACATCAAAGAGAAAGAGCAGGAGTTGAAGCTGCAGGTGAGGATCTCTCCCTGTTTCATCTCGTCTCGTGGTGGCTGGGTTTCATCTTCAGCTATATCACGTGGAAGCTCTTTCCACTGTTCTCCGTTACTCTGATGCAATAGGTTAGGCGAGTGATTGACGCGTGTGATCCACAGGGAGATGTGGAGGAGGAGGATGAGAACCTCCCCATCCAGGAGGTGTCGTTTGACCCGGAGAAGGCCCAGTGCTGCGTGGTGGAGAACGGCCAGGGCCTGACCCACGGCAGCGGGGGGAAGGGCTACGGCCTGGCGTCCACTGGCATCTCCTCAGGCTGCTACCAGTGGAAGGTACTGAGCCCACCATGTTTCTATGGTGACCAACACTGTCATGCTCTACTGAGGTAGAAGATCAAGATCTGCTGTACAACATTTGCAACCAGCAAAATATCCCTGTGTACAGCAATGGTCCTCGCCCTTTAACAAGTGTTTCTTAAAACAAAACAACATTGAATTATCACTTGTTTACACACCTTTCACAGATCCAGTAGGCCTGGATAAGTGTTCTGTACACAACAAGGTGGACATTAGAAAAGGGCAAGGGGCAGATTTATCCTGTGGACTGTGTCAGGCTGTGCACAAAGCTACATCAAATTAGAATAATATGAGCAACAGTGAGGAATGGAATGCTGCCCTTGTTGTCTAATGCCTCCTTTCACAACTTGGTGACAGAAAGCCATGATTTGCCAAATGGGTCAGAGGAGTATGAGGTTATGCCCTTGTGTGTTCATCAAGGCTGATGTTCCCCTCACTGTACCTGCTCTTTAACAGTTGGTCTAGCATAGTTGGGAGAGTGTTGGATTGATCAACATCAACATAACCAAAGCATGTATCGGATGAAATAGGTAAAAAGTCATACCAATGACCATGTCTTTTCTTACAGTTTTACATTGTGAAAGAGAACCGGGGCAACGAGGGCACATGTGTGGGCGTGTCCCGCTGGCCTGTGCATGACTTCAACCACCGCACCACCTCAGACATGTGGCTGTACCGCGCCTACAGTGGCAACCTGTACCACAATGGAGAGCAAACACTCACGCTCAGCAGCTTCACACAGGGAGACTTCATCACCTGCGTCCTGGACATGGAGGCCAGGACCATCTCCTTTGGCAAGAACGGAGAGGTGAGCGGAGAGAGAACAGACTTGAACTTGGTTTGGTGTTGTGACACCTCCTAGCTTGCCTATCACACATCGTAAAGACAATAGTTTACCTCTTTATTTATTTATTTTTTGCTTGTTCGAGGTTGTGGATTTTAAAAACCTTTTTTATGTATTTTTTGAAACAATGGGTTAACAACAAAACATCCTGATCCATTTTTATTGATCCATCATGAAGATAGATGTTAGAACCAACCCCACCCTGTAGAATCCTTCCGTAATCGTTTGGAGGACCTTTTTTTCTGACATTTCTTCTGAGCCACAGGCAGGTGTAGCAGAAAGCCTGGTCATTACAGCCTGCTCTCAGATCGATGGCAATCTCTCTCCCCAGCTTCTCTATTCTGGAGACACACTTGTCAAGTCCTCCCTGTGATCCATCTCTGTCAGTAGGGGTTTCATGGCTTCAGATAATAAGTCAACAGTAAACGCACACACTCCTAAACCTAAAGCTCAGGAACACATGCTGCATGATAAATGTCTGTTGGACTTTTGATAGTCTACGTTCTCAAGCACCTAGGAGAGGCTACTCAAAATGCTCGTTATTCGCATATGTCTCCGTGAGGTTTGACTGTTCCTAGTCCTCCCACACGCACACCCACACACAAACTCCCGCACAAAGTCTGATCGTGATGGTCTTTGATCGATGTACTAGAGCTTGTGATTGGTGTTTTCTACAGGAACCAAAATTGGCATTTGAAGACGTAGATGCCTCCGAGCTGTACCCCTGCGTCATGTTCTACAGCAGCAACCCAGGAGAGAAGGTAAGAGGACCATCCAGGCAGACGGATCAGTCTACAGTTGGAATGTAGACACACCTGCATGTGAATTTAAAACTGGGTGTGAATAATCATGTCTGTGACCGTTTTGGGTCACTCTTTTCTCAATGTGTCCGCTGTTTATAAAAAGATGAAGCCTCCCTGTGGTTATTTGTGTTATTGCAACAACTATTTCCTTTAAAGAACGGTGGTGTTGTGAAGACTTTAGATGCCGTGTTTTTTCTTCCTTCCTCCTCTTGTCTCACTGCACATGCTGTCCTTCCACAGGTGAAGATCTGTGACATGCAGATGAGGGGCACTCCCCGTGACCTCCTCCCAGGGGACCCCGTCTGCAGCCCAGTGGCCACCGTCCTGGCCGAGGCCACCACCCAGCTCATCCGCATCCTGCATCGCTCCGACCATTGGACCCACCGCATCAACAAGATCATGACGGAGCGCCTGCACAAGATCAAGCCCTGCTTCCGCGAGGCCTCCGCCGCCAGCGCCGCCGCCGGGGGCCAGAGGTTAAAGAAGAGCCGCTCAGTGCAGAGCCGCGAGGAGCACGATGCCACTCAGCGGGAGAACACATCGCACGACACTCCCGTCCGGGGTGGCGAGGAGGAGAGGGGACGGCACGGGCGGCAGCACGGCCTGGGGGAGCTCTCGGAGCAGCAGCTACGGACACTCTGCACTGAGGTTTGGCCGGTGCTGGCTGTGATCGGAGGGGCCGACGCCGGGCTGCGCGTGGGCGGCCGCTGCGTGCACAAGCAGACAGGACGCCATGCCACTCTGCTGGGCGTGGTCAAGGAGGGGAGCACGTCGGCCAAGGTCCAGTGGGACGAGGCAGAGATCACCATCAGGTACAGGAGAACTCAGGGAGATAGTTCAGAGAGATGGAAGGGAAGGAACAAGGTTACAGGGAGTGGGAAGTGGAAATTACAGTAGTAATAGTCGTCTATTGAAGCAGAAGTAGTATATTTTATGTAAAACCGATATTTGATCATGACGTATGTGGTGTGTGGGTACTTCCCTAAAACCTCTGACACATTTTTATTCGTTTCAATTGTGCAAAGTCATACATTTGGCTGAGGCCATTTTTAAAACATTCATATTTGTTTCCCCTGCTCAAGGTGCTGGTTGTATGTCATGGCTTGTTCTGAATATGACTGCTTGAACGAAATGCAGTGAGAGTTAGGGTGTTGAATGTAATCTGCTGGACTAACGTTGATCTAATGCACTGCTTTGCTCTGACCTTATTTCAACCCTTTGTCAGTCTTCCTGCCACAAACTCATCTTCATCATACATGATATCCTCCTGCTGATGCCCTCTGACCCTTTTCAGTTTCCTGATGTTCGCAATGCGTTTAGCCTTGATAGCTCATCCGTTTGGTTTACATTACTTTAAACATCCTCATCCATCCATCTCTCCCTCGACCGCTCCTCTGAACATGGTCTCTTCTTTTCCTCTCCTCCTGTCCTGTTCCCTCACTTTGTGTTCTCCTGTGTTTCTTTCTCACTCTGATCTTGATTAAAGCTTCCCAACTTTTTGGTCGCCTAGTGACACGCCGCTGTACAACCTGGAGCCGTGCGAGCCCCTGCCTTTTGACGTGGCTCGCTTCCGTGGCCTGACCGCCTCCCTCCTGCTGGACCTCACCTACCTGACCAGCATCCACGAGGACGCCGGCAAGCTGGGTGCCAGGCGCCACGACAAGAAGCACCGCGGCACCGGCGCTCACGAGATGGCCCCCACCGCCAGTGAAGACGCTGTTAGCAAGATGCCCGGCGAGGCGGAGGCGCACCATAAAGCAGAGCAGAAGGATGCTACCATTTCCGGGACGACCACGACCACTACTTCCGACCTCCGTGTGTCCCACAGCCTGGACGAGGTCAAAGCGCACGCCACCCCAAACTCCAAATCGGAGAGCGAGATCTCCTCTTACGCCTTGGACTCCCAGCAGCAGCAGCAGCAGCAGGCAGGGGAGCGAGGGGGAGGCACAGCGAGTTCAGACGCTGTCTTCCCTGCTCCGCAGACGCCGGCAGAAGGCAGCCGGAAGAGGGGCCATGAGCACGGCACGCGTAGCCACGAGCCGTCGCCCTCGTCGACCGGCGCCCCCCAGAGCGAGATCCAGGCTGTGCAGCTGTCCTACCTGTACCTGGGGGCCATGAAGACCCTGAGCGCCCTGCTCAGCTGCAGCAAGTACGCTGAGTTGCTGCTCATCCCCAAGGTAGGACTCTCACTCGCCTGCTAGTCACAGCCTCGTGTCTGGAGGCTGCTTTTGTAGACCCTTGTCTATCAAATGTATAGACATGCGTCAGTTGGTCAAGAGGGTGGAATGGAATTTGTGATAAATAAATTAACACCAGGAATGTTGCCTATATGTGTCAGATGTTAATAACGCCCAAACATGTTGATGTTGATTATGGTCAAGTTATTGATCAGGGGGGATGTTCTTCTCGACAGGTCCAACCAGAAGCTGCTCTGAGTGGTCACAACGCTGACCTCAACGCAGGCCCGGGTGGCGCCGCCTCGCCGGTGTGCCAGGAAGAGGTGGAGATGCGGGCGGCATTGCAGTTCCTCATGCGCCACATGGTGAAGCGGGCAGTGATGCGCTCGCCCATCAAGCGGGCGCTGGGACTGCTGGACCTGGAGAGGGCACAGGCCATGATCTACAAGCTGGTGGTGAACGGGTTACTGGAGGAGCCCAGCGCGGGCAAGACCAAGTCAGGTGAGCCTCCGCCTTGAGGTAGGGGAGGCCAGGCCTCCATGAAGGACTGGCTGCCCTCTGCTGGTCGCTTCTTTCTGATAAAGTGGAAGTCAGGTTTACTCTGAAATGAATCAAAAACATACTCGGCAATGCGTATGATGTACCCTGTGGTCTATTTAATTTAGGTTTAAAATAAGCTTTGAAATAGTGGCAGGATTACCAGTGCATCCAACCAAGTTTGCTTGCAGAATAGCACTGTAATGTGTGTTTGGACCCAAACTGACTGGTTCTACTGGTCCATATCCAGGTGTCAAGTCTGACCCAGAGTGTGAAGGGGAGGCAGAGAGTGGTGAGATGCTGGCCCAGACCCCGGTCACCACCAGTCCTTCTGCCTCTAGCACCACCTCCTTCATGAGCTCGTCTCTGGAGGACACCACCACTGCCACCACCCCAGTCACCGACACGGAGACGGTCCCCGCCTCCGAGTCACCCGGGGTCATGCCCCTGAGCCTGCTCAGGTATAGACAGGCACACACATCTACAAGCACACGCCTGCACACATTTACACACACGTCACAAGTCTGTATAAACACACATATACTCTTTCATTCCATACATGTGCAAATACAGGTTAACACGTACATCCAAATGACTTAATAATATACAGGAATAATAAATCTCTTTATTCAATCACAATAAAAGATGGGTAGGTGACATCACCATATTGCACTTGTTTGTGGTACAGGCAAATGTTCTCCAGCTACCCAACCACCACCTTGCTACCGACTCGCCGTGCTCAGACCCCCCCGGTCTCCTCTCTCCCCACCTCCCCCTCCGATGAGGTGGGCCGCAGACAGAGCCTTACCTCCCCTGACTCCCAGCCTTCCAGGCCGGCTAACAGGACAGGTATTTGTACGTACCAGCCTCACCGTGCACCTCTATACTATACCACACACGAACACATTTACCCCAAACATGAATCCCACATGAACTTGAAAATTGCATGCAATTATACTGTACATACTAGTTCTAACCATCTTGCATTGTCCTTCTCCAGCTCTGTCCGACCCCAGCAGCAGACTGTCTACTTCCCCTCCCCCTCCTGCTATCGCTGTGCCCCTGCTGGAGATGGGCTTCTCCCTGCGGCAGATCACCAAGGCTCTGGAGGCAACAGGTTAGCAGAGGATGACAATGGGAACAACAGGAAGAGTGGAGTAACAATGCAACAGCCTGCAAATAAGTAGCTTCTGACTTGACTTTTCTTGGCATGTAAGCAACCACGTGTCCATTTCCTAGGTGCCCGCGGCGAGGCAGACGCCCAGAACATCACGGTTCTGGCCATGTGGATGATAGAACACCCTGGTACTGAGGAGGATGAGGACCCCCACCCTGGAGGAGGAGGGTCAGACTCCTCCTCCTGCCCCGGAGCCTCTGGAGGAGGTGGTGGAGGAGGAGGAGGAGGGGGGAAGTCCCTGGAGAGGAGCTCCTACCTCCTCTCCCCAGGAGAGATCCCCAACGCTGACGCTGCTGAGATGGAGGAGGGCTTCAGTGAGAGGTAGAACACCATTTCAGAAGGAACATCCAGCTAAATATAAAAAGTTTCGCTTAATAGATATTAAATGTAGTTTTGGTTATTGGGTTGCTTTTGACCTATTTGAATTGGTATGTTGTCAATTTTGACCCATTGCAATTTTGGAAGGGGAAAATGTGTTCATTTAGTGTATGTTTGAAGTCCTGAGGGTCTGGACCAGGACAGTGCCTCTGCCTCCAGTGGTCCCGCTCCCAGGGGCCGCTCTGCAGTCAGTAGGAAACACCGCTTTGACCTGGCCGCTCGCACACTGCTGGCCCGTGCTGGTAAGCAACACACCTGGCGTGCAGAGTGTTCTGACTTGCTTACTCACTCACACTCTGCTTCACTTTCCTATTCAGTCGCACACACGCATTTACCCGCACACACGCACAGTTGCACACACACACTTAGTTGCACACACACACACACACACACGCATATATTCAAACTCCACTACACCTGGAAACTGGTATGACAAGCTTTCCCTCCTCTTGATCTCCTTCCTCCTCTCTCCTGTCTCGTCTCTGCTAGCCGGGCTGTACCGCTCTGTCCAGGCCCACAGGAGTCAGTCTCGGCGGGAAGGCTCCGGGCTGCAGCAGGACCCAGGGGCTCTGTACGACTTCAACCTGGATGAAGAGCTGGAGATGGACCTGGATGAGGAGACCATGGAGGCCATGTTTGGCCAGGACCTGGCCAGTGACACCGACATTCTGGGAATGTGGATCCCGGAGGTATTGGACTGGCCAACATGGGTGTGTTCGAGCGCAGCTAGGGGCGCTTTTCTACAGCTTAACCCCTCCCCTTTGATTCACTGTCTTACTCGCCACTAACGTACTGCTAATTTGGACCAAGCGTGCTGTGTGCCTTATCCACTAAAGGCAAGGGAGAAAGTCATTCTCGCTAACATACTAATGCACTCACTCAAAAACACTCATCCTTGGATAATGTGGAATGACTATAACCGCATCAAGTTTGCACGTTACCAGAATTGAATGAATGATTTGGGATTTCAGTGGGGGTTTGCAATCTTAAACCAGATAGTTGACATGTTCAGACTAAATGGGTAATCCTCGGCAACTATCGACTCTCTGGTTAACGCAGCGCCAGCCGTGTACCATGCTACGCTATCACACGTTCTCTAAACCTTTTACTCAATTTGAATGTTATACCCTCTACTGTGCTAACCCCCTGTGTTGTCTGTCTTCGCATGTGTGTGCCCGGGTGCCCCTCCCTCACCCAGCACGTGTGCGAGACAGAGGAGCGTGACGAGGTGGTTGTGTGTGAGCTCTGCGAGGCCAGCGTGGCCAACTTCAACCAGCACATGAAGAAGACCCACCCTGGCTGCGGGCGCAGCGCCAACCGCCAGGGATACCGCAGCAACGGCTCGTACGTGGATGGCTGGTTTGGCGGCGAGTGTGGCAGCGGAAACCCATACTATCTGCTGTGTGGCAGCTGCCGAGAAAAATACCTGGCTGTCAAGAGCAAAGCCAAAGTCCCTGTAATGGAGAGGTAAAGAGAGGCCCCATACTGAAACTGACTAGATGACAGCATTCCTTGAATGAACGGATGGTTTTTATTTTGTAACATCCGTTTTCATTACCTATTCAGGTACAAAGGGCAAGCTCCAGACCTGCTGGGAAAGCAAGACAGCGTTTACGAGGGTAAGGAACAAAAATGAAACGCCAGTCCATGCCAACATGTGGGTGTGTGTGTCTGTAACAACGTGTGTGTGTGTGTGTGCAGAGGACTGGGACATGCTGGACGTGGATGAGGATGAGAAGCTGACCGGGGAGGAGGAGTTTGAGCTTCTGGCCGGCCCGCTGGGCCTGAGCGAGCGCAGGGTGGTCCCTGAGGCTGTGCAGTTCCCTGACAGTGACCCCCTCGGAGCCTCTGTCGCCATGGTGACTGCCACCAACAGCATGGAGGAGACTTTGCTGCAGATAGGTAGGGATAAGGAGGATTCCTGTTGTCATCCAGTGACTGTGTGACGTTCCAAGACCTGTTTTCACTTTAGTTAGTTGCATTGTGACATGGAGGTGCTTTAAGGGGTGGATCAGTAGTTATGTGTTTGTCTAAATGTGTTGTGATTTCAGCGTGTTTCCACGTGTGCACAGGATATCACGGCTCAGTGGAAAAGGGCTCGTCGGGCCGAGTGACCTTGGGCGAGCAGGCGGCCGCCCTGCAGAACCCCCACGACCGTGTCATGGCTCTGAGGAGGGTGACGTCTGCAGCGCAGGTCCTCCTGGCCAGGACCATGGTCATGAGAGCCCTCTCCCTGCTCTCCGTCAGGTACAACAAAACACTGCTGTGCTAACAAACCTCCCTGGCGCTATACACTGTATCAACCAAATTGTTCAACATAGCGATTCCTTGATTTCTGCTCACTGAAGTTTACTGTTCAAGAGACATTAGTCTCAGTCTGGAGGCGGTGAATGTGTGGGTTCGTCGCGCAGCTGTTATGAGAGTGAAATCCAGCTCACATTTATGATGAAACATTCAAGTGGGTGTAATTATAGGGCTCTCTGCATGTGCTGATTTAGAAGTGTGTCTCTGTGTGTCCCAGTGGTTCCAGCTGCAGCCTAGCAGCCGGTCTGGAGTCTCTGGGCCTGACTGACATCAGGACCCTGGTCAGACTCATGTGCCTGGCTGCAGCAGGCAGAGCTGGTCTCTCCACCAGCCCCACAGCAGGCAGTGGGGGTCTGGAGCGCCCACGTGGAGCCACCAAGGCCAGCAAGCCCATCTCATGCCTGGCTTATCTCAGCACAGCTGTGGGCTGTCTGGCCTCCAACAGCCCCCATGCTGCCAAGCTGCTAGTTCAGCTCTGCACTCAGGTAACATTGCTGAAATGCCCCATCGCTAGAAAACCTTTTGGTTCTACATGTTGTATAGAAATTGTAACGAAAGTTGCAGAAATAAAAGCACTAAAGAAGGCAAGTCTTGAAAAGTCTTTCTGTTGACTATAAATGAGTCATATATGGGTTTATTTGTGTTTAGAACCTGATCGCTGCGGCCACAGGGATGAACCTGACCACAGTGGATGACCCCATCCAAAGAAAGTTCCTTCCCAGCTTCCTGCGGGGGGTGGCAGAGGAGAACAAGCTTGTCACCTCCCCTAACTTTGTGGTCACCCAAGCTTTAGTGGCCCTCCTGGCTGACAAAGGAGCTAGACTAAGACCAAACTATGACAAGGCCGACATGGAGAAAAGAGGTTTGTAGTATTGAGGGTGGCACACATGATAGCCTGTGTCATTGTCTTGCCATTTTGTGCTCTATGATCAGGACATCAATTCTTCTAATCAAACATGACTTGCCATCTCATCACTGTATTGACACTCCGACTGTTGCCATTGCAGTTTAATGCTTTTGCCATGATTTGTTTTTCTCTCTTTCCCTCTTGTTTTTCTCTCTCTCACCCGGCATCCTTGTCACCTTGTTTTTGCTCAAGCAGGTCTAATTGCGCATTTGTATGCCCATCCTTCCTATAATCCCTCCGCTGTAGGACCTCTGGAGCTGGCCAACGCTCTGGCGGCGTGCTGCCTGTCCTCCAGGCTGTCATCACAGCATCGCCAGTGGGCAGCTCAGCAGCTGGTACGCACGCTGGCTGCACACGACCGCGACAACCAGAGCCGCCCCCAGACCTTTGCCGACATGGCGGGTGACTTGCGCAAATGCTCCATGGTCAAGCTGGAGGCCCACCAGAGCAGGGTGAGTGACGGACTTGAAGGAGTAACTTGCTCTTCCAAAACGTCGACAAAGGCCACTCCTAACCGACCATGATTGTGTTAACTAGCTATTATTAGTGATGTGATCTTGCTATTTCTATAGGTCAGTATTTATAAACAAATCTGTACCAATCTGTCTTCCGCTGAGTACAGCAGTAGCAGGAGCTAGTCGCTGTTAAGACAGGCTAGGTAGAGAACCCTGAAGAAACAAGTGTTTTCTATCTGTCTCAAGGTTATCCAACTCTTTCTGTAACACCCTTTTGAAATAAAACCTGACAGTTAAGTAGCCTCATCTATCCTTGACATTTTATCTCCTGCTCCTTCAGTAGATACTATCATTTCATTCATTCCCAATATGGAAAGCACTCCTTTCATTAATGAAATGTAGCCTTTGGAGAAAATGCCCATCTGTTAATGCTTAAAGTAGTCTGTCCTCCTTCCTGGGAGACAGCATTGTGTAGTGTCCTTCAGACACACGAGTACTGACAGTATTCATATACAGCTGGCTAACTCCCTGGTGGGAGAAAATCTTAGGATCTGAACTTCAAACGTTGTATGGATTCAGCAGCTACGTTGTTATATCGTATATCTTATATCTCATCTATGCTTTCGGGAAATGATCGTGCGTTTGTTTTTTTTATGTATCAGGTCATCACGTGCAGTTGGTGCTGTAAAAAAGGCCTGTTAGCCACAAGTGGAAATGATGGAACAGTCCGAATGTGGAACGTGACCAAAAACCAGTACACTCTTCAGCAGACCTGCATCTTCAATAAAACGTGAGAGAGCCTTCTTCTTTACAGCTCCTACACATACAGGACCAGGAGTTACACCACAGCTAGTCTGTTTCCGCCTTCAGACTTCTCCTGTTCACCCACAGATATCATTGTAGACGAGATCAAAGATCACTAAGTCATCATCATTACATAAATGTAAACTTCCAGTGAAAGAGTTTTGTTTACGTCTGCAGTGGGTGTGGGCACGTTGTCTTTTTGTGCTGGATGTTATGTCTCTTCCAGGTTGTTTTGTCTGTCTCTGCATGTCACTGTATCTGCCCTCTAGGAATGCTCTGGGTGGATGTTGTCTATTCCTTTATTGTCTCTCTGCTAACCTTCTGTTTACGCATACTTTCCTGTCACCAGCGAGAGTTCTTCTGAGGAGGGCATGGCTAACCTGGGCTCTCCAGGCGACCCCAGTCTCTCTCCTGTGGCCTGGAGTGTCACCGGCAAATATCTTGCTGCTGCCATGGAGAAAATGGTCAACATTTGGCAAGTCAACGGTGAGGCTTTAAAAACCACAGGACCAAATGGTACACCGTCACTTTCACATGAAGGCGTTATACTGCCGATTTGGCACTGGACGCCAAATGCCAAGACCATATAAAATGGATTGAGAAACTTTACTTCTAGTGCAAATCCCTTCTATTTTCATTAAGCTAACCGGCATCAGATTGTTAGTAGTTTGAAGTCTTATGTGAATTATGTGCATTATGTGGATGTGTATTAAGATTTCATATCATGCATTCAAAATTCATGAGCCTCGGGGCTGGGCAAAGCTCTTCATTATACCCTGCATCCATGCGCCCTGCAGCCAAGGCCATCTGTCCCTGGACATGTTCAATAGCCTTCTGTGTGCAAGACAACAATGAAATTCCTGTTGTATTTTTATGATCATAATATACTTTCATCAAGCACGCTTCAAGCTCTCCTGCAAAATGTGTCGATGAAACGGTACTCTTGTGTGAAGCCCTGTTGAGTCTGTGTGTCTTGGTTCCGTCCTGTCACAGGAGGGAAGGGCCTGCTGGACGTGCAGCCTCACTGGGTGTCGGCCCTGGCATGGCCGGAGGGCGAGGCTGTGTCTCTTTGGAGCGGGGAGCCCAGAGATGTGCTGCTTGTGGGCCGCATGGACGGTTCCCTGGGCCTCATTGAGGTTCAGGATTCCTCCACCATGCACCGCACTGAGCTGGAGCACTGCTACAGGAAGGATGGTGAGAAGCCACGTGCTGCTGGTGTAGAAATGGGAGCATGTGTGTGTGTGTGTGTGTTGGTTGAGATGTGTGTCGTTCTATATGCATAAGAGAGAGTGTGTTCTATATGTGTGCACGTGTGCTATTTTGTTCCCCTGCCCCATAAGTCCTACCAGGAAGGACTGTGACCTTGGTACACGTGAACTTGAATCTTTCTCTTCTTCTCCAGTGGCTGTGATGCATATAGCCTGGTACAGTGAGGACAAGCCCTACGCTGTGGGCTATGCTGACGGAAAGCTGCTGATAGGAACCAAAGAGCCTCTGGAAAAAGGATCCATTATGGTTATTGATGCACACAAGGTAAACCTAGTGACCCAATGATTTATTGGTTTCATCAGCATCATTTTTTCAAGGTCAAGCTCCTTCCTATCCACAACCCAAATAGTCACTGATTTCAACAATGTCAGTTGAAAGCTACTTTCCACTTCTAGCCAGAAGGCTGACCAACCAAAGCCCTAACAGTCTCTGACCTGGTCTCTTCCAGGAGTCCATAACCAGCATGAAGTGGGACCCTAGTGGACAGCTGCTGCTGACCTGTGCCAAAGAGGAGACTGTGAAGCTGTGGGCCAGTCAGAGCTCAGGCTCAGGGTCTGGGTCAGGTTGGCGCTGTCTGCAGAGCCTCCCCCACCCTGCGCTGGTCAACGGCCTGGCCTGGTGCAGCCTTCCTGGCTACGGCCCCAAACCCTGCAGCATGCTGGCCACGTACGTACCCCCACCATGATCTGCTTCACTCTTGGACAGCGTTCGAACACTGTACCACTATTCACTGTGTATTGTGTTCTGTGCCATTTCAAGACAGGTCAAGAAAAGTCGATAAAAGATTGTCCTCATTTCACCAAAAACATTAATTAAATGGTGAAATCTAAGATCTTATTAAAAAGGGGAGTATAGAAGACTAGTATGTGTGCCTTAATTAAAAAAGGTTCAAGTTTGATCAGAAATGTGAAATTACAGAAAGCTTCAACTTTATAACTTGTAACTAAGCACTCTTAACACCCAGTTTATAGAGCAAGGTCAGTTTTTTTCAGCACTGACATAAAGCTGAATCTAGTCTGACTCCAATTGCATAGAAAAGCTCTGTCCTTTATCTTGTTTCATTTAGTGGCCTTTCAAATATGTAACAGTCAGACTTCTGTCATGCTTGTGTTTTTCAGACTGGCTTTCCTAAAAGTGTGATATTCTATGAGCCAACTTTCAGAATGTTGCTTTAAAAAGAAGTTGAAATGTATTAAATTGTGTATTTGTGTGTGTTTCAGATGTTGCCAGAACGGTCTAGTCTCAGTTTGGACTGTACCCCAGGACGCCTCCAGCTTCCCAGAATTCTCCTCTTCCGGCTCTGAAGGATGCTGGGAGAACGAGCCGAAAACCAAACTCAAGGTAGTGATGCAGAACCCACCCTTGCCCACGCACGCATGCACACACCTCAGTGTTTGCCAGGACACAGGCTAGGAGCACTGACAGTTTCCTCTCCTCAAGCCCTGCTCCCCTTGAAAAGCAACATTGGTTCTGTACTGTCATAAACATTTCATGAACCGCAGACGTCTTGTCCGCACCCCTGTGTGTCTGTGTGTGTGGGTTTCTGTCCACAGCAGGGTACCAGGGGCTCCAGAGGCTCCGAGGGCGTGGTGTGTGTGTTCCAGCTGAAAGGTCATATCACTCCAGTCAGGACTGTGGCCTTCAGCCCTGACGGTCTGGTGCTGGCGTCTGGAGGGGTGGGCGGCCTCATGAACATCTGGTCGCTACGGGTGATTACACACACATACACAAACACACTTTCCGCACACACAGTTGTAGCCTTTGTATACAATTGTCACACGCAAATTGGCTGCACACACACCAGGTGGAGACACACCTGGAACCACAACACTTTTTAGATTTACTTTTTTACAAAGTTTATACAGATTGCTGGATGTGTGAAAACACGAAAAATAATAAGATTTTTTTAGCTAGTCAATCTATCATCATCAAACTACTTTTTGAGAGTGCTTCTGATCCTGTTTACAGTACAACCAAACACAGTCTCAGTCAGGTCATAGACCGTGTGTGCGTGTGTCTGTGGGGGTTTACATCTGTGTGTATGTCTGTCTGTCTGTGTGTGTGTGTGGGACACAGGATGGCTCAGTGCTCCAGACAATAGTTGCTGGTTCAGGAGCCATCCAGAACATGGTCTGGATTCCAGATGTGGGCGTCGCCATCTGCTCCAACAGGTCAAAGGTGAGCCAGCTCACCAATCAACCTTTTACTCGCTGAAATGGACTTCTTTTGACCTCTCGCATGTCTATTCAGTTTGACATGAAGAGCATTTACAGTCTTCTAGTAGGCACAGCTTTTACTCTGATTCATTCTTCCTCTTTGTCAGGACGTGTTGGTGGTAAACTGTTCCACAGACTTCATTTCTTCCAACCATGTGCTGGCCACCTGTCGAACCTCCCTCAAGAAGCAGGGGGTTGTGGGATTGAACATGGCACCCTGCATGAGGGCCTTTCTGGAGGGTCTTCCAATCATGCTTCAGGAGCAGTACACCTATGAGAAGGTAGGGGTTACTTCTTGTAACTTGTTTGTAACCAGATCCAATGGCTCATATTCAACTCCTGCATCATACAACATGATGCACAGAGTCTATAGAAAAGTTACAGAAATAGCTTTTCATTCCTCACCAGTTCGTAGTTGTGCGACACGCCTTGCATACCTGTCACCAATGCCCATTTCTAAATCTAATCATTCTCTTTCTCTTGACCCCCGCTCTCTGCCCCCCCCCCCCTCTCTCTCTCTTTGTCTATATCTGTCTTTCCCTCTCTGTCTCTCCCTCTCTCTCTGCCCCCCCTAGCCCCATGTAGTGTGTGGGGAGCAGCTGGTGCACAGCCCCTATATGCAGTGCCTGGCCTCTCTGGCCGTGGGGCTCCACCTGGACCAGCTGCTTTGCCGCGCCCCTGTTCCCCCCCACCTGCGCCGCTGCTCCCCTGAGGCAGGCACTTCCTCTTCTGCTAACTGGAGCTCCACTGAGTGGGCGTGGCTGGACTGCTTCTCCACCACGGTAAAGGCGGCGGAGGCGCTAGCTCGCGGTGCCACCTTCCCCGACTCCTTTGCCGTGCCCGACCTGGAGCCCGTGCCCAAAGAGGAGATGGCCCTGCTCATGGTGAGTGTTTCTGTCGATGTAAAACTTTCACGGTCCCCGTAGTAGTTTTAACTGTGCTTGGTGGGATGCACACTAGGGAAATAATGTGTCTATGGGGTATTTGGTACATTTGTTATCTTCTCTTTACAGGATAACAGTAAATGGGTATCAGGTTTGGATGAGCAGATCATGTCGTGGGCCACATTCAGACCAGAGGTGAGCTATAGATGACTTAATGTGTAACATTTTACTTGACAGATTTCCCAATTTTTGTTACATACTTTTGAATTGATTTTGGACTGGAATGAGCAGCCTATGCTGTGGTATTTATAGCTCATGTATTGGCTGTAGCCCACTGCTTAACAGGGAGGGAGACAATGTCATCGTTGACGTATTGTGTACATGTTGGTTTGTTGCATGGCAACCAGGACTGGCACTTGGGAGGCAAGTGCGACGTGTTTCTGTGGGGAGCTGGGCGCCATGGCCAGCTGGCAGAGGCAGGCAGAAACATCTTGGTACCAACCATGGCTCCATCTTTCTCTCAGGCACAACAGGTACACACACGCACACACCAGCGTGTATGAATACATTCATATTCTTGCGATGGTATGGCATTTGTTCCCAATTAACAGATCTGGTCAGGGTAGGTTTGAGAGAATGTTTATCTCCTTTTTTCTATATCCCTTCACACACTCTTCCCCCCATCATCTTTCTAGGTGGTGTGTGGTCAGAACTGCACCTTTGTCATCCAGGCCAATGGGACAGTGCTGGCCTGTGGCGAGGGCAGCTACGGCCGCCTAGGGCAGGGCAACTCAGACGACCTGCACGTGCTCACTGTCATCTCAGCCCTGCAAGGTACTGGCCTGCTTGACGACTGTCGTTTGATACTAGCAGGAGCAGATCATGATAACACATTTAGGTTATCAAAAAATCTGTAATAATAAAGAATGGATGAGATGTGATGAAAACTTAGCTGAGGTCATTAAGTCCCACCAGTCATAGATTTTCATATTAGATAATAGCTGCTTGGTTGTAGTTGCCACACTGTATCACCATGGACCAGACTCATCATCACCTGTCTGTCTTTTCACCCTCTTGCGTCATTCTTTTCCTCCTCAGGCTTCGTGGTGACGCAACTGGTGACTTCATGCGGCAGTGACGGCCACTCCATGGCCCTGACCGAGAGTGGCGAGGTGTTCAGCTGGGGCGATGGAGACTATGGCAAGCTGGGGCACGGCAACAGCGACCGCCAACGCCGCCCCCGGCAGATCGAGGCCCTGCAGGGCGAGGAGGTCGTCCAGGTATGCAGAGTTGCACCTCCTGTTAGATACATACAGTGGATATAGATTTACACTAATGACTAATTATAAAAGATAATACAGGACATATCTTGGAGTGGTTTAACTTGATGGAAAGTAGATATTATATCACATCAAATGTATACATACTAACTACCAACATTTAAACCTACAGGCACATTATCTGGTTCAGCACAGCCACACTAAACCATGTGGTAAAGTTATCATCATTCATTCAGTTTTACCACCCTCTTCGTCTTTCTCCCAGATGTCCTGTGGATTCAAACACTCAGCTGTGGTCACTGCAGACGGAAAGCTGTTCTCTTTCGGCAATGGAGACTACGGCAGGCTGGGTCTGGGCAACACCTCCAACAAGAAGCTCCCAGAGAAAGTCACAGCGCTGGAGGGCTACCAGGTCGGACAGGTAAACTGGAGGGCTACCATGTTGGACAGGTGAACTGGAGGGCTACCATGTTGGACAGGTAAACTGGAGGGCTACCAGGTCGGACAGGTGAACTGGAGGGCTACCATGTTGGACAGGTGAACTGGAGGGCTACCATGTTGGACAGGTGAACTGGAGGGCTACCATGTTGGACAGGTAAACTGGAGGGCTACCAGGTCAGACAGTCAACATCCTGTCCCTCAGAGCTACTCACCTGTGTCATGCCTCTGTGATAGTGGACTTCACTCCTCACTGTCGCAGATCCCGCGCCAGCTTTGAGATCCTTTGAAATAGGAAACATTGTACCTTAAGATTTCTATCATTTTTATATATATAGATATATATATATATATCTATATATATAAAGATATATATAATTAAAGGTAAAAACGTACCTTTATTACCAAAATAAACTAAATGAATGAATAATAACTCTTAATAAAGCCTAGCAAACACAATATTTACTGAAGAAAATAACAGAACTACCCCATAAGTCACATAAAACATATTAGTTTAACTTGGTGCACTGTGTCTTGTCATTACAGGTGGCGTGCGGCCTAAATCACACCTTAGCAGTGTCTGCAGACGGCATGATGGTGTGGGCCTTCGGAGACGGGGATTACGGTAAACTAGGTCTGGGGAATTCTACAGCCAAGTCGTCACCTCAGGTATGCAGCCCTGACCGAGACGTCTAGACCTGCATTATCTTCCCTAAACACGTTTTATAACTCTACAGCTGCTTGGGTGAACTTATACTGTAGCAAGGCTTGTATTGTAACTTTCTCTCTCTGTGTTTGTGTGTGTTTCCATGTGTCACAGAAAGTGGATGTCCTCTGTGGAATCGGCATCAGAAAAGTGGCCTGTGGGACGCAGTTCTCTGTAGCCCTTACCAAAGACGGAAATGTGTTCACATTCGGCCAAGGTATTTTATTCGAAAATGTAACAACTTTGACATGTATGAATCTTTGAAATAATTTCATAATTCTTAACTTTCCAATAGTCTTGGAAATATTTTTTTTTGTTTTTTCCCTTTATACTAAAATGAATCAATTTGCAGACCGGCTGATTGGGTTGCCTGAAGGGTGGGCGCGGAACCACAACCGCCCACAGCAGGTGCCAGCTCTGTCAGGGGTCTTCATCCAGGACATCGCAGTCGGTGCCGAACACACACTGGTGCTCTCCTCCACAGGAGACGTCTACACATGGGGCAGCAACTCAGAGGGACAGGTAACAAACACATACACATATAAAAAAGCTGTCAGGCTTTACAGGGAGTAATATATTTGCCTAATATTCATATGCTTTTAACAATAAATGACCACCATGCTATGTCTTCTGCACTGAGAGCTAATGTGTTGTAACAGTACTGTGTTGTACTTTGGTGTGTTTGTGTTCCAGTTGGGTCTTGGTCACACCAACCATGTGAGGGAGCCTACCCTGGCGAGCGCCCTGCAGGGCAAGAACATCCACCAGATCTCTGCTGGCCGCTGCCACAGCGCAGCCTGGACCGCTCCTGCAGTTCCCCCTAGGGCTCCAGGTGACACTCACACACAAATACTCACACAGTCACGCAGACACACTCACACACTCTCACAGATACACTCACACACACACTTTCACTCAGACACACTCACACAGACACACTCACACAGACACACTCACACACACTCACTCAGACACACTCACTCAGACACACTCACACTCCCACTCACACAGACACACTCACTCACAAACACTTACTCAGACATCCATGCACCAATATACAAATACATACCCGAATATACATGCAGCACATATTTACACACTCACTCTCATATATATGGGTACATACTTCTAGATGGGTATATGCAAGTATGCATACCCATCTACATACACACACACACACACACACACACACACACACACACACACTGAAATACTCATTCTTATTCTCTCTCGCTTTCTCTCTCGCTTACTCTCTTGCGCTCTCTCACTCTGTAGTATACACGCATATTGTATTCCACACACTGCATAGTCCCTCCAGCTACATGCCCATAAATGTACACAAACCCACACATTCACTATACACAGGCATGCTCACACACAGTACTTACGGCCCTTCACAGACACACACACTTTACACAATATGGTACTGCATGAGCACGCTCAACTCGTTCCCTGCAGCAAGTGTAAACACACACTTACGCTGCCAGATTTCATTGACGTGCTTTCTATTGTACTGTGTCCTGTATGAAAGTAAGCTGCTATATAATAGATGTCTTGTGTCCGTACACCTACTTAAGTTCTACAGCAAACAGAAACATCTAGCTTGTTGTGAAATATGATTCCTTAGTTATTGTTGAACTAAGGGTAAGGAAAGTTGATGTAAGAGAAATGGCCTAGAGGCTTTTTTTTCCTCCACTTGTTTACATGGTTCAGACTGTGCGTTAGTGTGTCCTCCTCCCTGTGTCCCCCAGGCTCCTCTGTGCCCCTGCAGCTGGGCCTGCCTGTGTCTGTGCCCCCCCAGTACAGCTGTCTGAAGGAGGTGAGCATGGAAGCAGTGAGGGCCAGGCTGCGGCTACTCTACCACTTCTCTGACCTCATGTACTCGTCCTGGAGGCTGCTCAACCTCAGCCCTAACAACCAGGTACCGGACACACCCTGCACTGTACACACCCTGCACTGTGCACCTCAGACTGTACACCCCAGACTGTACACCTCAGACTGTACACCCCAGACTGTGCACCTCAGACTGTGTACCCCAGACTGTGTACCCCAGACTGTGTACCCCAGACTGTGCACCCCAGACTGTGCACCCCAGACTGTGCACCCCAGACTGTGCACCTCATACTGTGAAACCTTCTTACCTGAGTACTGTTTGGGTTCCAGAGCTGCACCTCTCACTACAATGCTGGTACGTGGGGGATTGTCCAGGGCCAGCTGAGGCCCCTGCTGGCCCCCCGGGTTTACACCCTGCCCATGGTCCGCTCCATAGGGAAGACTATGGTCCAGGGCAAGAACTACGGGCCTCAAATTACCGTCAAGAGGATCTCCACACGGTCAGTGGCTCTCCACGTGTCTGTCCATCAACAGTGGCCAAGCATCAGAGAAAACAAAATGCCTGTGCACAATATGTGTATGCCTAAACATTAACACCAATAAATATGTTGACATTTCAAAGATTTTCTAAGGTGTAAGTAGAATTCTGCATTTGTCCTAGTGACTCATTTGTTTAAATCTAACAGCTGTAACCTCACGATTGTTATTCCCCTCTCTCTCTCTCTCTCTCTCTCTCTCTCTCTCTCTCTCTCTCTCTTTCTCTCTCTCCCTCTCTCCCTCTCCCCAGAGGGCGCAAGTGCAAGCCCATCTTTGTGCAGATTGCCCGGCAGGTAGTGAAGCTGAATGCCTCTGACTTGCGTCTGCCTTCGCGGGCCTGGAAGGTGAAGCTGGTGGGGGAGGGAGCTGATGATGCAGGGGGCGTGTTTGACGACACCATCACTGAGATGTGCCAGGTAACGCTCACCAGTCTTACACTCTGTTAGTGGATGTCATTCTGCTGTGTATAAGATGTCCTGTGAGCTGACGTGTGTGTGTGTTTATTTTCCTTTTCTCTGTGTGTGTGTGTAGGAGTTGGAGACAGGTGTGGTGGACCTCCTCATCCCCTCCCCAAACTCCACAGCAGAGGTGGGCTACAACAGAGACAGGTGAGGAGCGAAAATCCACCAACAGTCTAAAACATGAAAAGACTGAAGGAAAAGAGTTAAACCCCTTTGACACATGACCATTGAGAAACATGACAACTTGGTTGGGTCAGTTAAACAGAAAAGACAAGGTGTAGATTTGACTCCCACATTAAAAAAACTCCAAACGAAATCAAACCAAAGTTTGCTTAGATACCATTTATTCTTTGACGAATCAGCTCTTGTCCTTTCTGTCACTAGGTTCCTGCTGAACCCTTCAGCCTGCCTGGACGAGCATCTGCTCCAGTTCAAGTTCCTGGGTATCTTGATGGGTGTGGCAATTCGCACCAAGAAGCCCCTGGACCTGCACCTGGCCCCGCTGGTGTGGAAGCAGCTGTGCTGCATCCCCCTGCTGCTGGAGGACCTGGAGGAGGTGGACCTGCTCTGTGTGCAGACGCTCAACAGCATTCTTCACATTGAAGACAGCGGCATCACAGAGGACAATTTCCATGAGGTGGGCTGAGAGCGGGACAAACCTACCCCCTCCAAATACTTTGCAACTTTGCCGTCTTTGCACGTTGCACGAATGACATAGATTAGGTGAAAATGGGTGTAGTGATTTAAGAATGGGTGTTCCAGCTATTCAGGTTGCGACGTGGAACGATTTGATTTGCAGTATGTATAGCATGATATATAGTACATGCCCTCAGAAAGAGGTGGCTTTGGTTAAAATTACAACTACTTGGTAAGAAATCCAACACTGATTTATGGTTATATTAACTTTTTCAGCGAAGTCTTATTTTTCCTCTTTGTACTTATTTAAAGACTGCAGCTCTAGTCCCTGTCTGCTACTAGAACTCAGCCATTTTACAGTTGAAAATTCCCCTGACTGTGGCCACCATTTTCTATCCTCAAAACTGTTGAGCAGATCTGATTGAATTACAGCCTGTGACTGTAAGCACAGGACTTTGACTAGATGTCTGAATTTGACCGTAAACCTTGGAACACCATGGTCTGCACTTTGCTCTGATCAACCTCTCTCCTTTTTTGGACATATTTGTTATTGATATGATAACCAGCCCGCCTTTCTAAAACCGCATACACAAATGAAATACACGGACTCTCATACAAGCACCTCCCACATACACTACCTCAGACACACACGGAGGTACACTACCTCACACAAACTCTCACCATCATAGCTCTTCTACAAAACTATGTCTTACGCAAAGGAAGCCAGTCAGTCCCCAAAATCCCCCCCCACCTCCTCTATACAAACATCCTTACACAGCCCCAGTACTGTACCCAACATGGAATACCACAGCCTCTGTCGATGCAGCATATCCTGAATGGGTGGGGAGGGGGTGGGGAGGGGAGGGGGCGGCTTGGCCTGCCTCCCAGCCTTGTGGAGGGATCCGGGGGCCTGGCCCTGGGCCATACCCCTATGGCCAACTCAGCCAGGGGAAGGCAGAGAGAGAGAGATGGACAGGAAAGGGCTGCATCTGTTGCCCTGGCATTGTTGTCTGTGAGGAGAGGAGATGGTCACCTCGTGCCACTTCTCTCCTGGCTGTGGAGTGAGGAACACTGGGAGGGTTTTAGAAAATGGCGGCAAAATAGGTAGCCGACTGTGAATTCACTGCTCATTGAGACATGTAGTCTCTTATATTTTGAAAGACTATTTTTGAAAGAATTTAATGAAACCTTGTCTTTCTCAAAATAACTTAATTTGTTCATTTAATTTAATTGTCGGAGCATCCAAAACTAAATTCCGATTGGACATGTATTGTCATCCATGCTCAGTAACTAATACCTTGTGCAAGACAGACCTGCTTATATTTTCACCTGGTTAATGAGTCTTTGTAAAATGTCATGAATCAAATCCTATCTGTACAACCATCTTGTGGTGACCTCTAGGCTCAGTTATTTGTGGATGTACTGACTCAACCCTGACTTGGGTTTTCCTCCCCAGATGATTCCTCTGGATTCCTTTGTGGGTCAAAGTGCCGACGGCAAGATGGTGCCCATTATCCCAGGAGGAAACAGCATCCCCCTCACCTTCTCAAACAGGAAGGAGTACGTGGACCGGGCCATAGAATACAGACTACACGAGATTGATCGACAAGTAAGGCCTGACTTTCTGGACCATGCTACTCTCATAGAAAGGTGGTCCAGCAGCTCTTGAACATGGAGTGCTGCTGCTATTGAAAACAAGAATCAAAGGCAAATTTAGACATTCTTAGATAGACATTGTGTTTACTGATAAAACATGTCTACAGTCAACAAATCACAATGGTAAAAACTGGAGGGCTCTTGTCCTGCTGTTTATGTGAAGAATTCCATACTTCCAACATTTCCAAACTAGAACTGTACTTATTCACAATATTTTGCCTTTCAAAGCAATCTGAAATAATGCCAAAAATTGCCCTTCTGTAGGTGGCAGCGGTGCGCGAGGGCATGTCATGGATTGTGCCGGTGCCTCTGCTGTCCCTACTGACTGCCAAGCAGCTGGAGCAGATGGTGTGCGGCATGCCAGAGATCTGCTGTGAGGTGCTGAAGAAGGTGGTGCGTTACCGCGAGGTGGACGAGCAGCACGCCCTGGTGCAGTGGTTCTGGCAGACCCTGGAGGAGTTCTCCAACGAGGAGCGCGTGCTCTTCATGCGCTTCGTCTCTGGACGCTCCAGGCTGCCGGCCAACACGGCTGACATCTCCCAGAGGTTCCAGATAATGAAGGTGGACAGGGTGAGTTGGACAACTGTAGAGGTGGAGTCAAAGCTGGGGGGTTGTTTGATGTTGGGGTGTGGAGCGGTAGGTGTCCATCATTTGATCAGCGAGCACTTTAATCATAAGTTCTCTGCTTTGTTCATCAATAAGCCCTATTTTAGCACCTAACATGTTTTTGTTAGTCCTCAACAAACCATCAACAGCAATGCCCTTTTGTGAATAGGAAAGAGTGTTTTGTGGTGTTTAAATTCAAACCCTTCTAGATGCAAACATCACTTCTTAGCATAAATTGTTAACACGAAATAAGTACATTCCTTTGTCAGCGTTTACACTTGTGTTTGTGTGCAAGTTTTTTGTCTTAAAAAGACCTTGGTTTCCATGTCTCTTGTACAATTGCTTCAGCTTCTTAGCAGCTGCAATATAAGAGTCAAGGTACCTCCTCATGGTAGCATGTGTGACTCCCGAGGTCAGACCAGTGTCTCTGCTCTTCCTCCTCCAGCCGCATGACAGCCTGCCCACCTCCCAGACGTGTTTCTTCCAGCTGCGTCTGCCTCCCTACTCTAGCCAGATCATCATGGCTGAGAGACTTCGCTACGCAATCAACAACTGCCGCTCCATCGACATGGACAACTACATGCTCTCCCGCAACGTGGACAACGCTGAGGGCTCCGACACCGATTATTAAGTCACGATCAAACACACATACACACGTATTGTTCTCACATGCTTACCTTGGAAAGACTGGGCCTGGGGATAGGCTCTCTGCTCCCAGACTGCAAAGAAACAGTCAGCAAGAATCCAGACGTACATCACAACCACTTGACCTGATTGTAGGAACTCCTGAGCAAAAGAGGCATCTATTCATGAGAACCGGACACTATTTAATGCATTCTTTGATGTACCATCAAGACACATTACAATTTCAGTATTTTATTTCACTTTGTGGTTTCTTATAGCAGTTTTAAGAACAGCAATCCACATGAGCAGTGCATCGAATATTATTGGTTATTTTTTCCGTTGCTCCACATCCTATTTTCAGGTTTTTTAGCATGGAGGTACTGTATGTTTATTTTGTTTGGAAATGTGTATAGAATTATTGAACCCTGTGGAGAGGGGAAAAAATAATATTGTACATTATGTATAATGCTTCATTAGGAAAATGTTTTACATGAATATCCATATTTATTTTCTTTTAATTTTTAATTGCCTATGCCGAGTTTCCTAAAGCAGAAAAAAACCACAATAAAAGCTTTAAAAAAAACATTTGTTGTTGTGTCTTTGGTAGAAACCCAAACCAACAGTGTAAAAGCTATGGTCGATAGGATGAACATTAGGCAGAAGACTCCATTGATGAAAACAAGCATATTTATTTAAGTATAAAAAGTCACAAAGGCCACCTTTTAGGGGGTAAATAAACCATGGACATTGTCCAAAAATGATATACACAAAGGTTAACTCCTTTTGTCATTCCACACGTAACCATTCATTATTAATCATAATGTTAAAATGTGTCGATTATGTATAGGATCCTAGTATAGAAAGTTGTTGGCAAGACTTGATGGTTAAGTTGAAAAATTGGAAGTGGCAGGAATAACTGGATCTCTGCTCTGCAATGTCCCTTCAAGTCCCTGTAGTGTCTCTTGTTACATTAGATTTCAGGCATAGTGACAGGCACTGACCAGGTGGAACTGGAAATCCTTACAATGACCCACATAGATGGATACTATCCTTCTAATATAGTTTGGCTCATATCTTGGGGCAAAAACAATGTCAGGCTACCACGTTAGCCAGCATTCTGTAATTCTTCACTTGATAGTTTTAGATGCAGTGAAACTAGCGATGTATTGGAGCACCCCATCCAGGGACTGAAAAGCAAAACATTTCTGATTGGATGGCTAATGATTCATTCTGGGTTGTGACAGACAAGATGTTGCCCTCATGCTTTTATCCTTCCATGGCCATGTCTTGGCAAGGTGTCAACATGAGGTAGAGGAATCATGTCCAAAACAAACTAAAAGGCCCTGGTGGCTCACAGGATAAGTGTGAGTACCACAAAGGCATACATGTCTTCCTCCTCTGCCTTTATCACCCTTAACTGACCAAAAATCCATTTTAACAAGCGAAAGCAATTTGATAAAGTAACAGTCATCATTCAACTCTCTAGAGCCGAGTTACCAAAAAGTGAGAAGATGGACTCAACACATTGTACTGCCAAAATGTTTTGTGGATATTACTGTAGAAAGTATCATTGACACATTCGCAAAAACATCACTAAGTCTCAAAAATCATTTCTTTTTTCCCTCTCGCATGCCACCATGAGAAACTGGGAGGAAATCTGAGGAAAATCTCAACATGTTACTATTAAGATGACACTTATTTAAAACGAGAAGTTTGTGTTGAGCTCAAGTACAACCAATGAAAACTCAAAGCCCTATATTCTACATGTTGGTATATCCCATTAATGTTTAGAATAACTTCTTGAAAGCTCTTGAAATCCTAAACCAGAGTTTACAAGTTTCAGAATGAAATAAAAAATGTATCAAAAGGTTAACTATGTCTCATTGTGATCTATTTCCTCAGGCTTTGTTAATGCAGGTAAACAGAAGTTGGTAAGCAAGATCTCAAACATGCTCTTAAAGGGCCAGCAACATGTAAACTCCACTCTACTGGAGCCTTAAAGGGCCTGTGTGGACATTAAACCTCCTCCTGTCTTGTGTGGTACATGGGTCAACTCAGTCCCTCCTTCAGGCATTTCTCCTCTATCGTAGCTATCACTGCATGTAAACAGCATTTACATTCCCCAGTCCAGTACCACCATTACGACCCGTTACTCTCATTGCTACCATTGCCCATATTTCTGGGAGTGATGATGCTGCCCTTTGCCTTGAGCAGTCTTTCCAGGCAAGGAGAGCTTATTTTGAAAATGGGCTGCCGCCTGGGTCGAATCAGGCGGGGTTCAGTCTGTGGGTCAGTGCTGGAGGAGACGGCATCGTCCTGGGTCAGGCCAGGGTCCTGGCGGAACAGCGGGGGGCAAGTGGAGGGGCGAGCCGCTGTCTGCTGAGCTGTCTTGGAGGAGCAGATGGGGGAGGTGTGGAGCCATTTGAGGTGTGGAGCAATGTAGGAGCCAGGGAAAGGGGTGTCGCCCGCTCTGGGGGTGTGGTCCCCCTCAGCTGGGCATAGTGAGGACAGGGGGGCGAGTGGTGGCAGCTTAGCAGTGCTGTGATACTGCAAACAAAAGACAAAACACAAGGTTAGGTGGGCATAAAAAGTATGTACATTTTGTTTTAAACAGACCTCAAACTAAATGTATACCATCAAACAAAAATACTTTGTCTTGTAGATTCCCAAAACACTTGTTAAATATATATACCGGGAAAAAAATTATGTATAGCTATTATTATTTTAATTCAGATTTTGGAATATGTTGAAATTTTGAGAAATGAATACAACCCTGTGATTAAAATATAATTCTGTGCTTCCTTCTTCAATCAGATGACCTTAACCTGTTCTCAAAGACATTCATTTCTGAATGTCTGTTATTGTGAGACTCTTGTTCTCAAGATCTGAATACACCACCACAATTTCTTTTTATAATACTTTTATTATTTCTCCCAGTAATAATTTCTAACTGTAATAATCAATCATATAATTACAATATTGTTACAATCATCCGACTATAATTCCCGGAATCTTGTGTCTGTCTGTGAGTTAGATTCTTAAACATCCTGAGACCCAGGTACTGTATAAAGATGCGATATGAATGCTCAGGACCGAAGGACGTGCAGTGCGGCGTGTGACGTTATGAGCACTTCACGCCCTGTTAAGCTCGCCCTAAGCAATGGAGCCATGCTGAGCTCACACTATGAGATCGAGCCATGGATCTCATAAAACACAAACATGCATTCGACAGTAATCTTGTTCTGACTAATTTAGCCAGCAAGTCTCTCTGGCTTTTTTGGTAACCACAATGTTACATTTAGCCATTATTTTTCAATAACTCCTGATTTCCTGAAATTATGCTAGCACAATTAAAGGTAAACGCACACTAACTCCAATTCTTACTGATGGGAATGAGCTTCACAGGTACTGCACTATGTGAAGAATGTTACTAGCTTCCAATTGTCACTTTTTCTACATTGAAAAATAACATGAATGCATGAATTTGGCATCTGTACCTTTTGCCTCTTAGGTGGAGTGCTGTCATCCTTCTGGTTGTCTATGAGATGGTCACAGCATGCTTTCACATGGGGGAACCAGCTATGGAGCATTTCCTCCATTTTCAGTATAATGCTGATGTATCGTTCACTGGAACAGAGACAGAGAAAGGATTAGGTTAAGAACTGTTTCACACATCATCCAGTTATATTTTCTTTCATTTTTTTGATGAAAGGTTTTAATTGTGGAAAAGGTCTTCCTTCAAAAGGTTTACATTCTTGTAATGTCACCATGACATTTAACTAGTTACATTGTCTGGATTCCTGAATGTCTTCAAAATGTTCTTTTAGATAAACTTGCAAAGATAAAAAAGGCGCACAGCAGCTCTAAGTAATGCAATAGCCATTACATAATCGCACAATAAAGCATTGCCACATTCTGTTCTTTCCGATTCATTTGAGTCACCAAGTCAGTTAAAGCTAAACTACTGAATAAATATGCCAGAGGGTGCATAAACCCTATTCCATGTTCTACATTCCTTAATGTCTGGTATGTGATCTAATCTCCCCCACCCCTCCACCCCACACAGACACAAGGACACATACACATGCTCTGCAAATGGAACACATTATGCCTGTAGAGAAGCGGATGAGTGGGGCATGTTCAGATCCACATGAGAAATGTGACTGTAGAGAGCCGCTATGCTGCTTTACGTACACATGGACTGGCCCACACGTGGCAGTGGGGGAAGGCCCTTGTTTCATTCACCACTATAAATAGCGCAGTAAGCCCCAAGGCGGCCCATAGTGGCCTCTATGCTCTAGCTGCCCTAAGCAGGATTTAAAACAGTTACGCTCGCTAGCTAACGCCCTCCCAGTCTACTCTCTCTCCATCCTAGGATGGCCGAGCTATCTTGTCAAGTCCCTTCATGCTACTGACTCCTCCGCAGATGGGAAGTCGGGAAGAGATCCAGCACCCTTGACAAAGGGACACCTGCTGTGCTTGTGTGTTCTGACTCTCTATGTGGTCTGCTCCTGACACAAACACAGGCCAAAAGTGTTCAACTCGGTTTTGTACATTTCAATTTCCCTGTGAGTGCCAGCTGATTTGGTGGGAAATGGTGTTTCTGGCTTATAAAGCTAGTGTGCTCTACGGCACTTTTTGGCCAGACAAGCAGACAGCTGGTCGTGTCGATATGATCATATCTCAGCTCAGGGCTTTTCAGATAGATAGAGGGGGCTTCTGGGACTTTCCTTACAAGTCTTTAGTTGCTACAGTGTTAGAAAAAAATTCAGACTAAGGTTCCTGGTTCCTGGCTCATTTCTGAGCTAATCACGCACGTGTTGAGCATGTGCCAAGCTAGCTGAAAGCTGAGGATAGACCTCTCCATGAAGCATAACACACAAAGATAACTCCCTCTACCAAAAAGAATCCTGATAAGCTGACTAGGCGTCCCTTATTAATAAAGCTCAAGTTGGACTGCAGTGTGCTGTTGCATCACTACGAGACTTAATCAATAGGATGCGAGTCTTACTATTCAGTAAGAGAAGGTTCAGTGCTTTTCTGAACAGTCTGGCTGCCAGGAATTGTCCAGTCAACCGCCTAGTCTGCATTCAATATTTCAGAATGTCAGCTCAACGGTTCTGACCATGCTCAGCCAGCAACACTGTTAGCGTCACCACCACAGTTCTGTCACTAGTCAATGAAGCTCCAAGAGAGAGGACAAAGATAAAAGATAGGTGGAGAAAGACTGAGGTTTGAAGAGGTTTGTGTTGCAACGGGAGTGAGAGGCAAGATAAGAGGAGATATTTACCCCATGTTTGGGTTCTGTAGGACCCCCATTATTCTCTGTATACGATCCATCGCAACACTCTCCTGGAAACTGCTGAGGCCTACAAGACAGAGGCACATTTGTCATGAGTGTTCAATGCCTTTGACTATGCTCTAGAAAACACATCAGTTTGCGTCTGTGTGCGTGAACAAGTCAAATAGTATAATATTGAGCTATTGTGACATAGACACATCTAGATATACAGGCTGGATGGCATTAACTTGCATGGTGCTGAAACTAACTAAAGCATATCTCTCAAACATCAAATGCAACAGATGTCAGCTTCCTTTGATCAAAGCCTTTACCATGTGCACTGCTCTTTGGTTAACAAGCGGTTAGATGAAATGTCTAGACTTTATGATCTTTTTTGCTTTGGACGCTTTCCCCCTTGTTTGATTTATGTGCATTTGGGTTGTTCCCTAAAAAGGGAACATTCAGCCATTAACTAAAGAACATTTGAACCAACATTTGAACTTAGGTACTACGTAACAGTGTCTTATTACAATTCCAAAAGATTGAACTTGAACCCAAATACTAAAGGAATTTATCATTTGATCGTTTCAATTCTGAAACAATATTTTTGTTAGACCTTGACCCCTGATGCATTGGGGACACCAACTCTGCCCAACATCATCCAATCAGTAAAGATCCTTCAGTTCTATGACTGTCATGGCACGTTGTCTGTCTTTAACGGATCTATCTCAATTGCTAGGCTGATGACGCACCACAACTCCATTGAGAAAGCTGGCTGGCCATGTGTGTACTAGTCAGGGAAAATAAGTAGGATGGTAAGGAAGGGATTGAAGGGATATAGATACACATAAGTTCACAGAGCAAGGATTAGACAACTCACTTACGTTCAGAGTATCTGCCGGATTGCAGACCTAGAAGGATGTTGGATAGCGGGCGGATGTAGCATTGCAGATCCAAGCACTGTTAATAAATGAGGTGATATTGAGTTAGACCTGGGTGGAATACAAAGCCTCTATTTTTATGTTCTTAAACATAATGCAGTAAAGACCTGTGTTTAACAACCAGCCATTATTCCTTAGATGATCCCTTGCCATGGTTGGTCTATTTCAGTGCAGGCCCAATAATAACACTTGATACAAGTTGTAGTCACATGACCCCTTCAGCCCTCACTTGTCTGAGGCAGGTACAGTGTGTTCTTTTCGAGGTAGTACAAACATATGTGATGCACCCCTGCTGGCATGTGACTTCATAAGAACAGGGTGATTGAATATCGAAATGTTTAGAGATGATTATTAAAACCAAATTGTTTTATTTTTTTATGCCCATCCCAAGAACACAGTGTCATCTCGGAAACTACTGCTGTTGAGCCAACAATATTGTTTGCTCTGAATGCATGCCAATTGGATGAAATTTGAACTTAAAACACACCTCTTCCAGGCACATGAATTATGGAACCTGCTATAGGACCAATACAAATTTGTCTGCCACACTATGTCACTTTCACCATTAGGACATTGTCAATAAGGAAACCTTAATGTGTAACCCAGTAGAATAGGTTACATTTGTGCCTACTCCTTAATAAATATACCTCCCACCCATGCTTGCTATTTTAACACCCTGGAGTGAACAAATGAGGTATGAAGCGATATTGAACATCTAAGCCATGACCTGTGACTATGTTTGTCTGTTTTATCCAACAGACTAACAGGGTTTTGGCTGTAGTGACAGTGATACAGCAACAGCAACAATATCCACAGCTGGCTAAACCATCCGACAGTGGGTCTTTCTGATACTTATGGCGCTCACTGTGGTTGGACACACAATACGCAGGGAAAAGGAGAATATATGTTATTATCTTTTCTTATGCTAACACAATGTAGTCCTACATAGGAATTTGCACTTGTCATGTGACCTATAAAACAAATAAGATACAGCTTACTTGAGAAGATTAAGGCTCATTGGGAAACTCTCACCTTACGTGCAAGCAGTGCGTCTTTGTCCGCCTCCTCTGGCTTTGTCCCCTCGTTCTGTACTGGCAGCCCAGGACTGTGGGATCTCTTCCTAGTCTGACGATGTTTCCCATTAAATGCACTTTCTATGCTATAAGGAGAGCTAGTCCAAATGGCCCAAGACTGTCTCTGCTGTTGGTCAAAAAAGATGCATCTCTGGGTTTCTGTGACCCAGGAGTCCTTGGCAGTATCCTTGGCGGAGTCCTTGGTGGTGGTTGGGGTGTCACTGCTGGAGTCACTGCCTTTTCTGTTATTCTTTACCCTGGAGTTCCCATTTCGTACTTTTTCGTCACAGTTTTCGTCACAGTTAGTAGTGCTTCCAATGAGCCCAGCGTGTCTGCTCGTTGGGGATTCCCTTGACAGTGACTGTGATTGGGGTAATGTTTTTTGCCTGTCGGGGTGATCAGGGCTTAATCCAACTGGGCTGTCGTACTCCTCGTCACTGGCCAGCCAGTCAATGGAGTAATCTGAGTCTGATGCCGACATCCTCACCTGTGGTTGTTATCCACGAGAGAGCATTAAAAAAACCTGACAGCATAACACAGGCATAGTTTAGACACAGGTAAAAGTGGACAGCGAAATTGTTATCAAACATATTTTCAGTTACCTAACATTAGAGTGCAATGTGGTCTTCTCACACAGCAGTATAGCCATAGGCCTAAGCCTACAGCAGTAGCCTAAACTGGATGTCAATCTTATGTAAAATAAAATTCCTGTTTATTCTGAGAGTATTTACATTTACACGGAAATTCACTTGAATACCTTTGTGCAAGTAAATATGCAAGTTCATGCTTCTACAAAACCCATGTCGACTGGCATGTGATACAAATCTATTGCCTGTAGATCGGATGCCGATCAAATCAAACCATTAGGCCTACATGCCATTCGGTTATATTCTCGGCCATAAAGGTTTTCCTTTTAGAATCTGATGATGCTATGATTCAATAGACTATATAATGCCATACAATTCTTTAAATATGAATGAGGAAGTTTACATGTAGCCTACATCTTTGTTAATGTGAAGCTTTGTTTCATTGGAATCCTCTTTTGAACGAATTGAGTTTCAGATCCCTGAATAGCTGTAAACGTTTAATAAAAGACGACACAAACATGGTGTAAGCAGCTGCTTTGCAGTTTAATTATTTACCGAATCCACTAAGCAGCCTACTGGTCAAACCAAATAAGCAATATTGTATGATTATGTAATTTCCTACAGCAAAACAGCGAACGAGGGACACGAGTTAGACTACTTCACTTGGCCATTATTAGGCTACAGTAGCCTAAGAGCAATGCCGCAGCCTCACTAATGCCTAACCTGCCAACGTTTTCCTTTAACCACCCTGGACCAAATAAAATGAACACTGAAGCCGGTAGACAGTTGCAATATAACCTAACAAAGGAATAAGGAAATTTAAATAATGCAAGACTGACTAATAGCCTAAAAATGTACGAATATGTACGTATATTTTCCACAATCCAAAGAACAGACAAAATGCTTTGAGTGATTATCTTAAATGCGACAAATGTCTTACTCCAACGCTGACTCATTTTACATGAATAGCAAACGTAGACTACATGAATAGCAAATAGGCTACTACAATTCAATGAATCTAACACTGAGTAATAATCATTTTCACAAATTATTCCGCAACATCTATTGATACTGCGCTTTTTGCACGTTTTTAATAGAACAATGCAGGTAAAATATGCTTACCAAAAGTGAGTTGTGGCTTCCCCTTTTCTCAGCGGTGAATTCAGGACAGCTAGCTCTCACTCATGACCGGACCCTGTAGTGATGCGGTAAATTGAGTGATGTCGGAGTGTAACCATACACCCCGTGCAGCCTTTCCTAGGGCAACGTGTCTGAGAGGGCGGGTATAAACAAACTGGGCTCTCCGATTTGTGCTCTCACTACCATATCTGACAAATAGACATTGCGATAGAGGCCAACGTAAGGCGATAGGCGAAGGAAGCTTACATATTTAGATCAAATGGAAATTATAAAAGCACGTGGTCACGCGGAACAGTATCAAGTGTAGGGCAGGGAATTAACTTTGGACTGAGGCAGATCTCAAGCTATTCTTCTTTCTCGTTAGTGAAAAATGGCTGGACACCAAGCGCCTTAATGTGTGCACATATTTTCAAATTAAGGTGTTAGGTAAAATACGTAATATTCTAATTCAGGTTAACCCTCATTGTTGACGTCTTAATTTAAGAGGCTTATGACAACATTACATTACCAATTGATTGGTTTGGGATATATGATAGATTCACACAAATAAAACGCTGTGGACTACTTTGGACAACCTAATGACTGATACAACGAGCCTACTGTGATAGTGAAGAATGCATTTTTAGATGTTTTTAGAAGATTACACAAAAGGTAAATAGAATGATTATGATCAACCCCCCTTTACAGATGAGATTAAGATATTGTGTTAATAGGCCCAATGTGTGATTAAATTCTTAGAATTTCAAAATGCTTCTTGTCCATTATGAGAAACCAAACTTTGGCTACAATATGATTCAGTGCATACAGTGTTGCTTAGTAAGTAGAACAAACACAAGAACAAGGCCATCATTGCTCAGGGCTGTTCTCCACGCAGAGTACAAGCAATATAGTGTGTCTACCTAGACACTATTGCTCAGTTCGTCTGCCCAAGCAATGACTTCTTTGTCCCCAAGGTAACCAGAATTGCTCAGGCATGCCATATCCTTTCAGTAAAACCATTACATTACAGTAGGAATGAAAAGGAAAATCTTGATACTTGTGTATCAAGAATGTGTTGTTCCAACAAAGAGCCTGTGTACAGTAATGCACAAGAGTCTTATAGTATATATCCCTTATATGGATCTCCAATATTACATTTCATAAGGATTTTCCATGTGACTCATTTTCTATCTTTTGTGAGTATGTGTCAAAGAAGGTATTCTGATGCAGTTGAGACTTCTTATGACTCAGTGCAAATGCAACATAAAGAAACAAAGTGCTGTTCATGGTGGGAGGGGAGACGAGATTCACAGTTTCTGTTTGTGTCGAGGATTGCAGTATCATTTGAGGTGTCATTATGTAAGTAATACAAAGATGTTGTTTGCTTGTTTTGTGAGTGCATCAGCATCTTGTTGTGTGTGTTTGCCATTAGATTCAGAGGGGTTTGAAGCTCTTGCTAACCTTAATCCCATTCCTCCGTAATTCAATGTGATTCCGAACTCAGGCCCCCTGTGTAGCCTTTGAGATCAGAACGATCAATACAGTGTGCCGCTTTACCGGTCTAATGATCCGTGCTAAGTGATGCAGTGAGCACTAGCCCACGAGTCCAGAGCGGACATGTCTGACAGAAAATTATAGGAGTCGGTTCATCCTCATTTGCAGTTGTTTGCTGTTCTTTGAAGTGAAGCCCTGTGTGCTTGGTTAGTTCTGCTTGGCTAGTTTACACAAAGGCATGTAACAATACTGACTACATTTAGACAGGGCCCTTGTGGATCATCTTATTTTGTGGCTATCCTAGGAGCTACAGTACTGACATATACTGAGAGTGGATCTCGCTTGAGATGACATGTCATGTTGTAGAGTTTGAGATGAGACCAGAGAATGGTCTGAGGCCTCTGTGTATAAAAAGGGAACACTGATCTGTCATGAGCCTGGAGGACGAGAAGGCAAATGCCATCTAGATTGTTGGATTACAAGTAAAGCATATTCACACATTGGTTTCACCGTCATACGCTCCCCTAACCCCTATGTCTGTGAGCCATATCACATCCATCTTGGTACTGATCTTGAACACAGGCATCAGCTCTCTATGAACCTCAGCTCCATTCCCCGAAGCCTAAGGCGTGGCTTTGCTTCTCGCCTCCTTTTCTTTTCTCTCTCTCTCCACCTTCCAATAAAAACGTTGGCCAGAGCTAGTCACATGTTTATCTCTCAGAGAGAGTGAGGCCCCTGCCCATTTTTTTTCCAACAGGAAGGCAGTGTCTGCCAGCGAATCACTATTGAATCTTTAATGACTGTGTGTTAGTGTCAGTATCGCTGGTAGTGCAACTTGCACCTCACACTCCAGACATTTGTATGTGTGTGTGTGTGTGTGTCTGCTGTCCTCAATGTGAACATGTGACTTTGAGTATATTTGAACACAGTTATGTAACTTATGTAACTCTCTTTCTCTCTTCCTCTCTCTCTCTTTTTCTAACTCTCTCACTTTCTAGCGCTCTTTGCTATCTTTCACATGCTCACAAGCTGACTCACTCCCGTTTTCTCTCTACAATGCTACAAAAGACTGGTGAGTAAGGTGGCACATGCTGAGAATGATGCAACAGTAAATGAGCACATCTGAAATGGCTTTCATGAGATCCGGTTGCATAATTATGGACTGGCTCTAGGGAGGTGTCTTTTTTTCTTCCTTAGGGATGTTTTGGGTACAGCTTCTTCAAACACAACATGCTTTGACTGGATGGAGGCAGATTTATTTTTTAACAACAGCATATTAAACACCTTTTACTACTGCCTTCTTTATTCTTAAAACATTTTTTGTATAAAGTTTCATAGAGACAGTATTACTTTTAAATCTATGGGCTGGTAATAAAGATGGGTTTTACATAAATACAATTTACAAGGACCTTTTGTCTCCCCAATATCTATAGAGCATTATTATAGTAGATGCAAATGATGCCACTTGACTGTTCTGCATTATAAAAGGGTAATTATACTTTGTTTAATTATTATACTATTTACTTCATAGTGACATGTCTGATGGTCCATAAATCATTCACACATATTCTATTCACTGAAATCATCTATAATTCAATGGAACAACGATAGATGTCCTATTAGCTCTCTGCAGTTTCCTCAGGGCCAATATAAATTTGAAAGGCCCAAGGATGCCATTTTTACTTTATTCTTTCTATTCGAAGTTCAAAATATATTGTTGTACATTCATTCTTTTAGGTCACATGCACTTGAATGAATATTCACCAGACGGACCAAGCATCATCCAATTCAAGATTAACCACTTCTACAACTGGGGCATGAATCACATCAAGGCAAAATGTGTTAAAGTGCTATCCCGGCCCACCATGTTTAAACAAGCCTACGACATATTATTGCTTGACTTGCTCTGTTTTGACATTTAACATAATTAAAGGTTCTAAAGGTTTTTAGCAAATCTGGTGACACGACACCCCTCACCCATTCAGTCCATGTGCATTAGAACAAAGTCAACAGGTTCAGTCAAGCTTCTTCAAGCACAGATGGTATAGAAAGCTTAGAAACTCAAAGCTTGCACAGCAAAGCCAAATATTCACACCACTTTAAACCTTTGGCCTAATTTCAAAGAGGCTGACTGAGCCTGTGGTATTGTAATTGCTCAGGTTCTTGTTGCCCTGTTGCTCAATGACCTGTAGATGTCTTGGTCTGTCTCAAGTGGTGATCTTAGCTCCGAAAAACACAAGGAAGAGCGTTGTGGTTTGTTTAGTCAAATGTCTTTTCAACTGTTGAATGCAAACACAGAGCTATCAGGTAATACTCTGACTGTGACTTCCTGTGTCATCATTACTGTGGCCCCTTGCCAAACCTATAGGTAATTATTCTGCACAAAGTCAAACCTCAACCAGGATATGTCTCTGTCAAGATATAGTCAACAGAAATACTGAGTCATTATGACTCAGTCTTTCCCAGACAACGTCTTCTAAAGCAGAATAGAACATCATGTACATCATACATCAATAACAAAGCAGCCCTTGGAAAGCCATAGTTACTTTCACAGATTAGAAATGTTTTGCTGCTTTTTCTTTAAAAATGTTCTTTGATTCCAACCGCAGTCTGCTAATCTCATAGATTTTTTCGACAGCTGGTCAGTGATGTTTTGTCTCACTACCTTAACCATAAATATCTGAATATCAATTTGACTATTTTGGTTAAAGAATTCGTTTTTCTACGAAATGTGAAGGCTTTGATAGCTCAAGAATGCATGTTCCCTACAGAGGTAGATAGAGATAGACATTTGAAACCATTGTCTACCCGTCAACGGTTTGTCAAAAGAATGCCACTGCTCTCCGGCGTATATCATGAAAGGCTTACTCAATAACGCAGAACTTTTGCAACATGAGCTGAATAAACCCTAAATAATGACTTCCTAGTTTCTAAACTGTATTTAAAGGATTACTCTGTTTTAATTCCACATCCATATGCAGACACTGGTGTGGTTGATTATCAGTGAGATAATGTATTCATACACGGAACATTTACTTCACTAACTTGTTTGCTTGACATGTGATACGCCTGGATGACGAATAGATGTAAATTTGAATTAAGGGAATAGTGATGTGGATCAGTCAGTGGTCCTAAATTGTCTTGAGGCATAATCAAATTGCATGTTATTATTCCTACATTTCGTATTCACTTCCTTGTCCCTCCCATACTCTGCCTGTTGGCAGCGCAGGTGGTGGTCATCTGCGGAGCAATGGTTTAAATTCAGTCATCATAAAACTGAATACTGCCGCCTGGGCAATATGACTTTCAAAACTAAAATCTAAATCTTACACCTCAAATCTATTTCAACTGTCATTATATGGACAAGTAGATACATTTAGAAACAATTGTGATAAAACAGCCATTGGGATCCTCTACGATAGAATCGCCGCAACCAGCCTCAGTTGCACGTGATTCGAAAAAACACACAAACAAAAAAAAGTTTGAGTTGCATAAGAGACAATCTGGCACGGAAAGAATGTGTCCCAAACTTAAACGTGAGCTGTAGGTCGCGTCAAGGTATATTTGACTCGCCACCCACCCACCCACCCACCCACCCACACACACACACACACACACACACACACACACACACA
>BROE01000013.1:11645577-11661886 GCA_036571765.1 Plecoglossus altivelis
AGGAGTCCGTGCAGATGACTCCTAATTTCCAGACTGTAAGTATATTTCTATGGGGAAATCCTATTGGAAGGTGCCTGGTTGTATGAGTTTAGGTAGGGTTTCGTGGGTGTTGTAGTGAACCCTGCAACCAGAAGCTTCTCGGGGTGGCCATTCAAGTTGGGGTACACCCGAAGTCTCTACATGGGGCGCAAATTGACCATATTCGAGATATCTACTTTGTTATGGCTTGCACATCAAAAAGACCGTTATGATAGAGCTCTCGCTGTGATCATGGACAATGGTCGTTTGTTAATTATTTGCTGGAAAGGGAACTTATGTTACTTTTGCACGCTCACAGTCACTCGCGGTTATGATTAATACAATTTTGTCAATGTTATAGTAACTAGTTTGCTCACGGGAGTTGGGCCAGTAACTTAGTTGTAGAAGTAAGCACAAAAACAGGCAATTAGCCGAATCACGCATTTGAAATATGTTCTACTATCCCAGTCCTTAACTTGACAGCATAATATTGGATCACTGTTAGACTCTTAAAAATATAGTAAATTTCTACGACCAGAACGCCTTTGCATTTTGGCTTGGCCAAATGGGATGCTAGAGGACGACGAGATCATTGTGATGGTGCTAGAGGTAGTCTCTGGTCTAACAGTAGTAGGCTATAGCTACAGTAGGCCCCGTGGCTCTTTTTTGTGACGTTATTGTCAATCAGCAATCGATATAGTAACGCCTTCTCTTTACTGTTCAGAATTGTGATTGCGGATGACAATAGCTCGATTTATAGAGGTCTGCGCTATGTTGGCAATGTTGTTCACTAAAACACAATGGAAATCACGCCATATGGCCCGACTCTTACAGACTATTCTAGTGCCTAGTTCGAGGAGTTCACCTCAAGTAAAATGTAAACGACGCATACACTGACGCCATGTGGTTAATAGTGGTATCGCAGTACAAATGAACGCTCGAGTCCATCGCTGTTGAAGGTAGCAGCGTGAACGCCGTCCGCTGCCACTGATGTGGATTACGTAAATCCTTATATAATATTACAATTTAGACACATGTGAGACAACAAGTAACAGCGTTCCTACATTTCGATAGTAGGTGGTCTGTTCCAAAGCCTGGAAGGTGGACTGCACACGTGTTTGTTAATTTACGTGTTTATTTATAGCAGAAATGCAGTAGTAAAAAATCTATTGAAAGCAGGGTGAGTAGCCTAGTTGGGGATACTTTGGTCTCTGGCATGCTAAGAAAGAATGGGTGTTCCAACATGGGTCGAGATGATTGAGATTACAGGGAAACAATTGTCTCAGATTTTATTTTGTTTTATTTAGAAACTTCAAACATTCAACATTTTAAATGGTTCCAAGTCAAGTACTTTCCCAACGTCTAGCAAAACATTTGGAGAAACAGCTTTGTAATTTAAAGTGTAGTGCTCATTAAGGTCCTTTCAATTCTCAGAATGACAAACACCAAGACATGCTGAGTCACATGAACAGTAGTCAGTATACCTCTTTGAAATAACATATAAAAAGGATTGAAGGTTTTCTTAGAAGGGCAAACCTTATTAAATAAAATAACAATGAAATTGTATGTATTAAATAGAATATGTTTGTCAAGTTAATAATCAGACTCTTAAAGTCAAACCAACCTGTTGTGGGCAATGAATCATGTGCCTGGAAACAGAGAGAGATTCTCTCCAATGAATGGCTTAGTTCTGAATGCTTGTTAATACGCAATGCAACAGGACACATAGCATTGAGGATAAGAATGTAGTCTTCATCTAGTAGCATGTGAGAGGCTGAGTCTTTATGTCGCTCTCCAGAGAGCCCGACACACACATATTTATTTGAGAAGACACATAGACACATGTAGATACTTGCCCACACGCACGATGTACATCATAAACCACTGACGTTCTTGTGCATAATGGAGCATGACATAATACCAGGACACGTGATATAACTGAACCTGCTGACATGTTGGCTGGCTTACTATTACCACACTATATCCGAAAGTAAAATAGCAAGCTGTTAGTAATCAACAAGTTTTTTTCTCATTTTAATGTTAGATCACAGTATCGAGGTATACACTACAGCACTCCATCCCAGAAGAAAATCAATACAGAGCTAGCAAGAATAGGAATATAAGCCTTGGAAAAACCTGGAGACACAAGATTTTCCTTAGTTAGTTTCCTTACATAAACATGTAAAGTTGTATTACAACAAATAAAACATACATATGAAAGTTACACTTATTTAAGATGTCAACGTGCAAAAAATATTTCTTAAGCTGTTTCCGCATACTTTTTCTTGAATGATTTTTACACTGGAACCTTCCTGGTTGAGAATTGTGGTAGCAAGAGGACAGTAACATACCTGCTGGATCCCAGTTGCTTGTTGGTGCTGAAGTGACTGCATCTTAAGAAATAAATGCAAATCAGCCAACTCCACTGTTTACTCACATATTTTAAGAAGGAAATGTACAACTAGAAAGCTACTGAGTATAAAGGTTAACACACGCTCAACCCAAACCTACCGGTCATCATGGCCAGCTCCAGGCTAAAGTCAGAAAACTCATGTCGCTTGCTTACCGAGCAAACATGAGAGCCAAAATCAGCCTGTTTAACCTCTTTGATGGTCAGGGTTATCTTCCCAGGTGTGTAGGTCATCGAGTAACCCTCAGTGCAGTTCTGAAAACCCTTGTGTTTAATATAGTGGCAGAGAAGACCATTGTTGGGTCCTCTCCATTGGACTGACAGTTGAGGGATGTTGTTTTGGTCCTCATAGTGGTACACACACGGCAGATTGACCAATTCTCCAGGCTTCGACAGGACCTCTACTGCAAAGTATTAAAGTGAAATTTTGTGAATGCATAATATGACTGGACAACACTCAAATGTATCTCAGGAACAAAACTTACCTCCATCAACAAAATGTGACCAAACCAATCCAAGATATAGCACAGCTATTCTATTACACAGGCGAATAACTACTTTCCCCAACATTTGTCTAGAAGGAGATTAGAAATCAATGAACATGATTTTGACTCTTTAAAACGGTCAGCTTCAAAAGAATTAAGTGGTTAATGTATCACTTTTGTTTTCAAGAACTGGTCTTGACTTGATATTTGTGTATCAAATCTATGGAAACCAAAAAGGAAGGTACCGAAACGTTGCTGTAATTCTGTCATCCTTGCAAAGTCCCCGATGAAGTATACTGTAAATAGGCCTGACGCAACCAACTCCCCACTTTCAGATTGTTTTCCTACTTTTATAAAGCAACACTTTTAAATAAGGAATTGTGTAGGTGACTATTAAATCACAAAGTTCACTGATACAATTAAATCACACATCACAGACACAGTTTTAATATTAATTAGTTCCATTTACATATACTTCAGGTCAAATACAGAAATAAACATCTCACTCAAAATCCCATTTGATTACCACTGTTGCAATGAACATAACTACACAATGTACAATGAGTAGGTTTTAAGAAAAACTAACACATCTACGTGCATGCATACACTCACTCCCATGTGCACACACACACATGCACATATACTCACAAATATTGATTTGACATTCTGTACATTTTAGAAATGAAATAATACTACTCAGTAAAATGACTGTGCTTCAAAGTTCTTTTGGACATTTGGAACAACTTGCTTTGTTGTAGCACAGATTTGATGAAAAACCTTTTTTCAAACCATTTTTGAGGGCACAGAGAGCCGCGTTTATTGACAGTGCTCTTGAGAAATAGCTCAATAAAATAAAAAGCTATTGTAATACACTTATTGTGCAATTACAAGCGGCTCAGCAGTGAGACTTTTTACTGTGCTTCAGAGTATCTGAATGTTTTGAGACCTAGAACTCAATCATTCATAATGCTGTCAAAATATCTTCTAGTTCTAGTCAAAAATTAAATCCCTGCACTGATGATAACCACTTTGACCATTGGTTCATCACCTGATGCTATTTATCTGTTGTGTCTTCAATAGTAACACCGAAGTCCTGCTTTAAAGTCCAAAAACCCCAGTCACTCATCTTCACATCACAAATAAACTCAATACAAAGATGAATGATGTACATATACATCTGGTTTACATTCTAAACGTGTTTTTATATCCATTCTCTATTGTGTTCCTTTCACGTTGTTCTTGTTGTGTTTGGGGAGGGGCTATTGGATGCCCCTGAACAAGCACATGGCAAATACCATGGCAAAGAGCTGAGAAAAAAATAAGAGAGGAAAGATTAGGAAGGGAGGTTATACTGGGTTTTCAGAGAAGGCAGTTAATCCATTCAGTTCTGTATCGCATGGACCTGTCTTCACAGCAGATATGTGTATGTCTTACCTTAAATGTCCACTGGGTGGACTCAAGCAACCATACCAACATATTTATTTGATTTTGTATTAAATACATTTTCCAGAAAATGCATGTTGTATAAACCATGGATATTTATAGAAAACAAGGTTATGATTTAGTTGCATCATAAATACAAAAACATGTTTTTTGGAACATACTTCAATGGTCAGCACAACAATGGCCAAGGCTCCTGCCATATAGATGTATGTTTCGAAATAATCCACCACTGCTGAATAACAACCCTGAAAGATTACCAGGATACACAGACATGAGGAAAACAAGGTTATTAACCCATGAAAGGAAGGAAATGCGTGTTTGTGTGTCTGTGTACATATCTCAAGACTCTGACCTTGTTGTGGCGAAACGCCATGCTCCCACTCACACACTCTTCTCTGCTGATGTACTCTACATCTTTAGAGTGACTGTTTGTCCGGCAACAGGCCTCAGGAACCATTTTATTGGGGCTGAGGAGTCTGAAAAGGCTTTCCTCAAAGTCCTCAGGGCTATTCAATCCACAGCAGTCGAACTGCAGAAGGAAGCACACACAAACACGTACAAAATTAAGTAAGGGTGGTTATGAGGTGAATGAAAAAATAGCTTCCAGTGTACCTGTCCTTAGCATTGAGGTAGACCTATCATCTTGAAGGCAGGAATTTTAAAACTCTTATTATGTATGTTAGTACCTTTTATCCACATCCCTGCTTACCGTGGACATAATGGCATTCCATGTGGAGGTGAAGACGTCAGTGTTGTTGTGACCTTGGTAGTGGCGTTTCAGTTCCCGGGTGAAGTACTCCCTCGTCAGCTGATCTCACAAAGACACAGACATGAGCTAGACACTGACTTCCATCTACAGAACATGAGCTAGACACTGACCTCCATCTACAGAACATGAGCTACACACTGACCTCCATCTACAGGACAAATCCCTAGTACTAAACCATGCTGTACTACCTCCAGGTTGGTGAAAAACCTGAATGAATGTCACTTAAACACAATAAATGGTATGTTGTAATGAGGGTAGTCTGTAACAAAGCTTACAAAATCTTTCCTTTTAACTGGTAGACCCATATGACTTAGCCATGAGAATCAAGGGAGATATGGCTGATAACACAATATATGTCTGAAAAATCTATTATAGTGCTTCAGAATCCTAATATATATATTTGGCTTATCCCAATCAAGAGTAATGAACACGTACATGCTCCCGGAATATGAAGGCCAAAATGGCCGCCGCCAGCTCTGCCAGGAATATGATGAGAATGAGCAAGAAGAACTGAGAAAAACAAAGTTGCACATCAGAATTTTAACTGTGTTGATAATTCAGCCTGGATTTAAAAAATACATGATACATGATATAAATATATGATCAACAACACACTTACTTTTCTAGTAATTTACAGGAGATACCTTTATACTTCTAGAAACTAGCCTACATGTGCATGGCAAAAGGTGCACAAAGGTTGGAGGGGAACATCTTTGAATGTGCAGTGGATACATGCTGTCCATCACATCCATTAGGGATATAAATTAAGCAATGGAAGCAATATATTATTTATAAATATATTTTATATTTTCACATCTGGTGAAATTCTGGCCTCTGCTTCATTGAGATAACATTCCCCTAGATGGCAGACTTGTCTTTTGAATTGTCCTTCTACTTATACACAGGAAAATGACTCAGGAAACTCCTACCCACCTCTGAGCCACTTTGCCATTAGGTCATATTCTTTATTTAGTAGACACTTTAAAATGAAAGTAGAATTTCAGAGAGCAGGGTGTATCTCACAAGGTCTTTCAATGATGTTCATGACAACATTCTCATCAAACAGGTGACTTACAAACAACAGCAGACACTTGTTCTCTCGGATGGCTCCGCAGCAGCCCAGGAACCCCAGCAGGAACAGCATACCCCCCATGGCCAGGATGACGTAGACCCCCGTGAAGAGCAGAGGGTTGGCTGCCACAATCTCCCTAAATCCCATTGGGTCCACCCGTACCCATACCCCCACCCCCAACAGAAAGGAGCCACCCAACTGGAGGAGAAGGGTTACAGAAAGCCAATCAAATTAATGTGCTGTTCAAAATGGTCAATCATAAATGTTCCTTTTCCAAAAACAATCTCCCATTTCTAGGTCCCTAGTCTTATTAAACGGGCACAAGAAAGAGGAAGATAAACACATTTAGAAACAACCTGTAGTGTGTTATCAAGAGGATGTGGATTTATAAATGATTGCTTAGGCCCAATATTTTCAGACCCTGCTTCTTACCGATAGTTTACTTAAGCTAAGTTTCTATCTGTGCTGTACGAACTGTTTTCAATGAACCATGATTGGTAACAACCCTGCAAGATATTACTTTGCCGACATGAAATGGTATGCAGCGTGCTTACAAAGATAAAGAAGTTGAAGATGAACATGAGGTACTTGATGCAACCAAGGCAGTCCCCCTCCATGGCTGAGACTCCCGCTGAAGCCTCCCCGCACCCCTGGAGACACACACAAGTCAGGGCTGTTACTGATGAAGTACAACACAAGGGAGCAAATCAGTTAAGAACAACCCCATACTGCAGTGCCACAAAACGTAATGAGTCACTTGTTTGACAATGGAGCATGAAAACCATGATGAGTGCATAGCTGTGGGTTTGATAAGAGAGAAATGTACAGTACTAAAACATCTCTGCTCAGACATTTGAAATTCCATTTAAAAGCCTGACATCCTATTCAACAATTATGATATTCACATAATTAATGTATGCCAATGTGCTTATCTATTCCACTTTTCATAAATACCAATGTGTATGTTAGTATTTAGTATTCTATTATGCCTGATATTGACGACAGCATTGAAGAGCAGTCTTGTCAATGCCTCTTGGGTAAGCATTTCTGCATCTAACCATTTGAGACATCCCAGCAGAAGATTTGAGCAAGGCTTTTTAAGCTTCTAAGAGCCCTACCACATTCTACCGCATTCTCTCTGCAGAGCGAGGAAAAGCAGGGAGTGTTCACAGCTGTCCTTGTGCAACCAGTGATGCAAAAAAAGTGAGAATGTAAAAGTCCAGGGAGGGACTGGTCCCCACAGTGAACCAACACATGCATGCACACACGCAATCATGTGCACCTGATACTATCCCTGAGTGGCCTTGCGTGGACACCATGACACATGGTGATGCGTGTAACTGTGTAGGTGGGTGAGGAGATGTTTATGCAAGTGGCCAGTCAGTAGCAGTGAGAAGAAAACCAACTGTGCTTTAGCTGTCCTGATGGTGTTTACCAAAGCTGGCCAAGACACTGCCACCTGTCAGATCTGAGTCAAAACGGGGACATGCAAAATGACACAACTACTGAGACATGCAAAATGTTCCTGTTGAGTCCACAACAGCATGGTTCACACCGTCTTCATACTCATAGGCACACAGAGCCAATATTCAGATTAGAAGTGTAGTTGTCACCCCTTGTACTCATGCCAGATTTACATTCCATTAATCTGTTGTTTAAGTTGCTTGAGAGAAGCCTATTGATAAATGCTTTGATTAAATGTATCCCTGAAATGTATAACATTTTTTGTGCAGACAGTTAATCGTCAACATAGGAAATTTGCTTGTATTGGGCACAGGTGTTTTTGATCACTATACCAATAATGGCTTTCTAACCTCTCTAAAAACTGCAGACGTGTTGACCTACTTGTTAGCACCAGTAATTAATGACCATTCCCAGTGTCCTCTTTAGGGGTCCAGGCTCTGCTTTGACAGTGTATATTTCCTGCCCATTTGGACAATATCTGCTCTGTGTAGTGCTCTTACTCTAATGAAGTAACACTGGGTGTCCCCTCTCCTGCTGCAATTAAATACAGATTCTAGGACTGACAGTGCACTCTAGATAATTGTACCTCTTTGGAGCGAGATTTGGGTTAATAATGCAAGTCTTTTTCATAAGCGTATGGGGAATTTGCTTCATGCACACGCACACACACTTGCATGTGCACACACACACACAAACACACAAACACACACACACACAGTACCACTACAGTCTCCATTTGCAGCTGTGGCTCCTTTCAAAAATAGGTCCGAGGGCAGCTGGACTATTTAACAGAGTCACATAGAGGATGGTCTCAAATAATTCCCTCTTCCTATAGCCCTCTCCAGTCACGGAGAGCTGCTCTGGAATAATTCAATAATCCTCCAGCCCTCTTCCCCCAAGGGCTGCTTCCTGCACTGCAACACTGGAGGTCCCTCAGGTGTGGAGCTCAGGCTGCCAGGCTGTATATGCGGGGTTTTGTGTCATTTAGGTGTGCCTTTAAGACTTTGGTGTGTGTTGTGAAAAGCACCACAGAGTGGTGTTCACATGCAGTGCACCACTGTCAAATATACCTAGATTGATTGTTTGCCGAGTACACCACTCCAGAGACACTTTATTTAATTTCCTTTATGATTACTAAAATAAACTGAATTTAATTCAATATACTTTTAAAACATAAAAAGGTTAACCCCTACACAACGATATTTGAAATCTTATGAGTATTTCAATTTCTGGGGGGGATGTGAGCAGGTATTCAGAATCAGTTTTATTCGCTATGCAAGATATACAAGCACAGAATTTACAGTACTCTGAAATCTATGAAGCCTTATTAAATGGGAAACACTATATACTGTATTAGTTGACTAATTTAATTTTATTAATAACGTACCCAGAGTGATTGGGCAAGCCATGTCCTCATATGGAGCATTCACACCAGTAGCCCAGCTCTACAAAGTCCACTTCCGTCTACATCAACCAGAGACCAATTTAAGGCCACTTGAGGTTTCTCCATAGGGTGTGCGACCATATTGTTTCAATAAGAAGTCACTGGTAGATGAGACTCCTGTTCAATAAATCACTCTGTCAGTAGGGGCTGAGCTGAGGCCATGGAGGAAGTGCTGTGTACACAAGAAGAATTCTCCCTCAGCGCAGGAGAAACATTGGATCCAGATTGCCTTCATCCATCAGGACAGTACCTTGTGGCAAAGCATATGGTGAAGGTGTTGGTAGAAGTCCTGCTGGACTAGACCCTAACGACACCTTCCAGAGCCTTAGCGAAAGCGATGCTGCTAAACAAACAACATTGGAAACGTGGAGGGAATTGTTTTATGTTATGTGGATAGGCTACATTTGTGTCCTTGTTTACGTTGTTTAACACTGGAAGGTTATTGACCATTTATTTGTCAGAGACTCGATCAATGCTTTTCCAGCACATAGAATATGGACATTCAAACTGACAGTTACACAAGCACATAGTACATGCAGTATGCACCATCTTTATTCTACAGAATTCAGCAGAAGTCATATTTGTTCAGACCACTGATTCTAGATTTGGGGGTGTTCTAGAGGGTTTACAATACAGCATATTCCTTGGTGTTATCTAATGTTGGATTCATGTTTTTCTTGTGCTGGTTTGTCTCCAGTGTGAGAACTGGAAGAGATTCAGGTTTTCCAAGAATAAACACTGTTTTACAGCAGCAGCTTTATTACATCAGCTTAACATCAAAGGCAATGATTTCCAGCGTTGCCTGTCTGCTTTCTGACTGTTGATATCCAGATATGAAATTCTTAATGTAAAAATGTTTTCCCTAAAATCGATTCCATGAGGAATTGAAACCGGTTGCTTTGGTTTAGGAACCATTCAAAAGAAAATTTAAAACTAAAAACTACTAAAGATCCACCCTTGTGATTTGCTGATGTCTGAAATTATGGTAGCACTTTGGCTGTCCCCTACAGACAGATATGTCTGTTATTTGCTCAGAATGCGCTCAATCTACTGCACAGGGCGAATACCAAGGGTCATCTATTGTCAGATGTCAAGGTTAATGAAAATAAAATATTATTGAAGTAATGGGTTTAAAGCTTAACATTGTTATTCAATTCAACAGATCACTTCCTATCTTCCCCTTTGTTATTATCCAGTTTCTAATGTTGGATATATCAGGATGGGATGAATTAGCGGACATCTGTTACCACAACATAAATCAATTATTCGATAAATCTTGCTGTGGCCATTTGAAAATACAAAATAAAAAAGTTGAAAAGCAAACCCCCTGAAGAGGTCTTCAGTTATGCTAACTTTCCTTTTCATACAATTTCATTTGCCTCCATCTGCCTTTCTCCCTCTCTACAGTGTGTCTCAATGGCTCTTGTTTCTTTGCAAGGCACCTCGGTTTGTTGTCAGAGCCGGTAGCAAAGGCCAGGACTGCCTCTGATAGACTGCTGGGTCACTTCATCAACAGAAAGACCAGCAGGACAGATATAAAATAATCTACTAAGAGAACTACAAGAAATGAAGGCCATTGTGAAGGTGGAAAGCAAGCTAGTTTTTTTTATAGAGGTCGACATTTTGTCCATTTCTGCAGCACAAATGAGCAGGATAGAGGGAGCGCAGAGATGGGGTGCACGGTGTGCTGAATGTTAAGCAGCAAGGTGTCACAGTGTGGAGAAGAGGCCAGGGGGAGTCTGGCCCTCAGGAGACCTCAACCTCTTCTGTCTGATCTGCTTCTAATTCCTCCACCTTTTGGAGAGAGAGTAAACTAATCAATCAGCAAAGGCCGTCGACTACTGCAGACTTTGATAAGGTTAAGGACTGGGAATTAAGCGTGACATGGTTGCTTTACTCACAGTTCCGAGCAAACAGTACATTGTATATCAAGACTGGAGGAAAGAAAATAAGTTCCAATAATCAACAAAATTCATCATATCATAACATCATATCATAACAAGATATCTGTATGACATTGCCATAACTGTACACAACTGCCACAACTTGTGCTTCACTACAACACCAGAAACCCTACCTAGTAACTGATAACCAGGCACCTTCCAAATAGATTCCCCATAGAAATATACACAGCTGAGTCAATGAGGACAAGGTCATTGAACGTTTGGCACATTGTTTGTTTATCTGCATATTGTGGTAATCAACCACCGAAGAAACTACAACAAACAAAAACCCAAGGTCTTCAAAGTTAGCACAAATTGTGGTAGAACTTGAATATGTTTTCTGAAACATATCACTAGTAACATTCTGCAAAACAAAACAAGGTCTTGACACGACAGATCGATGGCTGATTAATCGCCAGCTATAATGCAGTTCATTCATCAAGACCAGACACCTCATCTGCTTCGGTCTAAAAAAAGAGCTTGCTAGCCAGCTACTGGACTGTGTAACACACGTTTATTGGGATTCATTTAGCTAAGGGTGTCTTTTCCTGGACGAGGCGTGTTAGTACCCTAATCATGGAGGTGTCTTTGAGGAAGGAGGTGTGGATATCCCATTGACATCGATTCAAGTGACTTATAGCCGAAACTCATTTGATTTTACATCTATCAGCATTCACCAAATCAAAAAAAAAAATTGCCCTTGGGCAAAGTGAGTGCATTTTCTCACAAACCAGAGCATGAATCATTTCTAAACAGCACCACTTTATATAAAGTAAATAATTGACCACATGCTTGCCTTTGAGCTGAAGGACAGGCTCCAACATGCCTAAAAACACTCAAAGCCCAAATTCAATATTGGCAAACATGTCGTGTTTTACTGAGTTGCCCCTGGCCCTGCATGATTCTTCTAGCCTGTTAGCCCCAATTCCTGTTGACAGAAAGTGCTAAAAGTCTCCCTTTTCACTCTCTTCCTCCTACTTTCTCTAAGAAATCCTTTCCCCCTCTTATCTCTCTCTCCAAGACACACAGGCACTGTGGTTGAAAACATGGGTCCAGCAGGAGAGAAGGCTGGTGTGAGTGTAGAATGAGGGCTGCAACTGAACAGTCATGTTCACAAGCACTCCATACTGACAACCCACCATCTGCCATGGCTAACGACAATAACACTGTGTGCGCACGCGCAAGTACAAGTGCATGTGAAAGTGTGTGAATATGACAGTGTGTCAAAGCTGAAAGTCAATTATATTAAAGCACAGTTGAAACGTATGCGACTGTTGCTGTCAGTAGAGTGTGTGTCTGAAAAGTGAGGTTATATGCACCGACCACGGCTGTCAGATGTACAGGATTCATAGGGAAAGTCAGTGATCTTGTTGACCAAGAGAAACATGTAAGTGGAAGTCTGAGATACAGCATACACTCATACAAATCATTTGATTTCCTTTATCAGATCTAGAAGGTAATAAACGAAGATGTCAATAACCCAATTATACTAACATAGCAACACTTGTTCTGGCAACATGGTACTGTATGGCAAGCCACAAAATTACTTTGTGCGGTTAGATCATTGTCAGTTGACCAAAGCCGCAAAATTATAACTTCATCAACTTCAGTGTTCATAAAGAACGGGAATTCTATTGAAATCATGTTAGCTAAGTTAAGGGTGTTAAACTAAAGGAAGTCAAGCAAAGGCTACTTTACATCACATTGCAAAGCTGAATGTACTTGAGTAGAACTTGCTGCAGAATGAAGGTGCCTCTTATCAATGACATTTCACAGCCTGTTCACATGTTAAAGTGGACCTGAAGGGTTCTATATTAATCTACATTGGTTTCACTGATTGCAATACTGAGCTTGTGCAGAATCCATTAGAGCTATATTGATCCACACAGGGAGATGGGCCAAAGCTGCTTGACAATGTAGTCAATCAACCTCTACGACTGAATCAATGATAATGTATCTCTGGCATCAAGGTAAAGTGTTAATTTTCAGGGCTGTTGGAAATGTGCTTATAAATGAGAATGCATAGGTGAATCGATGTTTGTGTTCAATGGAGTATGATTGAAAAGCAACAGAAAGCACCATACCATATGTACCTGTTTTTGGCTCTGGGTTTCAAATCGAGGTTTGGGATAGATGTTCTCTTCAGTCTTCAACCTCAGCTGTGGACAAGACAGAGAATGATGGTTTAAGTCAACCTCAACTGTGGACAAGACAGAGAATGATGGTTTAAGTAGGTTTTTGCTCTGTCTATAATTGATTAATGATGGCTCTGTTGGTTAACAGAGCCGATTAGAGTATGCACTAAATGTATTAATATGCAAACATGCAAGTTGTCTGTTGATCTTGCCAACTATTAAACATTAAAGGATGGTGAGCAAACCATTTCCCATTGATCTTAATTTATCCACAAATTATGAATTAATCTTTAACATAATCTAGAAAAGACCATTTTGAAACCTGGTTCCTACAGAACAGTGGGTGAGAAGGCTTTTCTTTGATTCCAACATTGACACAACACTGAAGACCTGCCTTCTTTGCTGTATAACAAAAGCCTCAAAACACTGGTGGTCCTAAAATAGATAGAATTTAATTTGGCACTTGCATGCAATCAATGTCTCTCTTAGCAATGTCGACTGCTGACAGAATTAACACTGAGATAAATACTGCAATTTAAGATGACCCAATCAGAATTTTACATTGAGGTAAATGGAAACCTGAGTTCAGACTCCAGCAACAGAAAATCTGGTGTTTCTATAGAAACCAATACAATAATACAGTATTGTCTGTCATTTTGGATGGATACTTTCAATGACACAGAAAATCTACGGTAAAATGTCAGAACTCTATCTTAAGCCACATCTTTATTCCATAGAGCTAAATTAAACTAAATGGTTTGGGCAGAGCCACAGCAGTAGCTACAGGTTGTTGTTATTGGTAGTAGAGCAGTATCTGACAGGGCTGTCAAACAGAAGGCTGATGACTCAGCTGTGGAAAAAGATAGTGGGTACCAGGATTGTTACCAACTGTCCTCTTCCTCTTCCTCACATTCTCTAATGAGCGATGAGAGTTGACAGAGGGCTCAGGAGTCACGCAAGGTTCTTGCAGTGACTCCATCTGTATTCGTTTTCTTTTCAATGGATCTAAAGCAGCAAGCTTGTACCATACAAGTGCTCGAGAGTCACATGTCTCATAGGCATACTGGGTAGAAAATAACCTGCTCTCACAAGCCGTTGGGTTCAAAGTCAAAGTCTGCTTGTGCTCCTTTGATGCTTCAATAAACACCTTTCAGTTACACAAAGTGTTCTCACTTCTCATGTTCTACCAGGCCTTGTCAGGATCTCAGCAATTTGTGGAATCTGAGGATTTTGAAGACTGTTAAGTGCTTTTGATAACAAAACAAGAATGAGTTAACACCACCTGCTGTACAATTCTTTCTTTTCAACATTTGGAGATATCAAATCCGATGGTGTCAATTGTACCCTATTGTGTTCGCACATCTGTCATAACATTAAGTTCAAGCTTGAGAGATGGAAGTGAAAACCGGTGCCGGGGAGAGAGGGAGAGAGGGAGCGAGTGCAAAAAGGAGGAATGAAAGAAAAGGATAAGAGGAAAAAAGGGAAAAAACAGGGCCCCTGGGGATTCAATTAAACTAGATCCTCAAGAGGTGGATGTCATAAAAGGTGTGAGAGGAACAGAGAAGAAAGGAAAGGCTAAGGTGAGGCTCTACACACACCGCATAAAAATGAGGATTGAAGTTGGGTCAGTATTGTAGGATGTAAATAACAGACTTACAAAGACTTACGGACATGCAGATCTTAAAACCTACATGGGGAGTATGGACAAAAGGTATTTGCTTGATTCCTGTATAGTAATAAAAATCATGATTCATATTTTTTATGGGTGACTGGGCACCTCTCAGTATGTGTTTGTGTCTGAGGTAACTGAACTGCAAATTACAACAAGCAAGTCTGGTCTACCTGGGACCACACAAAGAGCAAAATACTCTTGCAAGGATCATTCTGCTGTGAAAAAATACAAATGTCATAACAGCTAGCACCATCTGGTTTTGTTTTGTTGGAAAATAAACTTGAGAAAGATTATTTACCATTCTATATGAGCAGCCATACTGGGAGATCCGTTAATAAACCGTAACACACACGTCATGTATGTGAATATGTTTACGATGCAGCACTTTGACTGTTGAGACCACCGACAGATTACCAATAGCTCGGTAAGAACAAGAACTAGTTACACTGACAATGACAGGAATCAACATCATTGACAAATTTGTTGTACATGTTTGGACAAAGCTGTCTGCTGAATGATACATTTAAAATCTTGAATGTGGACACATTGCATGCTAACCAAGACGTTGTAAACCATATTCTGAAATGCAATCTCACGAGATCTTGCATGAGAAGATTACAAATCTTATAAACATTTAAGTACAAAGTACAAAAATAACAGACCGACAATAACGTCAACTCAACAAGTATTGATTTAGGCACTGAAGAGAAAATGGAAGAACTTCTTGAAAATGTTGTGGAGTTTTTTATTTGTGTTTGTCAAAATTTATCGAACATTTGCAGCCAGACAGAGTGATTAAAAACACATTTCAATTGAGATGTGCAAGAGGGATTTACATTTGTTATGTACGTTGCCTTTGAAAGGCCTAGTGATCAAGAGGCGGGGGTGGGGGTGGATGCCGTAGTCACCAAGCTGCCAGACTGTGACAAAACAGTGGTGGGTGTAGTTTATGGGGGGTGGGCGGGGTCTGTCTGTAAGGGGCCTGGGGTGACCATCTGCTTTTAATTCAATTTAGCTGTATTTAATCCCATTAAATCTAGAAGAGACTGAAACATCTTAGACATCAGCGTTGTATATCCTTCCCATAGTCTATGTTAATGCATGATAAGACAGGTTTGTAAAAAGGAAGGACATTTCCTCAACAAACTATCTGTTAATGCCAACTTGATTTGTTGCACTTGAATACTTGCCAGACGACAAAAAGGAAGACCACAAAAGAGTTGCAAAAATATGATGAAGCACAGATCACTTGAGTGTTTTCACACCTGTGGCCTCATGACAGAATACATGGAGCAGTCAGTGCAGCTTCTCCACCTAAGTATTCTAATTAGACAGTGACATGAGTCCTGGCTGAAGGTCTACAGTCACAGCTGTAACCCAGTCACAGCAGCCTGCTTCCTTCAGACCTCACAGCGGTAGATTTTCTGGGGAGGGGGGGGGGGGGGGGGGGGTGG
>BROE01000013.1:11662271-11737461 GCA_036571765.1 Plecoglossus altivelis
GGGGGGGGCTCTGCCACTATGGTGCTTCACTGGTTAGGTCCAGGCAGGGCAATGACCACGCTGAGAGTCCAAGAATAGACGATGCACATTTGTATGGCTCACCAAGTCTGGCAGATGGACCAGCGGGACCACGTGAGTCAGCCGTTTTTTGATGAACTCTCATTCAGCTACACCTGGACACAGGCAGGTATGCTCTCACACGCTGTTTCACACAAAGACAGTTGAACGCCCCCTTTACTTTCAGTGTGGCTTCATTTGCTGAATGCATGGAACTTCAGACTTTTTGACAGCCTGGTTCTGAAAGCTAACACGTTCACCCTGTTTTCAAGGTTCACAGGATTTCTTCAAAGCTAATTTATTTGAAAATGTGTCTGTCAAATCTCTTGCTTAAGTGTTAATGTCTGACTTGTAAAAAGAAGGCAATGCAGTTATGTTTTGAGCACACACTCAATCCAGTTTTCAGTTTGCCCCCAAAAATCTAAACTACAGCAATTATGACAGCTCAATTCAGAAACATTACAGGGTGAAATGCTTTTTTGAATATAATGTCATCCTCACTAAACAGATCTGATAGGCAAACTTTGTTCAAATAAGCCCAAACATTTATATGGCTTTGGCTGCTATTCCATTATTCAAAACACACTAGTACATTATTTACTCTTTCCATAGAAAACATTGCTGCATAAAATCTCAAATTGAATACCACAGTCAATCAAAATACACCTGATGGATAGTCCAATAGTATTGATATTATTGGATACAGTATTGATAGATTATTGGGCTAAACCATGAATGGTTTCTTTGAATGATGATGAATGAATTATTGTAGCGACTTGGACTCCCTTAAAAGCCAGCAGAACCTTTGGGCTTTTTACAGAATGGCTGTCCTGCTCTGCTGCTACTCACATATCTCAAAGCTTCTTGTTCTCACAACAGTACAGCCTTCAGGGTTCCAGTGACAAAGTTTGTAATAAACTTAAACCGCTTTATTATACAGCTCCAGGTGCTGCTGTACACAGTAGTCTATGTGTGTCTGTCTGTGAGAGACTGAGAGAATGAGCGTGATGGAGACAAAAAAGATTGAGGGACCGGATACCAAATGTAGTACTGTAAATTACAGTATACCTTAGATGAAGCAAACCATCTCTTTTGCTATGATCTGTTAAGTCACACAGGGGGCTGGTGCTTCAGATGGATCCTAAGAACACCCACAGACCTGCTCCCTTCCCCTCTATTTCCACCTGTCATTACTCACAACTTATTTACCCATTAAGACCCAAAGGTGCTTCAAAAAGTGAATTTGAGTCTGTCTGGGTAAAGCTAATCATCCACCATTGACTCAGCGATGTATTTGATATCATCACTTCAATTGAACTACAAGCATGTTTTGTGTGAATAAAACTAATCATACCAGTTCAATCTAACAAGTCCTTTTAAAGAGTCTGTCAAGTTAAATTTTAGCCCAATATGGTCAAACGGAACAGATTTTTGAAGCCCGTCTTGAGACTTTACTCGTTGCGGAAGCTTTGTCATTGAATAATTATTTTAGAAACGATACAGTAAGTTATTGTTTACATTGAATACATTTGATTGTCTATGACAGCACACCAAAATCCGAGTAGCCTACAAGGTTTAATTCAATTGTATTATCAACTCGTGTTTTAAAAAGCGGACACCATGATCAGGGTAGTATGTGGCATTTCACTGATATCAGTGGTTTATAGTCTTTCAAACATGAAATTTCAAATCTTAAACTCTCGAAGTAAAATGCAGTTTAAGAATACAAAAAAAAACGTTTTCACCTAACGACTAGCCTATCCATCAGGCAGAACCGTGCAAACTTACCGTGTCCTGTCCTTCCACGAAAAAGTGAGATTCTTTTTCCAAATATATTGATAAGAAATTTATGACAAGACTACGAGATGATTTGTATCCCAAATGTTCTGATCCTGTATCCCCTTTCACTTTATAAATCCAGAGTCACTCGCAGAGGACGAGCGGTCAGTTTTATGGGCATTCTTGGTTGGATGGATGTAGTGAGCCTTTCTACATGCGCTACAAATCTGTTACTCACAGCGTTGGTAAACCCCAAAGGTGGGGGTATTAGCTGTCTTTCACGCCCACCTTGACAAGAATCCGAGGTTTTACTCCGTAAAATATATTTTTGTCAGGTAGATCAATGCACTATATTATATAAGAAATGCGCTTGCATCATATCTCAAGCCATTTTCCTAAATAACATCCTCTTTTATGGGTTTTGAAAGTGATGCACAGATGGCCTCTCAAAGATATCAAGGATCTTTATGACACCCAATCCACCCTTTCTACCTTTATGTTCTTTCTCAGGTCATGACATTTGGCCTAACCTTTCACTTGTCCCTCCTTATCCAGTTAAACCCTCAGAAGTGAATTTGCAATTTGTAAAACATCTCATGAAGTCTAATACAACCATTGTTCACAGACTCGCGAGAGGCTGACACATAACCGCAAATCATTGTGAATGGATTTTTCAATAATAAAAACGGTCTTCTGGGGGTTATTTAAATATGTGTTCCGTTTTTAGTTTGTCTTGTGAAGAAGGGGGTTCCAAAGAAAACACTGCAGATTAAGTCTTAGACCAGAGCTCCCCTTTAGTGGGTGAGCATGTGCATTCTCCATTGTAAGAACTAAGACCGTATTTGTAGATGCAATATGACTTAGTGCTTAGACCTTTCCTCTTCTACAGCCTCACTCAGAATAGAGAGAGCTAATGCCATAGTTCTCCTTGCTAAATCTCCTATCAGATTAACAAAATCCATAGTCTGGTAAGGCTTTCTGACTCCTTAAATGTAGTGGGTCTCTAGTATTAACGTTACAGGGAAGTTAACAACAGCTCAAAACAAACTTTCAGAAAATGCAAGTGGATGTGGATGTTTGCTCACATCCACTTGCATTTTCTGTGAACATACAAAGACAACAAACTAAATCATATAAACATTTTCAATATTTATCTTGTTGTTGACTTTCTCCACGATCACAGAAGTTGTTTTGGCTCTGCAAATGCACCCATACATGGTGTGTGCAGAAGACCAGTTATTGTATGAATTAATGCGCTATCTTTAAAAACACATTTATAAAGATCCATACCAAATTTAGCTGATGAAATGCATCAAAGCATCAATGACAAGCCAATGTTAAAACTTTTGCTTTTAATCTAACATTTAAATCATGCATCTACCAAAGAGATTTTGAATGGAAAGGCACAATAAATATACACTAAACAATATACCAACAATTAAGTGACTATACTGAACATAATGGTAGGCTAACAGTCTTCAAAGGCAGACAGCTCCCCATAAGACCTCAGGGCAAGGTGACCCATGAATTATTATGACATGCTTTGTTTTTCAAATATTTATAGACAGAAGCTACATGTACTACTATTCTTTTATATTCTGCACAGTTTCAGTCCAACAGAATCCCCTCCCTTTCTTCCCCATACTTTTCATCGCCTCCTTTGAAGACTATTGATACTTAACTGACTCTTTTATCACTATTATCGCATCTTTCTTCCTCCTTTTCTTTTTGTCCCTTCAACTGGTGAACAATTAATTTATTGCTAAGTCCACAAAGTTTCCAAAGTAATCAAAAGAGTGGCTAAGAAATATAGACGCTTGATGCACAGGCTTGTCAGTTACCTGTGTCTATGCATTTTAAAGCATGAGGCTTGGTAGACATCTGGAACACCATCCACTATCAACGCTAGTGTTATATCAATCTTCAACTCTGTTTAGTCAATTTCTACATTGGATAGTGCCCCACACCAGAACCGTTCATTATTTTGTGGTTTCATACACCAGACTGTCGTGACATTGTTCCATTTGTAGATACAAAGGCAAGGTAGAGGAGTCCAATTTAAAGCATTTGAATGTTGTTCATCCCAGTTGCCAGGATACAACTCCCTCCCCCACTCAACCGCAGACACATGCTCTCCCTCTCTCTCTCCCTTTCTCTTTCTCCTAACCTCTTTCCTCGCTCCATGTCCCTCCCTCTCCCCTGCTCTGTATGTGTGAGTACGTGTCTTTCTTTGACTATGAGGCCAAACCACCTATCTCTTGCCCAAGCATACACAGTACCTGGCAGACACAGACTCAGCTCAGCTGTCACTGAGGGCCTTAATCTTGGTTCTCATTACAGCTTTCTATCTGACAGAAAGGTTCCCTATCTCACCCCTGGACTTTATATGAGGATACAGTAGGACGTTCACAAAAGGAAAGAGTTTCCTTCACAACACGCACGGACGCAAGCACACACGTGGAACAGGCACTCCCTTTACGATTCATCTTGAATCTTAAAAGGGAGGGAAAGCTTTCTTTCATTTAGTTGCTCACACATATTCAGTTCTCAGTTTGTCATCAGACTTGCAAAAAGTTTACAACGAATGTCATGAACAATTCAAGCATGCCCTCATTCCCATCTACCATGACTAATAGATCCATACAGTCAAGTAAACAACTTCCAAAACGCCTTCCTGCCATTCAGTCACTGTCAAACTAATTGGTTGATCTGGCGTTCCCTCCCTGTCTCTTCATGCTTTGTTTCCTGACTAAGAACCAGCAGCCAGCTCCATAAATATCAAAAAATTAAAAAGAACGTGTTGTTTTATCTACTGATAATTATCTCCTTTAATGTTCTCTTACTGAATAGTTAAACCTAATTGTCTCATACATTACCGGTTTCCTCTCCAAATACAATTGCCCTTGAAAAAAAACATTGCAGACATGTTATGAATCAAGTCAGAATTAAAGTGTGTACTGAAGCAAGTTTTGTTAACTATTTCTTGGGGGGGGGGGGACGTACAGTGTGGGAGCATAGAAACAATGCACTGAACACCCCTGAACAGAGCCCCAGTGTTCAGTCATCTTACAGAAATACTCCATCTGGTAAAACATGTTCATAACACTAGGGACCTCATGTCCATTCAGGAGAGACAGAAACAGTGATGAGGCCTGAGGGGTCTACGTGCAAACACACACACTCATACACTCATACACACACTCATACACACACTTATACACACACACTCATACACACACACACATACACATAAACATACACATACACACGTACCTTCACCTCCGGTGGTCCATTCACATTCAACCAAAACCAAGCTTCATCATAGTTTGACATAACAGAAGACATCTTTTTATTTTGTCTTTATTTTGTTTTGTCCCACTAATAGTCCTATACAAACTCTTGGTTAGTTAAATTAGCGAATTATCATGAGGTTTGTGTATTTCATGTCTGCGTGTATCAATATTTTATAAAAATGTATTTATGGGTTTTACATAAAACTTACTGTACAGTTCACCCCGGGAATTGCACATGAAAGCACATTTTCCAAACTGTTTCCCAAGGGTGGACAAACCCAATGACAACTTAAAATATCTTGCTTTAAAAAAGCTAGACTTTTCAAAATGTCAAAGAACATACTGTACACATCAAACCTCCCCAAACGAATTGTTATTCATATCATGAAAATATTCACACTTCGCTTGCAGTTTCAGTATTTATAATCTAATAAGGGTTTATATTTTTTTGCTGATGCAGAATTTGTAACTGCCTGTTCTTCTATATCTTAATGGTGGATTATCTATCACTGAAAAGGGTGACCAGCATTGCTAAACGTTTAGTGCTAAACTGAAGCCAGCCCTTAAATAATACAGCAGTCTCCCCAGTCTCCCTGGTGGGTGAGAAGATAGATCACAACCGGGTTGCCATAACAAATGACCAAACGTTAGCACCACTACTGCTGACAATATAGCACTACTAATACTGTACAATAAGGTCATTATAATCGTCAAAAGATTACACAGGGCGTTTTTGTTTGGAGTAAGTGTTTGTAGAAAATTATCATTCAGTTTTGTTCCACAGTTTTTTTCACGTAGAAAAACATGCTTGGATGATTCTGGTATGGTTCTTCATTTATCTTTATTGGATGTTTAGTCCTGTTCTCTCCAGGTGTCTGGTTCCTTTGTTCTATTCTCTGCACCTTCCTGTCGCTCACCTTCATTTTGTCTCCTTCGCATTTCCCGATCTTTCGGCTGTCACTGCAAATACAACCATTAGGTTTGAACTATTGATCTTGAATATATTATTTAGGAGATGTTCAGTGTCAGTTATTTTGTCTTGGACAAAATACATTTGTATGATAATACATTTTTCTTTAACTTTGCATACATATTACCTCATTCTACAGTAGATTGAGTTGAAGAATGAAAGACTCTTGAACCATTTCATAATAATTCATTCTTCTTATCACAATTTTCTTATTCTGGAGATATGTTACAGGACTAACTATTTTGAAAACAAATTTTCTTCAGAATTTCCTGCACTGTATTTGTGTGATGGAAAGAATTATAAATGTGGCTTGTTTGGATAATAAAAGCTTTACTATAGCAAAAAAAGAAAATGAATTGGATTGGTCAAGAATAGTTACCCAAAAGTAAGCTGACACTCAAGAGTCCTAGACAATTTCATGACCATATGAAAATCATCCATCATATTTACACCGATATTGAGATTTTCACTGCAAAGACACTTTCTTCCAAACCTGAGGTACAGTTTAGGATGAATACCTCCCTTTCTGCCTGCTCCAAAGGCTTGCAGACGAGAAGACTTGTGTGAGGGTGCGTGTAGCAGCAGCGAATGCCCTGTCGCTGTCCATTACCTCACAACGTTCCTCTGTCTGTTGTGACGGCCCTTGAGATCCCTGCTGCAGGTGTCTGATGTATAAGTTCTGACAGGCTGCTGGAGGGGCTGCAAGCATGAAGGACTCTGGTTAAAGGAAGGTCACCCACAGGGGCTGTGCTTGTAGGAGTTGGTGAGTTGAAACACTCTTATGAGGCATATGACTTCATTTTCAAAGAAAGCGTCCAGAGATTGCAATAACCTGCCATGGTGGAACAAGCTATCTTGCCAGAATGGTAAACACCTGGAAGGATTGTGTGAAATACTAGTATAGCAAGCAAGGCCATAATTATACTGAGATTCTCATTATCTGCTGTCACAGTTTGACTGTGAGACTGAATGTATTCATTGGTGCATTTTTAAACTTTCTTAGATTGGATAATGAACTTTGGTACACCCCAAAGACAAGACTTCCATGTGGATACATAAAGAATGTACACATTATTGTATAGTAAGTCACCTCAGTTTCCGTAACCCTTGTGCAGTTTGAATCTGTGAAGTTCCCACTGCACTTCTGAGTTGAATACTTAGTAACACAGTGCCAACAGACACACGCAGAACACTGGACTTTCTGCTGAATTGACAGTTGTTCCAAAGGTGTTGGGAACAGCCAAACAAACAGTACACTATCAAACCCAGAATTGTCCTGCCGCTAAACAACTAGAAGGCTGATACCCGCTTGGGGCCTGATGGTAACTGTTTTAGGTGGGCTCGTAAGGGCCTTTCTGCATGGAGTTTGCATGTTCTCCCTGTGCTTACATGGCCTCCATCAGCTAAGAACACCAACATAGAGACCTGTAAAACAAAGATTGTTTTCCTCCCTACGTCTATGGGTCTTTTCCAGTAGGTGTCCTGGTGTGTGTGTTCTGCCATTTGCTGCGAGTTTTCATGATAGTGAAGGTAGCTGAAGTATGATTACTTTGGGATGTGGCAAGTAAATACCAACCATTGCTTGTCTGACCATTGAAATACAGCAGAATTATTCAGTTCTGATACTTGATCTTTTGATGTACTTTCTATACACCCTATATGTATGTCCCTTTGGATAAAAAACATCTGCTAAATTAACAGTATGCCAAATGTAAAAACATAATGTAGACACACACAATTAATTGGCCGATTTCAGTTCAAAGACACACCCCAAATAATGTAATATCCAACAAGTATACACATGTTTATCTGATAAAACCATCCAAGTTGTAAAATCATAGTGTCTTGATCATCATCATGAATACAATGGTACAAGAGTGATACCCCACTGCATGTGGTGGCTCTCATCATTACAATGACTCAATGGACATCTCAATGGCTCCTCTGTCATCCCCACATAACTCACTGCATTCTAGCCATACCTTGCCAAGTCCCTTAAGTATAGCCTAACAGCGGTGTCAGAAATCCCCTGCACTACAAATGAACCTAACAACTGCACACATGCTTGAAGAGGAAGACTGGTGTAGCAAATAAACAACTCTTACCCCCATTTCTTCCCAGAGGAGTCTGCAGTAGGCTTTTACAGCTATGTCAATAACTCTTCGTGAGTTCATCCGTGTTACATTATTATTAAGAACCCTTGTTGAGTGGAAAACTGCAGGCTCAGTTTGGGCTTTGGACCCGAAGGATATAGATCCACAGGTACGTCTCTGTAGTTCTTTAGTCACATTGAATTTGATCAAATTGAATTGGGCAAGCAAATAACTGCTGCATTGTCTATTAACTGGCTAACATGTACCTGTCAAGAACTAAAAAGGGGCTATACAAAATTCACATAAATATCAATCAATCAATCAAATGTTAGTTGTGTAGCACCATTTTTCATCTTTCAACACCATAACAATGGTGTAAAGTGCTTTACATGGTTAAAATCCTTATACAAGTCATAAAAAGTATAATCATAAAACACACCAAACTAACAAAAGAATAAGTACAAAAATATCACAAAGTCACTCAGGAAAACGTACCAATCATACAGCAAAAGCCTTAGAAAAAAGGCAAGTCTTCATTTGTTCTTTAAACTACCCAAAGAGGGAGCCCATTTCAAAGTCAACAGTAGCCTGTTCCATAACATAGGAGCTGCCATGGAAATATGTGCATTTCTAATTAATTATTTCAACACACCACCGATCCTTCATCTGCACAACAGCTTACGTATGTGGCTGCTAGTGTGTCTTGGAGTTCTTAAGTCCTGTACTACCTCCACAAGTTCTATTAAAGGACAGAACCTGTTGAACTTTGAAAGATCCTATATTGCAAACAATTGCAACTGTCAAATGTGCTGTCTGCATTTTGTCAATCATGATCCTCTATCTGAAATAGAGGGACCTTTGTATAGGATTGTCTCCCTCTTTAACGTAGCCTCTTGGGAATGAATAGATGCCTCTGAACTCGACCCAAACATCTAATGACTTCCTTTCTGTGCCTGCTTTGCTCTTCATTGTGAGATGTAATTGGATGATGTCAAAATAGACTGAAGATGAGCGCATTTGTCTTGGTCTAAGCATGTTTCTGTGTAATTGTATGTTCATAGGCTTTCTGGGTGAAAGACAGTTCTCTGTCCTTCAGTCATGCATGTGCAGACACTCTCATACAGACACACGGGTCCACATGAGCACGTGCTAACACGTCTAGCTTGTTTCCTGTCTGCTGCTGTTTCTCACACAGAAGGCTCTCACCAAGGATGTGTCATTCATTGAAAGTCTGCTTTGGTAAACATACTACAAGTACATTTGAACTATTTATTTCCTTAACAAGGACCATGCACAGACTTATTTTTCATCAAAATTCATTTGGACCAAACACTGGTGTAGTATCATCAACTGCAGTAATCCCTGTGGTTGTGACTTGAATCCGTCTGACATCTGTTTCAGTTTCATGTTGATGTTAAAACGTTGAGCTCTGCTCTCAACAGTCGTACCGTAACAGGACCTTTGAAATCACACTCGTACTGATGATCTGTCAGTATGAGTGTGTGTCCTTTGCTGTCTGAATGAATCCTGTCTGGCTAGTTCAGGGAGGTGCAGATCACAGCTTTTGGGAATGTAAACTTCCAACTTGCTGCTATTCCAAAACAGCATCAAATTGAAAGTTAACTTTTTACGTAAAAAATGAATAAAATTAAGACTGTCCATTTTTTATACTATGACAGTCAAAATACTATTTAACCAGCCAACAAATGAATTTCAATTGGCTTCTGTCAACTTGAAAAGTCAGATGGTTTCCAGTGAGGGATGAACCCTTGGTCCCGTGCCAAAGTTGCCAGCCTTGATTTATCATGCATACGTCACCAAACTGATTCCACGTATTTTGGCCCGGGTCTATTTCATATAAACACATGGTAAGACAAGAGTTTTCTTTCCTTGTCTCCTAAATTTACTTCCCTCCTTCCCTCAAGTCAGTAAACATAGGAAGGCCAGGACAGAGAAACACAGTTTTAGTTTCAAATCAGTTTCACTCCATTTATGAACATAATTCAAATATCTTTCCATTTAGGAAAAGGACCACAGTTACAGCTGTATGGGGGAGAATAAGATATTTCCAACCCAGACTTAAACTCTTTTTTTCTGGGCAAGAGAGGCAGGGGTGAGACGTGGGAGGGTCCCTATCTTTTCAAAACAGGATGTAGGAGAGAGGGCATGAGGAGGGTGGACGTGAAGGGGGCCAGCAGGTGGAAGTGTCATTGTTAACTAGGGGGAGCGAGGGGAGGGGACGAAACCATACAACCCCATTAAAACAGTTTAAAAAGACTTCCATTGTTTGGATGTTGAAAGCCAGAAAGAACCCTGGGACAAATTTAGAAGACCAACTTTAGGGATTAGGGCCAAAAAAGGACATATAATTAACTGAATCTGAAACACACAAAGGATACACATGCACATGAGTAGTACAAGATATAAAGTGTACTAACACACAATCCAGACAAATTATTCAACCATTTCTCTCACACTGAAGTAGATACGGATTCACACAGACATACAGTGAAAATAAAAATGTGAAAGTCTCATACAAACTTAACATCATGGGAATGTAAAATTTTATCTGGAAATAGTTTCTCATCTGTACAGCTGAGGTAAAACAGAGGGCTCTTAGTAGAGTGAAAAGTATTTATATAACTGCTACAACCTTGGAAGATGACATATTGGCACTATGAAAAATAGTTTTCTATCACCTTACAATACCTCATCACAAACTATTTGCTTATTGTTAGCTACTCAGGGACTTCTGTATCAGATTGCTAGCTCCCCCTACAGGACATAAGCGCGCTTACACCTGCAAGACAGCATATGCTGACAAAGTAGCACACACACACCAACAGATCAGTCTATTGAATGTTTATTGACAAAGTACTGAATCAATGGGGTGAGTATACATTACCTAATCCAGCTAACAAACAAAAATGTGTAAAGTTTTCATAGTCCAAAAAAATAACAAAGGTCATGGAATTTTTGTCAAACATGTAAAAAAAGAAACAAGAGGGCATTTTTGTACTTTATAAAATCTAAATTAGACCTTCATTCAAAGTAAAAATGTACAACATATTTTCCAAATAATTTTCATTGTATCCCAGATTTTCTCGAAATATATAAATTTCTTATATAACATATTTCAAATTCTATTATTTCCTTTTATTGAAATATCCCTGATGTTGAGTATTGTATGAAATATATATAATTTCTCAAAGTGTCTTGAGGTCTTGAGGGAACCATACTTAGATAAAGCGCACTTCATAAAAAGAAGAAACTTGGAATCAGACTAACTTCCACTCAGAACACACAAAAAACGTCCTGCATGTGATAAAAGACAAATGTAAACCTTGAGTGTGACACCTTTTGGGGAGCATATTTCAGAATTGGTCCTCTTTAGTATTTTATTATTCCTATTACTTTCAAAGAATTATTGGTAAAAAAAATCCTTTACAATCCAAATGTAAAACATGATCAACTAAACAGAACAGAAGCAACAAATCTACTCTTCTTTTTAAACAAGGAGTGACCAGTTTCCAAAGACAATGCAGTCTCAGATTTAAATGCACACAGAAGTTTATACAAAACAAACAAAATGCACAAGAACACTGTATAACCTAAAAAACAACCACATAAAAGTTGTGAATACAGTTGGCTTTCTATCACCTGCCTTCTACAGTTCTCACGTGAGGGTCTTTTGCACCTGCTTCTCATAACTGCTTCATGTCTCAACAACAATCATTCCCTACTTCCTGGTCTCTTTTGGGCTCTTTGTGAACCTCTGTTTTACTCCAATGTAAACTGAGGAACATACTTCCTAGCTACTTGTTTTAAATCAAACCAAAGATCTCAATTTATGTCCCCAAAATGCTCCAAGAAAACTGTGAATAAGACAGAAGTGCCTAAGCCCTCCCCCCCACCCTCCCCAACCCTGTAATGCAACATTTGTATATAATGTGTTTCAACAAGCAAACGAATGAGAAGACATTACTCTATATGTGTGTGGGCATGTTTAAGTTTCCCTGTGTGTTTGTGTGCTGTATTCCAAAATGCATGTGAGTGTGTGTGTGTGTGAGTGTTCATGTGTGTGTTCATGTGTGTCTTCATATGTGTGTTCATGTGTTACTTCTGCACCTCAGCTTCAATACTTTGGCACTTTGGTGTAGTCTTCTTTGTGTATGCGCTTACACAAGCAGATGGAGAGAATCATGCCCAAAAGCTGCAGGGACCAAAATGATGGTAAAATGTTTACATATCTTGACATTTACATGACAAAATATCTACAACGCTGACTACATCAAACATTATTAATGTAATCACGATCAACACAAACTAGTGTCACTTTGAAGGAAAGCTGTGCGTGTGCATTACACAAAATATTATAACTAGTTAATGGGGGTGAATTATATACTGACGTGAACATTTTAAGTCTATTCAGGACTATTCATTGAGGATTTAGAGTGAACAAATACATTTGAAAGATTTGAAGCAAATGACGAATGGAATACCTCAATGACAGCCACCCCTAGGCAGATTCCCAGGACAACACCAAGGTTGGTGAATAGCCAGTTCTCCACACTGGATGAGCATCCCTGAGCAGGGTAGAAGATAAAGAAAAAAGGATGAGCGAAAAGGTGAGGTCATGTATTTAAAATGAGACCTTTTCAATTTGACTGTACATTGAGTCCATAATTCAGATACTAGACATACTGTCTACCACTAACAAGTGACCTCACCGTGTCGTACACAGGCCAGTCAGGTGACTGGGCCTCACAGAAGCCACTGTCAGAGTAGTTGCCGGTGAAGAATGTGACATTTTGACAGGAGCAGGGAAAAAGCAACTGGGAGCTGTTGATAATGACACTATTGCCATTCCAGTCCATACGACCAGTCCAGCCACAGCATTCCATCTGGAGTGAAGGAAGAGGAGGTATAGAGAGGGAGATTGAGAAAAGAAAAATGTCAATTGATACAGATAATTAGGATCATTATTTATTTATAAAATAAAGAATGACAGAAAAGCTGTGATGTAGGTGGAACTGGATGCAGTCACTTCAACTTAACAAGCAGGATTCAAACCACTGTAGACTGACCATTGAGGACTAAACAAGACTATTCTAACCCTGCAGTTGAACTTACTGTCCTCTGAATGAGGTCCCATGCCTGCTCTGTGGTGGTGTTCTTGCCTGGGTAGTTGTTCAGGATCTGGATCACAATGTTGGACATCTCATTGTTCAGCTAAGATGGGGAAAAGAACAGAATTCTGTTAAACAAACCAAAAAATAAGAAGAATATTGCTACCCATTCTTCAGGCAACTGAAAAGCCAGAAATTGGGTAGTCCAGAACCAAGCAATGGAAGAATTCCAAACAAAGATTTTAAACAAATTCGTTGTGAAACATTACAAAATAATTTGAATGATAATGGTTGTTATTTGGCAAATTATGATCTCATAGCTTCAGTTGAACTTTAGAAAGATCCTTATATCACTCCTTACCAATGAGATAAATCAAGGACATGTTTGTAAGTGTAAATGCTTAGGAATAGAGCTATTTACCATGTCTTTAAAACATTCCAGGTGTGACATTTACAAAAAACAGCAAAACAAAGCAGCTAGTTTGATTGCGGCTGAAATCTCAAACCCAAATCAGGCTCCAATTTACATCCTTAAAGATGTGTTATTAAATAGCTTGTGGTTAACAAAACATTTGGGTAAACCTTCTATTATTTGAGTGCTGAGAGAACATTGAACTTGGAACTCAATTTAGCAAAAGGAGCGACTGGCTGGCTTCCACCAAAGGTTAGCTTTCAGAGAAAATAGGATGGAGACTTTGTGGTTTTATGGCATATCCTGGTCAGATGCTTCCCTTTGGCTGCCAGGGGGGATAGGTTGCTGGTACACAACAGGAATGACAGATTGGACCAAGAGAGATTCTATTCCAAGTCTATAGAATACCCCTTTTTCAGGTGATCCTTGTAAATTTGAGAACTTCATTCCGATTAAAATTCTACACTGCAGAGAACTCAATATTTCCAAGGCTATACACCAGGTGGCACTATAATACCAAGTATTTCTGTGTCACTTTCATTTTTGGCATTGCTAACCAAACATCAGATCATGACAACACCTACAATCATTCCAATAATAAAGGTGGCGTCAAGTCAGAAGGCTGATTGATTGAAAGTCAAATCCTCTTCTAGAAAAACCTGTTTAAGCCATAGAGACTGTGTTGATGTTGTTTTTTTATCATTAGCCGAATGTTTTACTCAAAAGCAAAAACAAATTACAGACACAAATGTCCTCTTATAAATTGTTTTGGTTGTAAACCAATGCTCACTTCCATAGCTTTATACAAAATAAATGTTCTATACTTGGCAGGAATTTGTAGACTGGGCCACTTCCCAGTCAAAAGGGGGAGTGTGGAAAGTCAAAACTGCAGACTTGAGGAAGAGACATCACTCACCAGGTCCTTCTGGAAGTAGATCAGAACACCGGCAACAACTTGGGCAATTAGGATCAGTAGCAGGCAGGTGAAATACTGAGGGGAAGAGGATCATAGGTCATGAGAAGTCACAACAGAGACAGGCATAACATACCATACTCACATAGTTCAAGTCATGATTGAAAAATGTAACATCCTCCACCCACATTCAAGGCACCTTTCATGAACACGCTCTCTCACTAACTGCTAATCACACATCTGTCTTGATAATATATTAGCATATGAACTCAAATTTCTGAGAAAAACCACAAAAAATGTGTGCATGATGCAATATGTATCATGCACACACGCACACATGTGTGCAATATGTATCCAAACGAAATAGTTAAATATATTATTACATATATCTATATATATATATTATATATATTAAGTTGTGAACGTTCAGATAGGGAACAAACATTTATAGTAATTTTCATCTGAAATGTACAAGAGAATCTTCAACAGTCCCTGTATTAGACAATGCAAAATGTCTCTCATTATCATCCAATTATATAACTATTTGCCATTATCCTTGCAGCTGTACTCTCAAGGCCTTTCTCTTGGGATACTACAAAGGCTGTACATTTTTTTCATTAGTCTGAGTTACCCCACTTTTCCTATTTCCTTCTCCTCCTCCTGCTCTGTCACTACAACCTCCTCCTGCTGTTCCTTCTTACCATCACCACCACATGCTCCTCATCCTCATCCACAAACTAATTTGCCTGCTCCTCCTCCTCCTCCTCCATGCCTGCTCTATCAGCAGCGCTGACTCACCAGGCCTAGCAAACAGCGGATCTCGTAGATAGCTCCCAGACAGCCGAGGAAGCCCATGAGCATGGAGAGAGCTCCAACCCCAATAAGGATGTATGATCCCACCTTCAGAGCCATGGAGGAGTCTTCTGCAGGGACACACACAGAAGAACAACACAAACATACTGGTTCAGTTTGAACATTGTGTGCAAATCTCTTCCCCCCAATTATATCAAAGTAATTTCACATCAACGTATCATTTGTCATGAAAGATTTGTAGAGTTGTTATATATAAAGAGATGCAGTGGTGCCAACGACTGGTTCTGGACAGAGGTAAGGCAGATATGTTTCCGAAGGAGTGCGTTTCAGAACAAGCCCAGTGGAGAGGGAGCTGGATGTGGGGGTTCATGAGCATGTGTGTGGTTGACTGTGTGTTAAAGTGAGTGCGCACTTGTGCCAAGCTGTTTTTGATGGGATAGAAAGGCACGTTCTCAGTCCCACTCCTGGTAACAGTCCAAGACTGAGAGCCAGAAGCAAGGCCAGACACTCTCCAGAGTCAATCACTACATACAGCACAGGCAGCAGAGAAACCTTGACCTAGCAGACACCCTCCTTGCCGGCCATCTTCCAATAACCTTCAATTACATCAATACCAAATATCAGTTGTGTTGGAAAAAATGATAGCCAATTGGCTTTAAGATAGAAGGACATCTGTCAGATCCAAGTTTATAAAATCCTAACAAAAGTCAGATTGTTCTAGCAAGACTAAAGCATTGAGAGTCTAGTAACCTACGGTTACCAATGACACAATTTTACTAGCACATGTAATCAAGGAACTACCATGTGTACAAAAAAAACGACAGACATTGTGCAAACATTGTTGTTAAATTTACACTTACATAGGAGAAGAATAATGCATTTGTCCAACAAAAAGATGGGGAACAACACAGCTAAAACTGCTGTCAGATGGAAAATGTAGTTTGCAGCCACAGGGATAAAGTGTGTGTCTCATTTAGAAAGCTAAATCTGGAATACAATAGAGGAAGGTCCCCAGTGTAGCGGCATGTTAGCCAGTATGCAAGATGGTTGGAAACTGGAAAACTCCTCTTTTTGAGCAGGACAAAACACTGTTAAACACAGCCAGACAGTTTCATCTGGTTCATAAAGTGAGACCCTGCAGCATATTGTTGGGTAATGGAACCTTGCTTGAACTTCAAAGGTCGAACCCTGAATGCATGAATCTTTCCATTACATTGCCTCTAAAGTTAGAACCGTAAAAGTCTATAAAAACCTAAATGGAAAGGGTCTGTCTCTAAAGTGGGTTAGAGACCTGTAGGGGATGATCAATGGACAGGCACACAGCACCCAGACAGGCTGAGTAGAACCACTGCAGGGTAACAACCGTGTATTGTGTTGACATTCCCAGATGTGCCCCCCCCCCCCTCCCCTGGGGGTCTCAACTGGCAAGTGTCTTGGAGACGCAAGGAACCCTGGGATATCTTGTGGGCCCTGTGAATGAGAGGGCACCACTGGTGGCTGGCTCCCAAAAACACAGCAATAGTAAGAGCCTTATGATGGACAGTAGAGTGAAACTGGAGAGGGAGAAGGAGTGTGCATGTGTGAAGATTCTCTGTTCTACCACAGGTGTCTGGGGACTCCCAAAAAACAAGCACACAACCCTGTTGTGATGTTGGAATGTGTCTGCCAGCTGAAATATATTAATACACAGAGGGAGAGTGTTGAACTTGGCCACACACACATATACATTGGTCTGTTTGTTTGGCCTTTGTTCCCCTGTTTCTCCTTCTTCACATGACTACTGTTGACTCCTAATTCAAACCACCAGGCCTTTACATAATTAGCCTTCATATCCCATACACACACACACTCATCACCAAACTCTGATTTCATCCAAAGCTTCACATGCGTCAAGTAGATCACTGACCACACTGCCATCGTCTTTTCCCAGTAAAAAATGTGTCATCGAGTCCGTCCAATCAATACGGCCCTTTTACATCCAGACACAAGGCTAATCTGTCCACTGTACTTTAACCCTTTGTGGGAATACCAGTCCCATGTCCTATGACAGCACTCCAACCTCAGTCTAACCCACCACGGAGTGAACGGCAGACATTCTTCTTTCTTTTTCTCTCCTCTTCATGTCTTCTCGCACTGGTGACGGGCCGCGTTAATCCTGATGATGCGATAGAGTGTGTGTGTGATGAGGTGGCCGTGAGTGAGGCAGAGAGAGCGCTGCTGGCTGGTGTGCCAGGCCAGGCTGACGTGATGCATGCTAATAGACAGCCTCGCAGAAAGAGCCCAGTGTCTGAGGACGTAACACCTGTGGGGCCCAGTGGACAATGTCCCCTGTAATGGTCTGACTGAGTGCACTCTCTCCCTCTCTTTTTGTGTCTGCTGATCGCTCTGTCTAACACTCTCTTTGACTCCATCTCCATCCCAGGTCTCTCTTACCCTATACCCCCCCCCCCCCTTTGTTACTCCTCTATCTTCATGTGTCTTCTGTGTCTCCCTCTACTCTCCCCCTTGTCTCTCCTCAGAGCTTAGTTCAGCCAGGTTTGACTGGACCAGCTATAGCCTGAAGTGAACTGAACTCAATGGCCAAGTCAGAGTCTTGGCTTGAGAGAGTGGGTATTGTCTAAAGTAAAGTGCTTGACATTGTGAAAATCCAAAGTTTGTGCAGGCGAGTATTTGGTCTCACACCTGTGTGACTAAGGAATTTGGTTCACCTTGTATTTTGTCTGACAACATTAACATTCTAAGTTTGAAAGCCCTGACTTTTGAACCTTTAAATATTAGTGAGTGTGTGGGTGTGTGGCATGTGTCAGACAGACAGACTCTCAGCAGTTGTGTTTAAATGTGCTCAATGTTGCATGTTGGCAACACCATGCAGGTTCCATTAATCACTGGACAACAGCCTCACAGCCAGATGGCCACAGAGAGTTAGCAGAGGGCACTGACACACACGCACACGACTGATCCCTAGCCCGACAGGAAGACCTAGGTCAGAATCATATCTCTAGGGAGGAAGGTAAGAGGTCCTCTCACTACTTCCTATGATCTTCATAATAGAACAATGGAGGACATAGCAGCATTCAGACACACACATCCAGATGAACTGGGAATGCACAGCTTGTATACCACAGGTACAGACACAGACACATACAGAGAGAACATGGGGGTGGGTGCTGAAAGCAACAACTTGGCCTGGGTTCAGGAGTTGTAATCAAGGTCCATTTGTAGAGCCACTCTTTACTGTATGCATTTTAACCCAAGGATTACAGTGGCGACCAATGGCTGGACATCGTTTTAAGCAGTCATAAGCCTCGAAACACAAACCAAAAATGGGTAATATGAATATGTTTTTTTGTGTTTCCTTTAGATAAAAAGACAGGCATAATTATGATGTGACTCCCAAAAGCTTAAAGTATGTAGTTGTATTGCGTGATGATGGCATGACTTTTGAGACAAACACTTACGCAAGACGGCCATGAAGCTCTGATTATCCAGGAGGACCCACAAACCGAAGCCCATAATCAGTGCTCCAAACAACTGAAGGAAAGATTGAGAACGGTTAGACCCAGAGGTATAAAACTGATATACCAAACAATTTAACAAAATGTTTCTGAACATTAGAGGAGTAAAAGTGGGAGTGACCTTTCTGTGGTTGTTTAGGTGTGTGTGCGTGTGTATGTGTGTGAGTATGTAAGTGTGTGTGTGTGTGTGTGTGTGTGGTGATCCAGGCCTGCAAGGTACTCTCTCTTTACATGCCTCTCCTTCTATTAACATCTGGGACTGGTTAGGTTCAAATGCTGCATGGCAGGAGAGGAACAGCATGATTGTGGGATGTGTGTGTGTGAGTCTGTGTGTGTGTGTGTGTCTGTGTAGGGGAGGAGTTGGGGCACCGTGGATGTAGTCCATATTCCATCTCAAGTTTGAAACATTGTTAGCTCCTTTGGTCTGGCAAAGGAAAGGCACTATCATCTTACATTTTCCTACCAAACATATTCTTAATTCATGTTCAGAGTGTGAGGATTTGATTTAGAACAAGCAGTACAACAGTAGTAAAGTATTACAACAGTAGTAAAGTATGTACAACAGTAGTAAAGTATGGGTCTGGAAGGGTTCCCTCAGTTCATCATGCTAGCTAGGTCTCTATGAGGAAGTACTGTGTAAATGCAGAGGTCTTAAGCCTCGGATCACAGATTTAATTTCCTCTGTTGAGGAAAGAAACAAGAAAGAGGGAGAGAGAGAGAGAGAGAGAGAGAGAGAGAGAGAGGGAGAGGGAGAGAGAAATGGTAATGAGTGGAGGAGTTTCACCCGGGCAACTAGGCCACAAACACTTCATCAGCCATGTAATTAAGAATGTGGGTCGCGGGGAGAGGGAGAAAGAGAGGGATATGGAAAGAGAGAGACAGAAAGAAAAGAAGAGAGAAAATAAGACCGAAGGGATGGGTAACAGAGAATGAAAAGGGTGGTTCTTTTAAAGGCTGACATTTATTCCCCCCCAAAATACAGTTTGGTCAGCAAAAAACTAGTTTGCTGCAAAAACTAGTGCAAAAAACTAAAGATTACTTACAAAAAAGATGAGGTTGAAGAGGAACAGGAAGTACTTGGTCGCCGTCATGCAACCTTTCCCCATCGTGCTGAATCCTGTGCATTGGATAAGAACATGAATTTAGTGTTACATCACCTGTATTATGATTCAATTGAGCAAAATGGATATAATTTAGATATATCCAAGCTGTGACAAAACAACTTCCCAGGGGCCATAGGTGCAAAGGGCGGGACAACTAAGATGACTGACAGGAAGTGTTTGTATTGACATGCTGCCAACAATCATAATCATCATCAACCTGTACAACCTGTACCTGAACCTACAGTACACAAAAGACAAGAGAGGGTCAGATATCTCACAACCTGTTTTCTCTCTGTTCTTTGAAGGTGTGCGTTTCATTTGACTCACATACTCCCAGTGCTCTTATTCTTCCCGTTTATGTCCACGCGCTTTACCTCCGATTCCCTACATCTCCATTGAATCTGCCAATCCCCAGTTCGCGATGCTCACTTTTTGTCATATTTGCTTCCTTTATCAAATACTTTTTGTTTCCCCATTTGTTTCTCACTCATTTTTACTCCCTCTCTACAATCATGGCCTGCTACTGTCCAATACCTCAATAGAAAGTTAGGTAAACTACGGATGGATGGCTCAACATTTCCTCCTGGCAGAGACGCGGGTGTGAGAGGGACAGAGTCTGTGCAAGCGACCCAGATTCTTGCCATTGTAAATGGGTTACTGTTACACTGACCAACTGTGCCAGTTTGGTGGGCCCCATGGGCTTAGTGTGAGAGAGAGAGAGAGAGAGAGAGAGAGAGAGAGAGAGAGAGAGAGAGAGAGAGAGAGGGAGGGAGGGAGAGAAGGAAAGAGGCATAGGGGGGTGGATAGAAAATGTATATATCAACCAGAAACGTGGTGAATAAGTGAATAAAGGTTGTGACAAAGGGCAAATGTCTGCTAAAACATTTGACCAAATAACTTGCTAATGCTAAAGACACTGATTTCCTGTTGAAACGTATCTTACGCTATTTATTTTACATTTTTATTTTCAGACATATTTAGACAGAGAGGCAGTCAGAAATCTGTCACAGGCATTAGTTTTGTTAGACATGCAGTAATATAATCCAAATTAAATAGTTTATTGGCAAACAGATTACGCTCTTTGGGATCACAAAACATGGTTTACTGAATTATGTTTTCAAAGAACACACCACTGCTATGTTCAGGCACTTGTATGTTTGCCCACTTGAAGAGGCGGTCTTTTGTGAGACAAAGTCCTTACCAACATCTCTACATTAATCCTTCACTGTTCCTAAGTGATTTTAGAGAAGTTCTGTAGACAGCTGATTGAGTCTCTTAAAAAGTCTTTGGATGACCAATTGCCAATATATAGTTCAAGATACACTTGAGAAACGTTCCTAGACTATTAACAGGCTTTATGTGGATGAAATGAATGTGTGACAATGCTCTTTATAGCCTTGGCCTCTGAATCACACAGTCAGCACTTGGTAAGGTCCAGAGATAAAACAGACAGACATCTGTCATAATTCTAAGCATGTGTTGACAGATTAGCGCAATAAGCTAACAAAGGCTCGTTAGTAGCACTCCACTGTGTTAAATCTGTTAGCTTCCAACAAAGAGTTCTAGTTTCTGAGACAAACAGAAATAAATCCCCTTCGTTCCCCTGTTCCTTCTTTTTCCCCCCAAGAGCACCAAATATCTCACCTAACATACTTTGTGTGTGTGTGTGTGTGGGGGGGGGGGTCTTCAAATATCTTGTGGGTAGAGCAAAGGGCCGACATATCATATGACTGCCTTTTCTTCTGGTTTCACTCCGGGTGTCGACAAACAAGTCCTTCTCCTCATCCCCACCCCTCACCCGCACCCCCCACACCCCCGCATTTCTTTCAAGCTTTTTTCAACTTCTGTCACTAGAAGTACCAGGCACCACAGAGAGAATCCTTCTGGGTGGAGTGACGCAATAGGCCTCAGAGAGAAAAGGTTACTGGTGTATGAGATGTGAGTGTTTGCTGTGTGTGTGTTTGCTGTGTGTGTGTGTTTGTGTGTGTGTGTGTGTGTGTGTGTGTGTGTGTGTGTGTGTGTGTGTGTGTGTATATACAAATGTGTGTGTGGTGGAGTGGGGGTGGGGTGGAAGTGAGAAAGTGCTAGGTCAAGGTCAGACTTTGGTGTCAATGTGAGAAGTTAGTCAGTGTGTCTGTATGAGGAGATAAAGAAAGGCAAAGAGAGGGAGAATAACAGTGTGGTCATGCAGCTGCATAGACCTCTGTATCTCCCAGTGCCAACCTGATGATGTGTGTCACAATACACTCTCTGAAATATTCATCAGCCTAGCTTGATGGAAGAAAAACCAAACAACTGACCTCTGCTGTTCAGCTTGGTGTTCGGTTCAGGGTCCTTGTGTTTTGTCATCTTTGAGTTCAGATAAAATAGCAATCAGAGGATCGGTCACAGATATTGTCTAGGATCTGGGTCAACATTACTTTTATTATGTCACTGTTGCCACTCCTTTGCAACTATGAGAGACTGTGTGGGCTAAACACGCCATAGCAAAACATTCAGGGCTTGGGTGATGAGGTAAACATCCAGAAGTTAGATGGTTTATGTGGGACAGCCCTGTAGGTCAGTGAAAATATCTAGGCCTTTACTAGGATACTGCACTGGCACAGCCCCATGCAACATTACACAACAGACAAAGCCAGACTGGGTTTCAGTGCATTCCCACTTATGCTTAGAGCTGCACAAGAGGTGTAGGCAACCACAAGACAACAATTCTGTCTTTTGTTTTGCAACACTCTACTCTCACATTTTACCAAGCACTGTTAACTATGCCCATTGCTCTGAAGCACTTAGTGCCAAGAAACAGAGTTTTAAGCATACAAACCACAAGCTGTGGGAACATTAACTTTTACTATAACCTAACGCAAATGGATAAAACAGTACACCTCAACTGACACTGATACTCCTGTAAACATTCACAACTATTGGCTAAGGACTGACTATTGGACGCCGGCAGCTTTATGACTTCCACAGGCACTTGGTCATTGTCCAACATCATCCTAACTGTTGTCTAATTGTTCATGAAGTTGTCTTCTACTTGAGCTACATAGACCCCTATCCTGGAGGGTGGGGGGGGGGGGCTTCATCAGCATTCAGCTGGTCTAGCCACTGTACCCTGAGACCTATGGTTAACAGCCACTAACGCACGCACACACACCCCCTGCCCCCTGTATGTCCAAATCATTGCCCTCAGCAGAACAAACACCCATATCCCACCCCGAGCAGGAACACTACTCCCCCCACCCCCCCACCTCACTGCCACACACACCCATCTGCCACACCCCCCTCTGCCTCACAGTGTGACAGACAGGGTCCTGCTTTGAGTATCTAACATAACAATGGATGCTTTCAGACATGCTTTTTTCTCAACCGACAAAAGAAGAAACTTGACACACCGAAGACCACTCCAGCCTTCCATTCTCCCCATCACAATAACGCAACCAATGAAAGATGCACTTTTCTTCCAAAGTACCAGTGTTTATTTATAACTGACAACCGAGGAAGCCCTGTTAAAAAAAATATAGATGCAAAATGATCTATTACACTGGAATAGGTGTAAGCCTACACATCTCAATGAATTTCTAAGGTGTACAGAGACATGGGTGTACATGGGAGAGTGTGCTTGTTGGGGGGCACGGGGTTTTGACCAAACAATGAGGGTGGGCTGCCTGAACGTGTCCCCGGGAACCCCTGGACCATAATCCCTGCAATGTGAGATGGTTCCATGGTAGAGCCCTCCTGGCTTCCAGAGGAACTTTTCTCATGGTGAGGGGCGAGACAGGGGTGGTTCCCATGACAACAGTTTGGCTGGGATCAGTGCAGTGGGTGTGGGATAGAGGGGGGTCGAGACCGTTGGTGAGAAAAAAAGTCTCACGCTTGCCCGGACACCCCCCAGCCACCACCCACACAACCCCACATATGTAAACAAATGGGGGGTCCCACACAAGGTTGGGAACTTGAGTCTAAAAGCTACAGCGATCACTACCCGAACCACTGAATTACTCCACAGCATTGCTGCATGCCGCTTTTGATATTAGCAAAATATCAATGTAACTCTTCAAATCAACTACAAGTAGGCCTTCTGCCACACTTTAAAGGCATATAAACCATTTTCAGAATGTCAAGATTTGTCCTAGAGCTCATTATTTGTTCTAGAACTAGTGCGCTGCATGAGTTTCTTATGTCCTTTTTAACACATGGAGTTCCATGCGTAAAAGATCCACAAACAGGGAGTAAGAGTTAGTACTGTACAGAAGGTCCAAAAGTCTCAGACTATTCTGTGATACTGGAGACGCTCTTTGGAACATCATGTCATTGTCAGACCATGGTGGGGTTATAAGGTAATGCACAAACTTGTGGAGTCCACCCTCACCTCCAAGCTTGACAGCACATTGTCATTACGGAAAAGGGAGATATACCAACTAGGCTTACTAAAATATTCCAAAAGGGATTCAAATTCATTTCAAATCAAATTCAGATATTCTTCTCTTCTCTCAAATAAACTGATATCATTTGTAATGGTGATTTGTATAACAGGCTTTTTTCAAAACAAATGCAAAAAAAGGTACGCTATCTTGAATAGTGGTCTCAGACTTGGACCCTTCTAAATCAGTACCTTGATTGTACACACCCTTCTAAACATGCCCTGAAACTAGGCGTTGTTGTGTAGTCCTACAGGTGTCAGTTGTTGAACAGTTTGTGTTCTTATGGAAAATTATCTGGCGGCAGAGGTATTCCACTGAACAGGGTAAACTGGAATATCTGCATCCAGTATCTCGTTCTGGTGTTAGACACAAGATGTAAACACAAAAAGCAAAACAATCTAGATTTATCTCAAACTTAAAGTGTTATCTGATGTGCAGGATGCATAAAGCAACAAAGCTAAATTGGCGTTGTGCCAAAGCATGCATACTAATGCATTACAGCTGATTTAAGTGCATCTGTCTGCTTGAGTCAGAAGAAAAAAAGTTTGAAAACCAAAGTGTACATATGCATTCTATGTTTAAGTTTGTCTGTCTAAGTGAAATACATGATAACTAAATCCTAGATCAACAGTACCTAATTACATAGTGAATAGTAGCCAACTAAACTCTGCAAGTAAACTTGATTTCCTATTTACAAAGTATGGAAAGTTAATTAATGCCAAACAGAGGCCCTTCATATGGAAAAACAAAGCATGCCAAGATTAATCATATCTCTAAAAGAAAAGTGCTTTGTTTACCACTTAAAGAATGAGGTGCCAACTTGTACAACACATTTCTCTGTGCCCACCATACACATGCACACTCATGACCTAGTTACACATCTGCAATACAACAATGTTTCAATTGCGCTACATTGAATGACCCAGATCTAGTCTGGGCCCTTTACAAGTCATTCAGTACAATTACAAACACGTAGGACCCAACATAGTGTTATAATACGCATATTGAAAATAAGTTAGCGCCATCGCTGGTTTGTTTGAGTGCGTATGTGTGTGAGTGTGCCCGTTTTCATGTCTGTGCCTAGCAGGGGGACTCAACCAAGGGATTTGTGAATCACAAGGCCAATGTCCACTGGCTGTCTCCTGACATTAGTTTCTTTAACCGTTGATCAGCTTCTGACTGAGCTTGCCTGGGGGTCGATTCTACCACTGCAGCACTGACGGTTTGAACAGATGGCCTCTGTTTTAACCATCAGTGGAAGAACAGGATTTCAGCTATCTCACTATTCCAAAACTTACCATCCACAATAACTAGTCATACATGGAAATGAACAGATCAACGTTGTCATGTAACTCTTCTCTGATACGTTTTCGATAACGACATTAAATTGAAACTCCACACCATATAGGTAAACACCAAAGCTATAGGTTACAGTTGATCCATATCAGAACTACGTTATCAAAGGATTAGATTATTAAGATTCATACATATGACAAAACGTCATAGTGTTTAAAACAAGACTTTATTTCAACTGCACCAGGCCTTTGCGGCAAAACGTTTTCGTTCAAGTGCTCTCCAATACAGCACCCGCTGCATAGACTATTCAATTCGGAAACGTGTTCCATAAGGCTAAAGTTTCGATGTCAACAATTGGTGTCAAATATTGCTGTGAGCTTTCTAGTGTCCTGTTTGCCACTCTTAAACACGCCACATCAGCAATCCTTGATGGGGAGAAGCAGAAACGTGTTTTTTATTCTACCAAAGAAAATGTAAAGGTTTTTTCTTCTTCATAGCAAATTCTGTTATAACACCTACTTTGTCTTTCCTCAACTCCTGTTTCATCTGACCCAATTAAAACGATCTTCAACACCAAGTAAGCGCTTCTGAATGCATTACAATTTCAGCAAAAGTTGGCAACTTACGTTTCTGCGCTGAGTTTCGGGAAAAATTGTTACAACGGAGAAATCTCCTTGTCCTGTTCGTAGAATGTGAGACTGCTGACAGACTAACAAAGCGCAGACTAGACAACACGACGTGAAGCCAGTGAATCTCGTGCTGTCCCCCCACCATGTGGCAGAAATGAGAATTAACTAGTTCAGTGCCCTGTTTAACCCATTCCGTAACTGTTCACGCGTTTCTGCGGCAATTAAAGATTCGTTGATAACAAATAACACGTGACTTCATATATATTTTGCAGGGTTATGCGGCAGTACGCTAATGAACAACACCGTCTATAAATGATTTGATTCTAGTCTTTAGAGAGGGGTTTTGAAACAACTGCGTGAAGAGTCATACTTACTGTTTCCATCATGAAATACTAATGGTGAACTAAATTGTGGCAATTACAGCAAGGAAGAAATTCTGTTATTCAGCTACTTTCACAGTAAGACTACCTGCAATCTACAGGCATCAAAGGCACAAGTGTGAATCTCATACAACTAAAGAATTATCCCCCCACTTTCTGGAATCTTTAGATTCTAAATGGTTGCTCATCTAATAATTCATCAGCAAACAGTTAACCACCTATCAGATAACCACTACCTTTAACTCAATGTAGCATTTACTGTGCATACAATTAATCACAGCATCTTGTAGATTTTAAGGGGACCAACATTGACATGTGCAATGTTCTCTCTACTTGATTGTACAGCCTACAGAGGAAAACGCATTTAGCCTGTGTTCAAGGCTAAGACATTTAGATGATGTAACATCAGGGAATAACAGAAGAATCAAACAATATAGGGGAGATTTCATTTCTAAACCTTACTTTCTCACTAGTTTCGCACCCTCAGTTACACGCTACAGTATCTGCGCCACAGAGTCAGTGGCAAGCACCATTCAGTATTGATTGACCTGTCCAAGCTTGAGTTGCTGTAGTGTGATGAGGTCAGAGTCAGGCCAGGGCCTGAATGCATAACAATGGTTCATTCACCTCAACATTACAGTGCATACAGTATACACCAGTGTGAGGTTACATAGGCCCTGCTCAATAGAGTCCTATGTTGTGATGCTAAAGACTGGAGTGATTAAATAAACAGAAGAGATCTGAGTTCCACACCTTGAAAAAAACCATCTCTTTTCTAAGGTTCTAAAGGATGGAACATGCGTTCATTCCACGAGCGCCATCAGTAAAGTCCTACTGACCTATTGTGTCTTACTAAAATGTAGAGATTGTTCCAGAGCTCATTTGTGATCCATGATACAGACCCTACACAACCAAACAATTATCCCTACTGTTCCCATAATTATGTTGACTAATGTTCTGAATGTGATGTATATCCACCCCTAAATAACTCCCTCCAATACACACACACACACACACACACACACACACACACAACACACACACACACAAGAAGAGATGCACACCTACACTTTCATGTTGATGGGTCAAAGGGTCCTATCTAGATAGAATGATCATCTGGAGATACCCCATCATGGAGAAGGAAGGTCCTAATGTAAAAAAAGAAAAGTATTTGAAAATGTGGACATTAAATATCCTGAAGAGCAAATATAACTAAAATAATGCATTTATTGTAGTCCATATGGTAATGTTTGACAGTTGATGACACACAAAACCAAACAGTTACATAATAACATATTTCTAAAGAATTACGCAAGTGCACTATGAAGCAAATACGAAATGACAACGATAAAGCTAATTTAGGGAATGTTTGGGTCTGCAAAGAGATGGAATTTGCTTGGTATCATTTATGAGATACATTATATCAGATACAAATAATAGTTATTGTTAATATCAACCGTGAGGCAACAAGTTATTGTAATTTTGATATAATTTTCCATTTAGTTTAAATAAGGATTCAATTTCCAAGCCTTTAACATCACTCTAACATTTTTACAGAAATAGTGTAGGTATTATGAAATGTATTCACAGCAAATTCCAAACCCTGAAATTTATATAGCAACATTATGAATATATGAAGCCTTTAGATGTTACATTTGTGATATCCACTTTGTGTGAGGATGAGCTTCAACTCCAAAACTAACAGTTGGAAGCATTTCTTCTCAATATTAATACAATTGTATTTCATACTGCAGGCCCATATAGAGTTTGACATACAGAATGAGATTTCATTTATTTTAATACGAGTCCAGCTTACATTCCCAAAGTTTCCAAAAGTTACCAATACATTTCCATTAAATTCCAAAACATAGGATTTACCACCCTTGAAATATTGTTAAAAAGTGCAACAAGTGTATTGGTGTAAATATTTTACATAGTGATTCACTGTCACATTTAAACATGAAGTTCTTTAACCAAATATAAGAAGAACATTTGACACAACTGCAGCATATTCAACAAAATTCTCAACAATTTAAACAAAACTCTTTTGTGCTGCACATAATATGTGCGGTCTAACTCACAATTTACATTAACATTTATAAATCAACCACCGGACTAAATAAATGATCCTTTCTACGTCAACAGCTTAAATATAGGAATGTAAATCCACAAAGCTATAACAACCATCCTTTTGGTGCGAGAACATGAAATGCATTTGTACAACCAAGACAGAAAGATAAATGACCACATTGTTTTTAATGGTTGTCACTTGCCTAAATAACCCATACTTGACCGGTGGTGAATAAAAAGTGTTCTGGGTGATCGTCTATAAGCTACCATGATTCAGTTACCAAGATCAATATAGTAACCTTCACTTGTAATGGCTGAAGATTAATTCACCTCAGCGGTCTATTTCACACAAAAATCCTTAACTAACTTTCCCATGTTTGTTCGTCCTCAGATTAAGTTCCAAGCCTTCAACAAAGGAACAAAATACACACTAGTCCCTGCTGTTGCATTCCCTGGTTCTTAGTTCTATGATTCAATCTCAGAATATATTTATATCAGTGTACACAACTCATGCGCCAACAGTAAGGCTTCATTTGAGTCCCCCTGAAATCTTGGTGCTCAAGGTGGACCCATATTTGTAGGTGAGTTTACTGAGGTGCAACAAAACGTAACACTGATCTCGCTTTATGCTACATCTTTCCATCTCCGCACCCACTGTATGTAGCAAAGGGAGTCTTTCATATCTTCTTGAACTTGCGGCCAAGCTGATGGTAGTAAAGTAGGGTGATGAGAAGGAATAGGACTTCACTGGTGAGGAGGAGAGAAGCTGGGTTTGAAAGCTGGTCAACCTCCAGGAGTGTGACAGACGTAACTGCAACGACACACACACGCACACACACACATTTGGTATTTTGAATTCATAGAATTTACTCAACTATCATATATAATGAACTTCCAGAAACATTGTGGAAAAAAATAATGTATAACATTTAACTTATATATAACTCGACTGTGTTAAGATTAAAATAGATTTACTTTGCTGGACATCCTATAATAACACCTACCTAAAACTACTGGCAACACAGTATGTCCTATTCCACAACATAATCCAATAAGAATAATACAATTTCTACATACACATTCACCAAACCAACAGAGCTGACAAAATATAAATACATTTATTAAGCGCCAGCACTAGAGGGCAGTATGTTCTTATTTATGCTTGATCCTTTGGGCTTTTTGTCAGCGTAGTGAGATGTAACAGATTGATTCTCCACTGAAGTGTGGCTTTCAGTAATGCAAGTGTGAGATAAGACTAATAGAGATAGCACAGGCTTGTGGATTCACTCAAGTTTTGTCTTGTTCCAATCTCTCACTCACCTAGGAACTGGACAGCCAAGTAACTTGCTTCTGTTAGTAGAGTCCACTGGAGGATGGCCTTCTCTGCTGTGTACAGGCCATTCCACATGATTAAAGAGATACCTGTGGAGAGAGTGGGAGGGATTTTTGTCTATCTGCGGTGGGTAGGTTTGACTGTGTGTGTGTTTTGTGTGTATATCTTTTCTACTTCTGTCACAAAAATGAAGCTATCACACAATAATCTTAAGAAAAACCAACAATTTACTGTTATTTGATTAAAATCTTCTCCACTCAAACTATTCAAGGCAGAATGTGAAGATAATTTCATGTAGATGGTAAGTGACAAAAGGTTACCTTAAACAATATTTAACTCCAATCAAGCAACCAGAGTTGGCAGCTGTTGCCAAACACATAACTGGAACAACTTCATAACAAGTGACAAGTACTTGGCATGGTGCACTCGGGGATAGTGAGGTAAAGTCCACCTACATGATATACAATATATCTACGTCATCTTGAAGTTATGTCTACCTAGAAAATGTATCCTAGAAATGAATAACAAAGTTTTGGTTCATAGACCAGGTCATAAGGTCAGTCCCATTGAAGAGAGAGCTGCGTGTATGAGCTCTGTTGGAGTGCTAGAGATAAGCAGACATGGCCAGAGTGTGAATGTGTGTATTTATGGCTCCATACCCCCTGCCCCCCCACACACACACATACACACCATCGACAGAGAGAAAATGAATTATATTTTCACCCCTGCCTGGAGCCATCTGTTATTAAAGGATTATCCCTTGCTAGCACATAGAGGGGTTTCTTCCTGCACTCATCCCAATCTCAGGATCATAAAGCGTGTTTCTGTTTGAAGACTCAGAACACTTCCTAAAAGACTCAAGCACATCTCTTCTTCATTCTCTGTACAAATCTATTAACGGTTACATGATCTCAAGGAAGCAATGTTGAAAGGATGTATTCCTAAGGTTTTCCTATGGACCACATGTCACCCAACAGACCAGAATCGTGTGGTGGTGATTGTATGGATAGGACAGCTTCCTGTTGGGTTTACTTAAAATGGATACTTAGCATTGGAGCTAGAGTCGACACCTTGTTTTCAAGTGAATGTGTCAGGTTCCTTGTATACGGGCTCTTATCGTTCTCTTTGGAAGATAATGCACTGTTCTGCATGGAAATGTTTTGAGTACAGTGATTACCATCAAATAGACTGACCATGAAGGCTTGTTTGGGATGGGGGTATTTGCACAGAGCTACCATTTATGGTCATGTGGAGAAAGGAGGATGGCCGAAAGCAAAAAGCCAAAACACTTGTCATCCAACACAATATCCTTGTTTCCAAGAAACATATGGACATTTGGTCAGCACAAGGTTGTTTCAAACTCAAACTCAATACGGGTTTACCATAAAATATGCAATAACCTTGGTAGCTTACACTCCAACATAGCATGTACAGTTTATTAATTGACACAGATCTAAACACCTATACTCCGTGTATATATTCCTCACTCATATTGTACATACAACTGTAGGGTTTGATGAGGGTATGTAGATAGTGTACTGTTGTTCTGAGCCCTTACTGAGAAGTGCTCCACCATAGAGTCGAATGGAGACCTGGGTGGTGGTGAGCTCAAATACAAACTCATATAGCTGACTTGGGAGTAGCAATGCCTGCGGGAGAAAAAAAAAGGCAGTCTTGGCATTTTTAGAAAGGATATTGAATTATAAGTACTAATAATCAACAGAGTGGGGCTAGGTGACTAGGTCACTTCTGAAAGGTACTTACAATCAAGGCCAAGCTTGTGAACAGCACAGCAGATATGAGAATCCATACTCTGGTGGGAATACAAACAAGATAGATATATTGATTAGAAACGTCACCACAGCTGCTCTGCTAAAATTGCTCCAATCAGTAACAAAGACATGAAATTGAATTGCGACTAAGTCTTTGCTGCTCTCAAGGGTGTCCTTAAACTGATTGGAGGAAGTGATGTTATCAGTAAGTGGACAAGAATGATCATTTTGTTTTGTTTCTTACCGTAGACCTATTGGCTCTCGTAGCGCAAACTTCATTTCGTTGCCAAGCATTTGACTGATCTATAATATTAAAGCAAGGCACAACTTAGAAAAGAGAAAAGGTATCTCTCAATCAAGCATATCAATGCAACGCTCCATAACCAATGAAACCTTTTGCACCAGGCAGTGTACAACTGTTCATCTGAGAATCACAGATCAACAATCATGCTGGTCAATGAAAACGTTTGTCAGGCTTTATAATCCTTGCCAAGTTAAAAACTGCCCATTATTCAATTAGCGGCAAATTGATGGGAATTATCTGAGCCTACTAATGGGTGGTTTGAGCATCCAGTCCTGAAATACCTCAACACAGATGATGGATACTGCTCCAGGGGAACAAAAATTCAGTGATGCAGAGACTCTGCCAGCGTAGAACAGTATGAACAGGGCAGTAGTACCTCTAGTAAGGGGCCACAAGCTTGATTATGAATAAATGGGGGAAATAGATTTAAAATTTGGACGGGTTCATGGGAAATGTTGAGTGGGGTTTTTATTTATGGACTACTCCTTTATGGCCAGAGAAACAACCAAAGCCACTGGTGCTTAAAAGTCCTGTCTTTGTTTCAGAGATCACTGATTGAATCTTTCTGGTTAACAAGATGTGCAGGTAAGAATGACACTGTTGGTGGAGATCTCCTATACACACTATTTGTATTGCCTCGAGTCTTGTAGGCATCAAAGCTGAAAATGGATTGTGGTAAATAAACACTCTCTGTTCGACCTCTGCCATCTATAACCACTCCAAGTACGATTCCTGTCGTTGAATTATCTACTGGTGGATGGATAACAGACTCCTATATATACATATTTTCCTTCTGAAGAGAAAAAATAATATTCTACAAATTCTTTCGTCAATCTTTTTTCCTCTCTAATGGTTATTACCATATGCTTCTAGTCTAGATAAAGTGCTAATCTTGCCTTCACACAGTCCATTTCTATTTAATGTAACCTCAAGAATAGTTGGAGCTTTCAGATGAAAGGGTAATGAGAAATGCATATCCAATATCAATTTTCTTCGTAGAAACCTTTGGAACTCAAAACAAACATAAACACTAGATTGGAGGTACACACAATACTATTATACAACAGTAAATTAGTCCAAAATATGAATCTGTTTTGCACATATTTTCCAGTATAGTTGTTTAAAACAGTTTTTGGGCACTGAAGTTGTTCAAGTAAACGCCTGACATTACATTTTCAAATCAATTAGTAATTATTTTCACATGTGCTCTCAGTTTAGTATCAGCTTCCATAATTATATAAATCAAATTAGATGTTGAAAAACCAACAATATAAATCATATTTTGATTTATATTTAGAACATATTACAAAATAACCAAAGGGTAATCTTAAAATATGATTGTGGACGTTTCCCACAGTCTACTGACAATTCCCAATTAGCAAATTCGTAATGTTGTCCAAATAAATACAACTTCATGTGTAGTTATGAATGTCCCTCACCTTAGACCTGTGGATCTCACCATCATCATCCTCGCCTCCAACACCCAGGACCTTGCGGGTCTTCAGGCGACTAACCAGGTCTGTCTGACTGTGCTTCTTCATGAGAGGAGGTTGATGTTTGTTGCTCATGTTAGTGATGAAAATACCTTGGGATCCTAAAATGAAAACGTAAAAAGACTGTTTATGGAACTGATTTGGTTGTATCTCACTGGTGTTTTTAAAAAGTGATGTCACCTTTCCACTGACCACCCACGCCTGAGTAAAAGTAAACACTATCTCTGTGGTTACTGTAAAATGCAAACATGTGCCACAGAAAACGTTCATATTGAATGAGAATGAAGAAACATAACCAGAAACCCTTAAATGACTGTTGACTCTTAACTATATCTCTCTTGCTGATTTTGTGGATAAGACTTACACAGGTTTTCACTGTCACACATAAAACATAGCAGCAGAATTCCACACCATAACATGTGTTACAGCTGCTGTCCAAGCATATATGTTTATTCACGCAACTCAACCCCCGCCAGAGGCATAAGCTACACCTGCAGTATGCAATATGCAGCAACTAATTCCCCACACCATGAATCCTAATCAACCAGGATCTTCTCATTATCCCAATCAATTACTATGCCATACATTTCTCTTTGGCAAATAATGGTAGCCTTGATAATAGTGTTTAGACTGAGTGAATTCAACACTTCAATAATAACTAATTATGCCATTCTTAATTGACAGTCCAGTGAAAAGCCTTCTCTGCACACACAGTATGTGGCTCTTTATCTACATTAGACTGAATCCATGTCGATGAATGTATTCTATACATCAAATGGTCCATTTAGTCAATGTTGACACAATGTGTGGGTTTTAGAGATCCTAGACTGCTAATAGACTAGGAGATCAATGGACAATGAATGAGAAACAGGTACTGGGTTCAATGTTGGTGGTGCTTTTTCTTTTTGTATGAGTAAACCTTGGCAACCATGTTGTTTTCACCGTGTCTGTGAATAAGATTAACTGCACATGTACAACATCAGATCTTCAATGATTTAAAATTATTGCCAGTCTCAACTTAATGTTGGCATAATGTTGACTGGGGGAGGCCAGAGATGGAGCAAACTAAGGTGCAAAAAACCTTGCCTTTTTAAATGGAAGAAAATTTACACTATCAACGCTATCAGACTAGTCCATTATATTGTTTACTTTGATAAATACTTATTTGCCTTTGCCTCCATTTTAATGACCACTATAAAATACGTTTTGAACAAGGTTGCTAAGCTACAACAACCATATGATGCAGACTTGGTTACATGCTGATTTAGATTTATTATATGGTCAATATGGCAGTTTTTTATGATAAAAAATTTCTAAAACACAACAGATATCTGGCCCATAGCCAGTAAACAATAACTGGTACATTTATAAGCAGCTTCAAACTTCTGTTCTATCTTTGACTATTTTCCTAATTTAGTCTACTATTTTGGATGATACTCATCTATTACTTATCACCTTCAACTGCCTCTGCTGCACTTAAAAAGAAGAAAGATCTATTGACAACACCACCATCATGAATACTAAACCCATGCAACCATAGTGCACTCTTTAGAAACTCAAATAATCTCCACCTACATACTAAGTCCAGAAGTAACTCATGTGCCAGCAGCCTCCATCCACAGAGGTCAGTGAAACTAATAGTTATAATGTTAAGGGTGATGGTAGATAAAAGGGTGGAAGGTGAAGGGTTACCATTACCCACATGGGATCAGAGTATAAAAATAATACTTCACCAAGGATTCACACTGGCATCATGGACCCCTTCACCCAGAGTAAACACCTTGGCAGTAATTTGGTCTTTAGTGTCTTGCAAAAATATGACCATGTCCAGCCTATTAAGATCCTCTTTGAACCACCGGACCTCTTTAATGTGTAAAGCCTCTCTTTGTTGTTTTGTGGCAGGAGGGCCATTAGAACAAGCTTATTGTATGAAAAGCTATGCATGATTCTCTGACCACTCTTGTGTCCTACATCAACCCCCAAACCCTACCCCACACACTAGAGCACCATGGCAACAACAGTTTCCATTCTACAGAAAGGTCAGTGTTGATCTGGGTGGATTCAGGGACATGCATATTGCATGGGCTGAGGAAGCAGATGGATTATATGAATTCTACCGGGGGTGACACTGTTTGAAAAGCTGGCGAGAAGCTTAGTTTCACATGTGTTTAGCAGAGGAAACACAGAGCCAAAGGGCAAATTTGCTGTGAATAATCAAGAATGTCACCAGACATTGCACACCAGATATTATTCAACAAAACCAATGTATTAACAGTATACTGAGTACAATTTGTTGGACATTTTAAATATTACAAATGGGCAGAAATTATTATTAGTCTAAGCAGGGGTGTTTAGATTCAAAGTGTCTATTTCACCAAACAGTCCTGTTCCATCAACAGAATCACAAACCTATCATCGAAAATCAGGGCAGTGTAATGCAAAAGGTCAGCTCAGATCATGTTGTTTCTATTTAAAATACAATGGCACTCGAAGGCTCAAATACAATGAGAGACATGATCAAACCACAGAAGTAAACTAATCAGATCACCTTTATAATTATTATAATATTATTATTAATAAAAAGCTCTGTTACGGTAACATGTGTTATTGAAAAACATGAATGGAAATGATATATCTTTTGTAAAGCTGCCTGTTTCTTTTAGATTTTGCTTAAATTTGATTGACCTCTCCCATATACCTGAGACTCTACATGGGTGACAGAGTCCTTCTCACTCAAAATAATACTCAGTCAGACTACTTACAAGAAGCTGATTACATCTGTGGAATTTCAGCTAATAGAACAGAAACATAATGTGGAAGCCCAAAGAGCACAACTATTGCATGCTGACAGCAGGCAAGTCTAATGGTGTTAGATACTGACGCAGAGCTGGTCCAGGGGATGTAATGTTCTGGTCTCCAGGTACTACAGGCAGGGGAAACTAGCCTGACACTCTTCTCAGAGTCTGGGTCTCAAAGGCGATTCATCTGCTCACAACTGACAACCACTGCATTAGGACATACACATGCAACTCACATCTCCCCCTTCAGCAAAATTGATTTATTGATTCTTGACATATACATCTGAGGAAACAAACTTGTCACAGAATCGTCTCGACATCAGGATAATATTGTTACTACATGTTCCTGTCACACATCTCAGCCCTACTGCTGATCCCACACTGAATCGGGTGTTTCTGTTAACACTAGGCAAGAGAAAACTGATGTTAAACTATTATTATCATTATTTTGATCTCTTAAAATAAAGAATTCATAAATGAGGAGACTGTCATTTATGCATGGCAAATGGAAATAATACAATTATCTTTTATTGATTGGAGTGCATTTACTTTAACTGCAGATTTCTGTTTTAAAAGTTTGATTTTGTTTAATCTTCAAGGCTGTGCTCAGTGCTGTTTACCAGTAAATGTTTGTCTAAATTGACCAAAAACATAATCAAGGCAATAATCAGTTTGTCCTCTTACTTCCTAATTTCTAAAAGATGACAGAACCTACAGAGCAGATTCTATTTAAAGATGATTCTCAGCATCTATTTTCCAATACTAATTTATTGCTGGTAGGTGGGGATGAGTTTAGATCCCTCTTGTCTCAACTGTGTTGACTGAAGTAGATGAGTTGGGCTTAGGGAGGAAGGAAGGTCTCCGGATATAGCTCTCACAATAAGACAAATTGTACGATAAATTGATCATTCTCTATCCAGCAGGGGCCCCACACGGGATAACACTGTCTTATAGCACCTTTGAAATCAGTAGAGGCACTACAATGTCCAGGGCTTCAAAAAGAGAAGCCCGGACTGGCCTTTGTCACACTGGGGAACTGGTGTCTGTGACTCAACCAGGCTTCAGAAGGCTTGATTAGAATAGCGAGTCAGTTGACAAATTTGTCTTCGTGTAGATGTACATTTGTATATGACACACCACCAACTGTAAATACTGTCACTAAAATGTCTACAGCTGCAAAGTGAAATACCCTTCGTTATAATTGAAAAGAGACCCTTCTTCCATCATTATGTGAGAGACTTGGTGCCAGCTGCCTCCAGCTGTAATCCCTTTCTACAATTTTGCCCAGGTTGCAAATTTCTTTTACAGTAATTCATGGTTTTTGTGTCATAAACCTTCCTACAACATTGTGTTGAACACTCTCATTTGACTAAATGTCCCATATTTGAAAACCACAGTATTAAATCCACTTCTAATCCTTTTCACTATATTATACCCTCTTCATATTGCTGGCTCAACAGTATTAGAGGGGTTCACTTAATAGTTGTAGCCAATAGTTGTAAAGTTGTATAATGAAAACCCTTTTCTCTAACAAATTGTTGAACCAAAACCAAAACCAGTCAACTTTACTCACCATCTCTGATGTTTGGCACAGCTTTCAGAGATGTACTATATTCCCAAAAGCTGGTGGTAGATGTCCTTTGCTCTGGCAAAGTCAACCCAGTGACTCACAGATCGAAATGACCCTACTCTGCTCTTAAACTATGCATTTGTTCAGTGACGTTGGGTATGAAAGAGTCAATGTTGGGGGAAAATCCATTGTTTTAAATGGAAGAACAACCAGGCCACCCTGAGGCCTCTAGCTCAACAAGACCATGGTTTTGCAGCCATGGTCTTTTCCAAGTTCGGAACTGAAAGCTAGAGTTACGCTGAAGCTTGCTCTTAGTTAAGCTAATGTATTTAATTTTCTCCACTTTGATTTAAGTTCTCTCACCCTGGACTAAGGTTTATGCCTGGTCAGCTAATGAGACATACTGTATACAACCAAGACCATTCCTGAGGATTGAAGTGACATCAATTCCATATTAAAAGAGTAGGTGAAAGATATAGCCCCATGTGCACATATGTCAAGTCTGCTCATATCTTCACGCCTACATAGAGGTACTGATTCAGACTCGTATGTTTCAGACGGAGACCTGGGGGATCTGTTAGTCCAGGCAGCATGTCTAATTTGTTTGGACTAAGGGGTCATTCAGTGTTAATTGACTAGAAACTATTGACCAGCCCAAATCATATGCATATAATGAGAGATTTCAGGGATGAGTGCATGGACTGACCACTGTTCCTCACCGTTAACATTTCTACATCAATACATTCACTGTCACCAGAACAAATCACTCAAGCATCCAATGGGAGGGTACATTAACACATATAAATATTCATAGCCATCACCACAAAAATATCTACATGTTGGAACATGAATGTAGGTTCAAATGAATCATATAACAAGCTCTGCTTTAATTTGCTGGTGTGTATATAGACACCCAGGCTATACACTCATGCCCAGTAATGAGAAGAACGTAGGCCCATCACATGTCCTACAAGGAAAGGAATCTCCACAATATTTGCCTTCGATTTTCCTTGTAAGGACACATGACCTCAAAGCCTTCACAACCCAACAAAACACTCAAACAACATCCTTATCTGTGTTTATTGCTTGTCAATAACAACAATACAGTTTATTATATTACAACAAGCCCTCATGCCACAAGCACACACTTTCTCACTCTCTTCTTTTAGTTGTCATATCAGGTCTGAATAACAGGTCCGACAAGCACCACCAAGATGATGGAAGCCATGTGATTCATCTGATAACATGGACGTGAGTGAGAGTGATAGAACAGAGCTCCACATAGACAGGCCAGGGAAACTGTAGGAAGAGAAATCACTATTCTGCAATAACACTATTGACTAAACAGAAACTAAACATGTATTTTTAATACTAAAAGCGCAGTCATGACGGCTATAAGCTCAGTTTGATTCTTGAATAATTCTATGGGACATAAATGTCATACATTTTCCAGATACCTATTTTTTTGCATTTAGCATTCTGCACCAGCTGCAATTTTCAATTAACTTTACTGAATGTGATTTGAGAATGCTGCAGAGAATGTCAACCCTTTTGTATACTGCCTAAATGTGTGTATATTGGACAACTGATTCTCATTTGACCCACTCAGACAGGCTGTTCAATTCATTGGAAAAGTCCAATGGAAAAAGGATGGACTTCTTAAAATTGTTGCCTGATCTAAGTCAGAGAGAAAAAAGAGTGTAAGCCAGAGAGTGAGAGAACATAAGAGAATGTCAGATAGACAGGCACTCAGTTCCCTGGTGGTACACAGCAGCTTCACATCCAAGGGAAATCAGGCAGGTCAATGACGAGGAAATCAAGCGTTTCACTGAAACCTTTAACTAACGCTCCCCAGCAGGTTTCTAGATATCAACTGACTGAACGTGAAAAGGACATTTTGTAGCCTCACAAATCATAATGCCATCAGAATCAGAAGAATTACATGAAATCTTTTCAGATGCAATCGGCTACTGTGAACACGGATTCTTTGCAACATATAAAATACTATTAAAACACTTTTACTCCCATTTTGAAACATGACTGTTAAAAAACGGTTAGGCAAATAAGATCCCTATTTAAAATGATCTTACATTGTAACTGGCAAATTGCTTCAGACAGATAACAAATAGGGAAACCATCTGGATATGCAAAATTGAGTTAGGGCAAAATTGCAGGTCAAGTTTAGTCATGAGTCATCTCAAATCCCTGCCCCTAATCTGCATGGTCTGAAACAGAAGTCTTAGAGAGCCCTGACAGAGAGCTGTCCTTGTGTTGCTCTTCTTTAAGGCTCTTGTTTGTCTTGTCAAGTCTACCTTTGAATGTGTCATGTTGTTTGTTAAATCAGTGGGGTTTCTATGTCCTGTTATTCAGGAAACATAGAAAGAACTGATTTTTTTTTATCTTAAAATGTAAGTGTTGACGGCATACTGACACACAAATATGTCTTCAAAATGGACCATGGACATTACTTAAAAGTGAAAAGCAATAATATAATATTAAACACCAATGTTTGTCATTTCACGTCAATATACTATTCACAGCCCTTGAAATTTACTTCACAGAATGAATCAAGCATCGAAAAAGATTATCTACCAACTCATTAAAAAATCAAAACAATATGACTATTTGATTGTCTCCCTGGAAAGCGATTGGCTGGACCTCATTTTAATCATACAAAGAACAGGCCAGGCCAGATCCTGTCAATTATCTTTGTCCCCATATTGGGATTGTATTCACAAGTGGACACTAGGTTGTAAATGGATTGTTTTAAATTGGATCTAAAATCATGCCTCTAAGTGCATTATTCTTCAGTCAAACGTGGTAAAGGATAGATCTGCATTTAAATCGGCTTCTCTCCTCAGCGGTTCTTGTACCTAGTAACTGCAGAGGGTTATTCCAATACCAGAGCTACTCTGGGGTCACTTCAGTATGGTGAGTATGAGGGAGGAGACATAATTTATGTTTTGAACAAAGCTATGGAAAACACTCATACTACATGTAACCAATCGAATGCTCCTTATTCCTTTAAAATAACAGAGCAACAAAAATCTGACCGTATCTCTCTCTTCCACAGGGCACCACTAGCTATAATGAGCTTTGATTAGTGCATTTGTGAACAGCACAAACCCTGATGCATTTGCTGTGGGAGCACAGCCCAGATGGCTGCAGAAAAACAGCTAGTGAACTATCATCAAACCCCAAGGCACACTATAAAGAGACTCCTGGTCATTAAGCTCTATTTACAGCCATGTAAAAGCATCTGTATGCGATGGGCCCACATGCAGGCGCTGATCAGCTGACCTGAGATCGAACCCTCAGTTGGGAGCACACAGGAAATGCATTAGGAGACCACAGGAACTGAGCATCTTTGATCACAGATTTGTTGGATAGATACAGTGGACAGTCTGGCTTCAGGAAGTAACTGGTAGCATGACATTAATCTGACAAGATAGATTGTGTCATTGATCATACAAGAGGTCTTCACAACAGCAACTGCCACCAGGGTTTTGGGGAAACTAACTGGTTTTGGCACATCATCTTGCAGTGATTCCAGTGTGAACTCAGCCTGTTCACATGAGTGTAACAGCACTTTCAGTTTCTCACTACCAAAGCTCCAGATGTCACTTGATCAAGCTAGCTCATTGGTGAGCTATATCTCTGCAATTATCTTCCTCTGCAATCATTACAGGAGAGTAATTGCAGTGTATTTCCTCTTACTACTGTGATTGGTTGTCAAAAAAAATGAAAACGCTACAACCCTCTTGATGGTGATGAGGTCTTACTGATGAAATGCAAATACATATTTAATATTCTACAACAAATAACAATGAAAAATATGTAATACTAAGCAACTGACTTAACCATTACATCATTCAATACAGGGTTCACTAAAGCAGGGAATATGGAAGGATGGAGTATGTGGCTGTGGAGTATATCTATTGTCCTAAATGTACAGAGGGATACACTCCTAAAACGTACATTTCCAGTTCCCTATTATAATGCGAAACTAATATATTGTGTCATATGTCCAGTGTTAATACTAATATTAAATAGAAAGTTAGGCGGTAATTTACAGTAGGTGGATATTATTTCTCGGGACCAATCAAAGTATTGTTATGCGCTCTAAACGAACTGCAATTAAATGAGATGCCACAGCAGTCACCCTTTGAAATATTACCCAAATATAAGAGCTCACAAGTCCTCAGGAAAATAATAACTCGCTCGCAAGTAAGCTGCCGTTGGTGTAAGATAGAACAAAAGTAGATTAATGCAGAGTAGCCTATGGTAGGAACTAAAAAGACAGTAAACGTACGATAAAAGAAAGTAATCATCGGGGTAACATGTTCTGTCTGTCAAATGTGACAATATGATAAATTAATCCGAATTATTCAGTCTGATCCTGGTCTGTTCGAAGCGGAAGCACATTTTTACTCTCACGTTGCATGCAAAAAAGCTAAGGCTATTTAATAGTACCCAAGATACTCAAATATCATTTTACAAATAAAAAACATTGACATGCAGACTTTTTAAAGCATCATATGGCTTCCTATAAAATCAAACATTATGTATTGTAAACAAGGCGATAGACTAAAACTGTACAAATGAATTCTGACAATTACAGTCAGCTATTGTTAATAAAGGCGGTTTCCTACCTTTGAGAAACGTTTCCAAATAGCGATTAACTCCAAGACAGTCTTATTTCTTACTGAATGTCTTACTGTGAAGTTGCTCAACACCCGCAGAAGCAGAATCCAAGACAAGCAGTGTTTACGGTAATGAGGGTTACATGTTTTCGCGGGCAAAATCCAGTCCGTAGTTTGTAGCAGAAGTTTTATTTCTTCAACCTGCTGCTGTTATACTTCCAACTTTATTTTACCAGAATAGCCAGGACTGTCTGGATACATGTTGAATAGACGTTGGCTTCGTAAAAACGGAATTCAGAAAAATGTAGCATAGTTTCATTTTTTGTATCTGTAAAAAAAAAATTAAACGGAATTATATAAACAAACCAGTAACAGGAACAACCGTGTCCCTCTTGACAGAAGTTACACAGTGGGCTAGTTATTTCATAGGAGATTATACTCTTTGGAAACATGTTAAATTAGCATGTTATATTGTTTCAGAAGGAAAGTCAGATATTGTTGTGTCTGGGAAAGATATGTCCTAATACACTTGTTCAGTTGTACTTGTTTGTTAAACCAGAACAAACCTAATCAGAAGGGTAGGTCATGGATGCTGAAATTTAAAGTAAAAGCAAAAAAAGCTTTTTACTACTACTGTCTGATAAATATGATCTTGCTGTGATGTGAGCAATTCTGCTTATGCAGGCTGCAAGGTAAAAAATTTAAAAAAAAGAAAGAAAAAAAGAGCTGACATGAATAATGTGGGTTGTTGAGTTAACACACACACACAGCTCTGCCACATAGGGGAATGCCTAATGAAGATACATGTCCTGATACGTCTCCCCGCTGCTGTAAAAGAACATACGGCACTCATGACTATGTACACATAGACATGGATAAACACATAAAGACATGTGAATACATGAAAGTGCACTCAAAAGCAAAAACTGTGGTAAGGAGGGATTTCAAATACCATCACTCTTTTGCACCATCTTCATGATACACAACTCAACCCTTGAATTGAGCTGACTAGAATCATCTCCCTTGTGATTTTCTTGAAACGCAAATAATTAAGTGGACTATTCTTAATTCCAACACATGTGGGGTTGCATTCTTCAACCTTGGATACCATGCAGGTCATAATCAGGGAAAGCAGTAGTATACATCTTGCAGGAAGGCTTGAGTACATTGGGTTCTGTACAATGCTGCCCTCTGCACCTCCAGTCTACTGCTCTCACTTTCTAGAGAGGTGCTCTCAAATCAAAGACAAAAAGCATCTCTTTGATAAGGCTGTAGAATAATTTGAACAGAAAAAGGTCTGCTTTTGCCAGACAGATTATTGAGAAAGGGTATTATAAGGATGAGTAAGGGAACAGCACTTTGATCATTCAAATAGGACCTGCAGTGTTAGTGAAATTTAACCACTCATGTACAAGTGCTTGTTCACTTGATTTGTCCTCTAAATGGTCTTGCATACGATAAAAAGGGGGTTGTGTGGAGAAACTTACATGATCAAAAATAGAGGGAAAGGAAACAAAGGACTTGTTAAGATATAAAGTCATCATGAACATAATCATTGAGCATTATAATGCTAAAATATTTTGTGTCATTAGTTTTTGTTTAAATACGGGTTTATAACATTGTATCACCAGTTTCACAGCTTTAACCCTTTTTATATGAGTTGTCATCTGGTGTGACAGAAGCCACATCACCATGGAAACAGAAACCCCAGTGACAGGTGTAGTGAGGGGTCTCCTTCCCTTCTACCCAGTAGTACCCCAGACACAACAACCACAACGGTGAGACATAAGCTGTTAACACAAGAATGTAGAAACATCTCAAGAGAACAACAAGCAAGATTAAGCAAGATCTGGCCTTTTAGGAGCTGTTGGTATGGATTCATTGGTTAAACATAAAAACCCCTGCTGACTATGGCACAAAAAGAAATGATTTAAATTTCTGTTCGTACAGAGAGATGAAGCCTGGTACTGCATCTACAAAGAGTGTAACATGCACAATTACTGTCTGGTACAAAATGTATTTCCTTTATATGGTGTGCAGTACTGCAATAGTCATACTGTGTCTTCAAACATCCCAGACTGAAGCATGCAAAGTGTAGATAAAAACAGGAACAGCTCCATCTTGTGTACACTAAAGTAGCACATTACACCACCATTTATCAAAACAGCCTTTTAGTATTTTACATTCTGAAGATTTGTGGGCATTTATTGCTTGACTCTCTGATTTCAATATGGTTCTATTATTATCTGAGTTCTATTTCCTAAAGAAAGGCCCACATAATGGGGGCACCTTTAGGTCAACTCTGAGCTGTCCACCTTTACTTACTGTAGGGCTGAATAAGGCATGGCTGTAAAGGGCCAAATACAGGGGGCCTACAGCTTGCCAAACCCCAAGGCCCTGCACAGTCAGTCTATATTGGGCCCCTACAGAGCTAACAGAAGCTTGCTTGCAGGTGTCACATTGACACAATGTTCACCATACACTGCACTTATATTTGGTTTCACACCTTTTGGTTGAGATAACCGCAATATGACACCTGCCATAGCCATGTCTGAGCTTCGCCATCCTACTGGCAATTGGCCTACTTTTCTAGAGCAAACTGCTTCTTACTACAAAGTATGTTAGAGCTGGAGGAAATGGCTAAACAACCCAGCTTTGTGCACAGCCTGGAGAGGTATACTAATCTATGTCCTGAATCCTTATTCATGTGAGAAAATGTACTTCATGTTTATTTACTCAAACCCCAAAACAGGACACAAAAGAAAATCATTTATTCTCACAAAGAAACTTTATGTTGTTTTCAAGTATTCAAAACTGTTAAATAAGTACAAGGTGTGTTCACATGATTTACATACTGGACAATACAGTATAAGCACTGCCCAATTTCAATTCTCTTAAGTCTTTCCCACTACCCACACAACACTTTAAATTGTCCGCAAACTATTCACATTTCTTTCTTTTTTATTTATTTATCAGGAAATCAGAAATCTCGACAGCTGGCTATTGAACAGAGACCACACAGACGGTACACCTGGAACAGCATACAGTGTAAAATGGAGACATCCACAGAGGGAAAGGACATATTTAGCCAGGTTCTGAACTGTGATTAGCTGCTGGTGATATGAACAGTACATAAGAAAAACAAAAGTGGGTTAACATTCATCTCAGTTGATCCCTTGATCCATTTGGCAGTTCAGTACTTCCACACTACAAAAACTATGAAAATAATATACAGAAGGACTGAAGAGGGGGCCTGTAAAGTGTTCCCATTGTTACCATGAATGACATTTTTTTTCTAAATCCTTTTTCAATCAAACCTTACTACGTCCAAGGTTTAATGTTAAGGCACCTAATGCTGCTTGAAAAATGATTATCACATTTGTTATAATTTGGCAATTTACAAATGAAGTCAGACGCTTATGTTTTTGTTTCAAGACAAAGATCCAATGCTGGCCCAAGATCATAGACTTTGTGGTTAACTAAATGGTCAGACTCAATCAAAATTACACTGGACGTAATACCTTATATGGACTTTGATGATCTATCAACTATGTGGTTCATTATGGGGCCACGCATTTGATCAATTAGCAATTAGGTGGTTAAGAATTGAATAGCACCAAAAACTCAAACACAACAAAAAACAAAACGTGCGTGAAAGTTACATCTGCATTATTCCAGAGAGCCCAACTGTGTTGAGAGGACATGACATCTGACGGTATCTGAATGATAAGTAACTATGATTAAAGAGTTACATTTGTCTTTTGGATAAGATGGGCAAGTCTTCCTGTACATTACTTTTTTTGTTGTTTTTGTCATGATAGTTCTTTTCTAAAAGCATACAGGCCCCCTTTATATAATATGCTAATAAACCCTTTATTTACCTTTTTCAGTGGTTAGTGTTCAAAAGCTTGAACCACACAAGTGCCATGTTGCCATTCAACATATGTACACCAAGACTGAAAGTGAATAACTTCAGGTTTTTGCTCAACTCCACATCACTCTTCCTATCCTGTCGGTTTTGTGTGCTTTTATCTTGCAGTGTCACAGCCGGGCACGAGCAAAGCCACTTAACTGTAATACCAGTGTGACATAAATCCTATCCTATTATTCCAGTAGCTGTAGTACGCTAGCAGAGAACACATTATTATAATGTCTGCTTGAAACTCAGGTTAATATTGAGGGTGCTCTGAATACTTAAATATTAATTTTAAAACTCTGGTAAAATGACCTACTGGAATTTGAGATAGCTCTCTTCTTAAAAAGGAAGGTTAACTACAATTTACAATGGAAAACATTCAGTAATATCCTGTGGCTGTTGGTGGGGAAATCAAAATCTAAAACCTGCCAAATTCAGCCCTTAATGAGTTACACTGTATAATGGAAACATGGCACCTGATCTGCAATAACTGATATAATCAGAATGGTTATGGACCTACTTTCCATGTAAAAAACCCAGTCTGGTTTGCCAAAAGGATTGTGCAACAGAAACAAGAACGTTCAATAAAAATCTGCCTATGAGACAGAGGGGGTAGTCACCATACTGTACACTTTCTACAATATTCATGTCCATTATGAATAAAACAACAGAAGTGCATTCACTTAAAAAGATAGTTCACCAAAATACATCTCAACCATTGCTTTTTACTTACGCAGGGTCTTTGTCAATAAACCAAAATGAATGCCCATGTTCAGGTTATCAGGCAGCTTCCAAACTCATCAGTCTCTCTAATTGATGTAAATGAATTGTGAAGAACTCACTGATGAGAGTCTCACAAAAAATGGCCTTTACCGTACCTCATCTGTCACCATTACAACTAGTTCAAATTATGCATACTAGCCATAGGCTCTGGAAGGTTGCCCAACTGTCTGTCTAAATGTTAGGGGGAGGAAAAAAATAAAAAGCAGAGAATAAGCAAAACAAAGCAAGATGTTGTACATGTATCAGGTGAACTATCCCTTTAATATACAGAAACTTTCATTTTGATTCTTTTAAATTTTTCAGCAACCTTTTGTTTTTAAATTACTGTACTTCTTTTACATCAACACAACAGTTGATTAGTGAGTCATCTTTATTTACATGAAAGGTGGAGTGATGACCTCCAGAGCTTATGCATTGAGCCTCAGAGACTGATCCTCTCTCCTCCTGGAGGAGATATCAATGTCTATGGAGTCTTTACCCACAATGAGTCGGAGACGCTTTGCCGGCGGGAGTGGAATGAAATCGTCCTCAAACTCATTGTCAAAGTAATCATCGTCATCATCCTCGTCTTCCTCTTCCTCCTCCTCTTCCTCCTCCTCCTCATCATCTTCTTCTGACGAAGACTCCTCTATGACATTTTGGGTCCTGTGCCCGCCATTCCTCTCAAGGGTCTGGCCCATGTCCCCATTATAGCTAACCTCATCAGGGTGAGTCTGGGAGCCACGCCGCCCATCGTCCTCCCTCTTCAGCTGGATCTTCAACTTGGTGGAGCTGCTGTGAGCACTGGGACCGTAGCCGTTGTTCAATTTAGCCACGTACGAGCTGCCCTTGTCCTTGTCATGGTCCTTGCTGAACTTAATGCTGATTTTGGAGGAAGAGGAGTTCACGGTGGTGGCGGGGGTGCTGGTCGATCCAATGGTCTCACTCGGCTCATTGGTCTTGCTGCTGCTACTGTCTCTCCGCCGGCGGAGGGTCAGTTTGGGGATCCCTGTGCTGTTTTCCAAGATCAGCTGGGCATCATAGCGTGTGATTCGCCGCTTCTTCTTCCCCTTGCCCTGTGACCTACAGCTGCTTTTGCCCTTGTCTCGTCGAAGAGACTTGCTACCATTAGCCACCCCGTTGTAGTCCCTGTGCCGGTCGGGGAGGCCGAGCAGCATATTACCACAGTCTGTAATGTTGTTTCCACCATGAGCGGCTGTTGCCGCAGGTATAAACGGCTCATCATAAGAGTCCTCACGTTTTATCGTTCGCTCTGGCCGAAGCTGAGTCAGTCGGTTGCGTCTGGTGCAGGTCCCTCTCCTAGAATAGCTGGGCCCCAAAGCCGACTGCTCCAGCTCAAGTCCATGGTGGAGGTACTCATCTATGTCCGCTGGTTCCGTTTTAATGATCACCCCGCTGGGAACCGGACTGCAGCTGTCCACAGCACCAGTCTCAAGCTTGACCCCAGTGCTCTCCTGGGCCTTTACAAGGGTCCTGGTGGACCTGCGAGTTCTGTAAGTGCAAGACTGATTAAAGTCAGAGCCCGGTGTGCCCGGCAGACTGCTGTTCTCCTTCGCCGCATGGCGGGTCAAGCAGCCCCGCTGACCCAGCGTCTGGAGTGCCACCTGCTCGTCTTTCTCCTTCTTGACAGAGATGCCTTTACACAGCGACCCCTTCGACTCCCTGAGACCCAGCCGACCCACATCCACTTTGGCTGATGACTTGGACTCTGACCCTCGCCCGCGATTTCGCAACCGAACTTTACTTAGCAAAGGCTTAGAGGGTTGGGATTTTAGTCTCTTTGGTACCCTGTTATTGTTTATATGACTTTGTTTAGAAGGTGAGGTAGAGGTAAGCGCTCTCGAAAGAGACTGTCTTGTTTGAGTCCTGGTTTTGCTAAACTTCATGCCAGGGGAAGTCCTTTTCCTTACTGCTGAAGGGAAAGGAGAAAACATCAGACACGCTTTCTGCCATTCAAACCACTTAAAATCCAAACATTTCTTGGTTAAATGACATATGGAACAGGTAAGGCGAAAGCTCTTACATGGATGTGTTTTTGGCATTTCCTGAGAGTCGATGTCTGTGTGGGAGCCCACAGAGTGACTGTCTGAGCTCCTGCTCCCCTCCCCCAGCTTCTTCAACCTGTTGAGCCGTTTGTCTGTCTCCCGCAACCCGTACTTGCTATTAATCACTGGCACTTCAGCAGGTAGCCCTGCCTTGGATTTAAAAGCACCTGTGCCTCGTCTGCCAAACCAGAATAATGAGTAACAAATCAATATTTGGCATTAAAAGGCATAATGGAGCCTTTCAGAGTTCATTTGGAAATATGTGTTGCTTCTCATCAGTAGGTTCTAATTCACCAGAAGGGAGGATGCCTACCGTTCACATGTATAGCATTCACAGAATTCATTGTTTTCCCCAAAAAATCCATCCCCGTAGTAACATGATATTTCCTCTCCAGGTTCAATGTCCCTCAGAACCTTCACACAGGCAGTGTCTCTTCCTGTTGATACAAACTGGAATGCACAAATATTTAACATCATTTAATGTGCAAAAATGGCTTTGTTCCCACAGAGTTTAACTAAATTTCATGAATCTTACCTTGCAGTTTGGCCGGCAATCTGAAATGGCAGAAGAAAACACTTGTTTATTACAGGGTTCCCTTCTTTTTGAACTTGCTAATAGTGTTCAGAAATGCACTAAAGCTATACTAAAAACAATGTCTCCTATATATCTGACTATGGAACTAGATTGGATGATATTGTAAGCTACATCACAATGAGATGCAATTCACAATTAGAAAAGACTGTACCATGATTAATAAAGGCGGCCGGACCCAACCATAGCTGAGCACAGTTCTTGCGTGTAGAGTACATGACACTAAAGTCATTCTCCCCATGCCGGAGCAACATGTTTTCCTCACTCTCTGAAAGCTCGGCAATGCAGCCAACTAGGTACTCGATCTTATCATTCCGTTTCCTTCAGACAGACACACAACACATAGAATGGAGGAATGCTCAAGAGGGCATATTGGCAAGTTTGTTTCCAAACTGACAGGAGCAAACGCTACCATATTGGTACCCATGTAGTTAGTTGTGAACAGACAATTGCATTATTGTAAAAATGTGATACGCTGGATGACATTCGTAAGATGTTCTAAGGATCTTACCACTCTTTTGTTGCTACGATTTTAGCTCCATTTTGCTCAGAGGAGTAGCGATTACACGGAAGAATCTCAAACCCACTGTCAGTTGCAAACATCCGGAGATATACAAACACCTGAGCAATTTGAGAAAATCGTTAAATACCAAAAGCAAACAAGGTTTGCAGAAAATGGAGATCTATTTCCTTGAGAGTCTAATCTTACATGCTGTTTGAAGAGTCTTTCCTGGGCCTTGGTCTTGTGGAGAAAATGGTGTCTGGACCAGTCTCCTGAGGTTAGAGATCTGAAGGCTTTCTCAAGGTTGTCATGCTTCTTAAAACGCTCAATAATGTCCTTCAGTTCCTCCTGCCTACCCTTGATTGGTCTAAACCTGTTACAACATAAGAGTTAGAATTGTCCCCCCCAAGGCAGTAATTAATTAGAAGTAAAAGAAAGACAACAGCCTACATATTGGTTTGGATTTACAGACCTGGTGTTCATCTTGTGAGTCTGAAAGCCCAGGTAAGGGTCAAGAATGAGGCTGGTGGTCAGGTCATCGTTCTCACAAAGCTCCTTGGCAGTCATTCCTGAGGAGGAGACATAGCGCCTCTCTGCTTCCAGACTGGCTGCAGTGAACCCTGGAGAGCATAGCAACCATGTGGCACAGATACGCACTCATTAACGTCATCGCATAATGACTCCCTTTATGCTTTTTTATGTTTGCTCAATGACTGATTTTCTCAACTGGACAAACAGGTAAATGCAGAAAACTATTGGGGTGTTCACAACGTGTTTTGGAGAGACATTTCCCACTCACGGCGGCTACATCTTCTGCTGCTCGGGTGGCTCTTGCCGGGTCGCAGGGACGTCCGCTGGATGTGCTGAGATCGGGTCTGGCTCTGACTCTGGCTTACTGGCTGCTCAGTGGAAAACCTGCTTCCATGTCGTCTGCCATTTAATACCATGTTCTTGGATTCGCCCAGCCACTTCATACCCACAAGCCCCCTGGTCCAGTTGCATTTAGTCTCCGAGTTGAGGGAACGCTCTTGAGTGGGGAAGGCTTGAGTTTAGGGTTTGTCACCTGTGGGTAGAGAGGGAATTGATGACCCCTAGTGACCATATAAATAAAACACCGACATCAAATTTATTTAAACTATTAAGGACCATTAGGGCCTCTTAACTGAGCTCACATTTTAGTGTCTGAAACCCAAATGTTTTCTGATCAAATTTACACTGCAACAACTCTGGTCAATTAGTTAGACACTTGAGGACCCATTAGATTATTCTTAGTTGATCCTCAGTTTGTGTTTATGTGTTGTACTTTAAGTTGTAGCTCGTGTAGTTTAGGAACAAAGGATAGGTTAATCTTACTTATTATAAGTTTAGATAGGCTATTAGTGACTGTTAAAAAGGAGTTGTTCCAAATAATAGGTACAAACATCTCTCACAATGTACCTGCGCCTGGCTACTATTGGCACATAAACTTGAAACTCAAGCTGGCTCACGGAAAGTGTAAAACTAAGATCGTGTCCAACATCTTTGATGTTTCATATGAAAACATTGTTCATTCTAAATTTGGAGTCTATACACTGACGCAAACACAACTTTAAACCAGATTTCATTATTTGAATTCAACACTGCCTCGTAGCGGTTAAACATGATAACATATTGGCTTAATGTCAAGTTTAAATATGCTTAATGAACAATATATCATATCCAATCTAGGAGGCGATTATACGCGTTTGCCTGATAGTAATTTATTTTTTATTTTTTACTGAAGTTATTTTTAATGGTTTCAGGTCGGGGTAATACAGACCATCAAAGCCTGCTCAAGTAATACTCAGAAGCTTTGTGCTAGAATCCATAGCTGTTGACACTAAGCTAACTAAAAGCACACAAAGCGGCATTCAAGGAGCCCTGGGATCGCCCGTAATACCAACTACACTATTATAACCTGTTAAATTAGGCTATATCTATTGGAAACAAACATTGGCCATTTGCCTTTCGAGGCTGGTTATGATGAATAAAATCCAAGATACAGCCGTAAACCAAACTAGTAGTAATGCGTCAGTCCATATAGTCAGCCTTGAGAGCTAGCTAACTAGCTACTCCGTTAGCAACCCGAAGACCCATTCCAATGACAGTAACCTACCTATAACGGGCACAGCAACTACACCGGTTAACTAACTGACGATCGACTGTCAAATAATTCACGACGACTCATAACATATGTAATGTGTTTCTGCATGTTCTTTTTAGATGTTAAGTTCACGAAGTTGAAAGCAGTGGCGGACGGGCAATACACTTGATATCAGGTTATTGATACGCTAACGCAAAGTAGCAATCCAGTTTATTCAAGTCAATTCAATTATAATTTAATTTCGAGTGATTTCATGTCACAGGACAGGCGGTCATAACACTACTAGACCCGCTGGATTCCCCGGGTCTCTTGTTATTTTACCCCGGAAGGCCACACGTAGCCAGTTAGGGTCTAAAACCAGCTGATAAAGTCAGCTACAGTAGCAATGTTACTCGTGCCGGTGGTTATGCGGCGGTGCGGCTGCAAACTAGCTAGTTAGCCATATGGGTGGCTAATGTTAGCCTCTAGATAATGCAAATTATGGACTGAAATAAATCTGTCGAACCAATGTAGGGATTATGAACGTAAATGAAAAGTTTGCAATCATAATACAACGTGTCTAGTTAAAGCAGCATAGCGAGCACACACACTAGCAAGACGGACTAAAACATGGACAATGACTGTTAGCTTGCGCGGCTATCTTAATGATACAATACTCTTAGCACGCCTGTGTCGAACCAGTCTCCATACTAGGTAGCCACTACGGGGTAGAAAACTATCCCCTGCCCTGTGGCCTACATATTTGAAACTTGCAAACGGACAAATACACGACCACTGAAGCTTACTGTAACCGAGTATCCTTCGGAAGGAAAGGGTGGATATTAGTGTCAAGATAATGACAACATGATATGTTCAGCGTAATCCACGTTAACATTAGCTACAGTTTAAAAACAAACACCGACTGGTCAAACAGCGGGCCCAAGATCCGTAGTAGAAAGCAAGCTACACAACGATGGCTGAAGAAGGACTAGCCTGCTCGTGTAGATGGGTTAGTATGGGTGTATAACAAGGCTAGCTTTGCTAAATAGCAAGCTAGCTAACGTGAACAGGCCAATAACTATCTTTAGCTATCTTAGTTTGCGAACTAACGTTAATCACAACTCGGTTGACTGCAATAATTTTCTTACCAATTAGTTACTGTACTAACATCTACATGGCAGATAATTAGTTACCTTGCAAGCTATAAAGTTATTCAGATACAATTAACGCTGTACACATTGTCATTTATCTAGCTCTGGCTAATAATAATCCAAGCTGCTTGTTTGTAGCTATCTCTAGCTAGCTAAGATGAAAACATTTTTCATCGGTTGTGTGCATAAGTGGCAAAACACTGCAAGGACTACCGATTATACGAACAGGATATACTCACGAAAATGTTTCTTTCAAAATAAAACAACAGACAATTCTTCAAAATAAACGCACAATTGGCACAACACCCTAAACGAAAATATCACAGGAAACAAAATTTTTCAGAAATTAACATTAAAATTCAAGATGGCGGCTAGCACAGGAGCGAGGAGAAAGGCGCACCACGGCCATCTAAAAGAAATAGTTCCAATACCTCTTGCCACGCTTGGCCTTCAGTTAAAACCACACATTCTTTGAATTGTGTAGTGTAACTAAAGTTTGGCATGTATTGTCGTTGAGTCCGTACAAAATCTTCTCATGCAATCACAGAGGTTTGGCGTTAAATGAAAAATCTCGGATGTATACAAAAGTAGTGCTGCATAAACAAACCTCTTAAAGCGCTTCCTAAAAGAATCCAGCGAACGGCAACGATAGGATCTACAGCTTCTGCCAGTCAGCATCCGAAGCTGGTGACTACAAGAGTCAGAGATGTCCGTATGAAGTCAGATTGAACCGTTTATAATACCCGATGTGTATAGCACACAATGCCTGGTAATTGTGTAGCTAAATCAAATGTTTACAAACTAATAATTGAGGTTATAGCGTGTACCGATCTTGTATGGTTGTGGGACCTGTGCAGTGCGAGATTGGTTTACACTGAAGTTACTATTGTCGGTGTCGCTCTGAAGGTTTAGCTTCTAGCCGTTTCTGATCCAAATGCTTCTCATTTAACGTCCCTAAATAGTCTCTCAATTTGTTTATCGGCAGTGCGCCTAACTAAACTGATGACGGATGTTTTGAAGACAAGACACCAAATTCTTTCCATGCCCAGAGTTTATTTCAGTTTGTCCACCTATTTGTTCCTTGATACCTATCTCGCAGGCAGTGGGTACGGTAGTTATTTTGTTTACAAAAGTAGTAGGCTGTCATCTACACAGAAATTTGCCGTATTTTGGACAGCATCAACATAAAATTGTTGGTGCAGCATACTTTTTATCAAGTGTCCGCATACTTCAATTGATTTAAAGATGGGTAATGGGATGGAATAGTGAGCTGTGTTTGAGTTGAGAAACCATTTTAAGTATCTCCCCAGAGACTGACGTCTTAATTTAAATTTCAATTTAGAATAACGGGATCTCATTACACCACACTCCGTAGGAAATCAATTTAATACTGGTTAATGAATATACAATGGAACATTATTGGTGATCTAATTGGCAAGTTCACTCCTGAGTCCGTTATTAGGTTATATAGTTGTTTAAAAAAATTGTAACAAGAAAACATTTTAACTGTTATTAATACTGTCCATTATTAAAAGAGTTCAAATCACTCAGATTATAAAACATATTTCCAACACAGCAACTCAAAACGATAAAAAAAAAACAAGACAAAGAACTCTTGAAAATGCTTGCTGCCTAGTTCCTTTCATCTCAGTTACTTGGCAACCTAGGAACAAGATTGATACAAATTAATCAGATGTTTTGAAAAAATGTTTTTCCAAACCAAATTAACTTGAAAGTTACCTTCAAGCAGAACCCTGATCTTCCTTGGCCTTGTTTTCTCCCTCTATCTCCTCAACACCAGCCTGGGTCATGAGGTCACCAATGTTCTTCTCCAGGTCATCGATACGAGTACTCATATCATCAAGTTCTCTTGTCAAGGACATACAATGCTGTGCATGTACATACTTCTCATTACCAGTTATTGTTTAGTCATAGTGTTGTTTTTATGTACTTATCATTTCTAAACTTTGGAAAATCAAGACCCACAATACAATAATCTCTGAATCTTCTGAACCTTCCTCTCCTTATAATTATTTATACTGTGTAGATATAATTAACCTGATCTAATCTTATAAGGAGGCAGTGATAAGCATGTTGTGAGATTGGAACGATCAGATATAACTGATTTGGACACAGCTCATATATACATTTCAGAAGTACACACTGGTAACAAATTAAAATTACACTGTAATAGAAGCAGGAGGATATTTCTCCCAATTATCTGGTCTGACATCGTCTGGAATTTATCCTGCATCTGCTGAAGCAAAGTCTGGACCTAAAAGATGGGGAAAGAAACAAACAGGCGTGAACTATACGAACATACTGTGCTGGATATCTGTTGCTATGTAGGCGTATACACTTTGCTCCTCGAAGTACAGTTGAGCAGTGAATAATATATTGAACTGTGTGGGCGTCGAGATTGTATCCCATGCCTACTCAACAGCAAGAAGATGGCTACTTCCAATATGGTGATACCATGGAAACGCAAAGACCTGTATGCATTTCCATCAAACATACGCTAATTGCTTTCACAGCTAATGTTAGAATTAGAACAAATGCAGCAACATGCCGCACAAAAAGCATCACGTTCAAAGAAAAATATAACTTCAAAGCGTTTGTCTATCTTTAGAAACACCCACCTAGAATTCATTAACAGCTGTACTGGATCCAGATAGCCAGATAGCGTTAAGTTACTGGTAGGTGCCTGGTGAAGCTCCCACAGTACAAAATATTACAACGATTCTACCGCCTGTCAGATAGTCTAGTAGTACAAGGCTCTAAGCCAAACTAGCACGAGACATAGTTGATTTTACATTGTCAGCTTCTCACTCATTACAGTACATTCAGTTATAACTGACTAGCGATGCTAGCTGCTAACTAGCTAGATAGGTTTTTAGATTGCTTGCTGTTGACAAACACTTACCACCCCAGTTAAGTCCTGCACAGATTTTGGGTCCGTCTCTGACATTGCACTGCTTGCTATTTGCTGGGTTGCTAAGAGAACGTTTGGCTGGCTACTGTCGATGTGAGATGACTGGAAGACAACCAACCAAATCCCAGCAGCGCATAAACGTAAACACTGCTAAAGCGTGTAAATGTAAGGTCTCGCGATACTATCAACCGGAATTGTTAATCACAACGTTTTACGTTTGTACAGGGTCTCAGGGATTTTTTTTTATCACACTGAAATCACAATTATATTATTATCATGACCAAATGACTGTAACTAAGCATCGAGCCCGACGGTAAGAAAAGATAAATAGATGACGCGTTACGTGTAATGCTGATTTAATTACATTATTTTTCGTTCGTCTTTCCAACGAATTTATTTGCAAGCTTTCTTTTCGTTGACGAAGAAAGGGGATGTTTGCAGAAAATCTCGGTCTTTAGATTTGAGTGGTTATTCAAGCATATGAACACGCTACAAATAGTCTCTCAACTGCAAATTAATGGTTCCTAAATGGAAGCTAAAAGTAAATGCGTCTTTATAGATAAATTGTATTTACTAGGCCTATGTGTATGCATCGTTGTAGAGCAAGGCAATTCTGTTGCAATAATCTCAGGTCTTGAATGTAACTGAAAAAATTTTTTTTGTTAAATTTGTTGGATATGAAATGAGTGGGCAGAATTTTACGTGTCTCACTTGTACACCTGTCTGCTAAACTATACTAGATAAGAGCCGTCCCATATGACTTCTATACATCTGGAGATGTATACTGAACAGGCCGGTGAAGAAGATGGGGGGAGACTGTGGCTCTTCCTGGGCTGGGCTGCCTCCTGTGTAATGGTGTTCGGAAGTGCAGTGCCGTATGCCCCTCAATACCAACAGATCCAAAGAACCCAAAACACCGAAGGCTTCTCAACACGTGTTTGCCTGGTTCTCCTCGTTTCCAACATTCTAAGGATCCTCTTCTGGTTAGTCTTTATACAAGGTTAACATAAACTCTAGTTTTAGTTTAAAAGTTTTGTTATATAAAATGACCAAATGGTGTGTGTGAAATGTGTTTGTGGGATTTTCACACCTGCAGGTTTGGGAAGCGTTTTGAAGTGACTTTGCTTCTTCAAAGTGTAGTGATCATTTTCACCATGCTGGTTATGCTGCACCTCTGTTGTTGTATCCAAAACAGCAACCGTATAAGTACCAAACAGCACCACATTACAGGTAAAAACAACTAACGTCTTGCTCAAAAGAAACAATGCGTCTGCCATGTATCTGCAAACAAACGTCTAACACTAACGTGGTATATGTTGTTATACAATCTTACCACTAGATGGGGGTATGGGAGAGGGGGAAAACATACTTTGTTGGCTGGTTTTACAGATTCATCTAGTTCAAAACCAAAAAATCTAATTCAACAGAAATTTCCTTTGAGATTGTTTTTTTTGTGTTAGTTCTAGACTAGACTTCATCTGTGTCTGTAGAACCACCCCATAGACTTCTTTCTTCTTTTTTTAGTTTGCCAAACTCTCTTTCTCTCTGTCTCTAACCCTTCTGCACCTCCTCTTCCTTGCAAATAGATTTAGACCCACAGTTTTTTTGGAGCTGGGATGGTTTTGAGGATTACCTAATCTTCCTGCTGGCCTTCACTGTGCCTTGTTCCTGTATCACCCTCATCCTGGTGGACTCTTCTCTGTTTGTGAATGCTTTGGGTTCACTGGCTGTAATGTCTGAGGCTATGCTGGGGATACCGCAGCTGGTCCAGAACCAACGGAACCGGTCTACATTGGGTATGAGGTGAGGCTGCTAATCCAGAAATTGAAAACGAAGTTAAACAACATTTACAATAATATTGAAGGAGCAGTTTGCCTCTTGCTAGTGTACTTCATTGATGTGATTACATCCAATTTTTTCTTTTCTTGAATGAGTATGAATATAGAAAGTGCATAGGTCCATAGTATTTTAGTGGTCAGAGTCCAGAAAGGATGTGCATATTGACACATTTTGACAACTTGACACATCACAAAATAATAACATTATTTGTCACAAACAAAGAAAGAATACTACAGTGCAACAATAACACCCTGATTACAGCATCTATCTGATTCACGTGAACAATAATAATAATAATAATACAGCGCAACGAGGACACGTCAATTTCTCAACTACAGTCTTACAAAATGTCTCAATGACAAGTGTGCCTAGTACATTGCAAAAACATTTTTAAAATGCTGACATATTTCAACCACAGGTGGGTGCAATTTACCAGAGTGTGTAACAGCAAGATATTAAAAAATTTTGCTAACAGGAAGCTTTATTTTGGTGTCCAGGCTAAGTAAAACAAATGTTAGTTGAATTGAAGCTTGAAGAGCAGCATCTTGAGAGTACGGCAGAAGGAGCGCAGGGATGGAAATATGTGTAGTTGAGCGGGGAGGCCATTCAATTGCTGTAAAGCATAGAAAGAGATGCACCACATGTTGTAACTGCAAAGTGTCATCTGTCATAAACTGCTGCAGAGAGGGCTGGCCCAGGTGTGAGGAGCTGATGATGCCCTACCATGTATCTAGCACTTCAAACACTAGTATTCTGTACCTGCAGCCTACTCATTAAGAGACTGGCTTGCTTCATCTGTTACGTACATCCTGGGATAAAATAGTGTTGTAGCATGGTGGCAGAGATAAAAGTTTGTTTTTATAAAGTGTTTTGGTTATATTGTTTGGTGTTTTACTTTAGGACTTTGTGTGTAGAATTCCTTTTATGGGTTTTATGTTTGCACTGAAATTGGCCTTAAACCTCCGTCCCACTCAACCCATTCTCCAACAATAAGGGTGTTGCTTGCTCACATTTTGTAAACTATTTTGTGGTAACAGCATGACTATTTTCCCCCCACAGTGTAAACATGGTGCTGTTATGGATGGCTGGAGACTGCTTCAAAATGGCATACTTTGTGTTAAATGAAAGCCCTTACCAGTTCTTGTTGTGTGGGCTTGCTCAGATCTTAGTGGACTTGTCCATCCTCTTTCAGTCATGCTTCTACAACCAGGAGACATTGGACAAGCTGCAGTAGCTACATCACCAATTCCACTTACAGATGCACTGAAAAAAATCTAGGTTGGGTTATTTTTGACCAGAAGGTTTGACTGGGTTGTTTTTGAATCATGTCATATTTTTCTCTTTTTGATATTCCTTTTCCAGGCTCCATCTTGGCTCTACTGGACTTTGAATTTATAGGTCAATCAGTGCCGACTTTGTTCCATTAATAACAAACTCATTGCCTCACTAATTTTCTTTGCTTGTTAATATGTTGTGAGAATATATTTAAAAACGTTTTGTAACTTGAGTCCATCTGTCATGGTTAGAAAGTGAAACTGGTTTTACAGTGTAAAAACGTCTAAGGCTGTGTACTGTGTATACAGGCTGATGAAAGATTAGACATGGCATCATGTTGCCCTTACCTTTTACAGTTTGTTACTGCTAATATTTGTTTGTTATTATGGATTGTTTAGCATGATGTGTATAGAAACAGGCTATTGAGAACATTTTTACTTTCCGTCCTATCACAACACTTTTTACGGCTTACTAATGCCATACACTGTAGCCTTGACACGGTAAATCCTTCAGACTAATATCAATTTGTGTGGATATTTGTTGAAGTGGTTTGTAATCTGCAGTGCCGATTCTTTCAAGGACAGCATTAGAGTTCTCTGGTAGATTGGATAGTGATACTACAGATGCCATGAACGTAAGAAACTTGTCCAAAGGAAAGACTGCTGAATTAATTCTGTTTATTTGAATACTGTTCAACAACCTGGTCCAAATGGAATTTCTGCACCCGTTGGCTATTCTATCGTAGGTGCAGATGTGTATTTGAACCCCCTACTGTTGGGATGACAACACTTACAATGTCAAGTAAATGTAATATGGAAAAAACTATGAAGGATTTTAGAATATTTTAAAGCAATGTCAGAGTTGTATGTCCTATCATGGTTTGTTATATTTAATTAAACATTTTAAGATCTACTATTAATTTTGAGCATTTTATAAGCTAAATGTGTTTTACTACCCTTTGAACCCCCAGTTTTAAAACCTAGAATCACCTATACGCCCACATTTTTCTTCTCTTAAAGGTGAGCTTGTGAGATAAGGATCAGTATTTAGGCTGTAACTTTAGAACTGTTGATGAAGGTTACCTGACACTTATTATCAATATCATGGTTGTCAGTTAATTAAGGTGATATTTTCACCCCAGTTGTAGTCTATTTCTTCATTTAATTGGATATGTAAGTGTAAGGTAAACTGCAACATTTATAAAAAATATTAAAATGGCGCTTGCAGCGCAAGTGTTTAATTCCTAGATAGAATAGATTGGATTCTAGACCTCTTGACTTTGAAGTGTGGACATGATAACATGGCTTTGCTTACCAGACTTAGAATATAGCAGGACACAACCATTATTGTCATGTTACACTGACATGAGAGATAAGTGTATTTCTGTTTCATCCCTACATGGGAGGGGACAGCTTGGGATGTGATTACATTTCCATTTCTCTTCCTCCCACTCTCTTTGTATCTGACACTGTGCCTATGTGTGATTTCACGTGCCAGCTGTTTTCTTTGAGAAAACATCATGCCAGGCTACAACATCACTGTTGCACTGCAGGCTGGCATGTATTTCACCCTCACCTACAAAGTGCTCCAAGAACATAAATAACACGGCAAACACTGCCTCACTTATAGTGGTTCAACCAAATTCCTCTTGACCTTTGATATTCTAAACTGTAGAGCCACCGAGTTGGTGTAGTGGTAGAACCTGTTTCTCCAGCAGAGACATTTGTAATCTTCCACCAACCAGGATAAACATAGAAGAACCCAATGCTTTGTAACTGCAATAATGTAGGTGTTAACAAGTATTTAAGAAATACACTTATACATGCTTTTCTATTGATTTCAGTTATGAATGTGTCTGTCATGATTCAATTGATGGACCACGTATGTAGGCTTACCTGGAAGGACAACAGAAATACTATATAAAAATGAATACAATATTATATTTATTTCAAAACAGGGAGTTACAAAAGTACAAAAATAATCAGTACCACTGCTTCCTACTTGCATTGGCTGGACTACACATTACAGATGATATGTTCCATACACATGGATGCCTGGTAAAGTGAGAAGGGACAAGAGGAACAAGTTGTAAGTGGACACTATCCGTGTAATCAGAGTTTCCTCCTTCCTCACCCATTACATGTAATTTAAGACAGGAAGCCCTTGAAAAGGGGAGTGCAGAATCGTAGTTTAGGATTGAGGAACCAGTAGACTCAAAGAGGCAAATAGTAAATGTCTGTATAATAATATTTATTTACTGTTGCTCCAAGATGGAACAGCACATTTAATTAGAACTTAAATAGAGTATACATTATTATTTTTTGCTGCATCTGAACTACGCAGAAATATTGTAAGATAGTTGTCGTTATGGTTGGCCTGAATAAATTAGTCAAAGTTGAAAGTATCTTGAAACTTCTCAGATTAAATAAAACATGGTTAATAGTACGTAGAGTATTTGTTACAATCTGATTTTACAGTCAGGCTGTTCTTACACAGTTACTCACCATGGAAAATCCTAAATATTCTAAATGCTTTAAAGCACCATTCAAAACTGAACTGAGAAGTGATGTGTGTGGCTTTACAGCCAGTAGCTCTTCCTACTATAACCACCCGATTCCAAGAAGTTTGACCTGTACGACCTCTTCCTGGTCACATGACAGCCAAATATTCAAGTATGTTCTCTCTGTCTCTGTTTTAATCTGCATAAGCAAGGTTGCTGGCTGCCCAGACATCATTTCCCGTGGTAGGATTACAACTTAATCCCTGATATTCATCAGACTTGGGGATCAAAGACCAATTTATTGCAATTTGTCACCCTTGCCTTCATCTGTCTCCTTATCTCAAAGCAAATGATTGTATTCGTATAAAAGCAATCTCAGGATCTATACAGCCAATTGCATGGTTTGTGCATTGCCCGTACACCGTTATCGTGATGTCCATTCCATCACTGCAAGCAAGAAATTATTGTGCTCATGTGAAACAAAACAGTGTGTTGGTCCGGGATAGAGAAAGTCAGGAAAATGCAGTGAAATGGAATCTTTACTAACAACTTTCTTGTAACTTGTCAATTTAAATTTGGGATCACCTTTGACCAATTTTATAGAATGGCCTCTACTAGTCCAAATCCACTTGTATCAGTGTAAAAAAAACTTATGTCCATCAGTCTACACTTACAGAGCATTACCATTTATCTTGTCATATGGAGACAGGTATTCCTAGGATTTACCAAAGAATACAGGGGGTCGAAACCATTTCCTCAAAAGATGTACAAATTAAGTGCAGTTTTCTACAAAAGAAGTCTTGCACATGGGCATACTGTATGGGCTACTGTATGGGCGATTTAATCATTTGTGATAGTGTGATAGTTTGCGTGCATGTTTGTCGGTGTTGCATACTTACATACATACATACATACATACATACATACATGCATACATGCATACATGCATACATGCATACTTTAATTAAATATGTATCTTTTGTCTTGCATTCATTCCTTTTCTCTTCTAATGACTGCATATTATAACTTTGTTATCAGGATGTATATTCATTAAAACAAAGTTTGACGGTATGTCTCATTTGACCAATATAATCTTATCCCCATAATCATCCAACAAGGAGGAGGAGGGGGGAGGTTGTCAATGCCTCAAACAGATCAGAACAGCACGTTTCGGAGGACAACGCTGTTAGATAATCTCTGTAATTCCCAACTCCTCCAAAGCGCCGTTGACGCCGCCTCTTCTTAGCTCTCACCAATGAAAATGAAGAATTGACATGGAAAAAAATCGGATGAATTCCTAAAGCATCATCTCTTTACAGCGACCGACGCACTAGAATGAGAAATAAGCAGGTTGACGACAAATGTATCCGCGTAGCCGTCTTGGCATGCTAAGTAAAACTTTCTAGATAAAAGTTCCCTCAAACTACTTTTTTGTTTTAAATATTTTGCCGTTGCTTCGAAAAGTCACAATGAACAAATCAATCGATTTTGTTCACAGTCTTTGACGGCTACCCAAGAACAGGCTGCACCTGGATAACATTTTCATAAAAACGTGACCAAAGGAATTAAATAATTGTCATTTAGGATTGAGGTGAGACATCTTTGGGGCACTTTTTCTGTCAAATTACATATGAATTTACCAGCGTAATTATAAACAAAACGCATGTGTAGAAAGTAAAGTACTGTAATTGTTTATCCTCCTCCATTGATGTAATTATACAGATGATGTATATAGATCTGAATTTTTCTAGAGCCATTTTCAGAAGTGCTAAGTTCATCATTGAAAAGTTTGTAAACAGGGGCCAAAAGATCACAATTCAGTCTGAACACAGCAGCCAATCTTGCCAACCAGTAACACTCTCTAGAACAGGGGTCTCCAATCCTGGTCCTCGAGGGCCGCTGTCCTGAAGGTTTTCAGTGTTTCCCTGCTCCAGCACACCTGAGTCTAATAAAGGGTAATTATGAAGCTTCCACAGAGCTTGGTAATGGCTCATTCATTAGAATCAGGTGTGCTGGAGGAGGGAAACATCTAAAACCTTCAGGACAGCGGTCCTCGAGGACCAGGATTGGAGACCCCTTCTCTAGAACTACTAACCCAGGCTGTCTCATGTTCAAGTTCAGATCCGTTGTATAAAAAGGTAGAAGGAACTTGATAGATATTTGATGTGCACCGTTTGAGTGAGCCTGTATTTTTATTTATATATTTGTTGCTCCTTGTTTGTGCCTCTTTACCAGCGTTGTCCTTCTCAAACACCTCTACGGCTGTGCTGTAACACATCCCAATGCAACAATGCCCATCATCAGCAATGCCAACCATGACTTTGGTGCTTACTCTGTCAGCAGTGACAATAGCAGCCTCGACCGTTTCTTCACTGAGATTCCAGAGACCGAGACCATCAAGGGTGTGTATTATCAGCGCGCTCAACTACTCCGTGGATCCGAGTCCTTGCATGTGGTTGACCACAACCTACAGGCCTTAATCAATGTTGGCGGTAACCGTTATACGTTTCTCTGGAGTACCCTGGACCAGTTCCCCCTTAGTCGCCTTGGCCACCTACGGTTCTGCACCAGCCCTGAAGAGATAACACGCGTCTGTGATGACTATGACGAAACCAGACGCGAGTTCTTCTTCGACCGCAACCCGGCCGCTTTCCGTGTCATCCTCAACTTCCTGGTAGCCGGGAAGCTCAGGCTGCTGCGTGAGCTTTGCGCTGTGTCACTGCACGACGAGCTCAACTACTGGGGTGTGGACCCGGCCTACATGGAACGTTGCTGTCGGCGCCGAATGATGAGTCGTGTGGAGGACATGGCTGAGCGTGAGCGTAAAGAGGAGGAATGGAGGCAGAAGAGAATGGAGCTGAAGAAACCCCCCCTTGTGTCGGAGAAGGGCTACCAAAGACTGATGAGCATGTTGAGGGAGGTAGTGGAGAACCCACACTCCGGCCTTGCAGGGAAAATGTTTGCCTGCTTCTCCGTGGTTATGGTTGCTGTCACAGTCATTAGCTTGTGCATCAGCACCATGCCTGATCTCCGTGAAGAGGAAACCAAGGTAAGTGAGGAACATACATGGTTGCAGATAGAAGACATGAGTCTAGTCCATCGCACCTAATGGGTGTCTCCACTTTGATCCTCTGTCCTTTGCTCTTTGCAGGGTGAGTGTTCACAGAAATGTCGCAACATGTTTATAGTGGAGACTGTGTGCGTGGCTTGGTTTTCACTGGAGTTCGTGCTGCGGTTCCTCCATGCTCGTAGCAAGCTGTCCTTTGTCCGTGGCCCTCTAAATATAATTGATGCCATTGCCATCCTACCCTACTATGTATCACTGGCTATGGGGGATACAGACAAGTCTCTGGAAGATGGAGGTGCCGGATCAGGAAGGGGATACCTGGATAAACTAGGCCTGATCCTGCGAATGATGCGGGCCTTGCGTATTCTCTACGTGATGCGCCTGGCACGCCACTCCCTCGGTTTACAGACCCTGGGATTAACTATGCAGCGCAGCATGCGTGAATTTGGCCTGCTGCTGCTCTTTGTCTGCGTGGCTGTGGCCCTCTTCTCCCCTCTAGTCCATCTGGCCGAGAGTGAGCTGGCACCGTATGCTGCCACTGCTCCACACCATCGATTCAGTAGCATTCCGGCTTCCTACTGGTGGGCAATCATCTCTATGACAACAGTGGGATATGGTGACATGGTACCACGCAGCATCCCTGGTCAAGTGGTGGCACTTAGCAGCATCCTGAGCGGGATTCTCATCATGGCTTTCCCAGCCACCTCCATCTTCCACATGTTCTCGCACTCTTACCAGGAGTTAAAAGAAGAGCACGAGAGGCTGTGGAAGGAAGAGAGGGGGGCAGAACTGGCAGCAGATCAGGAGAGCAGGAGGGACCTGGAACACTCCTGGCCACCTCGAGATAAAGTCTGTTTAATCTCCTTGGATGGGACAGACAAAGGTCACAAAACCATACTTCCAGCTGGAGCCTTTTGAAGACTTTGGACAACTGTAGCCTTCAACCTCACTTTTTCATGTAAATAATATGAACTGTTCATGGTATACTGTACATTGTCTCACTCATATCACATTCTATTCTACTGGTAGTTCTGCTTGTGTATGTTGTTATAATCCCACGGGTGCGCAAATCAGTTACTGTTATGAAGACCTTATACTAGTCTCCATTTTGTTGTCTTATTGTTATAATACTAATAGCAGTCATGGGTGCAATATTAGTTGCAGATGATCATCTTCAAATATATAGTGATGCCTATTTATTATGTTTTAAAGTACTCTTTAGTACTTTTTTCATTATCATTGCTGATTGTGCTAACAGGTTTCAACTAGAAATACTATTAGAACAATAAAGATGATATTGAAATGGTTTGAAGGAGATAGTCTTGGATGATTAAGTAATTCATTGAACTATTTACAACTTGCCTTTGAGGGTAACTCATAATAATAACAACGTATAATTTTAAAAAAATTACACTGTGTAAATCTATGATCTTATATTGCATTAAACAGTATGATAGTTGGCGTTCACCTACCCCCCCTAAAATATTCTGCTACATCTTTGTCCATATCACTTCTCTGAAAATCTCATAGAACATAATTCATTTTCTAAGGAAATTACACTACACCCTGTATACCTGAACTGAAATCATAATTCTGAGTTATGCTCTTGATGTATTCTTTATATATACATTTTAATTGTGTCACACCTGCATTGAAAGTTCTAGGATTTTTACAAAACAATTGTGCCTTTTGAGCTGCAGACATTAGAAGAGCCATAGATTAGTAATCTACACAATACAGATATCCTTATCTCTTATCAAATAATGTGAGGCAAATTGACCTCCGTGCCACTATCAAGTCACAGGATCAACGTTCAGGTTAAACAACTTGTTTTGACAAAAGGGTTCTACCAGATCCGTTTGTAGTCAATGCCAGACCATGTCTGACCTCCATGAAGGTTTTGGATAAAGAATAATCAGATCTGGGAATCCACTCCAAAGGACTCAGGATCTGTATTCATTCTTGAACGATCTTCTTAATTATTTGTGGCAGCAGAAACAGTCAAACTAATACAAATTAGGTGGCTCCTTATTTAAATCCACAATGAATATGTGGTTCAGACTGTTACAGTGCTGACACCCTCAATTTGAAGTTCCAGTTTCATTTAGGTCCACAAACAAAGGAGTGTAGCTTCCATATTAAATTACCGGTTGAACTTTTTTTTGTAACACAGCAACTTTCTTTAAAAAAGTAAAGATTGTATATATTTTCAAAATATTGATTACGTACCTCTAAACATCTAATATACACATAACATGTTTTACTCTGGCTGTAAATCCTGTTTTATTTCACTTCAAAATATCAGCTCTAACAAAAAAATACATATGTGACTAAACTGGTCTTATGTATCTGATACAGATCTGAACTATGTAAATAATTAACAGAACAAAAATGTCCACTTGCTCTCAAAATACTGAGTCAAAGTTTTAGTATTTACAGTAGAAGCTTGAGACACACGATATGGGATCTAATGTGTCCTGGAAAAAAGGGTTTGGCCAATTTAGGTGTGGTTGAAACCTGGGTGCTATGGTAACTTGACACAATTTGCATGTCCCCACGATAATACCCAGTAACTCTAGAGACAGTACCATAGTTACATAGAGAGGGAAGTATATGTCCTGAACCACAGAATAAGATATAAAAGACCCAAGAGAATAATGGCTTTTAGAAGTGATTCGTAAACTCGCGTCAGTCTGAATGCCATCTTAACCTTTAACTGCTTGGTGTCCTTAACCTGTAAAGATCCACCCTCTAGCCAGTGGGGGGAGTTTGCTGATGGATTAACAGTTAAACAGTGTGGTAGTTTTGCAACACTCACAAGTCATGAGTTGCTTGAGGAGTATTCACAGCAATGTATGAAACTGGCTTGAATAAAAAGGAGGAAGGTACGTAATTTACTTTTCTGAAATATTCTTCCTGTATTGTTCTGTTCAACATCAACATTTTAAAAATGAACTTAATTTGTAAAAGCTTAACATTAGGGTGTGTTCATGCATTCAATGTAACTGCAAGTCAATTAGTAGAAGGTTAGCCACCGGCTAGAACACATTTGAGGTATTCGATAACTTAAATGTTGTTTACAATTTAATATGTATGCTTACAATTTGTATAATAAAAATAGATAGCTACCATACATGGAAAAGCAGTTGATTTATCTGACCTACAGGTTAAACATTGACATTTCAGAAGTTTAACATTTCATTTGAAATCATTTCTGTTATTTTCTGAAAGAATGTGAGCTTGTGTCACAATGTTACGTTGTCTAATGATAGTTAATCAACCTACAATCTGTTTCTTGTTCATCAGGATATGGAAGACAGATGGTGGTTTGTGAGATGGTCTCGATATCGCTGTTATTTCTTTATTGTTGTTCTGACTGTCACCCTCATTTTTTACAATACTGACCTACTGCAAAAGAAGGAGGACTTCTCTCCTAAATGGTGGATGACATTTGGTCGAGTTGGGAGTTCGGTAGTTTCTGTCATTACTACAGACTCAAACAGTACTGAAACTGTAATTCAGAATTCAGCAGTCCAACAAAAAATGTATCTCAATGTCAAAAACATAAATACCACTATGGATGATTCAACCGTGACAGAGGCAGTAACTGTACCCAATATAGAACAAACAGTGCCCCCTGAACCTTACATTTCACCAGGACCTTTCCATGTGGAATACCCACATGAGTACCACTTCATTGTGGATGAGCCTGAAGCATGTAAGAAGAATCCCTTCCTGGTTCTAATGGTGCCAGTCGCACCCCAAAACAGGGCGGCTCGTGAAGTTATCCGCAGTACCTGGGGCAATGAGAGTCTGATTATGGGCCAAACTGTGAGTCTGTTCTTCGTGTTGGCACTGCCAAGTGGAAATAAGGCGGAACAGCTTCAAGAGCAGGTTTTGCAGGAAAGCAGAGAACATAAAGACCTTCTGCAAAGTGACTTCACAGATAGCTACAAAAACCTGACCATCAAGACCATGGTAATACTGGAGTGGCTGTACTCCCGCTGCCCCAACGCTTCCTACGCCATGAAGATTGACTCAGACATGTTTCTCAATGTGAATAACCTGGTGAAAATGTTGTTAACTGCACCACAGCACAACTATATGACTGGGCTGGTGGCCAAATGGGCCATGGTTCTACGAGACCCTAACTCCAAATGGTACCTTCCTGAGAATGTTTTCCCAGACACTGTTTATCCTTCTTACGTTCTGGGTTTGGGCTATGTCATGTCATTAGACCTACCTGAGAAGCTGTTGGAGGCATCTAGGCATGTTAAAGCCATCTATATAGAGGATGTCTATCTCGGAATGTGCATGAACCACCTGGGTATCCAGCCCACTGACCCTACTAGTCCGAACCTGTTTCATGTTTTCCCTGTGCCTTATAATCGCTGCAGCTATTCTCAGATAATAGCCACCACTACAAACACTATTACAGATCAAGTTAATTTCTGGAAAGACTTGCACAAACCAGGAACCACATGTTAACATGACCTAGTAAAACATTTACAGAGAGCCATAAACTTCAGGGATTGTGCTTGGGACAGAACTAAATATAAGAATACCAAGCCTTTGTGTACCGAAGGCACGTCCTCCAATAAAGAATTTTTTTGGTTTGTACTACCTGATAACATCAAGTTCAAGTTCAAGTTGTGCTTTATTGTCAATCTGCTACATGCGGGGGAAAACAGTGGACCGAAATGTCGTGCCTCAGAGCCACGGTGCTACAGAAGTACAGACATACAACAGTACAGGCAAACAACAATCAATTTAAAATAAACATAACAATTTTCCTATACATAAACTAAACAAGATACAAACTAAACAAACTGTATGAATACTTACCTACTTATCAACGCTGCCTTCAGTCATTACAGCGTTGTTACATTAGTCTTATGTATAATGAAAAAGAAGCAATGCTGGGTGATAAAGTAGCAATATTTTAGCAATTGAGCATGAACAGAAAATACATTAAAACAAGCCATTGTATTTATTATCTAAAGAATCCACATGTATGCAAAAGCAACGGCATGGAGAATAAGAAACAAGTAAACTGTGTCGGCTGATTTTATGTTCTACTGTATCTACATTGATGTGTATTGCTTTTTGTATGTATGTGTTTCTAAATGCATAGGTGACCTGTAAAATATGTTGTCCCCCTCATTGTCACATCCTTATAACAAGGGCATACAGCTATATTGGTCTTTTACGTCTACAAATGTTAATAATGGGCCGTTTACCACGTGAAGAAAAAAGCTTCATTTTTATGGTTGAGTTGAGAACAAGTTCCGTTTTAGAGTTACAGACAGCTTTACACTACCTGTTCATAAAGCAGAAAGCTTACAATTGACTTTTGCATAAATGTCTACATGTGTATAATTTACATGTACATGAAAACTGATATGTTTACCAAAAGGGATTTACAAATAGTTCATACAGTAGGTGCACCATATAATCATGGACAAGACATGAGAAATTCAAATAGTAATTGAATGGTTCCCAAGCAACTCTTTTTAAACAATACAATAGCTTAACTATTCTTCAGCTACACCAGTGCAATGACAATGACAACAACAATGTTATATGTCAATGTAGCATTGCAATATTTCACAGTAGCACAACCACAATATTCAGGCCTGTAAAGAAGACACATTTTCCTATATCTTGTCTAAAGCCACAAAAGAGAACTCAAATTCAGTAGTTGTAGCCAAAAAAGTTTTTTAAGCACAGATATCATGTGGAAAAATCCACATCTACTTGGACATGTTCCATTGCCGTTTACAAAGTGATTTATTGAGTCTAATTTAGATAAAGTGTGAATGGATGCATACATGTAGCATTTACCATTACTATTTAGATACAGGATGGCTTCAAGTACTGGACCCCAATGTGCCTACAATTGACATAAATATGGCATTCATTTTACAAAAATATTAAGAAACCTATGTTCACAATGGTTCAGAATAATTAAACATAATTACTATGTCACTGCATTTGACCTCATAATGAACTACATCGCAAAGGATGCCAGTGCAAGGTCATTTTGACAAGGTAAGGAATGTCACAGCACAGCCTTACATTAATCAAACTAACTAGAAGGATGTTAGTAATTGAGTTCTAAAACAAACACAGCTTTTTATGTGAGAAAACTCACTACCAATCTTTTCTCTATGTCATTTAAATCAGACTAACTTAAGTGACTTAGTTAAGGTACAAACGGGGCACAACACAGGTGCAGGCTACAGGAACGGTGACATAGTGTGGTTTAATCAAATATTGTTTAGGGTCGCTGGGACACAGAGTAATTTTCAGGACCCTCAGGGAAACCTTTACAGGTACTGAGTTGTAGCTTCGGTTTTCTTGCTTGTTAATGATACAGCCATCACACAGACACTCTGCAATTGCGATTGTTTGTGGAATTCTGTCATCACTCTCATCCATTCTACAAGAAACATTAAACAGGTTAGACACATTATGTCAAATCTCAATTAATGTGCATGTCATAAGAGTGGAGGCACAAAATATCTGAAAAAGCAAACTCTTACAACACAGAGAATGGCGCAGCTCAGTGGCCAAATATTATACTACAGGTCAAGATGTTGCAGGTCAGAATCGCTTTGGATGAAAGAGATTGCGGAATATAGGCTTAACATTACTATACTTATATTACACTCACTATGATTAGATCAGATCAGAGCGCTTAATTACAGTTTTTTTGGTTCAGCATTGAGTTCTGATCGCTTTAATATGTGACATCTTACCTATACTGCCAGGGGGACAATGAGCGGTTGTTATACGCCACAGACGAAGTTTGTAGTTGGAAGGATGAACAGGTCTGTTTCCATTTCTGTTTCATTGCTACAGCCGACGCGAATCTCACAGCCCAATGACCCTTTAAAAACCGTCGAGCTCGTAGTTCGACCATCTTTCTACTGAAGCAATCGTTTGCTGATGATTTCCAAGAAAAACTCATTACAGCCAAGATGCAAAGCAGTGAAACCTGTCTCGACAAAAAAGACACATGCACAAAACTGCAATTCAACGATACCACTCAAATTCTGCCATTCAATTTCTAAAGCCTCAAAAAAAACAACTAATGTCAACATAAATGTCTTGTTAACCACCAGACTGATTTTTTAAATAGAAAAATATTTGCATTACATTTGCATGTAAAAGCAGAGACTGACCTGTGCCATCATGGACCAGCTTTCTCAGACAAACCTGCATGACATAGGTTGCCGTCCCTAATCTTCTATTGTCTGTCATTCAATATATAGTGACAAATGAGGACCACCGGAGAAATGTATTGGCTGGTAAGACTAAATACATATTATTTCCTTTTCCTCCCTTACCATAGTCATTCCAGACCTCTAAAATCCCCACCCCTCCCATTTCCTTTTTTCCCCTGCACACCTGGCATGACCTGGTAATAGTTATACGTTGACCAAGCCACATATTCTAGATTGTGAATCTTGCAGAGTGGGGCATTTGGTCTTTTTTTCCTTATTTTAAATGTGTCCTATTTTTGGTCTATTATGAAATATATCATGACTCAAAATATGCTATGCATATCAGTTCATTGCCAATGGTGTGCCAAATTCAAGCAAAACACTCTCAACAGACTGAAAGAATTTAAAATAATAAAAACGGATACAGTTTTTAGTCATGTGTAGGTTTACTGGGACTGTGCAATTGTCATACAAATGTATTTCACATAACAACCCTCAGTAGTTGCAGCTGTGTCATCTTTTGATTTTTGTGTAGCTCATACACACTGTCCTGCTTCCACATGTTGAATAGTTAAAAATTGTAATATTAGGACTGCAAAAGTTTAGTTACAAATGATCTGCTATGCATGATTTAAAAGATAAGCCATCTCCTGTCACCTATAGTTTATAACACCTCAAATGTCAAAATATCAACTCCTGGCATGGTCTGTCTACAGCGACTGATTCTTTTTCTTGACCATGACCAAAGTCCATGACCAAGGAACCTTGATCAATTAGCAGAGAACACAGTCTTTTCCCGAATTGAAAACTTTTCCAAGTTTAGGTCATACCTGAAATTCTTAAAGGCATAGGTATTCATGGTGTGATGCAATGTCTCCTCCCACTCATGATGGTGCTGAGTATATATGTGTTGCAGGTCTGTATTTAGAATCTGACAATGAGAAACTATGAGGCCTCAGTGCTCCTTACCTGCCCTACCTTTTTCTTCTTTGGGTTACTTAGAAACTGACCCATATTTCCTTGTGGATGGCATGAGATCCGCCATCCGCCATTCAGCTGCACGGCCTTACCTGCTACCGAGCGGACAGAGATTCATCACTGTCTGGAAAGACTCGCGGGGGCGGCTTGTGTGTTTATGTCAACAATAAATGGTGTTACAATGCTGCGGTAGTATCTAAACACTGTTCACCGCTGGTGGAGTTTATGATTGTGAAGTGTCGTCCGTTCTATCTGCCGCGGGAGTTCACGACCATTGTCATGGTCGCGGTTTACATTCCTCCGTGTGCAAACGCAAAGGACGCGCTTCGTGAACTGTACAGCGCCATCAGCGAACAACAATCAAATAACCCCGATGGCTTTTTCATCATAGCCGGTGACTTCAACCAAACTTAAAGTCAGTTTTGCCAAGTTCTACCAACATGTGAACTTTGCAACAAGGGGAAACAACACACTGGACTTTGTTTACACAACGCATACAAAGCCATACCCCGCCCCCACCTCGGGTACTCAGACCACATCTCTGTTATGCTGATCCCAGCATATAGCCCACTCCTCAAACTTGCCAAACCGGTTCTTAAACAGATCACGGTATGGTCAAAAAATGCTACCTCTGCACTGCAGGACTGCTTCCAGGACACAGACTGGAACATGTTTAAAGAGGCAGCCACTTACAACAACCACACTGACCTACACGAATAGACTGAAACCGTGACTGCTTACATCAAAAAGTGCACAGATGATGCACACGCGATGATCCACACGCGCCAACCAGAAACCATGGATGACAGCAGAGGTTCGTGGGCTGCTTAAGACCAGAGATGAAGCTTTCAGATCGGGAGATAAAGCAGCCCTCAAAACAGCAAGAGCCAATCTGTCCCGCAGCATCAAAAATGCAAAACCGTCATATGCTCAAAAAAAATCAATATTCACTTCACAGACAGCAGAGACACACAGAGTCTGTGGAAAGCCATTCAGACCATCACAGACTACAAGCCCCCGCCACAGGCCTGCGGCGATAATGACACATCCCTCCCAGATACACTCAACCACTTTTATTCACGAGTTGACATGCAGAATGACACACCTGCACAAAAACTGCCCACTCCCCCCAACGACCAGGCACTCTGTCTGTCTCCAGCCGACGTAAGGAAGACCCTATCTAGGATTAACCCACGCAAGGCTGCGGGTCCCGACAATATACCTGGCCGTGTACTGAAAGACTGTGCTGTACAGCTGACAGATGTCCTAACAGACATCTTCAACACCTTGCTGACCCAGGCAGTCGTCCCCACATGTCTCAAATCCACAACAATCATACCGGTACCAAAGAAATCACCTGTGTCCTGTCTAAATGATTACCGTCCCATAGCACTGACCCCTATCATAATGAAGTGCTTTGAGAGCTTAGTCATGAACAACATAAAAACCAGCCTCCCCAACACACTTGACCCGCTCCAGTTTGCATACCGTCCG